>JASAOG010000043.1:837500-2037500 GCA_030265305.1 Biomphalaria pfeifferi | reverse complement strand
ACTAAAGAAACAAAATATACATTGCCACTGGTTTCACCCCAATGTCTCGCGTTTCATCAAATATATCATATTTATTCAATGATGTGATTGTAAGGGGGAACAAATCAGTATGGTATAGGAGTAACTGAAGGACAGACATTGAAACCATAAATGTGAACATTAAACAAAGTGTACAGCGGAAGAAATATAAACTGCTATTCATATTTCAAATTCGTATGTGAAAGAAACAATTCGCTTTAGTGTGGTCATAGTTATAAAACTTGACTCAAAAACGAAGTTTGGCTCTCAGTTTGTAGAAACATTTCTAAACAACGTGAAGTCGATACCAGCTACACAATGCCCCCCACCCGTTCCCACTAGTGAACACACCAAATACCCGCCATAGCGTAACCAATAAGAGTCGATCCATTTCTTCACCTTTCTAACCGGCTGTTTTCTTGGTAAATTTAGAATTTGTGTTCAACACGCTCTAGTGCGTCATGTCAAATATTGGCGAACTGATTGGCTTTGATTGATTAACTAATGAAGCTAATCAATTATTAAATAATTGCCATCTCAAGGCTATATTAACTGATATCGTGTTGTTCGGTAAGAGTTTTTTATTTTATTTTTTGGGTAAATTTCTCAAAGAAATGAAATGTGAGAATAGAATTAATCTGTATAATAGACACATACAAAAACAAGCATAGTTGGAGTTAAAACTATCTTCAGATACAAGCTTAATTAGAGGTAAACCCATCTTCTAAAAAAATCTATATTAGAACTATTACAATCTTCTAATTCAAGCTAAATTGGGATTATTCAATGTGAAATACTAGTTTGTCAGTCTGGTATACATCAAGCTTTGATTCGACCATCAAGCTTTGTTTTTCAAGTGACTGTAAAATTTTCTTTTACACTGTACATTTCATTAGCCCGGTTGACATACCTATGTATATACTGGATTCCTACTGCTCAAGGACGATATAGTAATATTATTATTATACCCTTTAAATATTCTTAGAGAAAAGAACAATCGATGTCACTTCATGTTACTTCTCATAATTAGTATGGAAGAATTTTATGTATATATAAAGGAAAATATGCATTGATTAACTTTTCGTGAAATCTATGAGTGCTCCATTCCCCATGCACAAGAAGCTGTGTACAAAAACAATGAAAATTATGCAATTTTTTATAAGTTAATTTACGGAACAAATAAAAATAAAGAAGATGAAATCCTCGCCGTTAAAGTGTGACACTACGTCAGTGCAGCGAGGAAATAGTCAAGAAGAACTTTCTGCCTACATCCATTTTGTTCCGTCATCTAAATCGCTACGTTCCCGCGCTGAAGTTCCGTTCACTGAGCAGTAGTTTTTCCGTTCACTGAGTTGTTGGTGTTCCGTAACATTAAATGTGTACGTTTTTTAAGCCACATAAATATCTTTTAAAAGTTGAGAATTTCGTTTTTCTTTTTCTGTCGTCCAAAAAGAAGACAAAAAGTTTTATCCCAACACATTGCTAGGCGAGACTGTAGTTTTTCTTGTTCTTTATTACTTATAAATTAGAATAATTAATTTTTGAGTTACGCAAATACAAATTAAGACTGTTAGGCCTATCATGAAGACCTTTTGAATGAAGTCTGAGGTCTTTACGGAGGCCGTTGGGTGCCCTAAAAGATCTTTATTTGAACTTTTAAAATAAATCTGTACAATGCCGCGCATTTCTGCTAGTAAGTAATTAAGTGCTAAAATTGATGGGGGAAATAAATAGTTCAAAATTGATTTTATATAACTTAAAAGCCTTATCGATGGGTCTGCATTTATTGCAATAAAATGGGACTATGTTAATGACTAATGAATGCTGGACGATTTGTTTTTATAGACTAGAAGGATAATCATCATGCAGTGATTTCATTTTGAGTGAGAAAATACTTTATTTATGATTCAGACTTGGCCACCTACTGCATTGGTCTGTGACAAATGTTTGATATTTAATGTATTCACGAAATTCAAGAGACAAATCCTCATCTGCCATAAAAAAAAACACCTCAGCATATATTTATACATGGCAAGTTGATATGCTTGTCAGAGGTGTCATAGCTAAAGGTGTTCTTAATGATGCCGCGCGCTGGAGTTTTGCAGCTAATCATAATGTAAGAGTGTCGGGGCCCTGCCCAGTGACCTTAACGCAGCCAGATTCGCTTGTACGTCGCCTCGCTGCGTCCTTAACGGCCTAGAGGAAATCTATTTGCTACGTCATTAACAGGCAGAGATTTACAGCGATACAGATAGGTAACGACAACTGAACTTTTCACCCATGGCGCATCCACAAACGTTGCAGGTTTTTACCGTAACGCGTCCCCTCTTTAAAAAAGAAAAACTTCAAGTCTTGGCCAAATTAATGCTTGAAGTATTTGACCCGAGCCGGACAGTTCTGATGTCTAATTTATTTTGTATTGAAATGAAGTCACGCGCTTGGTTGCTCACGACTTGCACGAGCTGACACCATACACACACACACACACACAACATGTCATACTCACACTCACACACACACACAACATATACTCATACTCAGCTTCTTACGCACTCTTGCTGTTAACGTTTCAACGCATGGTCATCACTAGAAGAAATGTAAAAAAAACAAAAGAACAAAACAAAACAAAACAGAAAGTATTATATTACATTTTCAAGTAGTAAAAAAAAATTTTTAGAAAGAGTTGGAATCGGGATAAATTTTTTTTTTGACAAAATCAATGTCTTATATTTCACAATAAATAATAAGAATTTTTAATACCGAAATTACTGCTTTAACTTTAATGCCGTATTTAATATATGCAGAAGTAGATCTTTAAAATGTCAATATAAATAGTGTCTAATACTCCCGAGTTTGTCACAATAAAAAAAAAAAGATGATAAGCCAGTTTCTTGACTTTTCAATTTCAGTTCCCAGCACTAGCTATTGCATGCGAGGAGGCATGCCAGTACCTAGCGGATACAAGGGCAGGCCAATACCTAGTGGATACAAGGGCAGGCTAGTAACTAGCGGATACAAGGGCAGGCCAATACCTAGTGGATACAAATCAGGCCAATACTTAGTGGATACAAGGGCAGGCCAGTAACTAGCGGATACAAGGGCAGGCCAATACCTAGTGGATACAAGGGCAGGCCAGTAACTAGCGGATACAAGGGCAGGCCAATACCTAGTGGATACAAGGGCAGGCCAATACCTAGTGGATACAAGGGCAGGCCAGAAACTAGCAGATACAAGGGCAGGCCAATACCTAGTGAATACAAGGGCAGGCCAATACCTAGTGGATACAAGGGCAGGCCAGAAACTAGCAGATACAAGGGCAGGCCAATACCTAGTGAATACAAGGGCAGGCCAATACCTCGTGGATACAAGGGCAGGCCAATACCTAGTGGATACAAGGGCAGGCCAATACCTAGTGGATACAAGGGCAGGCCAATACCTAGTGGATACAAGGGCAGGCCAATACCTAGTGGATACAAGGGTAGGCCAATACCTAGTGGATACAAGGGCAGGCCAGTAACTAGCGGATACTAGGGCGTGTGAATAACCTCCATTTTTTTTAGGAGCGTATAACTGCAAAGTATATTCTTGGTCTTTCGCTAATCCAAAATTAAGATTCGAACTTGATGAGTTGTTTTTTAAGATGGAAATAACAAAAAAGGTAAGCGCCAAGGCTAACGTGTCGAAAAACAACAACAATAACAAAAGAACAACAACAAAACAACAACAACAAAACAACAACAACAAAACAACAACAAGATGTATTTTAAAATTTACTTACATCTTAGATTAAAAAAAACAACAAGCTATGAGGCCACACGTATAGTAAGATAATTTTTTGACGAAACTTTTAACGATTGTAGAAGCCATTTTTCATCCTTAACATGATATGCTGTATCTCAAATGCAGGCGAAGGGAGATAATTTTGCAATGCATTACGATAAATGAATCAGCCCGAGTCTGGTGCTGAAGCTCCTACACTCTATAGCACGACGACGTAGCTGATATTGATATTTATTCCTTCACCCAACAAGTCGTGATGGTAAATATTTACTGTTAGAAACTTTGGTACACATTCCACCGATGGTTGCAAGTAAAAGCAAAGTGGTCCATTGTTTGTTGCCCGTTGAGTGAATGGGCTTTGCAATATACTCGTGTTTGTCGTAATAGTAATGATTGAATTCCTCCACATACTTAACAAGAAAATTGTTGATCGATCTATAAAATTGATAGTATTATGTGTGACGTTTGACTTACAAAAAGTGTCTTTGTCTCGTGACTTAATGGAGATTGATTAGGACATCTCACAGACACTGCACAATCTGTAACTAATAGAGTCTGATATGAAAAACAGTTGTTAGATGTTATGCTTTAGCCCCGGTTAGTAGTTGTGCCTCACCTCGGTTAGTCTTTGTACTAGCCAGTGAGCTTTAAACCTCTCTTTTTGTTTTCTTTAATGTACAGATGTGTATGAATAGCCGTTGAGGACATTACTTACTTTTAAATACAACTTGCATGCCTCAGACAAATCTACTCTCTTTCTTTCACTTACCCTGACATCTTGCATGCCTCAGACAAATCTACTCTGTTTCTTTCACTAACCCTGACATCTTGCATGCCTCAGACAAATTTACTCTGTTTCTTTCACTTACCCTGACATCTTGCATGCCTCAGACAAATCCACTCTGTTTCTTTCACTTACCCTGACATCTTGCATGCCTCAGACAAATCTACTCTGTTTCTTTCACTTACCCTGACATCTTGCATGCCTCAGACAAATCCACTCTGTTTCTTTCACTTACCCTGACATCTTGCATGCCTCAGACAAATCTACTCTGTTTCTTTCACTTACCCTGACATCTTGCATGCCTCAGACAAATCCACTCTGTTTCTTTCACTTACCCTGACATCTTGCATGCCTCAGACAAATCCACTCTGTTTCTTTCACTTACCCTGACATCTTGCATGCCTCAGACAAATCCACTCTGTTTCTTTCACTTACCCTGACATCTTGCATGCCTCAGACAAATCCACTCTGTTTCTTTCACTTACCCTGACATCTTGCATGCCTCAGACAAATCCACTCTGTTTCTTTCACTTACCCTGACATCTTGCATGCCTCAGACAAATCTACTCAGTTTCTTTCACTTACCCTGACATCTTGCATGCCTCAGACAAATCCACTCTGTTTCTTTCACTTACCCTGACATCTTGCATGCCTCAGACAAATCTACTCTGTTTCTTTCACTTACCCTGACAACGTAGACTGATAGATAAACAAAAAATCACACAAATAAGGTCCATGCATAATTCCATATTAACAAATACTTCTATTCAAATAAACATCGCAACATCTCTGACGTTGAAAATATGATCAAGTAATTACAGGATTAGTCTGTGCATTAGGCAGAATAGATAAGTGACAGAAGGGATGAGGGGGTAAAGGGAGGTATGGAAAGAGTGTGTATGCAGGCTTTGTGATATTAGTGTCATACATGTTGAATTGTAGGTGCATGCACACATTAAAATGACAAAATTTCAGCCCGAAGATGTTTTTTTTTTTTAATGTAAAAGTCATACGAAATATTAATTAAAGACTACTTATGCTTTCATGTCTTTTTGTCTATGGTATCAAGTGTGTCAGTGTATAAGGTAACATCTAAAAGTGTTTACATTCAGTGTAAGCTAGTCCCTGCTTCGTAAATGCAGGGTCTTCATATAAAGACAAATATTATATCCTACCGATTCAATATAATTATATAACACCAATCATTTACTATTATCTATTGTACTCGAAATATAATCCTCTATCTCTCCCCCCTCTCTTTTTATCCCCCCTCTCTTTTTATCCCCCCTCTCTTTTTATCCCCCCTCTTTTTTTATCCCCCCTCTCTTTTTATCCCCCCTCTCTTTTTATCCCCCATCTCTTTTGCTCTTTCTCCCTTTCTCACATTTCTCCACCCCCTCCCGCACACAATGCTAACTCTCCAATTCAGTGTGTTGAAGGATTTCCGTAAACACTAGTTCGAACAAAGTTTTGTTTTAAATAAACCATCTTAATCTTTGGGAACTAGATCAACAGCCAATGTATTGCTTGGGTAGCTCGTGAGAAATAAAACCTAGATCCAAGTGATTTCAAGCAAGCTACATATCATTTTTAAAAGCAGCTATATCGTAGGATACGTTGATTTTGTTAGCGAAAGTATTTCATTTAAGGATGCATGAAAATCACAGAAGAAATTATTGTGTAAGAGAAATGGAGAGAAAGTGAGAAATGAGAGAGACAGGGTGAGAGACAGAGAGAGAGACAGAGAGAGACAGGGACAGGGTGAGAGTCAGAGAGAGAGACAGAGAGAGACAGAGAGGGACAGAGAGAGACAGAGAGAGACAGAGAGAGACAATGAGACAGAGAGAGACAGAGAGAGACAGGTAGATAGAGAGAGAGGGACAGAGAGAGACAGAGAGAGACAATGAGACAGAGAGAGACAGAGAAATAGACACAGAGAGAGACAGGTAGATAGAGAGAGAGACAGAGACAGGGTGAGAGACAGAGAGACAGAGAGAGACAGAGAGACAGTGAGACAGAGAGAGAGACAGAGAGAGAGAGACAGAGAGAGAGACAGAGAGAGAGACAGAGGGAGAGACAGATAGAGTCTGACAGAGAGAGAGAGAGACGGAGAGAGACAATGAGACAGAGAGAGACAGAGAAATAGACACAGAGAGAGACAGGTAGATAGAGAGAGAGACAGAGACAGGGTGAGAGACAGAGAGACAGTGAGACAGAGAGAGAGACAGAGGGAGAGACAGATAGAGTCTGACAGAGAGAGAGAGAGACAGAGAGAGACAGAGACAGAGAGAGACAGAGAGAAACAGAGTCAGAGAGAGACAGAGAGAATCTGGCACAGAGACAGAGAGAGACAGAGAGAATCTGACAGAGAGAGAGACAGAGAGAATCTGACAGAGAGAGAGACAGACAGAGACAGACAGAGACAGACAGAGACAGACAGAGACAGACAGAGACAGACAGAGACAGACAGAGACAGACAGAGACAGACGAAGGAGATAGAGAGACAGAGAGAGAGACAGAGAGAGAGAGACAGAAAAAGAATCAGAGAGAGAGACAGAGACAGACAGAGAATGGAAGCAAAAGAAATAGAGATAGAACGAGAGGAAAAAAAGAGTAAAGAAATAAAAACGAGGATGAGAACTTGAGAGGAAAAGCAAAAGAAAGAAAGCGAGAGAGTGAGAGAAAGAGGGGGGGGGGGGGAATCTTCTTTCAAAATAACTTTAAAAAAAAAAGTTTGGTAGAACAAAAAAAAAGTTTGTTTTTTCATTGGGTCACGTGGTAAGCAGAAGTCTCAACACCTGGCGACCTGCTCAATTGAGTACTGGAGTGAAATACCTGCCCTTAATTACCAGTAGAGTCAGAATGATCCCTCCAAAACCAACCAGGGCTCGTTAGGGATGATGCTACTGGAACTAAACCATATCAGGCCAGGTGAAACGGCACTGACTAAATGACAGAGTGGGATGCGTTGGGATAACTAGTCTGAAAGCGAGATAGAGGCTGACACAGAAAAAGAGACCGAGAGAGTGAAAGAAGATAGAAAGAACTTGAGAAAGATAAGAATGAAGAACTGAAAAGAAAATGATCCAGAGATTGCATTGAGAAGAAGAGTTTAAAGTTTGGGATGTGGAAATTTGAGGGAAATCTGTCTTATTAAAATGACTTGCCGTAGAAAAAAGGTTATATTAAAATAAGAAAGACCTATATATCTGTATTCTGTAGAAACAATCTGTGTATCGTAAATTATTGAAAATAAGTATGTGTATGCCGTAGAAGTGTCTCTAGTGTGGAACAAAGTCCACCCCCCGCCCACAATTTTTATATTTGTTTGCTCCTATTTTTTAAGAGGATAAAAGGGATCGGTGAATTTCGTTAAAAAGTTTACCAAAAGAAATGGCACTCATAGTTCCCTGGCAGCCCCTCCCCCTCCCTGATGGCTCGAGGTGTTAAAGTTTTCAAAGAATAATAAACAAGGCTTAAGTGGGCTTTGACCTGAGGTATGAATGCCTCATAAGGGAGCCTTAAATCATAGATCAGCGTGACATGACGTGGTGGAGGAGACAGCTAGCGCCTACACTTTTATTGCGCTTTGTATTAGGAGACAGAATTCTTTGACCTCAAAAAAAAAAAAAAAAAAGTAAATCCATCTGTAAAACGACGCAGTGTTAAGACGATAAAGGTTCTAAAATTACTCTGAAGGCACGTCGTCCAATAAAAAAATATTGGTCCCGTTTATTTTTCAAAGACTTTTTTATTCATCTTTATGTTGTTGGATGTTGTTTAGTCAATCAGATAAATGGGTTATGCTTAAGTAAGATAATTGCACATAGAATTGTATTCTTCTTGCACACAAGAGGAATGACCAATCTTTGTGCTGAAGAGGAGGACGACGTAACCGAAGTGCTCCCACTAAGCGCTGACCAAACTAGGCTCAATGTTGCCCTCACTGGCATAGAGGAAAGTAGCTGGCAGCAGATGGCGTCTAAAAGAGACAGTTGGAGAGCTTTCAGGAAGTCCGCAGTCCATACACTTGAGGCCAAGCCCTTGTAGAAGACAGGCAGAGAAGTCCGCAGTCCATACAATTGAGGCCAAATACAAGCCCTTGTAGAAGACAGGCAGAGAAGTCCGAAGTCCATACACTTGATGCCAAGCCCTTGTAGAAGACAGGCAGAGAAGTCCGCAGTCCATACAATTGAGGCCAAGCCCTTGTAGAAGACAGGCAGAGAAGTCCGCAGTCCATACACTTGAGGCCAAATACAAGCCCTTGTAGAAGACAGGCAGAGAAGTCCGAAGTCCATACAATTGAGGCCAAGTCCTTGTAGAAGACAGGCAGAGAAGTCCGCAGTCCATACTATTGAGGCCAAGCCCTTGTAGAAGACAGGCAGAGAAGTCCGCAGTCCATACAATTGAGGCCAAGCCCTTGTAGAAGACAGGCAGAGAAGACGTAAAAAGATACCCGACGGACTGCGTCAGATGTAGACAAATATATAGGTCGCCAATAGGTTTGCGTTAGCTGTAGACAAATATATAGGTCGCCAATAGGTTTGCGTCAGATGTAGAGAAATATATAGGTCGTCAATAGGTTTGCGTGAGATGTAGACAAATATATAGGTCGCCAATAGGTTTGCATCAGATGTAGACAGATATATAGGTCGCCAATAGGTTTGCGTCAGATGTAGACAGATATATAGGTCGCCAATAGGTTTGCGTCAGATGTAGACAAATATATAGGTCGTCAATAGGTTTGCGTCAGATGTAGACATATATATAGGTCGCCAATAGGTTTGCGTCAGATGTAGACAAATATATAGGTTGCCAATAGGTTTGCGTCAGATGTAGACAAATATATAGGTCGCCAATAGGTTTGAAAAATGAGCCCATTCTTAATCATCTGAATCGAATAGGTTGCCAGTAGTATTAATATTTTATACCATTTTCTTCTCTTTAGTACATTTTTGTAATACAATTTTCTTACCATTAGTTAAGCTGTACAAAACTTTTGTTTCGTGACTTGTTAGGGGTAATTAATAATTGTGCAACTTTTCAACTTGATCCGAGAATGGTAAATGGGAGAAATAACGTGTACAAAATGTGTACAGACAAGCCGACAGACAGGCAGACAAACTGGCAGACAGACAGGCAGGCCCAGGGAGTTGATAAAAATAAAAGATGAAGAATGACATGGCCTACTTCATTTGCTTCCAGTGTTTGTTACTATTAATAGTGAATAGTTGTAAAAGTGGTGTATTTTTGTGAAAAAAATCCTTGCATAAATGATTAAAAAATTAGTTTTTCGCTTTTAGAAAAGAAAAAAGTAACCGTTGCATCAGAACTTTGAATGGACTAAAATATTATGATGTCGGATTTCCACTATCTTTTCTAGTTTACGAGATCTAAACGGAACGGACGGACAGACATTTCACACAAAATTAAAAGCGTCTTTTCCCCTTTCGGGGGCCGCTAAAAATAAGAACATATCTCGAAAGAGTGTTTATTAAGTTTATAACTTTTGGTCCGCGTACTACAGTTTTGAGAACCACTGTTTTAAGAACTATTTCTTTCCAATTGCTATTATATTATAATATGGTATGTCTACAACCAAAAGGAAACCTATGACTTATATTGGAATTCAAACAAAGTAAAATGAAGAACAAATATGAAACAAGATTAGCCAAGTCTGTAACTCATATAAAGTCTATAATATAAGGCAAGTTTGAAGCGAATGTAAAGAGGAACCTTTCAACCGTACACTCATAAAACACAACGATGACTCAATGATGTGGCAATTTAATGAGGGAGGGAGGGAGGGTGTCCCGTCCAAGATTATTTAGTGCGGACAGATGGAGAAGGTTCAAAAGTTCACACCTTTGCATGCTCGTTTTACCCCTAAATCCTCTTCTCCCCCCCCCCCCTCCCGTCTCAGCATTCATACCTCTGCCACACTGTTGTTTTTTTTTCTCTCCATGCCAGGGCGCTTGGAAAGCAGTGACGGGCGGAGGAGGGTGACAAGCGGACAGGATTTGACCATCATGACAGAAGAAGGAAGGTGGACGTCAACGTCGTCCGGCCATTCACGAAGTCCATAAAGTAGCCAAGAACTATTTGGACAGGTGGCTAATTTAATGCCTGCTGTTTCAATCATACAAGACGTCCAGATATGTGAACTATGTACCTAACTGTAAACTAAGCCAAGTCACTGTCCACCACTGGATTAGCTTAACATAGTCATATAGTACTTCCTTAAAATACATCTACTTTCAATTTGAAAGATAATTTCCGATTCTAGTCAAACTAACGGGTAGCAGGGCAAATTGCTTCAAAAAGACTCTTTCTCGTAACAATATATGTATATAATTAAAATTGTTTTACATGTTTCGGATGTTCATGATTATCACACCTTAGTCCAAGCCTCAAGCAGTTCCAAGATACAAGAGAGCTCATAAACACTTATCCAACCAAAGAAAACAATGCAAGCTTTCTTATCACGCAGTTGATATAAACAACACATTGTTTTTGTTTTATATGACGAAGTATTTGAAATATTTACAGATAATCCATTTTCGTAGGGACAAGAAGGAAAATGACATTGTTTCTGTAGCTGGAGAGACTATTGAAATAGGGCAAACTTTTAAATATCTTGTTGCTATCCTAGACAATAAACTAAATTTTACTACAAATACTGATTATATGATTATATCAGCAAAAAGAGGCAGCAAAGATTACGACTTCTGAGAAAACTGTCCTCGTTTAATGTTAGTGAAAAGGCCTTGGCAATGTTTTATCACGCTCACATCTGCAATATTTTTAGTTTCAATATCACTGCCTGGTAGGGCAATCTGAGCATTAAAAAAAAAGTAAACTTCATAAAATCCTAAATGCTGCTGATGAAGTCATTGGTAAAAAAAAAACAAAAAAAAAACATTTGGGCAGCTGTTTGAGACAAACATCCTTAAAAAAAACTAAAAAGATTCTAGAAATAAAAAATCACCTTTTGGGTCAGGATTTTGTAATTTTACCATCACAAAAGAGATACAAGACACCAATAGCAAAGACAGACACAAACACTCTTTTGTTCCACTGGCAGTCAAATCATTAAATATAAACAATCTGATATAAACTTTTCACATGTAAATTATGAGTGTACATTTTTTTTATAGTTATAATGATTTGTTTGGTGTAATGCACAAATTGTAAGACAAATTTCCTTACGGACAATAAAGATTAATAATAATAATAATATTATTATTACAATTAGAAGTATTTGAAATATTTTCAGTACAATTAAAAACAAATAAAATCTGGAATGGATGCTATTTACATTCTTAGTTTTGAACGTAGAAGACAGGAAAATAAAATAGAATGCAACCAAGAAGTATTATGAAAGTTGAATTAAGTTTAGTATTCAAACTAGATTGACATTGCTAAGTGGAAACTAGTTTGTTTCCTGTTTATGAAATGCAATGCTGTAATCTCAAAACTTCTTTGCAATCCCGTCAAATTCTGACATGCCACTATATGCTGTGTCCAAGACATTTGCTTCTAGGTGAATGAATTTACTTTAACTCCTTGACTAGAGAATGCTTTGTGGATAAAAAGCAGGACAACGTGGCAATTCTCTCAGACCAACGTGGGCAACTTTTAATTAAACTCTGGACTATGTCAATAAATGAAGATTTACTTCTAGCGTAATCAAAGAGCCTCGCTTCGCGTTCATCTAATGATGAAGTGGATAATGAATTTAATTGTTTCATTTCGTGGCAATATTTGAACGGGCAGTGGATTCACTGATGTTATTAGAGAGCAGTGGTGTCCTAAATGAGAAAGTTGCGATTAATATATGACTTTCCAATGGGACACAGAAGTTCCTTAATGACTAGTTTGTACCACTTCACAAATGATATATTGGTAAAGTGAAGGCAAGAATAACTTGTAGTCAATGCTCTTGAGCTATGCGTGTAATTAAAAACAGTAATTTAGAAATAAAGTCTCATCGAAGAAGCAGGATGTAACGATTTAATTTGTTTACTGTTTGTTTTCAGAATATACAGGACAAAGCAAACTAGGTCATTTCGTTATATTAATTTTACACATAATTATATCTAAATTTAAATCTAAGACATGATGTTGTAGATTACTTTACGGATACATCAAAGTGAATACATCTTTAAATCCCATCACTTCAAAAGGAAATGATTTCTCTCATAACGTTTTTATGTTAAAATAGTTGTGTAGTTAGCGGCGAGTTTGGATGGAACACGGTTTCACGAGGACAAGATTGCTGAGGAATTGACGAGGGCAGTTGAAAGACAAATTGAACGGTGATTGAAGCGACCAGACAGTCGGGGAGTATGTGAACAATGTTTCAACTAGTTCACTTTTAACAAGTCCACGCGCAACACGTTGATAAAGACCTGGTGGATTAGAAATTAAAAATTGTCAAGTATTTTTACCATCTGTTTTTGTTGAACTTTTAGCTTTCTTGATGTGCTATGATCCTATCACTTGTCTCAATGCGCTATGATCCTATCACTTGTCTCAATGCGCTATGATCCTATCACTTGTCTCAATGCGCTATGATCCTATCACTTGTCTCAATGCGCTATGATCCTATCACTTGTTACGATGCGTTATGATCCTATCACTTGTCTCAATGCGCTATGATCCTATCACTTGTTTCGATGTGCTATGATCCTATCACTTGTTTCGATGTGCTATGATCCTATCACTTGTTTCGATGTGCTATGATCCTATCACTTGTCTCAATGCGCTATGATCCTATCACTTGTCTCAATGCGCTATGATCCTATCACTTGTTTCGATGCGCTATGATCCTATCACTTGTTTCGATGTGCTATGATCCTATCACTTGTCTGGACCAGTTGTGAAAGCGGGAGAGGAGAAAGGGGTATCTTTGTGAATGTTTACATGATATTTTTTTTAAAATACATAAACATCTGTCAAGTACGAATCATTTCCCTTGTTCAAGATACCAAACAAAATAATTAATTACCAACAGTTAATTAATTAACTAATTGGTTAATTTTTTTTTATTGATTCTTGTGTTGTCGGATATAAGAAATAATTGTGTAAAATTTCATCTAAATCCTAGGCTGGGTGTGGGAGAAATAACGTGTACAAACGTTTTTACCATACAGACAGACAGACAGAGTGAGTGGAAATAAGCTTTGTAAATAGCTGGAGTACCCTAAGTGCCCATGTATTCTATACAACTATTTTATTCATTTAGTCTCTTTTAAGTAAATTTAACAATTGAGACTAGTGTGCCTAACAAAATTATACAGCGATGGATCGTAGACTTTGTGTTCAGATGCCAGCTCTTAGATTAGCAACAGCTTCTAAGTAGAAATAACATTTAAACTTAATAAAAGTGTGCACCCTTCCCACGCCATCATGGCGCATGTAAGCATAGCACAATATGCACATACTAATGAAACGCGCTGTTAATCAAAGATTTTTTTTATTTAAAAATTTGATCTTTTGACGTAGAGTTCGTCTTAAGACCCCAGATCCAAGAATTATTTGAATGTCAACATGTTAACTTATTATCCTCAACTTTGTCTACCTTTCTAGTTGAACTATATTGTAGTAGCATAACAACTTTTTTAGATCTACTAGGGATTGCGTAAGCCAAATAAGAGGATCTGAGCAATTCTTTAAACATTTTCTTGTCTCATGTGATTCGTATGTTCAACGATGGTCTGTGTATTGGCACCACAGTTTCAAGTTGGCTGCTCGGTTCTTTTGTGCTCCCCCACTCCCCCTCACCACAACGACGAAAAAAAGCAACCCAAACCCAAAAGCAAAATGTAACACAATTCCCGTATTCCGGGCTGTTATCAGATCAATCTCTAAAGAGCAGGATTTACTTTTGGGTTTGTATGAGGCCCTCTGATGGTGTCGTGGATACGCAGGTGGGGGTGGGGGCGAGGATAATATATCGCCACCATAGATAAAGGGAAAGATTTAGCAACCACAGCCACGGAGAAGGTGCCACAGTAATAAAAAAAAAAAAGTTTCGATTGAAATTTGAACACATTCGCCGCCTCTAGGCTCGACACGACTGATGCAGAGAGGAAAAAAAACAGAACGTCTTTAAGCGATACACAAATGATGTAGACATGGGAACATGCTATGATCAAAGTTTAAGTGAGATATGGAAGAAACAGGAAAAACATTTTTAAAAATACTTTTTTAAAAAAAGCTTATATTCAGTGTCATTGTATCAATTAGATTGGATCAGTCATGTGTATAATCTACCAAGACATAATAAATCTGTGCGATTAGAAATAATTTTACCAATTGTTTTGTTTAGCTTTAAGCTTTCTCAATGCGCTCTAATCCTATCACTTGTCTGGACCAGTTGTGAAAAGGGTGAGGGAAGAAGGGGTTAACTTGGTGAATGTTTACATGATAGTTTTTTGAATGCATAAAGAAAATGTTCACCCAGGGCTACAGTCCTCAAGGCGACTAATTCAACTTATACCACCACATCTGTCAACTACGATTTCTTTCCCTTGTTCAAGATTCCAAACAAAACAAAAAAATTACCAATAGTCAACTAATTGGCAAATTCTTTTTGGTTGATTCTTGTGTTGTTAGGTAAAAGAAATAAATGTGCAAAATTCCAGCTTAATCCGAGATTTAGTATGGGAGAAATAACGTGTGCAAACTTTTCACCAGACAGACAGACAGAGTGAGTTGATGTAAGGTTTGTAAAAAGTAGTATGACCACTAAAACTTATAATGCAAAGAAACCGTTCTCTTAGACATTCGATTGTAAAAATAGATCTTTAAAATATTATCAGAAGCATGTATGTATGTATGCATGTATGAATGTATGTATGTATGTATGTATGTATGTATGTATGTATGTATGTATGTATGTATGTATGTATGTATGAATGTATGTATGTATGTATGTATGTATGTATGAATGTATCTATGTGTATGTGTGTATGTATGTATGTATGTATGTATGAATGTATGCATGTATGTAATGTATGTATATATGTAATGTATGTATATATGTATGTATGTATGTATTTATGTATGTACCCGGCATATTCAAGGTTGGGTAGCAGAGTGTCTACACATTATTTCTACCCGACAAAGATCTGTAGTTGCACAGTTAAGTTTTATTTGAATGGATTCTACAGAAAATAAACTCCGATCTAAGCCCCCCACACACACTATCACAAACTACCACACACTTCCATACACAACCGCACCCCCCATACACTACCGCAAACTGTGTAATGTGAGAGAGAAGCTGCATGCGGTATGTGTCTTTATTAAATATAACTTGATCTTTTCATGTTTCTCTTCTGTGACTAAACTTTATGGTCTCTGAAACAGGAGAGGGATAAATAAGGGAATCTGACTTTCACAGAGCAAGATAGATTACTGTGATTGATTTAGTGAGGGCTTGGGATGTATTCAAACTGAGATTCTGTCAAAAAGCGTCAATGTCTTATGGAATTCCTTAAAGTATTAAAGAAATATATCAGTACGTGATTGAAGCTCAAAATAGCCATTTTGTATACATCACAAGTGAGCACCCCCCCCCCCCCCCCTTGCAAATAAAAGGAGTTTCTAGAATTGGAAAACTTTCGAGTTCAGCTGAAGTTGATATTTGTAGGCACTTTTACTGAACTTGACATGTCTGTCGTTCCGTCGCTTCTTCCTTTTGTCCAGTGATGTTTGATTTAATTATTTTTTTTATATAGTTTGTTCGGTCACGTCACCAAAACTGTATTTGTAGAATCAATGAATCACAAACGATGTTTTTTATAAACACTTTTTAACAATTACTTGATCTGCACTCTTTTCATTGGTGCGTGAAAGGGAAAACATGGAAAACACTGGATTGATATTTTGAAAACGGCTAAACGGTTTTCCTAGAAATTAGACGGTATATACATTTCGAAAAAAAATTGCAGCTAATTGCTCTCTCTATAAAAACTCTAGTTTGACCGTTATTATTTTTCATAAATATATTCATCTAAAACTAACTTTGGCTTATATCTTTAAAACAACAAACAGATTCATCGAGAACTAGCGCACTGAACTCGGAGGTTTCTTTGTACCAGAGTTGACTAAACAAATAAACACAGACTTGAACGTCTTACAACACTTGATTGTGCAAGGCTAGATAGATAGACTAATGGCAATAATGAAGCATTACAGGAAATGAATTGAATGATCAGTGGCTTAGCTAGGAATATTTGGGCCCGAGAGGGAGCCTAGCCTCTTTAAATTAGCCACACAGTAAAAACTCTAGTTTGACCGTGTTAGTATTTGTCAAAAATATGGTCATCTAAAACTAAATTTTGGCTTACATTTCAAACAACAAACAGAATAGAATGATCATTGGCGTAGATAATGGCGTAATATTTAATATAAAAACACATTTCTGACACTAAGAGGGGCCCCCTCAAACGGAGGCCCGGGGGTATTTTCAAATTTGAACCCCCCCCCCCCCCACACACACACACCTGAGAATAAGAATTGATATATCGCCTCATATTCTTGGAGAGGAAATCGATTAAAAAAACAAACTTTGCATTTTACTTGTTATTCGCATCTTGAACTCCACACACTGTTGCCTTGGATTTTAAATGCCCCAAAAACAAAACTAAAAATGCTAAATTGCTTTTTCTGGTACTTTTAAGTACGGAAATTTCAAATTAGTTTGTACATATAAAAGTGAATAATTTACTTTTACACTGTATCTATGGCTGTAGTCTCAACGTTGTGCAGGGAAAAAAAATATTTGCGATGTGTTCTGAACTGTTACTGTTGCAGTACCTAAGTCACTAGCGGATCCAGAACTTTGGAGTGGGGGGGGGGGCGATTTTTTTCAAAACCCTAACCCTAACGTCCAGTAAACCCTAACCCTAAGCATATATATTAGAATGTTTTTAAAAAAGCAATGTTTCTCAGCCTTCGGCCTAAAAAATAAGCTAAAAAATAGTCATGTTGAGGCCGTTTTCTAGACAGCTAGGTCTGGGGGGAGCGCTAGAAGCTCCCTCAGTGGGGATCGGGGCTTCGCCCCGACGCCAAAATCGTTTTCTTGCATTTTCACTGTAGAAACGCATTCTCCTGACATCTACAGTTCATTATTCATCCTACTAAGATAGGACCTTTTGAATAAGGTTTTACTTGAAAAATATTCTAATATAATTTTACAGCCTCTTACTACATCGCAAATACAACCGATTTTTTCTTGAAAAGAAAAGATACATCACAGATTTAGATTTAGACTTTGAGGAACGCCGCCGAAAAAACAATATTTATTCGAAAAATAATATTTAAAAAAATATATAAAATCTCATTTGTAAGTTATACATTTTGTTCAATAGGCATGTTTGTAACTATGTTTTGTTACAGAACTATAATTCAAAGCTTTACAAAAATACATCTCAGAAGTTTGAGGAGAAATTGAGTGAACTTATTAGATTTTACTCTAATTTTTTGTTGCATTTTTAGGATTTAAGCATAAATTGTAAGTTTTTTTCTTAAATTTTTTTATACAACAGAAAAATATCAGTATGAGTAAAGGTGAAAAAGATGATTAGGAAAATAATATTTGTCTTTCTTAAAATAACTAAGATAAATTGGTATACAATTACATAAACTCTGTCGCCATATTTGACTTTTCTGTTTTAAAACGTCATCTTTTCGTCTGGAAAGGAGAGGCGGCGGTAGAGTGAAAACGATTAATCCTCGCTCCTTTTTATAATTTCTGTTAATGATTGCATTTTGGCATTAAAGAATAAGGGTGGGGTGACTCGATAAAAGAATTTAATTTATAGCATATATAAATTGTATTAGTGACATTTTTTTTAAAATTTTTTTAATTTCTTACAAAAAGTAAAAGGTATTGGTTTGTCCGATGGGTGGAAGGCGATTGCATGAATCGCCTCTCCCACCTGGTACAACCCTTTTTCAATTTTAAATTAACTAATTATAAAATTTGAGATCAGAGTGTGTATGTGACATAATATACAACTGGTTTAAAACATCAATATGTAGCTTATATTATATAGAATTCAACTAATTTTGTTCAAAAACTATGATTTTTCCATAAAAATAAAACCGCCCCCCTCCCCGCACAGAGGGCTAGAGTGGGGAGGGCAGTAGAAGCAATCACCCCCCCCCCCCCCACCTCATTAAATCGGCTAAGATACCAGAAATGTAGCGACATAAAATAAAAAGTATATAGTAATTCAATTTTGTTCACAAACTATGATTTCTAAATAAAAGTAGGACCGCCCCCCACTCAAAGTTTAGGTGGAAAGGGCAGTAAATGTATTCGCCACCCCCCCCAACCCACCCGATCGGCAAACGAGGGAACGACATAATATAAAGATAGGTTAAATATCAATAACAAGTTTTAATTATATAAATATTTAATTGATTCCATTGACAAGCTGTGATTTCTACAAATAAATTGGACCGCCCCCCCCCACTCGAAAGTTTATGGGGGGGGGGCGGAATTGATGCCATCGCCACCTCCCCATCCTACCAACTCGGCCAACATACTAGGGGGGGCGAAATAAAATAAAAATAGGTTGAGATATAAATAATTAATATATATTATTAAGAAAAGTAATAAATTCGTATACGAATTGTGTGATTTCTATACTAAAATTCCTTCCCCTCCCCCCCTTCGGGTGGGGGGGGGGGAAGTTGGCCGAGTTGGGGGGGGGGCGATCGCCCCTACCGCCCCCGCCCCCGAATCCGCCAGTGACTTAAGTACTAACTGTAAAACAACGGTTTGCTTTTCAACTAAGTTTCAAAGAGCATTTAATAATTTTAAAATTTTAAAATCACTTTAAAAAAACTTTAAATTTGAGTGCACAAAATAGATTTAATTGTTTAAAATAAATAACTAGATGAAGCACTGATCTTGGAATCGATAAAACAAATAATTGTATCGAAAAGTTACAACCTTTGAATTCAATTTTTATCCGCTTTAAATAAATCATGTATACGTTTTTACCCCGACCCAAAAGATGCACAAAGTACCCAGGAGTACTCTTACCCCTAAACGATGCTCAAAGTACCCAGTAAACATACCTTTTAAAAATGGACAAAGTTCCTAAGAGTACACATACCCCTAAACGATACTCAAATTACCAATATGCATACCTCTCTAAAATGTACACATACCCCTAAATCTAAACGATACTCAAAGTAACATGTAAACACACCTCTAAACAATGCACAAAGAAGCCCTAACCAAAAGTAAACAATTTAAGGCAGTGTTATAAGCTGAGTTTTGTCAAGACTAAACTATATTAAAGGCATTATTTAAAAAAGAACTCGATTGTAAACTGTTTTGTTTTGTTTACATTTAGTTTCGATTCGTTTTGATTCCCCCCCCCCCCCCGAAAAAAAAATCAACAAGCGAAGGTTGGAACAGTTCCTATAAGTTGGAGAGTTTAGAGAAAGTGGAGAATTTGTGTATGAACAGCATAACAAAATGTACTATTTTTAAAAAATGACACATTAAAGTACTGTGATGAGATTGTGAAAAGTTGTTTTGATGAGATTGTGTAAAGTTGTGTGACACAGTGCTCTTTCCCCACTTCTACTACTGATCTCATGACTTAGTGACACACTATTTCAACAATAGGCCTATGGGCTGGTAAGTTTCTATTAAAATATCAATAGTCGCATTTCAACACTCACAATATAAAGTCACAAGTCTCCACAGAGATATTGACAGGCACATTGCAACTTACCTTGCAGTCACGTCTTCGCCTCACAAATATCAATGACTATATATCCAGCGGAGTGGGAAAGTCGATGACTCAGTGAGTGGTTCTCTTAGGCTGTCTCTACTTCAACCTAAGTCTCTTTAAATCCATACGAATAGTTGGAACACCAATAGAACTAACTCTAATGCAGTTCAAGTGACGCTGTCCAACACTCACTTTTGGGCAGACACTGCCTATTCACGTAATCCAACTTCTAACCATAAGAATGAAACAATGAAGAAACATAACTCTGCTGCACCTACATGGACAACACCGTGTTGCGACCTTTAGCAAGCTCACGGGAAGTCCATAATTTAGACATTCTTGGAAAGATTAACGGTATCATAAAATATACATTTCAAGACTTATGATAAAATATAATATGGTATAGATATAATTATAAAACTGTCTCCGCACGAGAGAATAAATATAAAAGTGACAATATATTTGAGTAATTACGCGGCTAGTAAATTAGTTCAA
The DNA here is from genome assembly GCA_030265305.1 of Biomphalaria pfeifferi. Taxonomy (NCBI): domain Eukaryota; kingdom Metazoa; phylum Mollusca; class Gastropoda; family Planorbidae; genus Biomphalaria; species Biomphalaria pfeifferi. The sequence continues at coordinate 2,016,653 of JASAOG010000043.1, read as the reverse complement.
TTGGAACTATATATCAAGTTTGTTCACGGCTTGTCTGAATGCTATGTGGAGGTTTCTAAAGCTCGGTAGTTTTGCGAAGCCGCCTACAAATTAAATGAGTCTTAATTAAGTTAATTTGTGTGTCAGGTAAACACGGCCTTAAAAAAAAAGAGCTTGCTAATTATTTGTTTATAATACATTGAGTTTAAGACTTTAAAGTGTATTTTTTATATTTAGAAATAAATGCATCATAATATGGCCAATCAATGAATCGGGTATGTTTTAATGTTAAGTGTCAACATTCATTCGTTGTACAAATATTATTGATTCAAAGTTTTAATTAATACCCAAAAAGGAAGCAGAATAATTAATTTGATTAGACGTCGCAATTATTAGGTTTTAAGCCAATTTGAAATAAGACCCTAATTAACAGAACGCAAAATCACAACAAAAATAAAAACGGCCAATATTTGTTCTACTTTATTGGCTTGGGTCAAACCGGTAACTCTTGAGTCTTAGCGTCAACACATAATCCGACGATTAGTTTCGATTTTTGTTTCTAACGTTTTGAAGTCAAAAGAAAGACGCTAACATTCAAAATGCACTTTTTTTTTTTTTGACAAACTTTATTTTAAAAAGTATCTCAGAAATTCGTTAACACTAAAAAAAAAAAAAAAAAATAAGATTAAGAATTAAAAAATAAAACACCAGAAAAACACAAACTGCACAACTGGTCCAATCAAACATTCACATAAGCGTAGAGCCTCTGAGACTGTGATTCCGTACAAATGATCTCTCTCACGGGACCCGAGTTACTAAAGAACCAAGAGTCGAACGAACTTGTCGCCTCGGCTTAAGCGTGCTTGGTCGGTGTAACTCCACGTATTTTTTTCGGTGGCAGGACGCAACGTTGTGGATCTAGGAACGCTGCTTGCCTAGTGTAAGGCCAGTAAAGAGTGGTGCGTGATTGGCGTGGGGGGGGGGGGGGGGGGGAGGGGGATAGCGGGCGGGGGGCACCCTACTACACAACTCTTGCTTCGCCGCACCGATTAGCTCCTCGTCTGACATTAGGGGGGTTCTGGGGCCGCTTGCGCCTTTCTAGTTTTCTACTAATTTTTTTTTTGTCTTTAGATTCTTAATTTTTTTTTAAACTTAACACTTTTTTTTTTTTTTTGGGACTGGATTCTCCGGTTCCATGAGTTTGTTAAGGCGTTGGAAACAAATCAGTTGTAGGATTCAATCCATTGCTCACCTGTGAACGACTCGGTAAGCGTAGCACTGCAACAACAAAGAACGAATTTTCGGCTTCGGCTTGGTCCAATTAGATTGTAGGGGGGAGGGGGGTTGAAGAGAATAAGGCATCTTGGGATGGGGTGCTGGTGGTGGTGGAGGAAGATGTAGTCGACGTGACGTGCTTAGAGAAATACAAGAGAAAAGGCTAAACAACGAGGGGAGGGAACGAAGGAGGAAAAAAAGCTGAAAAAAAAAAAAAAAAGAAAAAAAAAAGTCCAGCACCTCTTTAAAAAAAATGTCTTTAAATTATTTTGTTGCAATGGACGTGCGAGTTTTGTATTTGCCAGACTGATTTCATGGGGACATTGACTGTCTTGTTGGAGGAGTCAGGGGAACATAACTCGGCGCGATGATCAATGTCAGAAACAAGTCGGATACTGCCTTTAAAACATGTGGGTTGACATTTTCTCAGTCAACTATAAATACATGGGCATACATTGGTGGGAGGGGGGAAAGGTTGGGCATGACAATTCTCAACATTTGTGTAGATTCAAGTCGATTTCAAATATTTTTAGCATGAAGAAACGAGAATACAAAATTTAAAAAAAAATGGTATGTACTTATTTCCGAAACACATTCAGTAGGCAATTATGACTAATAATCAAATGTACATTTGAAATTATTTGTTATATAGACAAATGTAACAAATAAAGTTTTGAAAATAGTATTTAAATCTAATTGTTTGTTTGTTTTGCGAGATTCGAATATTCCTTCAGAATTGAAGATAACTATATTCCAAACCTCCCGCAGAATGGGGGCGGCGGACAGGGCTAGAACCCGAGACTATTGAGACTGGAAGCCAGTTCAATGTGTATGGTTATTGTTCAGGCCAACAAATTCTGTGAGACTGCATCAATGCTGCTCGTTGACTAGGGAATATGAACACGATCAAGCTGCCTGTGTGTCTCTCAGTTCCTTGGCTGTGTTGTCTGTTCTTTTCTGTCGATTTCTATGGAATGTTCTAGTTATCTTGTTGAAAATAAGTCTATGTGATTATAAAACAATTCCGATCACTCGTTGGACTTACCTCTAGGCAACATAAGGAGGAGAGGTGGCTGAGCGGTAAAGCACTTGGCTTCCGAACCAGCGTACCTGGTTTGATTCCTGATGAAGTTTAGGATTTACATTTTTGGATCTTTAGACGCCTCTGAGTCCACCCATCTCTAATGGGTACCTGACATTAGCTGGAGAAAAATAAAAGCGAATGGTGGTTGTGCTGGCCACAGAAACATACTCTAACATAAGCTATAGCTTAGGGCAACACTAACTTGCTCCCCCCTCCCTGAAAAAGATATCAGGGATATTTTTATCATTTTGAAGGAAGAGCAACGAAAAATTGCCCTATGTCGATTATAAGTGGCACCATATTTTAAATAACATAGGACCTTATCAAGTTTAAACCCGGTCCTGTTTCCAATCAGGATCTATACATCTAAAAAGAAGATGATTACGTCCTAAGCTTAATGCACCTAATCATGCATGTTAACCAATGACTTAAATTATGCCAAGTCTCTGGCTTTCCTGGCTAGATCAGGCAATCTCCTAATTTTCCCAGGCCTACTGGAAATCTCCTGAAATTGTAAAATATACGAAAACATCATGGAAATCTCTTGAAATCATTAAAACTTGAAAACTCATACAAATCTCTTCAAGAAAATAGACAAAACTGTCAATTTCGGCAATCGTGCGCGTGATAAAAAAAAGTCATCGTCAGCTTTCATTTAATAAAAATTTATTGCAAATACGAATGTTTTTGTCTAATACAAAATCTTAATTTTGACATTATGCTTATCCCAACGCAGACTGGGCCCCGCGCAATCCGTTTCGCATAGGGTCCCGCAATTGTTAATGCCCTGCTAACAAACTCCAGATAGTGACCTCATTGCGATGCCAATCACATCCGGGTTAGATCGATGTAACGAGACTTTTCCCCCATTCTAAATGCGAAAGCAGTGTGGAGGGAGATCCAATTGAAGAAATATCAACTTGAAAGTCAAAGGTCAAATCTACCCACCGTCTTGCTACTCAATTCAACGCCCATGTGAAGGTGTTTTCTCTCCCTAACACCTTCTCTCCCCCATAGTTTCGCCTTTTCCCTTCGTTTCTCCTACAGATCTATTAAGTTAGTTACTCAAACAGCAGCGTCGCGTTTAGCACCCACCATCAGCTTTAAGTCAGACATCTGCAACTAATAACGGTAACTCTGTTTGGTTAAACTTTTCAGCAGTTTAACACTCTCCCTTGATTGCTTTTTGAACCTATAGGTTGCTAGGTAGATGTGTAGAGTAAAAAAAAATCAATATTTAGACATTGGCAGTGTGAGAGTGTCAGAAAGGTGGTCATTGGGTGTTGAAAAATAATTTAATAGATTTCATTGAATTTCGACATTACCAGTAAGTAAGAGATCTAACAATTCATTTAAATCCAATTAGCACTATTTAAAGCCGCCCCTAATTTTAAAATTATATTGGCAGAGCATTGTCAACATGCCACAACAGATTAATTAAATTCGTTGGACACTTTAGAACTGCAATGCAGGGGGATTTCGTACTTTGAATCATCCCTATTGCATATTACCAAATATATATATATATACATATATATATATATATAAAAGAAATGGGAGGATTCAAAAGGTGAAAAGGAAGACTAGTCGATAATTAAAATTCAATATCTATTATTAAAACTAAAATACTGCACTTTTGAGTAGCTAAGGTTCGAACCCCAGTGCGTCAAAGCTCTCAAATATCTAACTCCCAAAGCTTCTTGTTTCTATTTAGATCAAACTTCATAAAGTTTGTAGCACACTGGAACTGCACTTGCCGAGGCGTTCAAAGTAATTTTAAAATTATTTTATTTGTTTTGTTAATGGTTTAAGACAGGGGTGGGCAACATTTTTGTATTGAGGGCCGCATTAAAAAAAGTTTAGTAATGGCGGGCCGTATATATACATGTGTATATATGTATATATGTGTATGTATATACATATGTATATATATCTTAGAAAGATAAGCTTGCTGTGTAGAATTTCTTTTAATTCATATATACACTGTATTACGATTTTTTTAAATTGCTGTTGTCTTTTTATATCACACTATCCCCACAAATAGACAGTTGTACTTAATGTGCAGTATTTTACTTTTTACACTCGTGCATAATGTTCCCGAACTGTGGAACTATCTTACTAGTTGTTACCCTTGTGTGTGACTGCTGTAAAATTACAGTCAGTCAACATTGACCAGTGATTATACTTGTTTAGTTTCCACAAAACATGCTTGCTCACTGAATGAGACAATTTATGTTCCGGAATTTAAATGTCGGGACTAGCGAAGCCTTCCCTTGTGATGTTGCATCACCAGAGAATGCTGACCATGTTCTTCAATGGTGCATACTAAATCAAGGGATCTGAACAAGACTCTCGAAAAACTATTCGGAGAGCTGCCTGATCTAGAAACCACTACGCAGTTCATCTCTGATATAGGATTACTGATCTGAACCCTTCAACATGCAAAATGAGAACGAAGAAGAAGAACTGATGTATGTGTACACAAATATTGTGAACAGCAGCAAAGTGTGGAAATACAGCTTCTGGAGCCCATAAAACTCCCGCGGTAGTGATGACTGGAACTTCTCTTTGCTTTGAATTATGTCCTCTGGAGCTGAATCGGCTTCTCTTAATAAGTGTTGTACTTTGAATCATTTCACTAAAGATAGTTTCACCTTTCAGCATAAGGAAAATGACAAAAAACTATTTTTTTTGCTTGCCTGTAGAAATGGGAAAGGCATGTTTGAAAAGATTTAACATGCATTTACATTTCATATGTAAACAATCAATTGCAATATGAATTATAAAAAACATGATATTTTGTCTGCCACTCTTCATTAGAAATATTGGTAACAAAGTCACAGTCAATGTCCTTCAAGAACATAACAATTTCATCCTTGAGATATTTTATTCTTCTTTTTTGCCTTGCCCATACTTATCTAGCGGATACATTGGATTATTTATCTTAAATCAGAACTACCCGTAGTTAACTCCCCTAACTCTAGTAAGTCTTACTTTTTATTCTTTCACAGAAATTCAATGTTTAAATTCTATGCAGTTTTGTGCAAACTTTCATGTTTCAAGTTTATGGTTCTCAGTCAATGATCAATCTCCATCAGTTGTTACACATGCCATCTTGTTTCAAGCCTACCCACACTCAGTCATTGTGTCTTGAATGGAGTGTATTGATGTATAGCCAATAAGCATAATCTTCGTTTACTTCAAACTTATTTTAATGTGACAGTTTCAATAATTTATAAGGATATTTTTTTAATATTTGCATTTTCATATCTATATACTGTGGGCACACATGATTTCTGTAGATGTCGGCGGGACGCATAAAACCCCTCGGCGGGCCGCATGTGGCCCGCGGGCCGTAATTTGCCCACTCCTGGTGATGCTCTTGTAAGCTGTAATATATCACTATAAAAATGTCACACATATAGCTGGCTGTACTTGTATCTATGTACATAAAGGCAGTTTAAAATACAGTTTAAATAACGTGATATCTAAATGCATTGTTTTTTTTTCCATATTTAAAAATAAATCAATTCCTACCCTATATAAAATATTAATCATCATCCAACTCTGATTGTGACAGGGTTCCGATTCGATAGGCCCTGAATAGTGAAATGTAGCTTGTTCTGCGCCAAACACTTGCATACTATCACTCGGTTCCACATGATGCCATATGCCAGACCTGTTCGATGGGAACTCAAGTAAAAGGAAGTCCCTTTCTGGACTGTTGGTGGTGAGCAGTTTCTGCAGTTTAATGTTTACCTCTGCATTATGTTACCAGTAATTTAACAACTCTTATAACCCTGACTTTCCCCACCTGGACATTTAAAAAAAAAAAAGAGGCACAGTAGTCCAACGCATTCTTTCGCAACCAGCGCTCAAACGTCAATCAACGTAACATGTATATATACCCTCCCCCCTTTTTTTGGCTCTGATTTCTTCTCGTCACATCTACCTCGGTAAGTAGAAATATCGTTTGTTAATGTATTCTTTTTTTTTTTCAGATGTCCCTTGTTTGTTGTTGCAGTACCGTCCATCCTCTCTTCCCCCACCCATTCCATGGCATAATTCATTTGCGCTATCTCTGTACAAGACAAGGGGAGATAATGAGCGTATTCTAATATCTATCCCGGAGACAAATAAATTGTCTGCTCTCTTACGGTTTAAAAATTCTTTGCGTAGACATTACGCTAGAGCGCCAGGAGACCCGCACTACTAGCCATGACACTAATAGTGGAATTCCCTTAGGCTAGTATTTATTATCTTAGGCGGGCTGGTGGGAGGGGTAGGTGGATCATACTGGCGCTTGGCAGACAGCTCGGTGAAAGGGCTGTGTTCAGAGCACCTCCCTAATGTTGAAAATACATTTCCGAAAGTGACGAATTGTATTCGAGGTTTAATTCCCCCCCCCCCCTTTTATTTTCTTTATTCTTTTACATTTGTGTATTAGACTATCACTATATGTAAGCAGCCATTGTCAATTCCACATCTCCACCCCATTTTTCATTTTCAATTTGCAATTACAATCTTACTCAAAACTACTTTTATTGATAAATAATTCACATTATACATCAACTAAATGGCTAATTTTCATTGTTTTCATACGCATATCTTCAAATACGTATCTTCAATCTTACTAAATCAGATTTGACCAATGGCCTAATTCATATTGTGGCATAGTTTGGTTGTAAAAAAAAAGTTATTCAAAGCAAAGAGCAATATTGGCGCACATCCAGACGAACTAATAGTTTTACTTAGAAAGTACACAGAAAAAAAAAAAAACATTTTATCAACTACGTTGTAGGCATTAATCTGTGGAACTGGGAGGGGATGGGGCGCCTCAAAATCGAAAAGTTTCAAGCTGTAGACATTAGCCTCCAGGCCACACAACGTTCCCTTGGCTCCAGTCACTATCTTCCTGCATGGTCCCAAGCAAATCTCACTGAAGGACAGAACGTTTGCTCTATCTACTTGCACAGTTAAAGGAGGGTCTTGTCCGTTCCTCTGTCACTACTGGACATTACACACAGTGCCAGTAGGGAGAACATCGGACTTGAGTTTTTTGTTCGCTTTGTTTCCACGTTTCGGTCCATGTTTTGATGTCGACCGACCAACGTACACACACACACGCACACAGAACGTTCGGTCCAGCGCAGATGTCTTTTGAATTGAAGTACATGGCAAGAAGATCTCCTGGTGGAAAGTTCTGCACAGGTGTAGGTCAGTTGCTAGATGACTTAACAGACTGGTAGTAAAGAGCAGTTTGAACAACATTTCTTTTCTCTTTGTGACTTAATCGGATGTGTCTTGAGGGAAAATAATGATACATATGCTGAAAGTTATGGTCTCCGTTTTTTAAATTATTTAAACTGTTCAGCTGTTTTTAACCATGATTGCATCGCTTGGTCATTTTATGTGGATAGCTCTAACTCCACTTATGATGGATTCTACCCCACCTCAGGCAAAAGCTGTTTAAAAATTGATTTAGATTTGTTACATTGAATGCTTACAATTTGTCTTACGTTGGACAGACCATAACTCGTCATTCATTCTATATTCTTTGCTGTCATGATGAGAGTCATCTATTCTTTTATTGACTAGTTTCGGGATTTAGTTATATAAATTAAATGATCATATTATATTGCCTACTCGCTCAGATAGTACAAAGCAATTGATGTTTAATTCTCTACTTTGCAAAGTCTAAGTTAGTTGTTTTTTTATTCAATCATTGATTAGGCTAACCATTATTTGACCAAATAATTTTATTTACTTATTGTTTCATTTCAGACAAGACATTTCAAAATAGCTCCTGGTCAATGTCCATGATTTCGTCTAGTTACGCTTCACACAGGAAGTAGTCCAATTACATTGAAATCAGTGTCACCATGACCTTTTTATATGTCTCCTCGCTCCACTGCTTCTGGAAGGAAAATAATTTGGCCAGGAATTAGCCACAGGTGTTGAAGTGTTGAGGTGATTTCCCCAAAGCCAATCGGTAGCCACAACACAATGGTCACTTATCAATTCGACATCACACGCCTGCTGCGCGTCCATGACGACATGTTAGTTTAACGTTAGAAAGCCAAGAAAAATAAAAGGTAAGGGAGGGAGGGGGGATTATTCTTCTGACATAATAAAGGCGTTGTTCTCAATGGGACATAACCAAAGGAATCTGTTCAAAGAATAAGAACCAACTAAAAAAGGAAAGTTGTCACACCATTTGTTGTCTGACCAATTTAGAAATATTTTATAGACATTGTTCTTTACCCAATAATTAAAAAGTGAAATAATAATAATAATCTGAATTATCCTAATGGAAATTTGTCTTATGATTTGTACATTAACATACACCTTACGACAACAAAAAATATTAAAACTATAGAAAATAAATTCTTATGATAATCATATATAGTACATTATTCAACAACATGAATGTTCACACAAAGAGCAATAAACAACAATAACATAGAACTTCTGACAATGTCAATGTACACAGTGTACATCTGATCCGTAGCCATTGTACATTTCCGTTACAATGTGCAAGGCCCATCTACAAAATGAAATGCATGGATTTCAACCTGCACACGTCTCGTTGGTAAGTGAATCATGTGGTTAGCACACTGACCAAGTCCTTCGTCAGGTACTAAACACATTTTATGGGCTCAAGACAGTTTTAAAAGCATAATTATTCAGTACTAGGAGGGGGAGGGAGAAAAGAGTAAGGACATTTTAAGGTCAAAACTTAAGAGCCACTAGATCAACCAGAGGCAATAATTTGAAGTAAGTAGATCAACCAGAGGCAATAATTTGAAGTAAGTAGATCAACCAGAGGCAATAATTTGAAGTAAGTAGATCAACCAGAGGCAATAATTTGAAGTAAGTAGATCAACCAGAGGGAATAATTTGAAGTAAGTAGATCAACCAGAGGCAATAATTTGAAGTAAGTAGATCAACCAGAGGGAATAATTTGAAATAAGTAGATCAACCAGAGGGAATAATTTGAAGTAAGTAGATCAACCAGAGGGAATAATTTGAAGTAAGTAGATCAGCCAGAGGGAATAATTTGAAGTAAGTAGATCAACCAGAGGGAATAATTTGAAGTAAGTAGATCAACCAGAGGGAATAATTTGAAGTAAGTAGATCAACTTAAGGCAATAATTTGAAGTAAGTAGATCAACCAGAGGGAATAATTTGAAGTAAGTAGATCAACTTAAGGCAATAATTTGAAGTAAGTAGATCAACCAGAGGGAATAATTTGAAGTAAGTAGATCAACTTAAGGCAATAATTTGAAGTAAGTAGATCAACTTAAGGCAATAATTTAGAGTAACTATAAAAACTTAAGGCAATAATTTATGGCCGCTAATCCGCTATTACATTGATGAGCAACAATAAAGAACACTTTTGAGATATATTACTATAGGTAAACGGTAAAGGTTAATTTGATCTATATGGTGGAAGTTAAATATGTTTGATTGGTAAACAAGTAATAAGTTGCCCCTGAAGTAAAACGACAAGTGTAAGAATAGTTGTCCACGTATGTTGTTTATGTCATGCTATTTATCAAATCATGTTTACTTAAAGTGTAGCTTAAGACTCTGAATGAGATAGAGAGGTAAAGAGAGAGAAAAAGAGAGAAAAAGAAAGGGAAAAGAGAGAGAGAGTGGGAAAGAGAGAAAAAGGGAAGATATAGAGAAGAGAAAAAGAGAGAAAGAGAGAAGAGAAAGAGTGCATAGAAAGAGAAATAGAGAGAGAAAGAAAGAGTAAGGAAAATAGAAAAAGAGAAAGAAGGAGAGAGAGAGAGAGAGGGAGAGAAAAAAAGAGACATTAAGAGAGCTCCAGACGGGATAGTGGTAAAGACTCTCTAAAAAAATAGATGTTGAAAATAAACAAAATAAGCGGAGATCATTACTTAGCCAACATAAAAAACTAACAACTAATATGTGCTAAGAAAATAATAAATTAGAGATCCTGCTATTCACACATCGATGCACTAATATCAAGCTAACCGATCTGTACACTTTGATCTTCTTTCGGCTTGATAGTTCCAACAATTATTATGATAATAACATTAAATCTTCAAACAAAATATTGTGCGTAATATACTAAAGACAGGCCAAACTGTGTAGAGTATAATTTACCTGAGCTTCCATCAAATTATTTCAAGAACAGGAACTGGACAAAAAAAGAATATTAAAAGGAAACGTAACTCTACCGAAGAGTTCAATGTCAAAACTGAAATAAGAAGGAGAACATATATATCTAGTAAACTATTGCCAACATAGACTGTATAAGTATATCCAACAGATTATCAGAATTGAGTACATGTAGATATAATATAAAGCAATTTTTCCTTATTTAACAAAAGACTAAATGATAGGTGCAGGTGGTTAAAGAACAACAGCATATTGAAATTAATTAAAAGTAACCTGCAAATTTTACGTAACTAGTTTTCAAATTCGTGTACGATAATTGTATAACAGGTTAGAGAATTGCTTAGGAACAATGAAATGCGATGTCGGATGAGCAAATTCATAAAGTTTGACGAAGATACATTACGAAGGTAAAGAAATAACAGAGAGCTCCTTTTTACGAAATAAAACACCTCAATTTTCCAAGTAGAAATCAAGAAAGAACACAATATGAACACACAATACTAACTTCATTTCTATAATAGTTTCTCAAAAGTATTAAACAGGAAGCTTAAAACGTATGTAGTGATATGGGCTTGTCTCCACTTTTTATAGGTTTTTTAAAAATAAACATCTTGAACAGGAAATAAAGTTCAACTTTTCATTTCTGATTTACCCCATTTCATTCTTCAATCATCCGGTAAATTTCCTGTTTACACATCTCTTGAGACCCTGGTGAGTACATCACGTGACAGTATACCAAGTAACATATCTGGTCCTAGAATGTGTTGGGCCCGAGCTATGCATGCTGCGATAGCCATTTCTGTCGTCGCATGTAGTTACCTGTACTTTCGAAACGTAGTGTCTTGAGCCGGCCCTGGTATTCACAGCACAAGCATTTCTAATTTTTGTTTATTTTCTCTAAAAAAAAAAAAAAAGAGATATCCAACAAGCACCATTGCGTGGAACTAATGATGACAGTTATAATTTCTATGCGAAAGCAGTTCTCTTAATGCTGGGAACTTGTGACCTGATGACCTGTACTAAAAGTTTAATGGAATAACAAAGATAGAGAGAGAGAGGAGATATATGGAGAGAGAGAGAGAGGTAGAATAAGATATTACAAATTTAAATGAAATGACGAGGAAAAAGAAAGAGAGAAACAGAGAACTAGTGGTGTCACGTGGGGGGGGGGGATGCGGTCCGCACCGGCTGACACCGACCCTATAGACGCCACTGGAGAGAACAATGGATTTAATAAGATAATATTGGTGCTTTTGTATCGGAATTCCATTTACTTTAAAAAAAATGTTCCACCGGTAACCCCCAGGTGCGTGTCCTGATAGTGCCCTCTTACCATTCCGTGTCATGATGGCATTAAGAAGTGCTACTGATACTACGTCCTCAGCACCTGTAAGATGATGCAAGAAATAACGCCTTTGTGTGTGGCTAGCTGTGTGGCTAGCTGTGTGGCTGTTATAAAAGAAGAAAAGCATTCATCTGTACGATATAAAACCCCAGCGGGGACAATTTACTGCGCTGTTGCTCCTTGAGCCCCAATATAAGGAAGGCCCTCAAGCGTTGTTGCAGGTCCATCTTGTACGTTTAAAGTGTTAACACGTCCTAAAACTGCCAGAGATCGGACACGGTTCACACCCTTTCTCTGAATTCAACATGGGAAATTACAGAGTTTTTTGTTTTTTTTACAAGCCAATGTTATGTGAAGAAAGAGGAGAAATGTTGAACGTGTGTGTGTGTGAGAGAGAGAGAGAGTCAGAGTGTATATATACGGTCAGTGCTTTTGTTGTGACGGTACGCAGTGGTACGGCGTACCGGCACCTTTTTCAATGTGGGGAGACAATTATTACTTTTCTTGTATTTTAACGTTTATTATTAATTTATTAGTAGTTAAAAGTTAGGCAATCCATTACTGAGTACCGGCACTTGTTATTATTTTTTTTTTTACAAAAAAAAAAAAGCACCATAAATGGTTATATATATTTAGGGTTAATATCCTTTTAACTGTATGGTCTGCAGAATCGTGGAGCAGTCTTGTGCTTATGTTCTGCCTCTGCATTGGATGATCTACTCGTTTGCATGAACCTTCAGTGATGGAGCTGTACAGTACCATTCTTCTCAACAAAAGTTGTTCGTTTTAGATCACCAATAAAAATGTCTTTCATTGTACTCGTGTCGTTGTCAAAATGTAGACCAATATTCAAACCTGTGGTACAATATTTTTAATTTACATTAGAATCCATATGGCGTTTTCAATTGGGTTTTTTTTTTTGGTATGTATACCAATAATTTTTTTTTGATTTACTCTATATAAAAATACCCTTTTAAAGAGTTCAATATACATTTAAAGAGGTTTGACTGTAATATGAGATTCAGCCTATGAATACTATACACACATAAAAAAAATACATTTAATATTGTGAGTTACTAAAGTAACTTACTTTTCTATAGTATTTTTTCTTGATTTTTTTTTTGCCTATTTATTTCTCTGAGAAAGGAACACGGTCTATTTAATGTACTTTTAATGACTCAACATGCCATAAAACTTTCCTGCTGTGGAACCACCAAGTCTAATCTGTCACCCTAGACTTCACAAAATCAAGCAAAACTACTTAGATTTTTGTTTAATAGCTTGCCCACTTTATCCCTCGTCTTCACCAGGCATCCCCCAAGTCATTTAATCACCACGGAAATACGCGGAAATAAGTGAAAATATGTGTGTGTGTGCTACTAAGGTGGAGTTCTGTGAACAGGGGGACTAAGCGGTCAATGGGATTCTGCTCAACCAATTTCTAGTACTAGATCTATACAGCTGGATCCCAGATCACCTCTACCCCAGAACTAACTCAATATGCCTGACATATTATCGGGGATAAGCTCTGGATCCCAGATCATCTCTATGTACCTACGTCTTTTTTCTGACCAATTTATTAACTAGCTATTAATTATTTTTTTAAATTCTTGTGTCATCGACAATGAATAGTTTTGCTAGGAGTCAACTTGACCTTAGAATGGGAAGTAGGAGAACTAACTTGTCCAAGATTTTGACCAGACCTACAGACAGACGAGACAGACAGATGGAGTGAGTCGATATAAGCCAGGTAAAACAGAAAAGACATGGGAGTAATTAGTATTTATTAATAAGGCAGTAATTAGGTCAACTTAAAATATACAAAGACGTATGTGTGTTGACCTCCTTCACTGGAACACTTTGTTTCATGTGGCTACTGAGTCCTATGCATCATCATTTGTTTCATGTGGCTACTGAGTCCTATGTATCCTCATTTGTTTCATGTGGCTACTGAGTCCTATGTATCCTCATTTGTTTCATGTGGCTACTGAGTCCTATGCATCATCATTTGTTTCATGTGGCTACTGAGTCCTATGTATCATCATTTGTTTCATGTGGCTACTGAGTCCTATGTATCCTCATTTGTTTCATGTGGCTACTGAGTCCTATGTATTATTATTTGTTTCATGTGGCTACTGAGTCCTATGTATTATCATTTGTTTCATGTGGCTACTGAGTCCTATGTATTATTATTTGTTTCATGTGGCTACTGAGTCCTATGCATCATCATTTGTTTCATGTGGCTACTGAGTCCTATGCATCATCATTTGTTTCATGTGGCTACTGAGTCCTATGTATCCTCATTTGTTTCATGTGGCTACTGAGTCCTATGTATCCTCATTTGTTTCATGTGGCTACTGAGTCCTATGTATCCTCATTTGTTTCATGTGGCTACTGAGTCCTATGTATCATCATTTGTTTCATGTGGCTACTGAGTCCTATGTATCCTCATTTGTTTCATGTGGCTACTGAGTCCTATGTATCCTCATTTGTTTCATGTGGCTACTGAGTCCTATGTATCATCATTTGTTTCATGTGGCTACTGAGTCCTATGCATCATCATTTGTTTCATGTGGCTACTGAGTCCTATGTATCATCATTTGTTTCATGTGGCTACTGAGTCCTATGTATCCTCATTTGTTTCATGTGGCTACTGAGTCCTATGTATCCTCATTTGTTTCATGTGGCTACTGAGTCCTATGTATCCTCATTTGTTTCATGTGGCTACTGAGTCCTATGTATCCTCATTTGTTTCATGTGGCTACTGAGTCCTATGCATCATCATTTGTTTCATGTGGCTACTGAGTCCTATGTATCAACATTTGTTTCATGTGGCTACTGAGTCCTATGCATCATCATTTGTTTCATGTGGCTACTGAGTCCTATGTATCATCATTTGTTTCATGTGGCTACTGAGTCTATGCATCATCATTTGTTTCATGTGGCTACTGAGTCCTATGTATCCTCATTTGTTTCATGTGGCTACTGAGTCCTATGTATCCTCATTTGTTTCATGTGGCTACTGAGTCCTATGTATCCTCATTTGTTTCATGTGGCTACTGAGTCCTATGTATCCTCATTTGTTTCATGTGGCTACTGAGTCCTATGTATCCTCATTTGTTTCATGTGGCTACTGAGTCCTATGTATCATCATTTGTTTCATGTGGCTACTGAGTCCTATGTATTATTATTTGTTTCATGTGGCTACTGAGTCCTATGTATCATCATTTGTTTCATGTGGCTACTGAGTCCTATGCATCATCATTTGTTTCATGTGGCTACTGAGTCCTATGCATCATCATTTGTTTCATGTGTCTACTGAGTCCTATGAATCATCATTTGTTTCATGTGTCTACTGAGTCCTATGTATCATCATTGTTTCATGTGGCTACTGAGTCCTATGTATCCTCATTTGTTTCATGTGGCTACTGAGTCCTATGTATCCTCATTTGTTTCATGTGGCTACTGAGTCCTATGTATCATCATTTGTTTCATGTGGCTACTGAGTCCTATGTATTATTATTTGTTTCATGTGGCTACTGAGTCCTATGTATCATCATTTGTTTCATGTGGCTACTGAGTCCTATGCATCATCATTTGTTTCATGTGGCTACTGAGTCCTATGCATCATCATTTGTTTCATGTGTCTACTGAGTCCTATGAATCATCATTTGTTTCATGTGTCTACTGAGTCCTATGTATCATCATTGTTTCATGTGGCTACTGAGTCCTATGTATCCTCATTTGTTTCATGTGGCTACTGAGTCTATGCATCATCATTTGTTTCATGTGGCTACTGAGTCCTATGCATCATCATTTGTTTCATGTGTCTACTGAGTCCTATGCATCATCATTTGTTTCATGTGTCTACTGAGTCCTATGTATCATCATTGTTTCATGTGGCTACTGAGTCCTATGTATCCTCATTTGTTTCATGTGGCTACTGAGTCTATGCATCATCATTTGTTTCATGTGGCTACTGAGTCCTATGCATCATCATTTGTTTCATGTGGCTACTGAGTCCTATGTATCCTCATTTGTTTCATGTGGCTACTGAGTCCTATGTATCCTCATTTGTTTCATGTGGCTACTGAGTCCTATGCATCATCATTTGTTTCATGTGGCTACTGAGTCCTATGTATCATCATTTGTTTCATGTGGCTACTGAGTCCTATGCATCATCATTTGTTTCATGTGGCTACTGAGTCCTATGTATCATCATTTGTTTCATGTGGCTACTGAGTCTATGCATCATCATTTGTTTCATGTGGCTACTGAGTCCTATGTATCCTCATTTGTTTCATGTGGCTACTGAGTCCTATGTATCCTCATTTGTTTCATGTGGCTACTGAGTCCTATGTATCCTCATTTGTTTCATGTGGCTACTGAGTCCTATGCATCATCATTTGTTTCATGTGGCTACTGAGTCCTATGTATCATCATTTGTTTCATGTGGCTACTGAGTCCTATGCATCATCATTTGTTTCATGTGGCTACTGAGTCCTATGTATCATCATTTGTTTCATGTGGCTACTGAGTCTATGCATCATCATTTGTTTCATGTGGCTACTGAGTCCTATGTATCCTCATTTGTTTCATGTGGCTACTGAGTCCTATGTATCCTCATTTGTTTCATGTGGCTACTGAGTCCTATGTATCATCATTTGTTTCATGTGGCTACTGAGTCCTATGTATTATTATTTGTTTCATGTGGCTACTGAGTCCTATGTATCATCATTTGTTTCATGTGGCTACTGAGTCCTATGCATCATCATTTGTTTCATGTGGCTACTGAGTCCTATGCATCATCATTTGTTTCATGTGTCTACTGAGTCCTATGAATCAGCATTTGTTTCATGTGTCTACTGAGTCCTATGTATCATCATTGTTTCATGTGGCTACTGAGTCCTATGTATCCTCATTTGTTTCATGTGGCTACTGAGTCTATGCATCATCATTTGTTTCATGTGGCTACTGAGTCCTATGCATCATCATTTGTTTCATGTGGCTACTGAGTCCTATGTATCCTCATTTGTTTCATGTGGCTACTGAGTCCTATGTATCATCATTTGTTTCATGTGGCTACTGAGTCCTATGTATTATTATTTGTTTCATGTGGCTACTGAGTCCTATGTATCATCATTTGTTTCATGTGGCTACTGAGTCCTATGCATCATCATTTGTTTCATGTGGCTACTGAGTCCTATGCATCATCATTTGTTTCATGTGTCTACTGAGTCCTATGAATAATCATTTGTTTCATGTGTCTACTGAGTCCTATGTATCATCATTGTTTCATGTGGCTACTGAGTCCTATGTTGGAGAGACATTTCCGATCATGTATAACGGGCAGGTCAAGTTGACATTTGCCAAATGTGGTGGTTAAGGAACTAAACATATTTCACACTGACTGGCTTTTCTACCAGAGCTGAAGTCATCGCGTTTTGTCACTGTCACCATTTTACCGTGATAGAAGAACATACACATGTAGATATTGAATAAGATGCAGGTTTTTTTAAATATTTTATTTCCTTCGTTTTCTTGTTCTTCTTAGTGTTATTATTTTCCTCTCTAATGAGATCATTTGAAAGAATTGTTATTGCAAAAGAGGTCCCGTGCTAGAAAATTTGAATATGACCTTGAGACGCTTTATCGAACTTGGATGAAATTCATTCCTGCACTCAGAGGGGGAAGGGGGCGGATAGATTGTTTTGCCAGCCACCATAAAGATTGAGAACCATTGATCAGCGGGTGTCCACATCTTCTGATTATCTTCAAGATTAGAGGATGTTTTTTTTTTAAAGCGTTCCACCTGTGGCAATGGTTCCCAGTGAGGGGCATATAAAACAGTTTACACGAAAGCGGGGATAAGAGGGTGAGAAGAACGTCTGGGGGACAGTTGATCACCCTAAACACAAATTCAAAAAAGAAAAAAAAAATACACGGCGAACAATGTGTGTGCCTCATTCTGGCCCTTATTCTTGTCTGTTGTCCCCGTGACCCATCGCATGATTCAGCCATTAGCAGCGCTCGAAGGGAGGTAAGGAAGAAAAATGTTGTTCTTCTATTTCATGAATGACAGGGGCGCTAACCGAGGCGAGCCCTGACCCGTCATTGACAAACTAAATGACTCGGAACTTGTGGGAGAGCGAGGGACAAGAAGGAAGGGGCTGGAGCGGGGGACATGAATCGAGACAAGCAAACAGTGATTTGCATGCTTATTATCAGGGGTGTGGGTGTCCGACACTCAACAGAGAGGAGTGTTTTGAAGGGAAGGGCATTGGAAATACTTGTGTTTATTTTCTTCTTTATGGTTGTAATATTTCTAAAGGTCATATAATGTATAACAAATAACGCAGTGAACATCTCTCCCATCTAGCTTGACTTAAATATATATTGATTGATACAATCAATGAATTTTCGTGTACTACAGATTTCAAACTCTTCTGCACGTGGACAAACGCCGATCCCAAACAAAAGAGTTCATACTGTTCATACTTACACAGTTGCAGCTTATTGAAATATCCACATCATCATCCCAATGGCGTGGAGGGCTCTTGATTGCATCAACACATCTTTCCATTCATCCATCCATTCCAGTGGCACTACAGCCCATGAAGGACTCTTGCCTGCTTCAACACATCTTTCCATTCATCCATCCATCCCAGTGGCACTACAGCCCATGAAGGACTCTTTGCCTGCTTCAACACATCTTTCCATTCATCCATCCATCCCAGTGGCACTACAGCCCATGAAGGACTCTTTGCCTGCTTCAACACATCTTTCCATTCATCCATCCATCCCAGTGGCACTACAGCCCATGAAGGACTCTTTGCCTGCTTCAACACATCTTTTCATTCATCCATCCATCCCAGTGGCACTACAGCCCATGAAGGACTCTTTGCCTGCTTCAACACATCTTTCCATTCATCCATCCATCCCAGTGGCACTACAGCCCATGAAGGACTCTTTGCCTGCTTCAACACATCTTTCCATTCATCCATCCATCCCAGTGGCACTACAGCCCATGAAGGACTCTTTGCCTGCTTCAACACATCTTTTCATTCATCCATCCATCCCAGTGGCACTACAGCCCATGGAGGACTCTTTGCATACTTCAACACATCTTTTCATTCATCCATCCATCCCAGTGGCACTACAGCCCATGGAGGACTCTTTGCATACTTCAACACATCTTTCCATTCATCCATCCATCCCAGTGGCACTACAGCCCATGGAGGACTCTTTGCATACTTCAACACATCTTTCCATTCATCCATCCATCCCAGTGGCACTACAGCCCATGGAGGACTCTTTGCCTATTTCAACACATCTTTCGTTCAGATCTCCAATGCTTTTCTACTTCTTGCTGAAACTCTTATCTTTAGACTTGCCTCTACATCATCAAGCCATCGTATTCTTGGTTCTTCTTCGCGCGACTTCTTTTTGGTTCTTGCCTGTATGCAACCTTTGTTCCTCTGTTCTCTTCATATAGCTGGCATATCTCTTGGTTGGGGCGAGTCCTCCACCTAGTTTCATGTATGGCATCATATATTTTTCTGAGGGTTTCCCAAGTATTTAGCAGGTTGTCTCTTGTTTTTTGTTTCACATGACTACTGGTCTTATGATGTTTTTGTATATTCTTTTGTTTTCCTTGAGAAACATTTGCTATGAAGTCTGTGTTGTGTGTGTGTGTGTGTTAGAGAAAGCTCTGCTGCCTGCCGCTAGACGTTCCTTTCTTTCTGACAATAGGTCATTTTTTAAATGTATTTTTTGTCCTAAATATTTAAAACGTTTTTACATTTTCAAAATTTTGGTCATTTTGTTTTTTCCAGCTGTGTGAAAGCTCTAGCAATATTAGTGGGTGTGTCTTTACCCAGATCTCAATGTTATATCCTGCAATATGGGTAAGTGCAGAGAAGCTGTTGACCTACTTTTCCACCGCCCTCTAGAACGTGAATTCCGTGTCATTAAGACCTTATAAGAAAAAAAAAAAAAAAAGAAACCAACTAGAATTTAGCGCTTGTGGTGATATGAGGTTGCTACAAACATTGAGCGGGACACTCATCAGATCACATCCATCCAAGTCCTATTTTTCCTTCATTTATAATTTTAATTATTACCTCGACAACGAGTTGTACTTTTTTTTTCTTTTCTTTTGTGTCAAGGCTCAACTAGTCAGAACCCAGTAGTACTTTTATGAAATAATCTAATAAAGAGTCTTCCTATGTGGAATGAAGTTATAATATTAAATTTTACAAAAAAGCATTGCAGGGAACACAGTTCAGACAACGGACATTAGCGCTCTGGCATACAAACTTTCAAACTAGTAAAATACATCAGTTGGCTACTTTTCCTGTACCATAGTGAGGCTGAAGGGAGTAGGATAAAAGAAGGAATGAATGAAGGACCCTTACTCACTCGTCTGATCTGAAGGTATGGCTAGAAAGAGCCAAGATTATCGAACTTATGCCGTTTTGAACAGGGGACACTACTTTGATAAGCACTTACTGTTTTGGTATGACATATGTCCAGTACTAAGAAAATCCTTTATCTTTTTCCTCTCTACATTGTAGTCCAGTTCAATTTGAACGTAATTATCTTCCATAAATGAAAGAGTTTGTTGCCCTTATGTGGTTAATATAATCGATACTTTAGAACAACATTCATTTGTTAACACAAGCCTGACCTCGTCTATTATCAGTTATCGTGGCTGCATATATTGAATAAAATGATAATTTATTGGATTGGATTTGGTTTTTTTGTTTTGTTTTAAATCGTTTTTTACGAACTAACAAAAAGGTTTCTTTCACTAGCAGCACAATTTGAACGTCACTAGCGCACAACTCTCTTGTTGGCTCTCTTGCATTACTTTCTAATGATAGAATCAAAAGTTTAGGATGTAGGCTACTGATAACAGTTGATGATATCTTTTTTCTAGAATCTACACCAATGCTTTAAAATTCAAAGAATGTTCCGGAATACTGTATTCTAAAATCTCATATAAATTTGGATGAAAACTGTTGAAGAAAAAACAACATATGAATCTATCTCATAATGACTTTAGACGTACAGCTATTTGTACTTTTGCTTCTTTTTTTTCCCTTCTTCAACACTCTAGAAATGATTCCTTTGGTTTATTAAAATATTATTATTAATTTAGTTTTTAATTTTATAAACTTTTTGATTGTTTCACTTTTGATCTTTCCACTTCAGCTATTTACATTTTGTTGCCGGTATTTCACTTTTTTTATGACTGATGTAAGGAAAACACAGATTTCCTATTTTTTTTATCCAATCCTAAAATTTTTTTTTCTTAAATTAGGTTCAGTCTACTCTTATTCTTTCTCTAGAAATAAGGATACAGTGTCAAATTTAAACGTTTTATCCCGCAAGAACAGTGAATGGTGTTTAGATGGCTTCCTTCCAAAACAGGTCATTTACATGTTTATTCAGAAGAAAGCCTGGGGTCATCATTTGCCAATCCAAGAAATGGGACATGGGTATCAATGGAGGTAACCCGCAGTCATCTGGTGACTTTGTCCAGTCATGATTGATCAAAATGTTTTCCTAACGCTTTCCATTAGGCCACCCCCTCCCACCCTTTTTTAAACTGAAAGTCTGCAAGCAAAGAATGAACATCTTCTGTCTGGTCCCATTCTGACATCCAATATGTCATAAGTTCAACAAAAATCTATCAGCAATAACATTTAGAATTAAATCCAATAGCACCAAAACTTTGACCGAACTCGTTGCAAGACTTCATTGAAATAATAATATGAGGAAGAAGCTTAAAATTGAATTTTTTTCTAAATTGTGTAACAAATAATCTACCGTACAAGAGTGGAGTTTAAAACGAGGAAAAATTGAGAGAGAGAAAGAGAGACTGGGGGGGGGGAGGGAGGGAGAGATAGAGAGGGAGATATATAATTATAACATGCTAAAGGAAACACTGGGAAAAAACATGGAGAGGCCTTGTCATCAGAAAATACTTCTGTAATTGGATAGATTTATTGATCTATTTATAATATTAATTTTGGAGTAGATAAAATAAACAAAAGCAAAAACAATTTGATTTAAGAAAAATGAAAGAACAAAAATGTCTTACCGCCAGACAGTGCATACAACAACACTGAGTAAATAGTTACAATAAAACAATGAAATTGCAACCGGAAAAAAGAAAGATCATTTTGAAAAGATAGTGTCTAGACTAGTCGCGGGAGAAATACTTAAAGACATATGGAAATGGACCGAACACAGCAGTGTGACTAATGGTGTTTATCTCTTCCAAGTGTCCCTGGACATCTGAAGGACAAATTTAGTCCTTGAGGTGTCGTGCTTCTGCTGTGATAATAATTATTGTTACTACTAGAAGCAGCGCCTGCTCGTTAGGCGCGAGATAATTGGCTCACCACGTTAGCAGATGGTAGCCGTTACATCAACTGTAGAGCCACTGTTGTGGGGGGGGGGGGGGGCAGAGAGAGGAGAGCTGAGTTTTTAGCTCATGATTAGTAGCTTCACAGGCCGACTCTTCGTTGATTTGGTACTTTTTTTTTCTCTCTTTTCGTTCTGTTAGAAGAAAATACGCCATCTTAAAGTGATTGGGCTTTAAGTCCGTCTCAAGCCGCCCCCTTGAAACTTCTTTCGGCTTGAAAACTTTGAAACTGTTTCGCTTTCATGTTTTTTTTTCCTTAATGAGAAGCTAGAGTAGATTTGGAAACTAGGAAACTTACACAGGAAATGAATGAAGATATCACACAGAGACGAAACAGAAACTTTTGATCAAAACATATATAGAGACATAAAGAGAGAGATAAAGAGAGAGATAAAGAGAGAGATAAAGAGAGATCAATGAAATAAAGAGAATGATCAATGCACACATGCTGATTTATGTTTTTTAACAACGGAGGTTAGAATATATAACTCATTGGTGTAAATAGAATGAATTAGCTTTTTGATTATTCCCAATAAAGTTGTAGATTATAAGCAGTAATTAGACATTGAAAAGATACAAAAGGGAAACTATTTTTAAAAACCTGAGATTTATGATTTGATCAGCTAAAGATCTGAATGGAGAGGCTAATCAGAAAATAGTTAATGAACTTAAAATGAAGCAATAAAGCTGGCTAGAAGAAGAAGAAGACGAACATTAGACGCTAAGCAGAACAAGTAAAATATAAAAATACTTTAAAAAAAACAACAACAGAGCTTATATTGAGTGATATTGCATCCTTTATTGCAATTTAAATTCGGAAATATTTGTTAAAATTGCTTTTGTTTAGCGCAACTTTCATTTTTATAGCCTGCTCAGTGTGCTATTGTAAAACTTTTGTGGACCCGTTGGGTAGGGGTAGGGTTGATTGGGGACAAGGCTTCCGAATGGCCTTTTCAAACTTAAAAAGTTGCTCGAGTCTGAATTCGATCCCGGAGTCCATGTGTTGACCTCGACAATGAATAATTGTGCAGTCTTCAATTTGATCTAAGAATGGGAAGTGGGAGAACTAACGTGTTCTAACCAGACACAGAATTGATCTCAGCTTTCTAAACAAAACACACAAAAATAGAGTGATTTTGGAGATTAATTGTAAAAACAATATTCTATGACTTCAAAATGAAAAAAACAACAACTTCTGATTGCTTTAGATCTTCATATTAGTATTTATCTTTGTGTACATAAAAAAGCCTTAATATGAACATATGAGCCCTATATCGACATTTCTTATGAACAAAGAGACAACAGCTAATCTGAAGATATAAAGCATGGTGACGATACTCGATCACCTATAAGAGAATCTATCTCTTGATTAATTATGTCGGCATTTTTGTTTGCGTGTTAGCTGGATGTTTTGTAGAGGCTAGCGTGCTGTGAAGACATTTATGCCCGACTTGACGACCGGATAATTGCTTTGAAAAGAAAATTGTTTAAATTTACTTCAGATTTATAGTCTTTATGGTTAGAAATTTGCACCAAAGTTAAAGGGAATAAAAGATTCTCAAACGTTGTCCTTATGGATAGTAAAGATGATTCGTATTATAAGGGCTAATATATCAACAACATTATTGTCAGGATTTAGTTGGAAAAAAAAAAGGAAGAAAGAAAAAAAAAAGAAAGAAAGCAAATAAGAAAAAAATAAGAAAGAAAGAAAATAAGAAAGAAAAAAAAAGAAAGAAAGCAAATAAGAAAAAAGCAAATAAGATAAAAATAAGAATGAAATCAAATAAGAAAGAAAAAAAAGAAAGAAAGCAAATAAGGAAAAAAAAGAAAGAAAGCAAATAAGAAAAAAAAAGAAAGAAAGCAAATAAGAAAAAAATAAGAAAGAAAGCAAATAAGAAAGAAAAAAAAAGAAAGAAAGAAAGTAAGAAAAAAGCAAATAAGATAAAAATAAGAAAGAAAGCAAATAAGAAAAAAAAGAAAGAAAGCAAATAAGGAAAAAAAAGAAAGAAAGCAAATAAGAAAAAAAAGAAAGAAAGCAAATAAGGAAAAAAAAGAAAGAAAGCAAATAAGAAAAAAAAAGAAAGAAAGCAAATAAGGAAAAAAAAAGAAAGAAAGCAAATAAGAAAAAAAAGAAAGAAAGCAAATAAGAAAAAAAGCAAATAAGAAAAAAATAAGAAAGAAAGCAAATAAGAAAGAAAAAAAAGAAAGAAAGCAAATAAGGAAAAAAAAGAAAGAAAGCAAATAAGGAAAAAAAAGAAAGAAAGCAAATAAGGAAAAAAAAGAAAGAAAGCAAATAAGAAAAAAAAGAAAGAAAGCAAATAAGAAAAAAAGCAAATAAGAAAAAAATAAGAAAGAAAGCAAATAAGAAAGAAAAAAAAGAAAGAAAGCAAATAAGGAAAAAAAAGAAAGAAAGCAAATAAGGAAAAAAAAGAAAGAAAGCAAATAAGGAAAAAAAAGAAAGAAAGCAAGTATGAAAAAAAAGAAAGAAAGCAAGTATGAAAAAAAAGAAAGAAAGCAAATAAGGAAAAAAAAGAAAGAAAGCAAATAAGGAAAAAAAAGAAAGAAAGCAAATAAGAAAAAAAAAGAAAGAAAGCAAATAAGAAAAAAATAAGAAAGAAAGCAAATAAGAAAGAAAAAAAAAGAAAGAAAGCAAGTAAGAAAAAAGCAAATAAGATAAAAATAAGAAAGAAAGCAAATAAGAAAGAAAAAAAAGAAAGAAAGCAAATAAGGAAAAAAAAAGAAAGAAAGCAAATAAGGAAAAAAAAGAAAGAAAGCAAATAAGGAAAAAAAAGAAAGAAAGCAAATAAGAAAAAAAAAGAAAGAAAGCAAGTAAGAAAAAAAAGAAAGAAAGCAAATAAGGAAAAAAAAGAACAAAAGCAAATAAGAAAAAAGCAAATAAGATAAAAAAAACAAAGAAAGCAAATGAGAAAAAAAAAGAAAGAAAACAAATAAGAAAGAAAAAATTAAGAAAGAAAGCAAATAAGAAAAAAAAATTAAGAAAGAAAGCAAATAAGAAAGAAAAAAAAGAAAGAAAGCAAATAAGAAAGAAGCAAATAAGAAAGAAAGCAAATAAGAAAGAAAGCAAAGAAAAAAGAAAAAAAAAGAAAGAAACCAAATAAGAATGAGAAAAAAAAGAAAGAAAGCAAATAAGAAAGAAAAAATCCATTCTATGTAGGCTTACTACTGAGTCCAGCCAGCAATGTCCTTTTTGGAAGCTTCCTGGCCGTGTGATTAGCTCGTCATGATTGTCCCGAGTTTGAACCCATGCTCTCCTCTTTGAATGCCCCTTCCTACTCCACCTTAGGCAGACCCTACTTCCACTACAGCCCAACATAACCAACACCTTGTACGGCAGTGCTGAACAACTGAAGAAAACTGCACACTTTTTTTTCCTTGGCACAGTCTGCAAAAGAGCTCACAGCTCAGCAGCACTAAAGCTGGCTAGAAGAAAACGAGCCCCTGCTCACTGTCATCCCCTGCCGTCCTGCAGACGTTTGGGCTAAGACGGATTAATGTACGGAAAGGTTGACTTAACAAGTTCAAACATGACTCAAAGAACTCAGTCGAAGAAAGCTAGGAAACAATTGTGTAATAGTCATCAGTGGTACTACAACGACCGTAACACAGCATAGCAAAATTTAATTTTCTTCGCTGCATCCTGAACACCAGCCTTTTCATTACTGAAACATTTTCATGGCGTTATAAGTCTAAGCAGAGGGTACCCGTTACCAGCTATATGAGACCCGCCTTCAACGAACTATCGCAATCATCTTCTCATACCTCTCCAGTTACACGTCAATTAATGTTATGACTAGCTGCTGAGGTTAAAAGCCCTAACAAATGGCGAGAATAAAGATCAACAGAACAGTAACTTTCAGGTCTCGCTGTTTCCAATCTCACAGAGTCGTCCTTTTAATGTACCCCACAGTGTTGGTTCAAGGAACTCCCTGACTCCTTCATGTATGTGTTTATGATTGCAATTTTCACGTCAAAGTTTTTAAAAAGTTACGCCGGGATTCAAGATGAATTGATTCCTACAGGAATGTAACTTAGACCTGTAATTATAATAATATATCGGGAAGGGAATGTTGGGAATAAATCACAGAGGAAGACAACATGTAAACAATGGAGCTCATTATATATGTATATTAAGTTCACAATTGTTTAGAATGTTTTCAATACCAGAGTTTTTTTAATGCCAAACGCATACAAATAGGAAATGATGTATTCTCTTCAGAGGCTCGATATTTGGTCTTCTCACAAACTTGAAAAAGACCTGGCCATGCTGTTAGGGAACGTGTGTTAGGCTGAAGTGTGCAAGACATAATGATCTTCTTTTTTGAAGTAACGTCTTTAAGAAGAAGATTCAGTTCGAATCTCTGATCACAGACGCATATGCTTGGCCTTGTTAATTTTTCTTCATTATTGTTGTCATTTAAACCTTGAGCATATACCTGCCTTATAATGGCCTTATTAAAGTCAGTTGAGATAGGAAGTACTCTCCAGGTTCTAGAAGAAATGGGAACTTTCGTAAAATGAGATGCCAAATGACTTATTAATCCATCGGCTTTCATGTCAAGCTGTTCAAAATTTAAATTCTGACTGATTGCATTATAATTATATACTTAAATATTCTAATAACTAGTTTTAGAAAAAAAAATGATGTCAAAGATTTATAGATGTGAAATGCGTTACCATTGTAACACTAGACACTATCATTTTAAAAGACGTTTAATGAGCTCTAGTCACGAAGTATTCTAACGGTAGAATTTTAATATAGATTTTTTCCTCTTTTGCAATATCAACAAACAATTATATTATTTTATGAAATATAAATCAGCAAGTATCGCCCTACACCGAGGGCTGTTCAAAAACAGAACATTTCCCGTCGGCTTCTTGGTGACGAAGGAAAGTTTACGTTGGTGTGTTAAATTGACCACAACAGGGGTACTAAGATTTCAGCGCACTGCTTGTTAAGTTACAGTGATACAACAGTACGAACATATCACCGCAATGCTTCACATGGACGAGCTTTAGTTTACAATTACATATTACATAGTTATTTCCATACGCAGGGCCGGCCTTAGGCATAGGCAAACTAGGCAGCCGTCTAGGGCTTAGGATTGGTGGGGGCCTCTCAAAAGACTCTTAAAGATTTTTTTTACAGAAATAATTGCGAAACATAGATCAAATCTCAAACATAGCAGAACTCTACGGCTCTATGTCTGCTAGCCTAGCTCTAAGTCTCTACTATGATTCAAGGTTTATCCACGAATGATTAGATCTTCGTGTTAAACTACATTTGTTTGCAGACCATAATTGTTTCTTCCTTTTGGTGAAATGTTGAAACGTTATTTCTAGTCAGGTGATCATGCATTGCCCGTAAAGGACATTTGTGCTATTGGCAATTGGATTGAGCTATTCGTTCATTAAGATATAGATACAGGAAGGTTTGTAATTCATGACGTATCTTTCGGTCATAATTATTTTAATTTTCTAGTTCAATTGCGGTCATCCAAATCACTTCGCCTGGGGTCTTCAATTACCAAACGCCAGCCCAGCCATACGTTTGTCAATGCCTAGAATTTTTTTAACTGCTATTGTAGGCTGTCAATGTCCGGATGCAGTTCAAATTCTGTTTGAGGCTCATTTTGACAGTGTCTACGTGTATTTTTCTTATCAAGCAATACATTTTTAATAAGTTCATCTACAGATTTTTAGCACTTGATAAGTCTTCAATTTAATTTAATATTTGCATGCATCTTAAAATTGCATTCTATGTCTAGGTCACAACATAATAAATGAACCTATCACAAGAAGTAGGGGTAGAAGAGGAATTTCTACAAAGCTTGATTCGTATCTCAATATTAACAGTGCATTCAATTTTTCTTTTTACGCGCAAAAAGTTTTCCCTGTGAACTTACATTCTTGAAGGATCCGCCATGGCGCCCGAGAGATTTAGTGCTAATTCGATTGCCGCTACAGTGATTCGTCTAATTGCTTGCTTCCAACTGATTTGACATGGCTCCCAAATAGCCCACTTCCAGCCCGTGGTGCGACGATTCTCAAAATATTTTTGTAAATCTTGGGGATGTTGTTTAGTCCAGGTTTACTTCTGACAATGTCCATAGCTAAGCTGCCCCCGATTCCAAATAGACTGATTCAATTGTGTGTGTGTTATGTGTGTGTGTGTTATGTGCTTGCGCGGGCGTGTGTGTATGACTAAAGTACACAAAATAATATTAACTCAAAATAAAGTGTTATAAATAAATACATAAAATATTTATAAAAATAGACTTTATATATTGTCAACTGAGAACGTGATTATATCTGAATCTCCCATAAAGGAATAATATAAAATGAAGTCTAAGGTGAATGAAGGTAGGGACATTGGTTCCATAATTGATGAATTATTTAAGCCTATGTCCCGTTCACTATTTTATTACCGGTTTCATATATGTCTGATGAGCTTCCTCTACAGCTCAGTGTTGAGTACAATGTTTACTTATTTCTAGAGCCATAGCTCTCCAGTTGCACCTTAGTCTTGGACTAACGTCTTCAAGAAGAAATGTGGGGTGAAAATAATCAAAGTTGCATTAAACAGAAACAACAACTCTTATTTGAGGAAGTTAATGACCATGCCCATCTCGACCATTTGCAAACGCATTGATGTAAAATTAAAATACCGGTAATAATTCTTTTCTACTTGCCAAAAATACATCTAGTACTAGGGTCATTGTTGCAAAGGAAAAAAAAAAGTACTTTTTAAAGCATATTTTCTTATGTCTGGAAATAGGCAGATAGTTCCTAACATTTGTATTGAATTGGTTTATTACTGCGGTCTACCTATCTACCAGAGCTTGGGTTTGATTAAACCCCTCCCCCCCCCCCCCCCACATACACACATGTTCTTCAGGTAATCATTGAAACGTACACCAACAGTTTATGTTAGACTCAATTGTTAGGAGAACCAAGAGGTTGAACTGAAGCCCTTATGGACTACAAGTAAAAACATTGTACTTTGATAGAAGGAAATCATTTTGGAAGAGGTGAAGCCAAGGCAGCAGGTATGATTGGAATCTAACTTTAGTAACAAACCAAGATTACTGAAGACGAAGGACCAGATTGCATGTGGGCAATATAAAAAATAAGTCAAATCAATGTGCGTACCCGAAACTTTATAAGAGTAAAGGAGAAAAATGGATGAACTAGGACATACACATATTTTTCAATTAGAGAAATTGTTGTTGGCAAACGGTTGGGTGGTGGCATTTAATTGTTGTTTCTAATCTTATTATTTTACTGTTACTTTTTATTTCAACCTACGTTTGTAACTGTTAGCAACCACTGTGTCTCGTCGTCCATTTTGTGTGTGTGTGTCTAAACACGCGCCTCATCTTCTGTTTACTCACACGTGTATTCAACTAAATACATTAATTAGTCAAAGTGTTCTACCAGCAGGATGTCAGCATGGTGAACTGACGGCCATTAGTATCTGCACAGAACGCTGGGGCCTACCTCCGCCTCTTTGAAATACAGACAGAGGTTCTCAACTTTGCAGTGAGCGAGTGTCTGTGATAGTAACCTTACAATTGTTTGGAACAAGAATTTTACATTAGTGTTCACGGGGGTGGCGCGGTGGCTGAGTGATAAAGCGTAGGCTTCCGAACCGTTCGATCCTGGGTTCGAATCCTGATGGAGACTGGGATTTTTAATTTCGAGATCTTTAGGGCTCCCCAGAGTCCAACCAGCTTTTATGGGTACCTAACATTAGTTTTGGAATAGTAAAGATTGTTGATCGTTGTGTTGGCCATACGACACCCTCGGTAACCATGGACCAAAGAAAAAGATGGCTTCAGCTGGCCTAGTTCTGATTGGGAAACTTTACTTTACTTAGTATTCATGGATATATTGTCAAGTTAACTAACGAGCATGTGTTCACTTATTCTGTTATATCACCTGCTTAATTGAACTTAATGAGCTTTTCTTTGTTAGACCATCAAAATCCGCTGGGTCTCTAAATAGCGAATAGCAATGCCTTCGATGCCGAAGATTATATATTACTAAAAATTACTAATAGAAAATCATAAAACATATATCAAATTGTTAAAGATTGAGTAATATTTTAAATACTGAAATTTTCATTAATTGAATCCATAAATAGCAAACTACAGAACACATAAGTAATGATAAGCGAAGTATTTGAACTAATTATAATATATATAATTTGAACAATTTAGAACATTTCTAAGATCTTGCCCCTGAAGCCCAAAGTAATCTTCATTAATTAGTTGGCAGCAGTGATCTTTCAATATGGCGTCCCGATTATTTATATATAATTTAGTCCATTTCTTTGAAGATCTCCCACAAGTTTTTCTTTACGTTCCATTCTATTGTACCAAATTTCTAAATATTGCTCTCTATAGCTTGGAGCAGTGTTTCCAAACTTTTGACGTATGCGTACCCCTTCTAGAATTTTCTTAACGCTACGTACCCCCAGGGTACCCTCCCCCCTGCCCCCCAAAAAATCTATTTTTTTTGTAGGCCTACATTCACAAAAGAATGATTATCACAATTAAGTATTCATTTAATGAGTTTATATTTTTTTTATGCTTCAGAGACACATCAAATACATTCTAAAACAATAGAAACCTAGTTTTTCCATTGAAAAAATGGGTGTGTCGACGTAAGTTGTAACATCCCTATCCATTTCCTGATCTTTGTAGAAAGTAGTACTAAAATGTAAAATGGTACCGTATTTGATTTTGTAATAATAACTTTAAAAAAATAATAAAAAGGATTAATTTTATTCTAATTTATAAACTAAATGGGTATTTTAAAAGAATCAGCATAGTTAGATATGTGCAACTCGTACCCCCTTCAAACTCTTCTCGTGCCACTGGGGATATATGTAGGCTTTGTCTACTTATGGAAACACTGGCCTAGAGAATCCAAATGTTAATTTTAATTTTTAATGTTTATTGTTTTGTGTGAAAATCCCTTTGAACACACTTGTATTTTGTATATAATATAATTATGAATCATTCAATTTAAAGGTCGATTGTAAACAACAAATACTTGGTGCAAGCAACTCTATGCAAGTGATAAATCATATCTTTAGCAAAGAGATGTTAAACTTAGAAAAGACCGTAGCTAAAAAAAATAACATTAAATCAATTGATATAAGAATGTAATGAAACGTAGATATAAATAAGCTACAGTGTGCATTCAAACACAGCCAACAGAAATGAGAAGAGACTAGGGCTAGACGAGCAGTGCAAGAACCACTGAGTGAAGCTAAACTATGTTGATCGGCTTGATCCCCCAGAGTTTTTCGTCGTCTGCGGAAGGAACGACTGGATCCCAAGGCAGTCAGCATGACGAGTTCTTTGAATCTCCGAAAGAACTGTGTAAGCCAGGCCAAGTTGTGTGGGAGTTTAGTGGAGGAATGAGGCGATGATCCAGGCAGGCTAAAGCAAGACAGGAGGCAGGGGGTCCGCAGACTGGGATGTCAGCCGTCGAGTGATTGATAGACAAACCGAGAGCAAAGAATTTAAAAGGGGAGGCTATTGTCACTGTTCCGCTGTCGTCCTGTCGCGCCGGGATGTTGCGATAAGACGGTTCGTGGTGTGCCATCCATGACGTGGTTCTCTGAACATCCTTTTACCGGTAGGGGTCGCTCATGATTGTTTGCATAATTTGTCATAGTTAGACATTTCTATCTGTTAAGATACTATCTGATACTAGAAAGGCCTATGCCTATAACCTTTTATTTTAAAGAAAAAAACAAGATAAAGGCGCATAGATTAATCTTCTTTAAACATTAATTAATAGGCCATTACATTTAGGTCTGAATATTTCTACATCGCTACAGCAGCTAGTACAGCTAGACACCCACGTCCTGTGTACAACACAAGGATTTCAACTCTAAAGTTTCGAACTTAAAATTCCTAGCAAATTATAATGTTGTCAATGGATATCCGATTTAAGCTGGATCATTTATTCTTGGGATAAATAATCCAACAGATGTTCATGAGTACTCAGCCTAAGATATAACACGCTAAGTGTCGCTAAGACGTTCTGTGTTGTTGACTTTATCCATTAAACCAAAAGTGTTAACCTCCACATCTAGCTGGTAACTTTTTATTCATATGTAGAAACGTGGACAGTTTTCAAAAGTTTCAAATACCAGACATAAATTATTCTCAGTATTTTTGACCACACACGCGACACATTGTTGCATCCAGAAAAAGAAAACGTATTAACGTGAAGTTTTTGGGAGATCTTATAATTTTTTATTATTATTATCTACCGGACACCGAGTTTAAAGCTTGGGCATAAGGAGCTTGGGTTATAATAACGAATATTTTCTTAATAAGAGTAAATATATAAGAACACGGGGAGAGAGAGAGAGAGGGAGTGGTGTGAAAGGAAGAGACAAATTGTAAGATAATGTATAAAAGAATGTCTTCCACCTCCGATACCTAAGGCGGATCTATAAAATAAGGTGGCAAGATAAAACAGCCAATGAAGAAGTGCTACGAAGAGCAGAGTTGTCAGCAGCAGACGCCTGGCTGGCTTGACCACGTTCGTAGAACGCCAGTAGGTCGACTTCCATATGACATTCTGTATTCTGAAAGCGTGAAAATGCATCGCACTTGGTGATCACATATGCCCAACTTGTGAACGCAGCTGTGTATCAACAATGCGCCTCTTTAGTCATACAAGAAGTTGCAAAGGGAAAAGATCGTCTCTCGAGACGTAAAATGCCACAGATAAAAGAAAGAAGCCGATTTTTTAAACCATTTTATGGAATAGTTTCTCATTCATAGAACACCATAGGATCATGCACTGAATAGACTACCGACATCATTGTTATTTCAATTACAAAGTGCAAAGGAAGGTCACTGTGATAATCGTTAACATGAGTTTTTATTTTGTAAGTCTTCCCCCTCCCCCCCCCCCTAAAAAATACGAAGAAGGGGAAGGGAAATAAACATTGAACAACTTATAGAGACCGTGACTTAGAACGGCGCAGTTTCATAGCAGATATATGAAGCAGTTTGTTCCCCCCGATACAAATAATATAAACAAAACCTTTGTTCAACATCATTTTCTTTACAACCGTTCAAGAGCCAAGTTTTGAAAAGCGATCATTCTCTTCACCCCATATTTATAACGCCTTCTTATTTTTCTATTTAGACCATTCAAGATCCACTCTGGCATCCGAAATTTCAATATTGTTCACGGACGTTCACAATTAATTCTCTCTTAAATGCCGGAAGCGCACAATCCACACTTTTTTTTCCCCGAGACACTTCACACTTAAGTTAACTGGTTCTTTAAAAAGTGTGACCGTTCAGACAAAGAGACGGTTTAAAAAAAAAGAAGTAAAAAGAAGAAAAAAATCCGCCTTTTTCATGTCGCCAGCAAACTTGTACAAAAAGCCTTCTTCGTAGTACGCGCCTCGCACAAAGGGTCTCTGCTCGGTCGATCACACCTAGATTTCTAGTCTCTCCTTGCGATAAATGGGCTAGCTATGTCTGATCCATAGAATGTTGGTGCGTGCCTGCGATGGCTTGGTCTTGTCGTCGTTGAGATGGTGCGGCAAGAGGAGTGTGGAGTGTCACTCCGCCTGGCATGTGACTTTTTGAAGTATAAAAATGACGTCTTACCAGCGACATTTTTTTTTTTTATGAGCCCAAATACACTCAAAGAACGACCTCAGTTTGACAAATCCTCACGTTTTTGTATAGAAATTATCTTTTAAGCATTAATATTTAAATGCTATCTAAAGAAATATATATATTTAAAAAGTAAAGTTCCATTTCACACCTTGCGATCTAAAGGCAGATGATATAAAGGTCATCTGTTTCTATGGCCGATGGTTAATGAGGATGTCACTGGGCAGCAAAACGACAAACCGACTTTTACTTTACACAACTAATGTCGAATACCCATTACAGTTGGGTAGACTAAGTGTCGTCCTAAAAACCCCAACATTCAAAATGCCAGATATTCGAGCCCAAGATGCTTCGTTTCGGAAGCCAAGCCACCCATTGGAACTCCAAAAATTTTTGTCAATGGATTTTTTGTTAGTTAGTCTCTGGCGAAAGTAAAATTGATGCTTTTATACAAGACAAAGACGTATTTGATTCAATATGGCAGCAGCGTTGTTGATGCTTAAAATTTTGTTTCGTACACTCTGTGCAATAAAAAAAAGTTATTGAAATTTTGTATTTCAGATTAATCTAAATATCTCTTTCAATAAGTGTTATATTTGTTTTTCACTATAATGTTTTAATGTGATGAAGGTAACTGAAGCAAAAAATATATTTCCAACAAGATGCGTGGCAGAAGCTTGCACCGCTGGGTTACCTAACAAGGACGTTCTGGTTTGAATCTCGAAGTCACCCAGGAAGTTTGAATTCAGATTGGACTCGCGCTGAGCTGTGTTTGATGAGTCACATTGGCAGCATGAGAAACCTTCTCTATATTTGGCCGAAGAAAAAATAAATTGGGCTAGAGCTATGGAAAGCTATGTAGCTATGATCTCAACCTTTAAAGGACAACGAGCCACACGTAACAAGGACTGGCTCCTCTAACATAATTACTACATTTAGATGAGAATGCTTTCCAAAACTAAGGTTATATATCCTTACGAATAAGTGTTTATGAGATAGTCCGTAGATGATTGTGACTCAAGACGACCAAGAATTTCTCATCAGGAAAAGTTGTTTCTCTCAAAACAACGGTGCATTTATTGAACTGAATATGTTTCAATCAAATCAGCAATCTTCCAATTTATACTATTCCTAATATAACCTTATCAACGAACCAGAAATTTCTACTACAGCTTTCGTTAAAAACCAAGCCATACTCGTTTTGCGTTTTTTAATAACACATAGAAAGTGTCATAGTTATCAAACAAATTGATATTGTCATAGTTATCACACACATTGATACTGTCATAGTTATCACACACATTGATATTGTCATAGTTATCTCAAACAAAGAAAGTGTGAAAGTTAACACAAACAAAATATACATGACAATAATTGAACTTAAAAAGTAGATACTAAAACCTTTAAGTCTTAACACAGAAATTCGTTCTTATTCCTCATACAGTCACCTTTAATTTATATCACCAATCTTCTGGACTCCATTCCTATTAAGACTCACATCAAAACCTATGAGAATAGAAAGTTACAATGATAGGGTATATTCAATAGATGATGAAGACCTTTAGCGTTATTTATACCATTCTCTATATAGTTAAAGTATCAGGGATTTTAAACCAGAAATATGTCAGCGTCAAAAAGTAAGAATTAAGATTTTTAAAAAGAAAGGGGGGGGGGGGGAGTTTAGTCTTGTCCAGTCTTTCTGTCCACATCATTACGGAATGAATCCTCGAAGCCGCTTTAGCAAGTCTTCCATTTCCGGTGTTTACCAGCGCAAATATGGCGGACCTTTTGGATCGATATTTGTCCATTTAAAACTTTAGAAAATGTAAAAAAAAAAAAAATCTAAGCAAGAAGAAAAATGGAAGAGAAAGAAAAAGAAGATAGAGACACAATATTCCTGAGACAGATAAAAACTAGATGAAAGCGTGCAAAGCAAAAAAAAAATGTGAAAAGTGTTCTTATTTCCAGCAGATTCATTCCAAATTTTGACAGCTGAAGCTCGGTGTTTAAACAAAGTGTAGAAACTTGTTCCAGAAAGTTCCAATCAACCAGCCGTAGGATTGGTTCACAAAGCAAAATAAAATTGAACTTGGCGATAGAAATGGAACTGTCCTGAATAGAAAGAGGGAAAAAAAGTAAAGAGAACTATTTAACGCTTGGCTGGCTATGAGTAAAAAAAATACTTCCCAGGCTTTTGAATGCCTCTTACAATCCAGGCCTAATCCTTCTTAGCAGTGGTTCACTGGGTGGGAAAAAGGAGAGAGGAAAAACATTTTAAAAATCTGTTTAACATTTTTTTTCCATTTCTTTCATTTGGATAGAGCTTTGGTTGCATCCTTTGTAATGAATCTACTTGCAAACCTAATCCAATGAATACACCTGCTTAGTCTTAAAGCATCTGCCCAATTATTATCAATTTTCCCAATACCCTAATAAAAAATCACAATATTAGTGTAGTCTCTGTACAAAAATTATTTAAATTTGTTATCGAGTGTGAAAAAAATGTTAGTCTATACGAGACCAATCTTTATAAAAGGCCTCAACACTGACTTGCAACGTCATAGATCTGTTCGAGGTGGCAACGAGCTATTGGTCTAAACTGTCCACAGGTAGTGACGTTGCAGGCCAGTGTTGAGGCCTTCTAGAACAAACGGTGTCGGTCTATACCTATTGCCTTGATCTGGAGTAGTGACTGTCATTCCCTCCTCACCTGGAATAGTAGTTGATTATGATATTATCCCTGGTCTATCAGATCATGAGATCATAAAAATACACTGTCAGATAAAAAAGCAGTAGCCAATACAAAACCCAAAAGAAAAATCTTACTCTGGAATAAATGTAACCTAACACAACTACACCAAGCTGCATTAAACTTTCAGCAAACATTCTTATTAGAAAAAGTTAATTAAAAACCATCTTAAAAGCATTATAGAAAATCATATACCAACTAAATACACATCAAACAAAATTAATAAATGCTGGTTTAATAATAGACTAAAGAAGCTTTGTAAACAGAAGGAAAACCTATACAGAAAATTTAAAGAAACTAAGACAGAAAAAGTTTACAAAAAGTATATAAAAATTATACAATTAACCCAAAAAGTAAGCAGACAGCTGCAGAGTGAATACATAAACAATGTAATATCTAAAGATAACAACAAAAACCTCTGGTCATACATTAAGTCTAAGAAAATGGAAACAACAGGCATAGCGCCATTAAAAGACGAACATAACATAATACATAATGATAATGAAACTAAAGCAAACATCCTAAACAAATACTTTGCATCAGCATTCTCAGCCCCAGGAGACAAAGACATATTACTGAATTTGAACCAAGTAGACAACATAGAAGATATAGTAGTACATGAACATGGAATTCAAAAACTATTAGCCAACACCAAACCAAATAAAGTGTCTGGACCTGATGGTATTCCAGCTAGATTACTCAAAGAACTAAGCAATGAGCTAGCCCCAGTGTTCAAAATACTCTTTCAGGCTTCACTTAACCAGGGCAGAGTACCAAAGGACTGGAAAGAAGCTAATGTCACCCTCCTATTTAAAAAAGGAAAAAAATCTGACCCAGGATTGCAGACCAGTATCACTTACCAGCATCACATGTAAAATCCTAGAACACATAATATGTAGCAACATCATAAACCACTAGACAAACATAATGTTATCACTCCATACCAACATGGCTTTAAGAAATATAGATCATGTGAAACACAACTAATAGGACTAATTGATGATTTTTCTAAAGGTTTAGATAATAGTGAACAAATAGATGCTATCTTACTAGATTTTTCTAAGGCTTTTGACAAAGTTCACCACGATAGTTTGCTTAAAAAATTAAAATATTTTGGCATTAATGGTCCACTGCATCAGTGGATTAAAGATTTTCTGATAGGGAGAGAACAAACTGTAATAATAAATGGCTCTAAATCAACACCAATAACAATAAACTCAAGTGTACCTCAAGGAACAGTCTTGGGTCCACTACTATTTTTAATTTACATAAATGATTTACCAAATTGCATTAGTTCAGGAACAAAAGTCAGATTATTTGCAGACGATTGCATAATATATAGAACAATAAAAACAACACAAGACACAGATATTTTACAAAGAGAATTAGGTGAATTATAGAAATGGGAATCAAATTGGAGCATGTCTTTCCACCCAGAAAAATGTCAGTTGTTAAGAGTAACAAAAAAACTAAAACAAATTAATTCCACTTATCTTATTCATGGCAAACCAGTAACACAGACTAAAAACGCAAAATACCTAGGTGTTCTAATAAATGAAAAACTGTCATGGAATCCACATATTGATGAAACTATAAAAAAATCCAACAAAGCATTAGGGTTTATTAAAAGAAATTTCTATAAATCAAATAAGAGCATAAAACTTAAATTTTATTTAACCTTGGTTAGGCCAATAATAGAATATGCATCCATCGTTTGGGACCCCTCAACTCAAGAAAACATTAAGAAACTGGAACAAACACAAAATAGAGCAGTGAGATTCATAACAAACGAATATTCACATTTGACTAGAGTAACATCACTAGTAAAATCACTAAATTTAGAAAGCCTTCAGGACAGAATACTCAAAAGTAAAGTAGCAATTATACATAAAACACTGAACCATAATCTTCAAATACAAAAACAAAATTTAATCAAATACTCTGAAAGACACAAAAATAAAAGTACATTCCTCGTCCCATATGCTAGGACAAATTTGTGCTATTAGAGCATGGAATGGGTTGCCTGAGCTAGCCAGAAAAACCAGTGACTTGACAGAATTTAAGTCATTGATAATATGCATGACTAAATGCATGACGCGTAGGACGTAATCATCTTCTTTTTTTGAAGTAACGTCTGTATTATATAAGATAAGATAAGATCATGTGTACTTGTCAATCAGACATTTCAATTTTACGTCAACAGTTTTCCTAACTTAGGCCAATCCTTACATACTCAATCTAGATCTAGAAAGAAAGAGCTCTGGAATAAGTTTGTCGAACATGTTTAATGTGCCCAATCTTATATCGTCGAGTTTTTCTAAGTTTCTTATCAGGTTATGTTTTATTTTTTTATTAGTTCCCAAGGGCCATATTCTCGTTTAAACCTAGCTTAGTTTCAATAACATTTCGATTTATGTACTCGTTAAATGAATAAAGATGAGTAAGGATTTCATGACACAAATAATAAAGTCTTGATTAGTTTTTCAACTATCTTATGGGGTTTGTGTTTTCATTGATTAAACACAGTTTCCCGATTTAAGTAAAATAAATGCATAGCTTTAACGGGTTGTTGTTTTTTTGTGGGTTTGAATCCTGGTGAAAACCGGGATTTTTTAATTTTGGGATCTTTAGGACGTCTCGGAGTCCACCCAGTTCTAATGGCTGTTGTTCGTTGTGCTGGCCACATGACACCCTCGTTAAACGTGGTCCACAGAAACCTTTAAATCATTAGATCGCAAGGTGGGGCTACTATTTTTGTATTAATTTTAATAACAATTAATATTGCTGTATATTGAGGGACATGCGTCGAATTAGTTCTTGTGTAATGAATTTTTCCCCATATGTCAACATATTTGTGTCTAAATACTACAGTTTTTTGTCATTTATCCATCAGATACATTTAAGTTGTATGTTAACCATCGGGGTTGAACAGCCATGTTTTATTGCTTGAATTTGATTGTACAAAGCTCACTTGAAATACTCTTTGCCAGATTAACATATGCAAAGAAAGAAATAGAATAAGAAATGATAGACCAATATCAGCTTCATAAAGAAGAAAATGATTTCTTGAAACTGTTTTGTTGTTGTTTATATTGTTTTATTCCGAGTAAATGCTACTGACAAATATATATGCAATAACAAGGAAGGTTAACGTAAGGGAGATAACCATGAAAATATAAACGTAATGCACACCAGTTTCAGACGTTTCTTCATAATGAATATTTATTAGATCTGATCCCAAACCTTCTACAGAACAGCAGGGGGTGGCGGCTGGCGTGTTGTGAACTCGGGAACATCACAATGATAGTCCGGTGCAACACAAGGCAAGGATCCGTACAGAACATTTATGTGAAATGTCTAAGGGTATCAACATGAAGAACATCGTTTGGATAAAGTTGACATGAGGCTTAATTTTTTGTGAAGTCTGTCTGTCCTTCTTTAAACGTAAGTGAGTTCCACTTGTGGTCCGTATAAGGAAAAGGCCATTGAGAGACAAGTCTTACGTTGTGAGTAAAAAGCGCAGCACAACTCCAAGTTGGGTCATCGGATCTGGCTTTAATTGACACACTTACGATACACCGAGAGGCAAACTTTTCTTTTTCTCTTATGTAAATAAAATCCAACTATCCTTTAATATCCCTCAATATATCCTTGATGTAACAGCACCTTAGTATCAACTACCCCGGGCGAACACGAGGTCGTGGCATTTATTTTGAGATCGCTCAACAAGCTTGTTAAACATTAAATCAGCATCAAGTAGAAAACGGCAAAGGTTGTGTACACTAACTATCTCCTTGACAACTTTAAAATACAAAACATTAAAGAACAAATATTTTACACACCATCTGGTGAGTATTAAAACCATAGCTGACAGCCGATTGTTGGCATTTTGGCATGGGACGCTTTGGATAAGGGTCGTGGGCTTTGGAGACAGATGAGTAGACCAGACCGAAAGGACTCGTGGAGGCAACTTAAGCGTGAGGAATAGGCCATCCTAGCCAAGTTCTGCGTAGCCACTGCCCTATTGGTGTTTACTTCGGACGGTTTCGAGAACACTTGGACACAGGGTGTCGCCACTGCTGCATAGAGGGCGATGAGACAGTAGACTACATTACTGGGTCTCCTGTTAACTTTAGAGGAGAAGGGGGGGGGGGGGGGCAATTCAGGTTGTTGACTTTAAGATTGTTTTTGTATCATAAATAACTTTAATTTTTCATTTAATTTGTGAGTGAGAACAAGTGGCCATCTTGTCTTGGGTATGTCGTTAGCAGTAGCAGTCGTTTCGAACGGTTCTAAGTACAATAACAAGTCCTCGTTGTCTGTCATGCATTTTAGGTTTTTGTCTAGCTGTTTACTCTGTTGGGGGTTGTTAACTGTCATGTCTTTCTTATCCATTTCATGTTGTCTTGCTAGTTGTTTGTCCTCCATCTCTCTTATATGTCTTCTCTCCTCCGCTTCCCTTGTCAGTCTATCTAAGTCAATTTTCTGTTGGGCATCTATAAATTTCTTTAACATTTTGCCCTTAAACCCCAACATCTGAGCCTGGGCTACTATCTCCTCGAATGGACGAGGTATAAACTCAGACATTTTCCTGGAGTGGTGTCCTTTATGTTACAATATTACCTCACAAAAAATGATATAGTTACAAAATAGTTACATACAAAAAAAAAAAAAAGCAAAATTATAATAATAATAATAATGCTCCTACTAATGGTATGGGTTCAACAGGTAATCCAAAAGATTAAAGACAATTGTCCATGGGTAATTCAATCATGTGATTTATCTTAGTCTCTTCCAAGCAGATAATCCGGCAGGTAATCCAATTACGGGAAAAAATGTAATGGCTTTATACATACACGCGGTACTTAGAACATACCACAAGAGTTAAATTCATAAGTATGCGATCCAGCATCAGCATCCTCAGTATAATCCAATGAATCAGCTAATAGGTAATTCAATTATTAAAGGGAGGGGGGGAAATATGGCCATGCATATATATATTTTTGTTTAGACGTACGAAAGCGTGATACTATTATTTGATACTAGTGAACACATTAGGCATGTTAAATCATTATTATTAGATAGTAACAGCCTAAAATACAGACGAGAAGTTTTAGCTCAGTATGGACTTGAACTCTTTCATTAGAACACACTCAGTGATATGCGCTGTCTGGATACAGTGTATTACTTCAGGTTTTAGTACTGTCATGCAACTTCACTGGAGATTGATGCATCCATCGCATGTAGTTGTTTTTGACGAAGACTAAATGTACAAATTGAAACAAAGTTGGACTTGACACAATGATGTTGACATTGGATTTTCAATAGTCCTTTTAGTTTTTTGAAACATTATAGACACCAAAAAAACGTTAGTAGCTTTTTTATCATACAAGGGTTACTTTACTAAAATGTATTCAGAATAAAAGTTACACGGAATGATTTTAATAATTAATAATTTTTAAGATCATTTTTTAGAGTTTATTTATTTTGAAACTTTGAAACTTGAATTGAGTCAATGAAGCCAGGCGAGAAAAAAAAAAATCATTCAATACAAGGGAAATAACCAACAGATGGTACAACATAGGTAGAGTTGTCTTTCTTTACTTTGAAATATCTGTCCATTTCACGAGGTCTGGTTAGATATAGAAGTGTGGTCTGGTATTTGCGTGGTATATAACAATATGACATTAAAATAAATATAAGATTATAAAATTATCAGATCTAGAGATTAGGATCATGATTATTTTACCGATAAAAAAAAACTATGTATAGATCTCCATGAGA
Source organism: Biomphalaria pfeifferi (assembly GCA_030265305.1). NCBI lineage: Eukaryota > Metazoa > Mollusca > Gastropoda > Planorbidae > Biomphalaria > Biomphalaria pfeifferi. The sequence goes on along the minus strand of JASAOG010000043.1, from coordinate 1,974,167 downwards.
GTTAATTTGGTTCCACAATCTTTATTATTTTATGGCAATTTTCATTTTTGTTGCGTATGGTAAGGACCACGAGGCCCCTAGAATCGCGAGGCCGTGGGCGGTCACCCACGTCGCCTACTTCTTGCGCCGCCTCTGCTTACATCGCCCCCCTTCCCCAGCGCCAATCATTATCTACAGAAATTCATTTTATTTTCTGGCGTCTGCAACGAACTATTCCTCTCAGTAAAAAAGCGCGAAGGTAAAAAAAAATTTAATTAAGAGGGGGTGGGACGGCCCATAGCAGAAGTGTAAGAGACAATTGAGTAAGTAGAGCGCACGTTTGTAAAGTGCCTGATTGTATTCAGATCATCCTCGTGTTTAACAAACAAAACTTGCGACAGACATCAACAGAACGGTTTGAGGTAAGAACGAGAACGCGTAGACTTTAGAACCTTATTGGGCGAAAAAAATATTTATTTTTTTCTAAAATAGGAAATACTGATGACTTTCGTCGTAGGGGTGCTGTGACAGATTGAGTGCCTCCACTTTTCCTGGTCAGCTGCTGTTCTTAGTTCTTATCAAGAGAGCCGCCGGTCCATTCTTGTACGTTATCCAGCCAGCTTTTCTTTGGACGACCCTTGAATTTAGATGTCTACTAGTTTAATAATCAGATATATATGTATATGATTAAATCAGATATAGATTTAAAACTGCAATGAAAATTCAATTGAAAAAAAAAATGTCGCCCCCCCCCCCCCCCCCGTCACAAATATCTATTTAGTTGCATAGTAAAAATGTTCTTAATCTAATAGCGCCACTTTCATAAATATGTAATGACGTCTTTTTATCATATTTTTATTCTTGTGTACTAGTTGCTCTCCATTTGTCGTAAATTTTCTTATGACGTCATACATTTCTTCTTGATCGTTTTGGTAGACTCCCTCCACCTTGTGCTGTAGAGCCAAGGTGTATCTTTTGAGTTCCTGAATTCTACTGGTGCTTATGTTACTGGATAGCCTTAGCGTTGGCCTTGGTATATATTCTTGAAGGATTATTTGACCCGTGTTTAGGGTGAGTTTTATTTCACATTGTAAAGTTATTTTAATATGGATTCGGTCGTATTTGTATTTTGTAGTTAGATTTGAGGATTAGAAGAATTTGTTATTTGTCTTTCTATAGGGTCTCAGGTTTCAGGACTGAGGTTTTCGTTTGAGTTTCAAGTTTTGGGTTTCGAGTCTGAGGTTCTAGATTTCTATGTCCAGACTTGGTGTTGCATTGTGCCATTGTGAGTTTGGTACTACTCTGAATTTTGACTCTTCATCGTGGTGAAATTCCTACTGGCTAGAAGATACTTATGTTACCTTGAACAGTTTACAGAATCTTTGTCTTCTAATGAAATATTGTGAGAAGGATGCTGACGGTGGTTATGATTGTATTTTGAAGTAATAATTCAGTAGTTAATGGAACTAGACTATGATTTAGTAATTTCTCATATCATATTGGATCTATATGTACTTGTATTCATTTACCATTAATCATATGTCATTTCATTGTATAAATCTCATTGTATTAAATTTATAGTTTAATTGAAATCATCATACACCTCGTTTATTGGTTTATGTACAACTGGGTGTGTCTGGTGTGTCTGTTGGGCTGAACCTTGGAACTAAAAGTAATAATGAAATAAAAATTAATTATAACACGCAAAGACATTGCAATTAAGTTACTTTTAATACCTAGACACATTAATATTCAGTAATTAAATCAACAAAGTCCTGACACCCCCAACATATTGTCAACACAGTACCACCTTTACGGGCTGGATAGGATGGTTGACAAATGAAGATTACTACTTCACAAATAAATAAACATTTATTTCACAGCTCTGAGACGGTTAACACCTATGGTTTATCTCCCTTTAGGTCTCGGTGTCTGAAACGTGCAACTAATCTTCCCGAGTAACATTTTCTTGAAGTCTATTTGTAGAAAATCTTATAGATTTAGATGTAGGCTACTTGTTAAGCAGCACACCAAGGAAATTACATGGATTCATTTTGAAAACACACACACACACACACTTGCTACAGCGAGTTATAATAAAAAAAAAAATTAAAAGATTTTTTTTAAAGAAAGAGAAAATCTACAACTTACGGACATAACAAAAATTACAAAGTATATAGGAATATTTGTATGCTTAGGTTTTTTTATTAGACTATAGTGTAAGAGAAAAACAACATACAATTGTTCAATTTAAAAAAGGAAATTTAAAAGTGACTACTTTTTAAATAAGTCCTCACAAGAATCATCTTACATCAAATTATACTCATCTGAAAATCTGAACCACTGTGTGGTATCTATATGCACTGGGCTATACAACTACAATGCAAAAAAAAAAATTTGTGTAAATACAATCTTACTTTACAAAATTAAACAACGGTACGTCATTCAAATGAACAAAAGCAGTTGTTAAGCACGATGGTCGCTATGTTAAAACTGGATTTTCCCTAGAGCTTATAGTTTCTGTCAACATTACAGACAGACAGACAAAAAAAGGAACTTTTTCCTATGGGTAAACAGGTGAAAAAAGGCAATATTATAATGGCTATTTAGTTACAACCATAGACTATATATAAATGGTTACAACTAAATACGCTTTATTAAAATCCACTCTCGCTTATGACTTCTTTCCTATATAGTTTTTATTGAATATGAATGCACACACACACACACATAGGGATTGTTCAAATAATGTAACACTTTTATTTCTATCTTATAATTTAATTGCACTTCTAGAATAATATTCAATAGTATTGCCAATGTAATAAGTGTACAATACATTCCTCTGAAATAATCATTGTTAGTATAATTCATTATATTATGATAACTATACAATCTTTAATGACACTGACATGAGAAAGATTGATTTGTTCAAGAGAAACGCACTATTCATGTATTTGTTTTAGTTCTCTTGAAGATTCATCTGTTCAAGACGTAGACTCGTGAGTCTGAATGGCAAGGTGGTGGAGATAGATCTGTTGGGAAACTTTGAGACCGGACTATGACAAAATGGTGGAGATAGATCTAGTCGGCAGCTTTGAGAGCGGACTATGACAAGGTGGTGGAGATAGATCTAGTCGGCAGCTTTGAGAGCGGACTTAGGCGGACTATGACAAGGTGGGTCCAAAGAATGGAAAGATGTAACGGAGTATTAACGCGTGTAACCTACAGCAAGACTTTTATCGTGTGGGTGAAATGGTGGTCCCTACATCTATAACCAGTGTATACCAGTTGTTATCACTTGTCTAATTCTAAATAGGCGGACTATGACAAGGTGGGTCCAAAGAATGGAAAGATGTAACGGACTATTAACGCGTGTGACCTACAGCATGACTTTTATCGTGTGGGTGAAATGGTGGTCCCTACATCTATAGCCAGTTTATACCAGTTGTTATCACTTGTCTAATTCTAAATAGTCTCTAGCTTTCTTAAATAAATATCAAGCTTGGCTGACCATACAGCGTAATCCGGAATACCCGCAGGCAGTGTTATGGTGGTATAACTTCATGTAGTCAACTATGCAAGTAGGACCTATATAAACCATCATTTGGGCACTCAGTTTTTCGACTGGCTGCAAAGTTGGACTTATTTATAAGGTGACCTGATCGAAATCACATCAACAAGGTAGAAATACTTTTTTTTAAAAATACTCTATTAATTAAATAATAGGCCTATTATCCATTCACGTATCCTAGATAGATCAAGAGTCTAGTCTAATAAATTGTTATAAATTTTATAAGAGCAAATCTTTATTCTAAACATTATAGTTTAATTGCTAAATATAGAATGAGATTTGAGAATAGAATAAGATAATGCATTACTTTTTATTAACTATCTTCCTTTAAATGAGACGTGTACTGCGTTTAATGAATATCTATTTGATTATCTAGATCTATTATATAGTTCTTAATATTAATTAGAGATTCAACTGTACTTGCATATGTGTTTCATTGGCTTATCCACGCACTATGTTTTGTGTCATTGTTACTAACTAATGTTTTTCACATTTTTAATATACTGCCTTTCTTTCTTAATAGGCCTACATATATTTTGTTTTGGAGTGGTTCTAAATTTGAATGAGAATATACCCTCTTTATTTTAATGGACACAAATGTCTCAAATGTTAAGAACCCCAATAACGACGGCGCTATTTGTGATTTGAATATACATGAAATTAAAGTGCACTTCCCCGGAAATGAATATGTCAAAATATTTATAACTTCAAATCGTTTCTAAGTCCCGTTTGAAAAGTGGGGAGAGGGCATCGCATTTCCGACCGTCGTTCCCTATCCGAATTCGCCATTGAACACCATTCCAATTGAATTTCAACATATCAACAGCTTTTTTTTTTTTCTCTTAGAGGTCGTCATAGTTATTTAATTTAAGAAGCTTAACAAAATGTAACCCAGACAGGTCACGTGTTAACTTGCCGACTGTAGGCTTCATTTCTTCAACACCATGAACAAAAAACTCAGTGCGTGTATCCGTCAAAACAGTCAACAAAACAAATGGACGACGGCTGCATACAACACTATTAAAAAAACAACAACAAAACAAAAACTTTGCTAAGTGTTATATTCTGTACCCTGTTAATGTTAGCAATATATATATATCTATCTATATATATATATATATATATAGTTGTATATTTATATATATATAGTTATATAACCCTATTGATGATAGACAAAACATATAGCGTGATTTAAGGAAAATGAATATAATTATGCGATAATAATAATATAATAATAAAGTTATCCTTGAGAAAATATGTCTACACATAACAAAACATAATGACGATATCACGTATAATATACGTGTGTAACACACTTTCACTTTAACACTACATGATGTGAATTGTACACCCGAAAGATGGATTGTATCCAATGATTTAATTGTCTGGGGAACAAAGGAGTTCTTTTGTTTGTTTGTCTTCTGATTGGTGTCTTGTGTCTTCTCTCTGATGATAAAGTGTTAAAATCGTGGCCCAGGAGGTGTTTAAAATATATTTAGCTTTATTAAGAATGTGGCCAAAAACACAATTGAACACAGTGCTGAGTAAACTATTGTTAGTCTATGCTATAGCCTACTCAAATTACTTCCAAAATTTAAAGTCTGTTGGTGACATGTAGGCAGATTCACGCAGCGAATACCATGTGACTTAATTTTTTATAAGCAGAAACTCCAGCTTTTAGCTTGAATTTTAAACGCATATAGCTAGAGCACGAAACTATCATTTGTTTAAAGGGTTGTAAAGAAGCAAGGCATCTAAAATTAAAGCCTTTTGTGCATTCAGTTAAATGTCTTTAGATCTATAAATAACATCAAAAGTAAATCTTATATTTCAATAGTGTGTTTGTTGTTTTTTAATGCTTTGAATGCCTTTCATATGGTTCGTAAGGAAGTAACCTATTCGTTATTTGTTTAGTCTGCATGCATGGATGTTATAAGCTTTTAAACTTGTTTCCGGTTGTAGCTTTAACTCATTGTACTTGTAATATGCCTTAAGACAGTGGTGTTCAAACTACAGCCCATGGGCCGATTCCGACCCGAGACACGATGCTGTATTGTGTGCTCACAGAGCAGTACAAATAAAGCCGAAATGGCTCATTTCTTTTTTTCTCTCGGACTTTTATTTTATTTTATTTTTTAATGATGCAGTACTTGACACGCGAATTTTAAATAATGTTTCCTAGGCCAAAAAAGTTTGGGAATCACTGATTTTAGCTCCTCGTGTGTACACATATTCTAACCCTTTCCAGTCACGGTCTACTTAACACAGTCATAAACATACTAAGCTTTAGGCCTAAGTGTAGAGAGGATCGCTGTCAATGGAAATATAATAATTTTATTCATTTTTACAATTATTAATATGCAAGAATGTAAAACATATTTTAAGTATATTGTTTATTATACTTTTACATCAACTAAAGATATAATTGAAAAGTACACTAGTTTGGCAATGCAGGAGTGAACAGCCAAACGTCTATTGCTTTTACTTTGGTTCAACAGTGTTTCTTATATGTAGGTGCCTACGTCTATTAGCTACATTTTAGTATAAAATAATCTATGCTCACTTATATATATTTTTACTTTTCTTCTCAGTTGAGATGGCGTGTTGAAATATAGATTTATGAAACTCTTAGCCTATTCGTAGGTATATCTTCTCTCGATATTCTACTCTAAATTATTGACTTAATATCAGTTTCCTTTCGAGATAAATCGGTTTGTGAGTTGGATGACGTCAAGCCCACCTGTTTCAGGGGACACATCGGGGTTAGCAGATGTAAAACTATAATATATATCATATATAATACGTACCTGATTGTGCCCCCCCCCCCCCGCAACACCCCCTTCCCGATTCGCTAGTGATAGAAAGTTGTCCTTAATCTGGTGTACATAATTTATTTCAAAATCTATCATAATCTTTTTTGATAATTATTTCAGTTTCTTACTTTTTTCCTTAGCTTCCTTATATATTAGATCTATATTGAACCACATTAAATTCTTCACATTGCTTTCACATTTTTTCTTAATTAACGAAACGGAAATTAAAATCAGTAGATATAGACATCTTTACAATAATTTCGTTTTCTCATCCAACTTGGTGATTGTTTTTTTTTATACAAATAGATTTAGATTTATATAGGCTAGTGCAAATCCCCCCCCCCTCCCTAATACTTTCATTATTCCCCTTCTAAGTGTCTAAGATGACTAAATAAAGTTTAAAGCCCAAGAGATCTATATAGATCTAGAAATAGACTTAGATTGTCTCTAGAATCTAGATTTAGAAGAATCTAGGTCTAGTTTAGGGTACCGGTTTAGTTTAGGTAAGCCGATAAAATCGGGAGAAGTTTTAGATCTAGATTAATTAAAGAATCTTTAAATTTAAAAGATCTATAAGTATAAAATCTATTATTATAATAGATTTTATACTTATAGATCTTTTATTATAATTATTATAATAGATTTTATACTTATAGATCTTTTAAATTTAAAGATTCTTTAATTAATCTAGATCTAAAACTTCTCCCGATTTTATCGGGACTATTATTCTATAATATAAACAAAGACTGTCACTGTCTATACTTATTACTTATACACTGTAATTATACTTTATTACTTACTCTTACTAGACCTACCTACTATAGATCTAGATCTATTTAGTATAGAATCTATATAATAATACTTACTTAATAGACATGGTACTAGATTTAGATCCAGACAATCTAGTCACTCTGTCACTACTGAAATGTCAGCCGTCTCTAAGACTAAGACAGTCTCAGAGTCTGCTGCTAGATAAAGTTCTAGAATTTGAGTAGAATCTAGTACCCTTACTAAAGATCTAGATCTAGCCCTTACTTAGAGTTAAGAGTCTACTCTATCAACTATACTATACTATATCTATACTAATAAATACTTTAGAAGAGTGTAGAGTAGCATGAGTCTAGAAAAATGGATTTTAGATCTAGAATTCTACTAGGTCTAATTCTAGATCTAGATTCTAGACACTCTAGAGATTGAATCTAGATTATTCTAGATCTAGCTTGCTCATTGAGTCATTGCTGCGCCTATCCTAATTTAAGATTTAATAACATTATTATGATTGGGAGGCGCGGTGGCTGAGCGGTAAAGTGCTTGGCTTTCAAACTGGGGTCCGGGGTTCGAATCCTGGTGGAGACTTGGATTTTTAATTTCCGAATCTTCGGGCGCCTCTGAGTTCACCCAGCTATAATGGGTACCTGACGTTTGTTGGGGATAAGTAAACGCGGTTGATTGTTGTGCTTGCCTTATGACACCCTCGTTAACTGTAGGCCACAGAATTAGATGCTCTATAGGTCTGAAAGGGGAACTTTACTTATTTTTTTTATTCTTATGATTATACTTATTTATGATTATGATTAACACTAGTAGAGAGTCTTTTATCTAGTCACTACTAGAGTAATTAGATCTAGTAAAATCTAGTTATTAAAATTTCTCCCAACTTTGATGGGCGGGACATGTAGTCCGCATGCCAGACAGTCGCCTTCCCAAACGACTTCTGTACAGGGAGTTGTGTGCAGGAAAGCGCTCCCAGGGAGGTCAATACAAGTGTTATAAATACACTCTCAAAAGCTCCTTCAAGGAGTGCAATGTCAACATTCATGGCTGGGAAGCACTATCTCTCAATCGCTCCTTATGGCGGGAAGCTGTGAGTCTTGGAGTCTCGAGATTTGAAGCAAGAAGAGTGGCCAGGGTAAAAGAGCACTGAACCAACAAAAAGCTGAGAGAAGAAGCAGGCCTATCTGCAAGTGACCAAACCTACCCATGCCTCTTATGTGGCCAGCTTTTTAAAGTGAGGATTGGACTTTACAGTCATCTTTGAGTTCATAGAATATGAGAAATTTGCTCATCTACGATTACGAAGGAGGAGCTATACAGTTAGTTATTACTATTAGTACTACTCAGTCCATTGTAATCGTAACTGTAATAGATCATGCATTTATATTGAATCTAGATTCGAGACACTCTAGATTTTTTTATCTAGATCTAATCTAGCTATACGACTAAAGAGTGTATTTAGCTCTAGAATCTATTATATTTTAAATACTGTATCAAAACTCTAAGACTAAGCCTAGCGCCCTAGGTCTAATCTAACTTAAATAGAATCTATATATAGATCACCAAGATATCTAGATAGTAGAATAAGTAGATTTAGTATAGAAATTTAGTAGAAATGATACAAGATCTAGATCTAGAATCTAGATCTCTATAGATCTAGACTCTATATATAGCCTATAGTCGTATAGAGTACATAGAGTCTAGATCTTGAATCTTGTGACGTAAATAAGTAGTAGATCTAGCTAGACTCTAATCAACTCATACTCTAAATACTCAATGTCTCCATCTACTTTAACCACTAAACAGTAACTAAATCTACAGTCTAGACTCTAGACTAGATCTAAAAATATTGAACTGGCTACCTTATTACATCTTGTATCAATGTATCATGTATGCACTCTGGACTGTTGTCTCAATGGTCCTGGATTCTTCTTCTTCTAGCGAGCTTTATTGCTGCTGAGCTGTGAGCTCTTTTGCAGACTGTGCCAAGGAAAAAAAGTGTGCTGTTTTCTTCAGTTGTTCAGCACTGCCGTACAGGGTGTTGGTTATGTTGGGCTGTAGTGGAAGTAGGGTCTGCCTAAGGTGGATTAGGAGAGGCATTCAAAGAGGATATATATATATGGTTTATGGTTTCATAAGGATGGGCGCAGTGTCTGCAAAGGGGCAGTTGTGTGGGGTTTATTTTGTTCAGATTAATAGAGGTGTGTGTCCTGTTCTTAGTTGGAAAATAGTAAATTGTTCTTTGCGGGGGAGGAAGTTAATACTGTCCAGTTTGTTAGGCATAGTCATTTCTTTGTACATGGCTCTGCCTGTGTTTCCAGATGCCCATTGGTTGAGCCACTCCTCTTTGTGATTGCTGACTAACATTGACCTTAGGCTGAGGTAGATTACAGGTTTGTCTGGCTGTTCCATAGATGAACCTAATAGCTTATCTGCCTTTTCATTTCCCATGATGCCAATGTGTCCAGGGATCCACTGTAGTGTGATATTGATATTTAATTTTGATATCATTTGATAGATTATCACAATTAGTGTTGTCAGCTCTCTTGGGCTGTTTGAGGTGCAGAGTGGTTTGGGAGTCTGTGAAGACAACAATATCTGATGGTGATTGCACTCCTTCATATAATTTGTTTTCCACTGTCTGTAATGGTAATTGCCTCAATTTCGGCTTGGAAGTTTGAGCAGTAATCTCCACAAGGTGCACTTATTTCAAAGAGTTTATTTTTGGGGAAGACCAGGAAGGCACCAGGACCAGCTTTGATGGTGGCTTTGAAGGCCGATCCGTAGGTATATATATGGATAGCTGTTTTTGGATAGCTTTCAATTGTTTTGAGCATGCGTACTTTGAGCTCCAGTGGATTTGATTCTTTTGTTAAGGTGTTATTTAGTAAATATGTTTTAATGGTTGGTTGTCTGTAGTTTAGTCTGGACGTTATGTTTGAAAATCTGGTAATTTTTTCACTGTTATTGGGTAGGTGGTGTTTTAGGGCTAGTTCGTCAGTAAGTTGAATCAGAGCTCTTTGCTTTTTTTGGTTGTTTTTTCTATTTCTCTGTGTTAGTAGTTTATTAGGATGATCATTCCCCAACCTTCTGTATCTCTCAATAGCTTCTAATGCTGCTCTGTTGCGCCTTAACTTAAGAGGTTCAATATTGGAGTCTATTTCTCAGGCTGCTGTGGGAGTAGTTCTCATACCTCCACTAATTAGACGCAAGGCTTGGTTTTGGATTGTGTCTTATGATGATTGATAGGTTTTGTTGGCGGCTACTTGAATGGAGAGACAGTTATCCATTACAGATCTGACATATCCAGTGTATAACCGTCTTCAGGTTTTCTTTTCAGCTCCCCAGAATGCTCCTGCTTGGTGTTTTATAATGTTTAATCTTTGTGATTCCTTTTCTTTTAAATCTGCCATAAAGTGTTTTAGAGACAGTCTTTGGTCTAATTTTACACCAAGATATGTTGGATTTTCTTTATTTATTGGCTGTGAGTCTATTTTTAGGATGTAGTTTCTTTTTGCTATTTTGTTGCTGTGGCTAAAGATTGAATAAACTGACTTTTCTTTGTTTATTTCCATTTTCCATAATTTTGAAAATGTGGATATAGTTGTGAGGGCTCTGTTTAATTTAGATCTAGTTAGCACTAGATATTTCTCTGTAGTCCAAATTAAAAGGTTGTCTGCGTAAAGTGTCTTATTGACAGAAATGAGGTCATTCATGAAGATTAGAAAGAGAGTGCAGCTAAGGGCTGAACCTTGTGGTAGTCCCTCTTCCAAACTTTTTTTACTATTTGGCATTTTCAAATCGGGTTTGGATGTTTCTGTTTTTTAAGAATGCCCTGATCCAGCTATACATTTTTGCCATGGATGCCCATTTTTTTCATCTTCAAAAATAGACCTTTTCTCCACACTCTATCATAGGCTTGCTGCAAATCTATAAATACTGCTGTAGTGTGCTTGTTTTCATGAAACCCTTCTACTGTGTCCTGGATAAAACGAAAGAGGTGGTCTTCTGTTCTACTTGCTTTCCTGAAGCCAGCTTGTGCATTGTGGACTGAGCAAGTACTTTCTAGCACCAATAAAGTTGGTTATTGATCATTTTTTCTGCCATTTTGCCAATGTTGGATGTTAGAGATATTGGTCTATAACTTTTTGGGTCTCCAGGTGGTTTATTTTTCTTTAAAATGGGTATTATGTTTGCAGTTCTCCATTCCTATGGTATGTCTCCAGTTTTCCATGTATGGTTGATAAAGTAAAGTATACAGTTTTGGGCCTGTGGCCCTAGTCCCCGGATCATTTCATTTGTTATTTTATTGGGTCCAGGGGATTTTCTTGACTTGAGATTTTTTAGGGCAGTATTGAGCTCATATAGAGTGAAGTGAGTGTCAAAGATTTGACAGTTGACAGTTGTCTTGGATTCAAACCTTGCCCGTTGTCTTGTCTGTCATAGTCAGCTGGGAGAACACTGACAACTGAGCCCTGAGGCCAAGTGTTTTCTTGCATTCTTAATCATGTTCTGATGTCTACAGTGCATTATTCATTCTTAATAGAAAGGCAGGTCAAAATAAATTAAATTAGAGTGGGAGTCATGAGCTGATACTGAAGTGCAAGTGATAGTCAAAGATCGTTTAAGTTTTGTCTTTATTGATGATCAATATCATAACATTATTGTCATATTAAGCCTGTTTGGTTAGCAAAAGAGGTTAACAGAATGATGGAAAAATACAACCATTTTAATCTGCGCATAACCAGTACTTGATCAATATTCCCATATTTTCTAACTACAAAATGATGCAAGCATAACTAAAAGTTAGTCAATAAAAAAAAGATACCTTTGAACATGACCCCCAACTTAGCTAATGATGCTCTACAGCTGAGACAAACTCTTTTGATAATGTGGGGTTGGGTTGTGGTTGCCCTCAAAACAAAAATTAAATGCCTCAGAAAAAAAATAATTTAAATTTAATATAATTAATTAATTTCATTCAATACATGTGGTTTATAACAGAACTGTAATTAGTCTTACAAAGTTCTGAAAAAACAATAATAGGGTTATAAAAAGGTGTGGGGGATCTCAACTTAAACCCTTTATTGATTGTCAATTCTTTACAAATGATTAATTCAATTTAATGATGAATGATAAACATTTTTTTTTTTCAGAACAATGGCTAAAGTTCTATTTGTCCTACTTGTGCCTAATGAGGTTGCTGAAAAAAAGTTAAAAGACCCAGAAGAAAATGAGAAAATTAAACTTGAAGATGACAACAAAAATTTGATGACTGAAAAGTCCAAACTTATTTTCACTGTCAATTCAGAAGGTAAGTTAACATCAAAATACTAGTCACAGTGAAAGAATATTTTTTGAGATATTTATGTTGATCTTAATATATTGGACATTATTTATGATTATGAACTATCAAGGCACCTGAAATATTCACTTCAATTGTGCTAAAAAGTAAAATGATTAGACTAGAAAAGATATTCTAAAAATGAAGCTAAATGTCAACGATAAAGACAAATTAAAACTACACTATTAATCCCATTAATAAAGGTAAAAAGAAAAAAATTATAACCAGCACTTATTTACTTTAATTAACCATAACATAGCACTAAAACTTTTTTATTAAGCTTTTGAAATTAGTCTCTATTTCTTAGATTTAGTTAGTTAGTGACTAATCAAAATGGTAGAAATGTATTTTCTTACTATAATACAATTAAATGTAAATAATGTTTTTATTTTTCATTTTTTAAATATTCTTTCTAGAAACGACAGAATCAATAGAAAGAGACAAGAAAGCTGTTAGTGGATGGAACTTTGAGGATGCTAATAAAAAAACAAAAATAAACATTTCTGGAAGTACAGCTGCTGATAAATCATCTGATCAGTCTGTAACTACACTTAAAAATTCAGAATTATTACAAAGAACGGAAAAAAAGGAAGAGAATGTTGATGAACTGAGCAAAACAAAGGAAGAGAATGGAATCAAGCCAGCAGAGTCTAAAGGGCAGCAAAGTAAAAAGTCAAAAGAATGCTTGATGGAAATGGATGCACCAGATGGAGGTGAAAGAAAACGGAAGAATAGTTTGATTGCTGCTCTTTTCCACCCCTCAGATTCTTGCAGTAGCATGAGTGACAAATTAGCACAAGGGGAACATCTGAAAAATAGGAAGAAGTCTTTAGTTGCCGCTGAACTGACAGATGAGGAGAAAAAAATGTTGGTCAGTCTTATTAATGACAACAAAAATGTCCTTGAGGTAGCTATACTCTTTCAATCACATTATGTTGAAATCTTTTTTAGGTATTTAAAATTATTAAAAAGTTATTTGACAAAAATAGACAATATATATGTATATATATATATATATCATCATCAGTGTATATATAACAACGAGATGCCCTTGTACCTTAGCGAACTGATTACTCCATATGTCCCCTAGAGAGCCCTGCGCTCAAAGGACTCAATGCTTTTAGTAGTGCCACGTTTCTCCCTCAAAAGCTACGGCCTGCAGACTTTTTCAGTTCACGGACCAAAGGTTTGGAACTCACTCCCCATTGATCTCAGACAGACAACATACTACACCACTTTTAAGAAGAACATTAAGACCTATCAGTTTAAAACTTTTTTAGATTAACTGTCATTTTAGCTGTCGTGTTTGTGTTTGTAATGTTATTACAGCGCCTTGAGCCTACATTTTGTTTGGTAACAGCGCTTTATAACAAAAATATTATTATTATATATATATATATATGTATATAATATTTGAAATATGACACAATACAAATGCTATTACTTGTATGAATGTTTTACAATTTCTAATTTTAGAAAGTGAAGAATACATTGGTTGAAATGAACATAACTGGAGTTCAATGGAGCACCACAGAAGATGCTTTGGAATTAGTAAGAGCTGATAGTATTGATAGGTTAGGAGAAAGCGTAAATAATAGATTTTTTTAAAACCAAAGAAAGTATATGAGTTTAGACACTTCTAAATTTCTCTTGACAGGGAATGTTTGTCACAGATGATGGGGAGACCTGTGAAATTCTATTAAAGAAGTTGTCAGCATTAAAAATCTCTATCAAGTAAGTAGAAGCTGCTCTTCATGGATGATCAAATTGGTGAATTACTTGCAGGTTGTAGTATATGTTTGATGTATAAAATATAAGTTGTTTTTTTTTTTATTAAACTATGTGTTTTTTTTTGCTCATAGTGTCTTTCCAGCTTCCATTAGTATTGCTAGTCTAAAACAGAAAGAAGAAGCTGAGCATCTGAAACAGATTCTTGATCAGTAAGTCACTATGTGAAACTTTTGATTTATTATACGATTACAAAACAGTTCAATAAATAGAATTTGAATTTGACAACTATCTACAACAGTTTAATAATTTAGTCATTTAATGAAACAAATAACACATAACTTAGTTTACCACCTAGGCTACTAAATACACAAGAAAAATGTTTCTTTTACAGGGAAAATAAACTTGCAGAGAAAGTTAGTGAGTTCAAGAAATCTATTAAATCAAGACTTGTCGTGGCTCAGGTGTGTAATAATTAGGAATGACAGCTACTTATATATTGAATCATAAGCTTCTAAATTACTTCTTTAAACTTTTTATATTGGTTTGACATTTGACATTTTTCCATTTCAGAAAACTTAAATATATCCCTATGCAATGAAAATTAACCTTTTTTATTTATTTTGTGCTAGACTGATAACTGTTTCTTATTTTACTTTTACTTTTTATTTTGTCACAATTTTTTATATATTTTTTTTTTTTAAGTTTTTTGAGTCACATGAATCATCATCAACATCATCTTTCCCTTGAACACGGAACATAGAGCCTTAGTAAAAACATGCCAGTCTCCTTGGTCTCTTGCTATTTTTTAATGGTTTCCCAGCTCTTTCCTGTCCCTAGACTTCATCTAGTAAATGAGGCCTTCTGAATAAGGAAGTGTTTCTTTTTCTTTGGCTTAAGTAGAGTGGTTGACCTTACCGGATTGGAAGTAAACCTAGTAATAGAAGAAAGAATACTATTTTAAAACAAAGCTATCTTATGGAAGGAACCGTTAAGTACTGCCATTTATCTGAAAATTATGGGGTTTAGCTCCCTTTCTTCTATATTATACAAAATTAATTAATCAGTACTAAATGATTAACTAATTGGTTAATTTTTTGATTGATTCATGTATTTTTTTGAATTATGCAGAATTTCAACTTAATCCAAGAATGGGAAGTGGCAGAAAAAATGTCTAGATAAGAAAAGGGGACTACATCCATATATTTATCCACATCTCTCATTAAGTAGCATTTATTCCCCTTTATTTGAAATGAAACAAAATAATTAATCACCAACAATTAATTCACTAATTGTTTAATTTTTTAATGATTGATTCATGCCTTGTCAGGTTTAATGAATAATTGTGCAAAGTTTTAACTTGATCCGAGAATGGAAAATGGAAGAAAAAACATGTTCAAACTTTGTACCAGACAGACAGACAGACAGAATGAGTTGATATAAGCTTTGTATATAAAATTGAAGCTAACTAGGAGAATGTTTAAAAATGTTCGGATCAAATAAAAAAATGTTGTTTTCAGGTTGTGGATGCAGTAAAAAGTGATGCAGTTTTTACATTTGATTTTCTCATGCTTGTAATGCTTGCAAGGTATAGTGACTTCTAGAGTATTTAACTACCAGCGTTTGTTGTCATTTACTATCATACTTATTATTATTTTATTGTTAAACTGTTTATTGAAAGATAAATTTTTATGTTTCAACAAATTAAGATGCTTTAAAACTCACTTTAAGTCACTCAAAATGAAACCAATTTTTTTCACATATTTTTTTTTATACTAAATACATTTAAAAATTTTATGTGGAATATTCACTCTATATCTCTATTTGAAGAAATAAAAAAAAAAAATTCTATTACTCCCTAACTTGGGCTTTCCCCCGGAAAATGAATGACAGAATGTATTTCCATATTCTTTAGTCTATGATACTATTAATTAAAGATCATCATACCTAAGTTGCAGTGTTCTATAAGGTTAGGTAATTTTATTGTTTAAAAAATGCTTTCAAATGGTCATTGTTTTCTTATGCACTTTCTCCCAGTTCAAGGAAAAATTATTAATTGATCAGATTTACCACTTTTTATGGAACATAATTAATATAGGAACATAATTAATGTAATCTTAGACTTAAAGTGATGTGATTTGATAATTATAACACATGATTCTATCATTTAATTCTTAATGTTTAGATATAAATCTCTTAATCATTAACTTGATGGAATACCTTAAAGTATTCTTTCAACCACATAATCTTATGATGATGTATCTTTATCTGCAGGGTAGCTCCTTAAATCTTCTAAAGAGTAATTCAATAGAACTCTTTGCTTAAATTTGCTAGGCAGCAGGGACTTGCAGCCATTATTGAGCTTAGGACACATAAAATAGATTTAGGGCTAACCTTATCACCAATCAGTCCTACGCTATAGTGACCTAACACTAATCATTTAAACTCTCTACATCTTGATAGATTACAATATATTTTTTTCTTCTAGAGAGGTCTTAACAACTACTTTTTTGTGTGATTTTTTTTTAGGTTAATGTTTTTTTTTACTAATTCTTTATTTGTGCATGCATTTGTTTATAGCATGGTAGCTGTTATGGGTCTTCTAGAAGCTAGCTCAGTGGCACTTGTTGCAAGCATGCTAATATCACCTTTGATGGTAAGACATGACTGCACAGTTAGAAATATGGCAACTTTATTAGAATAACTATGTATGATAATAGAAATTTAAACAATTGTATTTTGAAATGAAAAAAAAACCAACAACATTTTTTCTAAAAACTAAAACATATATATACTATACTCCTGGAAAAACTTTTGAGTCTTGCTTTCAAAGTCTTAGAGCTTGTTATATGTAAGTAAAGTGTAACCTTAACACTTAAATAATGAGGGTCTACTAAACCAGATAAAAACACTAACAGACACAAGAAAACTATAAGATAAATAGCTAAGCAAAAAAAAAAAAAGGTCTTTTGTATTTTCTCAGTGATTAAAAATATTTTCACTTGTCATGTTGGACTTTTTCACATAGTAGGAAATGTTTTCTTCATCAAGCCTCTTAATGATATTCCCTTTTGCAGTTTTGACATTTGAAAAAAAAAAATGTGTAGAACTGTCCTGGACAGCTTTAGATTCTATCCCCTGATGGTGAAGATGGTGAATAAGGGTGTCATCACCCAGACCAGTCTTCTGTACTCATATCATACTATGTTAATGCAGTTTTAAACTCCTGGTTGTTAAAAGAACAACCTAATAGCCACCATTTTTTTTAGCTTTAACTAAAATGCTGGAACAATTTTTGTAATATATTGTGGTTCATCTTAAATATGAAAACTGATGCTTCATAAAAAGATCATGTTTTTTGGCTAACAAAATAGTAATCATTTTAACTTACCTGTGAAGTTTTTTTTATTTCAATTTTTCAGGCTTTATTTTGACAAACTAAAAAGTTGCTAATATCATCCGACAATAATGTCCTTTTTTTTCCTCAGGGACCAATTATAGCTGGAGTATTTGGTACAGTTATTCGCAACAGAGATCTGTTGATGGTTGGATTTACATCAGAAATGAAAGGCCTTTGTCTGTGCATTTTAATAGGTAAGTTAAATTGTAACATTCAGCAAGGTGAAATGCCACATTGAGCAGCTTGTTTCCAAGTTGAATGTGAACAGGTCTTAACACTGGAACTTGAAATAGTATTATTACATCTCAAACATTAGTTAGTTAAAGCACAGTGGATCCTACTAATTAATAATTAGTTTAAGCAAAATCTTTACCTCAAAACTAATGGCTTGAGAGCCTATTTAATACATGGACCAAAAGTTTGGAAGTCTTTCTCCCCATTGATCTCAGACACACAACATGCATCACTCCATTTAGAAAAACATTAAGACTTACTTGTTTATAATGTTTTAGTTAAACTTGAATGTTTATTTGTTTTATGTCTATTTGGTTTTCTAAGCATCTTGAGCCTACTATAAAAAGGAAATTATCATTATTATTGAAAAAATGTTTCTATTTAGACTATAAGTGCAATTAAATTCTAAAGACCATGCCTTTTTTTTTGTTAATACCTGACTAGCTAATGCTTCCAAAAGCTACAAGAATACTTTATCATTTTCTAGACATCATCTATTTTTTAGAAGTTCCAGTCATTTTGCTTGCTGTTGGGACTGTGTGATGGGACAATACATTGGCCTTATATATTTGCTTAGTATGTACACATTTGTTTACTACCTGAACGTTCTACACTTGAGTCTATCAAATTTTTGTCAACTTAATATTTGATTTATTCTCAGGCTTTGCAACTGGATTCATACCAGCAATACTAGAGAGTGCAGGGCTTCAGTGGAGAGCCACAGATAATTGGCCAACTATAGAAATGTCTTCAAGGTAAAGACCATCTGCCTTTTTTTGTGTGTCATTAATCACTACTTCATTATTTTATTTATAGTGCACTTTTCCCTCAACCTCTAATCATTGTCACTAAGTTCCCTCCCTTCCCATACATGCATATCCTAGTTTGAAAAATGTTGACTTTTCATAAGCTTGTTCCAGATAATCTTTTTTTTTTAATAGACTTTTTTGATCAATTCATCACTAATAAAAGCTACAACAGTATTTTTTGAATGATAAAACAAAAAAGAATTGTTGGCTGGTTCTTGAGAGCTATTTTCTTTTTATCTTCAGGGGCTCACTAAGATCACTTTTAGTGGGTGTCTTGATTGCCATACCATCAGGCGCTGGAGTTGCCCTTTCTATTCTTGGAGGGAAAGTTGGATCCCTTGTGGGTGTTGCCATATCTGCTTCACTGCTCCCACCCGCTGTCAATGCTGTAAGTTGTTTTTTTTAATTTGTAATTAGTACTTTCATTTTGTATTGATTTTTTTCAATAGTTTTTATATATATATCTTTGCTTTTAAATTTACTACCAGAAGGGGTAGACTGGGTGCCAAAATCGGCCCAGGCGTTACCATTACCATACCATCCGGCCCTTCATAATAATTAAAGTTTTGATAATGCATAGAAAACTGAATGTTAGCATGTGAATGTGGGTTCAGATAGGCCCAATTTAATGTATTATGTTTCTACATTAGAGGCTATAGGAAATCTCAAATTTGAACAAGCAATGGCACTATTGCAAGCTTTATTAGTTTGAATAGAATACTTTATTGGATGATTTTAAAATGTTTTGATATAATCAAAGGAATGATGCATAACACTTGATAATGGAGCAAGATGAAAGTTCTCTCAATACAATAATTTATCAAGGATAAAAAGGTCCTTCATCAACAAACTTTACAACAGTCTTAAACATGAAACCTTGCAAGTCTTCTTGTGTCAAGATATTTTTCAGCCTTTTCTTTAAATATTTCAACATACCTAAACTTCTTTTACAAGTGGCCTACATAAAGAGAGTAAGAAAAACATGGTCCTTTCAATTAATTATAATTGTACTTCTTTAAACTTCAGTTACATTTATTTGAAAAGTGATTACAAGACAGCTCTCTTGGCTCTCACCTTCATGGCTCACAATAGTCATCATCCTGTTCATATTTTTGTATTCATACTGTCCTATCTCAAGTCATCAATTCATTACATAACTTGTTGACTTGAGTAAGTCAAAGCCATATTCATTTATTGTCTCAAGATCTCAAGACACTACTGTTTCATGATAGAATGTTGATTGAAATCACTTGTTAAAAGACTTAGAAAGTTGAAGGTGCACATGTATATATTGTTATAAACCTGGTGGTGGCACAGATGGGGATAGTGGTGTGAGTGTAGTCAGCCGACGCAAATCGCCTCAGGCCAGCGCTAGACGAGCGGTTAACTGTGACGAGTTACGACGGTCAGCCAAGTCGAGTGTCAACAGGACGGTTCGGGAAGGATCGCCATCGTGAACAGAGCTCAGGAGCGTCACAAGGGGTGTAGTCAGGTGACGAAGCTAGAAACGTCCAGCGATGTTCCGTCCGGTTCTAGAATGCCAGTAGACAGTAGCCTAGTGTGTGAAGTCAGTCCTGAACTGTTGAACCCAGTGCAAGCCCGGAACGAGACGGAGAGGCCCGTGCAAGAGTTAATACGGCGGTACGGTGTTATCGGAGAGATATTTGTACAGTGTATGTGTGCCAATTGTACAGTATTGGCTGTTATTTATTCAACTATTAAAGTGTTACGTTACTTTGGAGCCCTGAGTTGTCAAGTTCTTTAAGTTGGTGGTGTATGGTGCAGTTTGCAGAGAGCCTGGATAGTGAGATTCATAACAATATATTAAGTCTGTAAAGTTCTTTTATGAAAGATTTATGGTACTTATTGTCATTCAAAGTGGATTGTTTGGCGACCCCACTAGCCTATTCGGTGGCCCACAGAGCATTGGCCTGGATGCCCATATAAACAGTCGGCCCCTAACTACTGGAATGGGTTTTAGTATATGTGGACTTAAGTTTTAATATTTGATTTTTTTTGTAAATAATTATTCAATACCTTTAAGTTTCTGGTTTTATTACATTGTACCATGTACATGTTTTTTTACTGCATAATTGTTAAATTATCTGTACTTTTTTTTTACTAACAGTAATGCTTTTTTAAGCTTTTGTCTTCACATTATTTACTTCTTCTTTTGGGTTTGAATTTGTTACAATTTCTTTCTATTAATTAAGGGACTACTGTGGGCCAATGCTATTGTTGTAGCCATTAGACCACTTCCTACTACACAAGTAAGATTGTATAAACATTTTAAATACTAGTTATAGTAGCTTACTAGTTCAGTAGTAGTTCCTAAATGTGGAATTATATATTTTCCTTATCAATTTCAATTTCCTTACCAAAATTATTTTTGTGAAGGATTATAATAAGATTTCAAGAAGTTGAAATGCTTTTTGACTTCATTGCAGCCACTCAGTACTACTAGTGGAGATGGTATGAATCAGTCATCACAAGTACTTGGCAATGGTCATTTGCAGTGTCCATTTTATGTGAATAATGACTTCATCCCAGAGTACTCCTGTGATATGTCTAAAGAAAGTGCTGTTCTTGGTGTTGTCAGTCTTCTGCTTACAATCCTTAATATCATCTGTATTATTATTATGGGCATTGTTGTCTTAAAGGTAAATATACAAAGTTCTAACTTGTTGCTTTTTTTTTTTTTTTTTTTTTTTTTTTTTTTTTAATAAAACATGCATTTTATAGTTTGTGAAACAAGATAGATTTAAGAGAGTGACTTTTTGGATATATATGCAGCTGAGCTGAGCTTAGCAACTGCTCTATTTTTGTTTCAACTATCTGTTTTGAAAGACTTTCAAGTGGTATGAGCTGCCTGTAAGATGTGTTCTATATGTAGAAACTTATTTTTAAAAACCTAATTATAATTTTGAATTACAGTTTGGATAGTTAATAGTTTTTATATTTATCTCATTTATATATTGTTTATAAAAAGATGAAAATATATGACCAAATAAATGGATTTGCTTATATATAAAATCAGTGAATATAAAAAAAAACACCATTTACAATTTATGTACAAAGTATTTTTGTTCACATTGATGTAAAATTTACAATATATTAATCAAAAACAAGATTTTATATGACTGGTTAACTTTATAAAAATAAAAAGAGATAAATATCAATCTGATAACATTCATTGACACCATAAATATTAGTAGTTCCTGTTTAAAATAAGTTTTAATGAAACCACTATTTGAAGTGAACTACTAATTATTAAATATCATCTTACATTTTTCAGATCTTTTACTCAACATTTTTGTTTAAAATCATTTACAAATTTTTTGTTTAAAATGTCTTCTCTAAATATTAAAGATTCACAATTTGTGATGGAAATGCATTTATTCAATAAATAGGATGATCTTTCTTCCTTATAAATTTGGATTCTTTCTATTTACATTTTTAGTATGGAAAGTTAATTAAAGACAACTTTGAAACAGAATAAAATAAAACTACCTTTGATTCACTGAAATTTTATCAGAATACATCTGAAATGGCACATTAAACTTTGTTCTTTGTTGTTTTGTAATTCAATAAAACTGTTTCTGTTATTTTTCTATTTTCTTATCTCAGTTTTTGTAGAGTATTTGAGATTCTTCTTCCTCTCAGTATTAATACCTTCATGTTATGTGATAAATTATTTTCAAACTTGTGTGTTCTAAATCAAATTCCAGATCAAAGAAGTTGCACCCATTCGTACTGTGGCAAGTGCTGAACATGATTTCTTCGTAGAGGATATCAAGGTACAGTGGTTAATGGTTGTTAAATTTAACACATTGATGTGACCATGATGATTTTAAATCCATTTTATATTCTGGTGTGAAAATAAAAATAATTTGTATATTATTTATTGTTTAGATTGCTAGAGAATCTTATCAAACTGCTAAAGGGCAAGATTCTTATCTACTTGGTAAAAGATTTTTAGAAGAATACAAGGTAAGTTGATAGAAGATGTTTTCAAACAGAAATTTTTTAATGTTGATTTTATTATTTGTTATTATTATGTTAATCTTACTGTTTGTGTAGTTAAAAATGTTTCCTTTTAAAAGTTTTTTTTTTTTTTTTTTTTTGTATTTCCCTATAGACTGTGAAAAATGACCTTGGTGTAGAAGATGATTCAGATGAAGATGAAGATGAACTTCATAGAATTGTGGAAGTAAGTGTAAAGATGTGTCTTCCTCTGTACTTGTCAGCTGAAATAAAGAATTTCATATCACATGTAAAAATATATTTTTTTGCACATTGTCAGTGAATTAGAGAATTGATGGCAAAAATTAAGGACATGAAAATGAACCTTTAAAACAATCATCAAACTTTATGTTCTCAAAACATATTGCAATGGTATTAAAGAAACAAATATTTTAGAATCAAAATTTTTTAAAATCGAACTCTGAAGATACTCTGAAAAAGCATTTATGAATATATTTTATAATCCATTCAGAAGACAATTAAAAAAAAACTTCTATTGAGGATTATTTCTGTTATAGGAAGTAGAAGAAAGTGCTGATGTGAAGGAGATTATTGATCACATGCCTCACAGACCAAAGCGCTGGGTATGTTTTAACTTTTGCTGTTTCACTTTGTTTGTCATAAAATGTTCTGATATTGAATGTCATAGACAATGATATCTTTCTAATGTCACATGGATGGTTGCCTAGTCGTTTGGTAACCCTCTGGCCTGTCATTAAGATCATCATGGTTGAACTCTTCTCGCTGCCATCCTCTGCCTTCTTCCAGAAGGTTTGGTCTAGGACATGACAATCTTCATTTTGGAAGAAATGGATAAAAAAAGTCAATTTATATGCCACTTTAGTCAGTAAACACTAGTAATCCAGGAGATCATGGCCATACCCTATCCATAATGGTCTATCACCTGTCACAAAGAAATATAATAAGGTTAATTTTGTAATCAAACTGTTTGTTTTATACTTGGCCATATAGTGTTATCGAAATGAAATTCCAATTAACTCTTGAAAAAAGAAGAGACTAAATTCAATGAAAATTCAAGTAAATTGTTTTCTAAATTATTAATACAGTTAACTCGTGTTTTAACTTACAATAGAAATATAAAGTATTTAGTCTTTCTATTTGGCTAGTTTATTCTCAATTTATCCAAATATTATTACAGTTATTTTTTTTCTTATTCTGTTAAAATAACCTCATAAATAAATGAGATTTTTGACATTTTGTTATTGGTTCACTAAGATAGTAATACCATTATTTTACAGTCCCTAAAGCTCTTAAAAATCTTTTGCTATCATTTGTGCTCTTTATAAAATAGAAGTTATTTTAATACATATAAAATAAATTACAAATTACTCCATTCATTAGATTGTTAATACTTTTTTAAAAATGTATGTATTAACAGAGAAATAACAAAAAATGGACTGGGGTAAATAGTTTGTTCAAGAGTGGCATTTTACATTTTACAAGATATTTCTTTTTCCAATAATCAACCCTCACAATAATATCACATCATTTGCACTTTCATAACATTTTTTTAAAAATATTTTGGACATGACCATGATGTCTGACATTTTTGTGGTAGTGAAATTCTTAGGTGTGTTTCCATAATTTGATAAATAATTTCTAAAAAAAATAGAAGACCTGACATTGTGTTATTTCCAACAACTCCAATACTTGTCTCTGCAGTTTGCTCTCATTCAACTGTTTTCTTTGTTGAGTCTTTTAAAATAAGTACTTTAATCATTTTACTAAGTAGATTTAGTATCTGAATTCATGTAGTACAGTACTGTTCCATTTTTTTTTTTTATTTTTTTTTTTTATGGCACTTAGAATTCAGGATTTTTTTTAACATCTAATATTTTAAGTGTGTATTAACTCAACAATAATTTATAAAAAATTTTTATTTGTTCCAATCAAGTTTTTATCGCATTATTTCATTTAATACTAAATAGCAAATATGATTATTTTGTCATCTATTTTTCTAATAAAGTTTCTGCTTCACTAATGTTTTTACAAAGAGATTGGTCTTGTCAGTTTTTTTTATTGATACTTAACAAATAACTTAAAGGGTAAAGGAGACAGGGCTTCCCAATCTTCTTGCTTTTTTCATTCTGCTTTTATGGATTGTTTTTCTCTCTCCCTGGGCATCACTTCCTCAAATACAATGCTGAGTGAAGTCTTTCCCATTCCACTAGTTGCAAAGGATAAGTTTTACAAAATAACTGCAAATTTAATTAATTCTTTGGGTGTTTTACTCTATCTTTTAGTCTTTTGATATTTGTATTTTTTTTTTTTTTTTTTTTTAATATTGTTACAATTTGGAGACTGGGGTAGAATAATCTTGTTAATAAGACCTTCCAAAGTTGACTGATCAAGGAAATTTTATTGCTTATATTTCAACAATAACAATCAATTCAGAACATATTAACATTTCTTTCTTTTCCTTGTAGTGACAGCATATTAATCTTGGCACTAGCTGCTAATGCTTATATCAATGTGAACAAAAATTCTTTTGATCTCTGTTGGACCATATTTAAATTTAAATAACATTAACAGAAATTATAGTAAATGATAAAAAAAAGCATTATTAATTACTGAAGAATTATTTCTTAATTTTTTTTTAGGTTTTCTTTTGTTTAATATATAAGAAGCACTGAAAATTATTTTTAAAACAAATTTATTCCGAATCAAGAATTTTATACCTTATTAAGAATGGCTGAATTCTGTGAAAGATGAAAACTAAAATATGGACTAGCAACAGATACCATGAGAACAAATAATTAAAATAATTACCATGAGAACAAATAATTAAAATAATTATTGATTTAGATGAATAGTAGCTGTGCCCATTACTTTTCCAATTTACACATTGGTTTTTTGTGTGTGTTTTTTTTTTTTTTTTGGTACAGTTCAATTGGATATAGAAAAGAAGAATATATATATACTTGTCGACCCACGGCATAGCATACACCGTTACTTTTCAGGGCCAGCCTTAGGCCACTGCAACCTATGCAACCGCAGTGGGCCCTGCACTTTCATAGGCTCCGCACTAATTCTAGGTGTAAATTATTAAATTAAACCATTTTATAACTTATAACTGATTTACCAGGAGCTCCTGGAAAGTTCATTAAATTGCAAAATATATGAAAAAGTCCTGGAAATCTCAGAAATTATTAAAATCTTTTGAAAACTCATACAAATTTCATGAAATATATAGACAAAAATTGTCATTCAATATGGAAGCTGCCAATGCTACACGCGATTAAAAAAAACGGCATTATGCAATACACGTAATTGTGGAATTGTGAAAGAAGCTTCTCACACCTCAAACTAATGAAGAATTACTTGATGTAACAATTCTCGTAGATAGAGTGAAACATTTGGTAATTCATACTATTGAGCGTGATCCATGTAGGAAATATAATTTTTATGATCTACTGTATATTATATACTGTATGACTTCGTTACACACAAGGCTCGTAAAGTAATTCTGTATGTAGTAAAGAATGAATTAAATACAAAGACGAATTTATTTTCTAATACAAACTCGTAATTTTTACTTATTACCTGTATCCCTACCCAAACTTGGCCCTGTTCTAAATGCATGGAAAAATAATGTTTATGTGTTAATTAGAGAAAATAATCTTTAAGGTTTTCAATGTTTATCTTTCTTTTTTGTTTCAGTCTGCTTTAATGAATGATGATAAACACGATGACGATAGAGTCTATAAAACAATTCAGATTGTCAGCCCCAAGCAGTTAGATGATAGTATTCAGCTGAGAAGACGCAAACACCCATCTGGAACAGACAGGGCTATTTCATTAGATGTGACCACTCCAGACAGTACTTACTTAACCATCCATCGTCTACCTTCACCACGTGCTATGTCTGGAAAATTCCACATCCCTAAAACTGGGCGCTTTAAGGTGGACAGAGTGGCGGAAAAGAGCCCTTCTAAATCAGACAAGGGGTCAGTAACCCCAATAAATAGTTCCTCCATTCCTAAGATTGTTTTAGAAACTCAGCCATTGCTTTCAGTTAACACTAACAACTAAGTAAGGACAGAAGACATGTGTATATATATATATATGGTAGTAGTTAATTCTGAATGTACCAAATGTTGCAAGCAAGCGTTCCCTAAATTTTTTTGTCTGAGGCTTTCTTATCATCATCATCCTAGTTAGAAGCCATCCCTATTATTCTTACACTTAGTCTTCTAGGTGATTTTAAGCCTTCCCCATCTCCTTCTTTCTATGCCTTTATGACTTGTCGTATCATTTAGCAAAACAATACAACTTTCTTTTCATTGAAATTTAGTTGATAGTTGTTTTTTTTTTGTCTTTTTTAAAAGTTATTCTTCTTGATTGACCTACACATATCAGGGATTCACTCTAGCTAGCTGAATATCTTTAAAACTTCATACTTTAGTAGTTTATATAGTATTAAATAGCTGTATTTGTTATTACTTATGGCATAGTCTATACTTTATATTTTACATATTCCAAAATTTTTTTTATATGTTTATAATTATTTTAAATAAAACTGAATACTTTCTTGGTTTCTTCACATTTTTTTTGACTGTGTATGGCAACTTTGATTTAAGATGATTTTGTTATATTAACTTTTTGTAATATATTTTGGCCCTGTAAATAAAACTATTTTTCAACTAATTTGCTCAAGTTTTTTATAAAACTGATATCTGAACCTTTAAACGAAATAATATAATATTATACATATATAAAATACCATTATTTCATGTGAATAAGAATTTTGTTATATATTTTTCTAGTTCAAGCTGTAAGCATCAAGTTATAGATCTACTAGGTTTTAATATCCATGCTTTAGTTTTAACCGGATCACCCATCTCACTAAGCCACAATTCATATTGTAGTGACATATGAAAAATTGTAAAGTAAGGTGTTTATCAAAGTGTGTAGCACATTCCCTAGAAAATGTTTTTGTGTGTGGCTAGATATGAATGTGACATTTTTAGAAAAACTTTAGTGAATCTTGACTGTTTTCAGAACAACCTAAGTGAGTCTCAACTGTTTTCCGATCAACCATAGTGAATTTTTGGTTTTCAGAACAGCATTAGTGAATCTTGACCTGTTTTCATTACAGCATTAGTGAATCTTTACTGTTTTCAGAATAACTTTAATGAGTCTCAACTGTTTTCTTGAACTTATAAAAATTCCTAAGTCTTTCAAACAAAGGTTCTTATACTTTCTTTACTTTTATCAGGACTTTTGTTGACATCACCATCTTTTTACTAATGTATACATTATTAAATCCACTGTATTCTTGAAACTTTCTCAGTTATTGAGCATCTCGATATTTATAAACATGTGACAGTTTTTTTTACTTTGATATCAACATTTAGCCTTTTGGCCAACAGTTTTTAGATATTTTTTTTCATTATGTAATTAAAACAATTTTTGTTGCTCGAACTATCTTACAAAGGTAGAATTTCTGACTTTTTTTTTTCGACTATCCCATAAATTAAATTTTATAGCTCTTTTTTATTTTAATATATATATTCATGGGAGCAAATCAGCGGGTGTGTTCATAGATTAGGCGCATAAGCTTGAGTATATTATAATACACTAGCATAATGTACCTTTAAATCAATTTTAAAAACTCAGCTGCTTTGCTTTTGTTTCACATTTGTGTTTATTTTATAGAGAATCAAGCTTTATAGTTTTATAGTCAATAGTGCCAATGCAGATCTATTTTTAAATTGAAAGTACATCATAATGTTAATCTTAATGGCATGAGAAAAAAATTGTGTAAACAAAATACAAAGAGTCTTGATCAAACCTGATACAGGTTATCATTCCAGGTCTGAAACATAACATATTCATGTGAGCAAATTATACTTTTGTAACTTTAAAGGGAAACTTCGATGGTTTTGACAATTTTTTATATATGTATTTTGATTTTCAGAAAATGAATGTTCTTTTTATTTTATTTTCAATAATAACATAGTAATTTTTTTTTTTAATGTAATTTTTCTGCGCATTCAAAACGGTCAGATTTTCACAGGGTTTCTATGTGACATCACACAAATCTATTAACTTAATCTATTGGCTTACTGTATAACGAAAAACCATTCTCTAAAGTTTACAATTTCATCATAAAAGAAATAGATCTAGGTCTATGCAGTTAGATCTAGATCATGTAAGCAAAGAAAAAAAAAATAGGTGTTAAGAGTAGATCTACATGCTTGACTAACCATGACCAGTGTATTTTTCGCTGGACCACTCAAAACACAACAAACACTATTGCTTGGTTGTCTTGTCATGACTGACTACACTTAGCCTAGGCTAGCCTTACACTGACCAGTTTGTTAGAATCAGTCAGGATGGGGTGTAGATGAGTTGGTTATCCTAGTGCTTTTAGATTTCTCTCTCTATCTATAGACAACCCTTAGGAAAAATCAGGAGCTAATGACCCTTAGGCAAATTGTGACACACCGTGCTACAGCCTGGCAGAACATGCAGTGCTACTGATCCCAAACTGTTCTTTGGTCACATGGAGGGGGGGAACAGCTGTATGGGCGACTTCGTTCTGACCATAAACAATGCCCAGGTTTTCATCTTGCTTGTTCGAGATGAACCATAGTCTTTTTACGACTGAAGGAGGCCAACTAGCTATGAGCTAGGCCGACACTAAGCCCAGCAGCCACTGTAAGAATGATGCGATTCAATTGGTTAGATCTAGATCTAGATGCACTTTCAGTATTTTTGAGGGAAGGGATGCATGCATAACCTAGAAACAAGAGCTGAAAGAACCCTGTTTGTTTTTTTTTAGATGGCAATAATATACTTTTAAATCTATTAAATATTAATGTTTTTAAGCATTTAAATACAAAATAGTAAAATGTTTACTGTTACAACTTTTTATTTACACAGAATTTAAATATGTCAATAACTCAAATTAGAAAACCATTGGAGTTTCCCTTTAATATGGGAATTAGCATCAAATTGCAATAATTTATATTTCATCAACTTAGCCCATTTGAATGTCACGGTCAGTTTTGGCGTAACAAAATATTTACAACTATTTTATACTACTATTACTTGTAAATGTTATGAAAGTACAGGCAACTGCTCAGATTATTCTCATTCATGATCTACAATTAGCATAATTTATATCAACCATCTTTTCAGTCTTCTCTTTGTATGTTTGTATTTTGAAGGTGCCAGCCAGCGTTGCCTTGTAGTCTAAAATTATTCGCTGAAGAGAATGTAATCTCATTCAATTATAATATACTTTTAATATTTAATACTATTTATCTTTTTATTTAATGTCTTGTATAAATATATTAAGCAGTTTAATCTTTTTTTCACACTTAAGAACCAATAGTCTATATATTTGAGTTGTGTAAACTATCAACATAGTTAATGTTCAAATATACTGTTGTATTGTTATATAACTGAAAAGTTGATATTATCACTTTAGGTGTGCATTGCTTCTAACTATTACTAAGAATTAAATCAGTAACATTAATCAAGTGCTTTTTTTTTTATATTCATTCTATTCTAATCTGTATTTAAGCTAATTATATTAGGCACAGGGGGAAAAAAAAGAGTGAATACTTGTTTGATAAGAGTGATGTTGCAAAGGATAACAAATGTGATGAAAGTGTATTTAATTTGAAGTGTATCTCACCACCAAAAAACTATATTTGATACACATTGTTGAATATTGGATCTTTATAGAAGCTAGATCATATGCATATTATAAAGGGTATTTGAAGTAGCCATGTTATTAACTGATAACACATTTTTTCAAAATTTCAAATAGTCTAAAAATATTTTAGTAAGAACTGGGTGATTGAAACCTGCCTTAAGCGATATTTGGGGATTCTGCCTCAAGAAACTGGGGTAAATGCTGTTTCTCATAACGTATGAATAAACTCCCCAACTTTTTCTGAAAAGAAACACTTCCCATTTTCAGAGAGTTTAGCAGAACACTGCTTATGTTATAGGTTGGAATATTTCTTATTTATTTAAATAAAACAAATAATACTAGTTAAATCATATTCTAAATTTAGAATTATTATAAATTTATTTGTGAGTATAAAACTAAAATAAAATAGAAATATTAACGTATGAAAAAATATGCTTTAATGACAACTTAGCTTTAACTTGGCTTGTCTTGGCTACCTAAGAAGGGGGCTCAAGGTTCGACACCTGACTCGGGCAGAGTTGTGTTTATTGAGCGCAGCACGGAAAACCTATTCATAGATACAAACCCCCCCCCCCCCCCCACTGGTCCACAAATGAGATTCTATTAAAGCGCTCTGAGCATGCTATAAGCATGAAAGTAGCACTATATAAAAGCAATAATTATTATTATATAAGTATAAGTCATAGCCTGTAAAAAGCTTTCTTCCATGCCAGTTAAGACAAGCACCAGAACATTTTAGAGTGGAATCTTTGTAATACCTTCCTCCT
Source organism: Biomphalaria pfeifferi (assembly GCA_030265305.1). Lineage (NCBI taxonomy): Eukaryota > Metazoa > Mollusca > Gastropoda > Planorbidae > Biomphalaria > Biomphalaria pfeifferi. The sequence goes on along the minus strand of JASAOG010000043.1, from coordinate 1,943,035 downwards.
CTCAGATCACCAAAAACGATTGCCTAAAAATACAAAATACCACTGACTCACGAAATCTCTTAAAACTGTCGTACATATCCGCATGAAATTTACACCTCCTAGATGCTCACTACCAACGGGGGAGGGAGGGGAGCAGTGCTAGTAAAATTAATGGGCCCAAAAATATGAGTGTGTATGTGTCGGGAGATGCATTATGAAGTGACTCTTTCCAAATAAGTCAAAAGTTTATGTGGTAGAAATTACGATGCACAGGTAAAAAAAAATCAAAGAACAAAATGGGGGTTCATGAGAGTCAAAGAGTGAGCGGGACGTGAAATATCACTAGAACAGTTACACTAAGTCACAGGCTAAAAATATTACACTAAGTCACAGGCTAAAAATGTTACACTAAGTCACAGGCTAAAAATGTTGCAGTAAGTCACAGGCTAAAAATGTTACACTAAGTCACAGGCTAAAAATAGATATGTTGGGTTGATGATTACAAAATGGCCTGTTTAATTAAAAAAAAAAAGGGGGGGGGGGGGTTCAGGAAAGAGAGAGCAGAACATGAAATTTCATTGTAAAGACCTACACTAATTCATGGGCTAAAAAAGTATGGTTGATCGTTTAAATGAGGTCCCTTTATTAAAATTCGAAAAAAAAAAAAAAAAGGAAAGAAGGGGTGTTCCGACCATAATGAACAATAACAAGTCTGGGAACAAATCAACAGGCATAGCCAGTGTGTACAGCTAGTTACTAATATTTGAAATATATGTATGAGCAGTTGGCTACCTGAACTGTCATTAGAATTCTGTCTGTGATGACACAACTATATTCTTGAGCCTTACCAATAATAAGCTCTTCATAATGCTTTATTAGTCTTACCAGCTTTGATATTTATTAAAAGTTTAGACCAGTGGTCTTCAACCTGTTTTGGCCTACTGCCCCCTTAACCTAGATTTAGTGGGTAACAAACTTAATGAATAAGCAAAGAAATAGACTGGATGTAGCCACTAGACGAGACCTTCGCCTTGCACTAATTTTTCTAAGAGCCCATTTAAACATATCCTATTTTGACGTTTTTTGTTTTTAATATTGTTTTAATAGTAGATTTTATAATTGTTCATGAATATTCTTAAATTATTTTGGATATTGCTGTATGTTTGTAAAGCCAACTTGGTTTCATAACCTCATTGAAAATGCTGTCATTCAAAGTAGAACATTGGAATAATTTTTATCTAGTGGCAATTCACTAAAACTCTTAGCAATATTCCATTACATACCAGTGAGTTTTCATAACAACACTTTGTCAATGTTTTTTGTTTAAAGAAAAAAAAGATACAATTTATTTTTGAATGTTAGCTTTAACGTTTTTTTCAATTAATATTTATATATCAATATATTAACATATATAGATAAAATAAACTATAACCTAAATAGCCTATCACCTAGTTTGTTTATTAAATCATAAACGTTTATGTGCGCAAGATCTAAGGACACTAAATACCCTACAATTCAAGCAAATTAGTAAGAATCTAAAACAGAAAATGGGATTCCCGAACTCAATTTCTAACGTTGTTTCTGTTCTTAAATTAGAAGCAAGCTAACTATAACTTGTCTATATGTAGTTTGCCAGCTTTAGTGTTGAAGATTTTTAAAAATTTGTTTTATTTCAGTGCACCTTTAGTTTCTTCTTTCCCCCTTTATGCCGAGCGCCCCTTATTGTGCCCAACACCCCCCAAAATCTCGAAAACGCGATAGCGCCCCGATTAAAGACCACTGGTTTAGACAATAACATCTAGTGCAATGACACTAAAATGTTTTATCCAATCACCCAATGCATATTGTTGGTTATAAAGAAAACAATTGACATGACAAACGTACAAGTTGTGTACTACAAATGAAAGGAAAAAAATAAATACAAAATAGAGCATAATTTATTAAGAATTAAAAAAAAGAGGAAAAAAAAAAGAGTGGAACACATTTATGGCTTATTATTAATCCCTAGCATTAATGCACTTCAAACAGAAGAGATTTTAAACCTTTTAATATGAACACAATGTCAAAACAAATATGTTCCCCCCAGGTAATACACCTTCGCAGAGGATCCAGATGTAGGCATAGTATGAATGTTTCTTAAGTGTGGGCATACTCACAAGACAAAACTTATTACTTATTATAATGTATTACAACAATTACTTCACAATTGTGCTACTGGGTAGCAGGGAGTCAATGGAATTTGTTAAAGTCTTATCTAGTAATGTGTTAAAACAGGTCGCTTCTAAAGGAAAGACAAAACCTTGGAGATAGAATAAACAAATGAGATTTGAAAAATTAATTATGTGATTTGATGCATGGGAATGAACATTCCAAAATGGTGGCCTTATAAAAAATAGTAATTTTAAAAAGCCCAATCAATTAATACATACTTCAAAAAAAATTATGAACTAGTTTTGGCCAAATATTCTTAACTTTATTGAAACATAAATAAGACCATATCAAACATGTTCATTTTCATTGCCAGACAGCTACTGAGGAACTGGAGTGGCCTGATGGTTTTCTTCTAAGGATTTGCAATGAACTTTGTTGAATAAACGATCTTTGATGACTTGTGACATTAACCCATGAAGAACTTCCATTGTAGTCTTGCAACTGAAACATTTAGAAAAATTAGAAATGATCAATTAAGTCCAACTATGCAATAAAAACATTACATTTAATTTAATAAAGGTTCAAAGGATTTAATGTCTATTTACAAAAACAAATCTGAAAATTTCGAAAAGCAAACAAATGGAAATTAGATTCACAATAATATTAAGCAGAGTGAATTAAAAGTTACATGATGGATTAGCAACTGATTATAGCCTACTTTTACATAATTTAGGAATATTTACAACCACATTCTTTTATACTGGAAATATCTAGGCCATGCCCTACAGTCTAATAAAAATGTCCATTACCTAACAGTTTATAATAGTTACTAGCCCAAATGCCCAAGAGCCAAATTTCCCACAAGAATAAAATGCATGAATGAAACAGTGTAAGAGAATTAAACACAAGTAATGTAGAATAAGCTTAATTAGCTCAAATCAGTAGAGAGTGTGGTGGACAAAACACACCACTAAATGGGAAGCCAAAATGTATGAAGAATCAGAATAGATCAGGCTCAGGCTAAAGGTAGCTAAATAAATATATTATATTGTAACTTGATAATGGAGATATAAATAAAATGTAATAAAATAATCAAACAACAAGCAAAATATAAAAAACTTAATTTATAAAAAAACAACAACACTACATCATTCAAGAATGTAGAAGTTATTTCCCTTATTCAATATAAAACAAAATAAGTAAATACCAATAATTAATTGACTAATTGGTTAATTTTTCAAAATTGATTCATACTTTGTTAGGTCCAATAAATAATTGTTTAAAGTTTCAACTTGATCTGAGAATGTGTTGGAGAAATTACACATTTAATAATCTAAGGGGATGAAATCCTACACATTAAGCGATTAACATGAATACTGAAGGATTAGTTTCCTTTGTTGTTATCAAACAAAATTATAATTACCAGTAATTAATTGACTAGTTGTTAATTTTTTTTTTATTGATTTATATCTTTTCTATGCCAGTGAATAATAGTGCAGTTTCAATGATCTGAGAATGGGTGTGGGAGAAATAATATGTACCGACTTTTTACTAGACAAACTGAGTTTATATAAGCTTTGTTAAAAAAAAAGACCTACCCATCTTTTGTAGCTTTGGTGAGTTTATCTTCTGTTTTCTTATCCTGAGCATCTGTACCAATTAGACCACCTCGACCTAATTGAGATTCAGATTGTTCCAACTTGTCCGATAAGTCAAAAATCATTCCTGTAGTATAGTCTGCATTCTGAAATAAATATGTGCACAGTTCATGGACAAATCTTTCCTTTACTATTTGGCTTTTAAATGTCCAAATTTTATCTGAATTTGAATATTATATTACAGAAAAGAACTGAATAATTATAGTAAAAAAGTTCCCCTTTCCGACCAATAGGGCAGATGATGTAAAGGTCATTTGTTTCTATTGCCCACGGTTAATGAGAGTGTCATGTGGCCAGCATGACAAACAACTGCCTTTCTTTTCCTAAACTAATGTCAGGTGGACTCAGAGGTACCAAAGATCCCGAAATTAAAAATCCCAGTCTTTGCTAGGATTTGAACCCTGTACCTTGGTTTGGAAGCCAAGCGTTTTACTGCTGAATAATTATAGGCATTTCTTCTATATTTATTCCTTTGAATTCTAAAATCCAACAGAAACCACAAAAAAATTGGAATACAAACTTTTGAAAAGCAAATTTGCATTTAGGGAATCAGTAAATAGGAAGGCTGTAAACATCTATCTCTATTGGGTCAAACAGCTTATCATAAGGTAGAAATAATAACTATTGAACCAAGATAGTTTTCCTTACTGAGCTGCACTTTAATTCCCTAGATTTTTAGATATACTTCAGTCACCATGTACATTTGTATTCTTATGCATTTCATTAAATAATGATCCAGCTACTTACTGTTAAAAGACTGGAAGAGCTAAGTGTGTTAACCCAATACTTGTTCCACAGAGACTCCAGTAAACGTCTATCCATAGATGATTTGAAGTATGACATTTCCAGAGGGTAGTAACTACAATAATCACACAAAGAATACAAAGTTAATATAAACATGAACAATATTTACACATGTAAAAATCATAAATGTTCAAACTGCCTGTTATTAAAATCTACTCTATAGAGCTAAGTGTAACTGTGATACAATTTGAAGAGACATACGCTTTGCAATGAACTCCAAAATCCTCTATTTTATTTAGTGGTATAGACTGATATTCTGAGGGATGTTCATCTGGTGCTTTGTAACCCTGTTCAGAAAGGTGGATAATCAATGAACACTGACAATGACAAGAAGGAAGAAACAAAAGGAATTCTAAAATAATTTGTACTTCTATATTCTATTAAAAGCTATTTCAAAAGTTAGACCTTGGGATATGTTCTAAATGCACCGATGTTTACTTTTCCAGCAGAGATTGTGCGCACAGGATCAATCTGTAGGTAAGAAAACTTTTATATATTATTTTTCAATAAAATATTTAAATAAAACTATTTAGATAAGCTTTTCAGACAGGAATAATAAATGCAGAAGAAATAACTCTTGCATGCTGTTGTTTACAAAGGCACAAAAAAATATTCTCTTAAATTGCTATATTTTACAAATTATCTTTCACAATCTTTAACAAATAATGAATCAGCTTTTCAAAATAAAATGTAGGAAAGTGTAGAATCAGTGTTGTATATGCCAGAAAAAAAGCAAAGAATGACTATTTTTTTTAAGGCCAACAGCACCATTATCCTCTTGATAAAAATAAGCAGTTTTAAATTGTTTTACCTTATCAATTGGAAACATAACTGTTAATTTAAAACACACACACACTATGAAGCTCTAACTGGACTTAAGGAAAAACTTTTGAATAACTGAAGCATCAACAAAAAAGTCTGACATAGAGAAAATGATAAAACTAAACACATGTGCAGCACTAAATTAAAATGTTCAATGTTTTACTCTTTGTATCAACGTAAGTCAAGACTTCAATTGTTACTTATTCTTTGAAACACCAATGAAAGTTTGATATTTTTAATTATTTTTTATGTTTACTAATAAATTAAATTTCATTAATTAGTAGACAAAAAAAAACCAGCAACAAAAACAACATAGAAACTTCTAACTACCACTATAGCAACAAATGGTTCCTGAAACTGCTGATTGAGCATCTGAGTTGAAACATCAATTCCAGAGAGCCAACAACCATATCCAGGATGACTGTGATACCAACCAATGGCATTCTCTAGTCTCTTGACCTGCACATAACCAAAAAAAAAAAACAAAAAAAAAACAAATATTCAATGTTAGCGTAGTAGATATAAAAAGAAACAGAAGCAAATAAAACTTGTTATTGTTTTATTTCGTGTTTTCAGAATAAAATATGTTTCTATTTTAATGCATTATGAGCACTAAAGCTTTTATTTTACAGCAATTTCAAATTTTAGAAAAAAAAAAAAAAGAAATTATTGTAAAAGATAATGTGTTTATTTCAATGAGGTTATAACTCCAAATTCTAATAAATTTATATTTTGATAATTTGTGAAAAAACAAGTAATAGAAAAACAAAATATCATTTTTATTTTTTTTTAAATCAATTCTCACTTAATGAAACTAATGGAGGTCTCTAAGTTCACATTCATTTCTTGACATGCTTCATAATTACAAGTTTAACCAATGACCTTCACATAATCATTAATCTAGAATCTAGATGTAGTCTAGTATTTTAATTTTCTATATTTCAAAACACTCTTGGAGCTTAGATAGAGTTACCAGACACCTGCACACTCAAAGGAGAACAGAAAGAAGGTCAAAGCCTTATAAAGCAGGAGAAGAATACAACAAAAACTTTAAAAACAAGGTTTACAATTAAATAGTCAGACATTTTCACCTTTTAGGTCAACTCCTACCAGACAGAATTCTTTTTGCCAGATGTCTGGTAATCCTAAGCTTACATTTATGACATAAGGCAATGCCCAAAATGCTCATGTATGTCTACTTATTTATAGAAATCTTTATTGAATATAAAGAAACATTTAAGCAGTGTTTGGCAATTTCAGCTGAAGAAGTGCTAACAAATTTATTTTTTTTGACATCATTCTGAATATTTCATTTATGAAAAGGTGGAAGCCAAATTAAATTTCAGGATGCTAATATAATTGTGGAAAAATTGTGTTTCCAATTAGCCATTTAGTTAAAGATATTTACCCCAAAGATATGCATTTTTCAGAAGTTTCCACCCCTCTTTTACCAAATTTGTCCTTTGACGAACCAAGAGAGTGAAAACTAATAGTAGGAATTGAAAAAAGTGTTCATGCACTTAATTAGCACATTCCTAAAGGCATATTCCTTGTTCCATAAAGGCACATTCCTAGTTCCATATGCTAGAACAAATTTGCAAAAATACTCCTTCTTCCCTAGTGCTATTAAAGCGAGCACGGAATGGGTTGTCTGAGTCAGCCAGGAAAATCATAGCTTGGCAGAATGAAAGTCATTGATTAACATGCATGAATGTATGACTAGATTGATCTAGCGACATGCATAGGATGTAATCATCTTCTTTTTTGAAGTAACGTCTGTAATTAATAAGATAAGATAACACTAATGGGAGAGAAAAAAAAAAGAAATTAAATCAATGACTTTACTTGTTTAGCTGCTTCTGTGTAAGCTGCCATATACTCATAGGCCTGTGCTTGGGCATTGACTCTGGTTTCTGTGCCTTCGACTGGTAAGGCCACACCATCCATCACAATCATTGTATTGCCATCCACTTTACCGAGCAGGAGTCCCATGACTTCCAAGTTACCTCCTGACCTTGCATGCATGACCATTTTTAAAAGCGCCAAAGCTGAGATCTTGATGTGCTTGAAATAATGTGGACTGAGGAGAATACAATGTTGCTTTGGCATATGAAAACTTTTAGCAATGAATCCCGGACACCAAAGAGGGGTGGAAAAATTTATATTATATATTTTTTAAGGAAGGCTCTCTGGTAAAGTTTTGAAGAATGCTGCATATAAAAGACATTGTATCCCCCCTTCACGAGAAATGCTCCTCACAGTTTTAAAAAATATTGTATAAAATCACTTTCATTTCCAGTATTTTCTGGTCAAGCATAAGGTGAACTACCATACATGTGGATAAGAGAAAAAAAAAGACTAATTGCCATACCCATGCCACAGTGATAGTTCAAAATTTAGGAATGTTCAATATTATAAATAGATTTGGCAAAGGCAGGGAGAGCACACCTCATATAATTTTTTGGAAGGAAGAGTGGTAATAATTTAAAAAAATTTTTTTGTTTTACTTTTATACAAAAAAAAAATGTGCTGTTTGTCAAATAATGTGTTAAAATAATATGCAATTTATAAAATGTGTGTTTTGTTGCCTTTTAGATACCAAAAATAAAATGATTACAATTTTTTCTTTAAAAAATTTCAAAAAATTTAACACACTGCATTAGAATACGTTAACACTCAAAAAGAAATTGTGTTTGATGTGGTTACGTTTCATTTCCAGAATGGTGCCTTATGTGGCACATTGTACATTCATCCTCTATAAAATTGTAGTTTTAATCACTTTAATGAATAGTATGGGTGCTTCCTTTTCAATCCTGAAGCCAATTTAAATAAAGGGCAAATATGTAGGGTAGGTCTTGCCCAGCTGATGCATCTTGGAACTTTACAATATGGCCTTACTCCTTTAGCACCCTCATTCATATGTATGACATCAGAAAAGGAAGTTTTTATACCACCTACTTAACTAATACCAGTGCACCTTGTTGCCAATTTAACTATAGATTCTATAGTAACTAAAGATCTACAAACTAGCATATGAATACAAAACTTAATGTGTTTAAAATTAGAAAAATGGATTGTATTTCTGTAATAACTATCAAAAAAAAAAAAAAAGAGGCATTGAAAAAAATATGGTTCAGGTGTTCGATATGCCTGCTAGATCTGGAGTACAATAACGATGGTTATGGATTACTTTTCAAAAAATTATAGAGCTAAACACTGACTAGTACAGATGAAAACTCTTCTACTCTAGTCTAGATCTGAAGCAGGCAGATTGTTAGTTGTTAAATGCAATTTTCATTTTCCCACCTGCATCGGTAAGTTGGGTTTTTGGACCCTGTATAATTATTATTTTAAAAGAAGTGTAAGTGAAGTAATGAGTAATTATGGTACATTCTTATAACTGAACACCGACTTTCGGGAACTAGGTCAATTTTTTATTTTATTTGGTGAAGGTTTAACTTACAAAAAAACTGAAAGCAGATTCTTATTCTGCAACTAAAGGACTATAAAAATAGCTGTGTTCCTTTGTATTACCACCCATAGTCAAGATTTTATTTTAAAATAAATTGGGTCACTTCATGCTCCTATTTTGAACGCAGTTTTTGGGCTTTCTCCCTTAGTTGAACAGTGAGCACCAGTGCTGAACACCACTATGTAATTGCTAATAAATTATATCTGTGTTACTTAAAAATTATTTAGATTGTTGTAAAAGAAGTAGATTCACTTTTGCAATATGTATTTATAGACTATTTCCTCCTATACTCTCTCTCTCTTTATATATATATATATATATATATAGTATATAGTTTATTTATTTAAATACCTATATAATCTATGTGTAGAACCAGACAGAAATAAATTAATATAGATTATAGAGCTATAAATTAATTCTTTTAATTTAATAAACATGATATTTTCTACTAGGCTACTTATATTTTCTCTCTGTCTTTCTTTTAACTCCCATCCAAGGACCCTCTTCTTGTTTTCATAATTTGGATAATCGTTTTGTAAAACCTTAACATCCCCTCCCTCCCATAGATGCTTATAATTCTTTTCATGACTCTTTCCCCCTTCCCTCCACTGCCTGTTTGATAGTTTGTGACACTACACGCTTAGTGTATACCTCTCCTCACCGCCAGCTTATCTTGCGTGATCACATGCAGTGGGCATGGTCTTTGGCTTCAAATTAGCAGCCCACACTTTTTCTTCCATTCATAAGTTATATGTTCTAGATATCTCTATCTAGGTCATGTTTATTCATTGAAAAAATCATAGATTTATTAATCCCAATAATATTTCTTAATACGATTTTGCTGTGTTCAAAAAGGAGAATGATCTGAATTAATTATTATTTGTTTGGACATCCCCTTTTAAATTTTTTTTTTAACAGCTAATGGTATAAATGTGATTACAATGTCTTTCTAAAGATGTCTGGAAGCTTATTTTGATATGCCCATCAGCCTACACTAAAACAGACTCATAATATAGCCTTCATCCCTTATATGGGTATGAATTGCCGGGGGAGATTAAAACAACAGATTTACATACATGGTTACCGAGAATCTAAATAACTGCCATCTGCTTTGGAAAAACGGAACAAAATTACCGGAACTTATCTAAAATTGGACATGCGCAGTCCCGAAACGTCGTTTTTAGCTCCAAACATAAAAACAAATGAATTACAAACAAAAAAATGTGACCCGTTCAGAAAGGACAATTCGATGGAGTGTTCAAAATATAAGAACCTCCTCTAGTAAGTCTGTAGAGCTTCAAAAACAAGGATTGTCAATTTGAGACTGTCACTATGGCCTACGTACTTAAACTAGGTACTTCGATTTACTGACCTAGATCTATTTTTTTTTCTCCCAAAAAATGGCTGAAAAGTGCGTCAGCACATTTTACCCTTTTTTAGGGGTGGTCATTTCCATCAAAGTTTTAGCACATTGTATTTGATTTCAGGACTAATTGTGATTACTTTTTGTAAACATAAGATATCAGAGATCATTTTTATTTGCTTTTGAAGCCAATCTGTTAAATTTTTCTTAACAAAAGTTTATGTGAAAGTTGACATTTTTAGAACTTTTTTCCTATAAAAGTTACAACAATGCTGTTTGCAACAATAATTTATCATATTATAAAATGTGTATATTTCAAATTTCATTAAATTCTCTTGGCGCACTTTAAAGATATTTGATATTAAAATTAACAAAGACAAAGAAGGGTAAAATTTTTTTTAAAAATAAAATAAAAGTGTTTATAGTTACAACAATCTCACTAATTCTATTGAATTTAGCATGTTAATATATATCTGTGTGCTAAGTTTGAACTTTGTAGCTTGGCGCACTCTTTAGATATTAATTTTCAAAGTTGATGGTTAAAATCTATTATTAGTAACAACTAACACTGTGATTTACTGGAAATGGTCAATTTCTATCTATCACGTCCTATTTTTAGAAGCACACATAGGAATTTTTCATTTAGATTAACTTCTATAATGTCTAAATGCTAGATTATGGAGAGGGAATGTGTCTTTATTATAATGACTTTGTAATCTGCAAATTTTAAAGTAAAAATAAATATTTTAAAATAATAATATTAAATATTAATTTTTTTTTCTTCATATTTTTAGCTCTGCGAATTATTATTATTTTTTTTTTTCATGTGTTGTTTTTTTCTATTAGTATACATGTAAATTAATAATTAATAAATGAGTACATTATATTTTTAAAATGATGTGCTATTACTGCACAAAAATTTAAGTAAAAAATCTTTTAATAACTTCTAAATAAATCGCAAGGTTTCTTTTTTAATTTTATTGTCCAATGCAAGAAATTTTTCATTTACAATTTAATTTTTAAAGCATTTAAATTCAGGCATTTTAAAATGATTAATTGCCAGTGCTCTACAAAAAGGTTTAAACTGAAGTTTATTAAACTTGTAGTCATTAAATTTTAGCAAATATTTTTCTGCGCAGTGCTATTTTCATTTATAATTTATAAAAATTATCTATCTGATGCATATAAATAGCTATTTAAATACAGTAGTATTATAATTAAACAAAATAAAACACACTACAGATCTCTGATTTGTTTTATTTGTGATTTTTGGGCTCATATGATGACAAAATCACATATATTTGTATTTTTTGTCAAGGCTTTTTTTATTTTATTGCTTGGTCTTATTTTTTAAATTCGCTTTAACAGAATACAGGTTAATGAAAAAGAGTGTGAAGTTTCAACACCATATCTTTAAGACTTTTTATACTATAGTTAATTAAAGTTCAACTGTCAGTTGTTTCGGTCACAGATTTGTTTTTGCTTTACAAAGGCTAATTTTTGGCCACTAAAAATGTAATAACTTCCCTCACAATTAACTTAGCAATATAAAATTGGTATCATTGGAAAGCATTTCTCAAGCTCTATCTAAACAAATAGGTTCCATTGCATTGTGATCATTTTGAAATTTTTATCGAAGTACCTACTTTTACTACTAATCAGATCTAGATCTATACTGACTAAACAAAATGTCAAGACAGATCTAGATCTATGCCTATAGACAAGATCTAGAATAATCTAGATTAATCTAGAACTATCACTAACTCACTGACTCAGTCTCAATCAGATTTCAGATGAGTCAGTTTCAGTCAGAGTAGAGACTTAGAGTCAGAGAGAGAAAAAAATTCATGTTTCTAGATCTACTATCTAGAATAGATCCTTACTCTTTTTCCCATGGTTTGGCAGTGAGTATATCTTGCTGCTGCTTCGAATCATATCGATAAATATCATCGACGCTGGATACACTTTCAACATTATTAGCCAGTTCCCAAGACTTTTTAGCGATTTTGCAATCCATCTTTTTTTCCCCCTTAAAATATTAGGACGATAGCCGTGTTGATTACAAACCAATAAATCTACTAATACTAACGGAAAATGTTGCCACTTGTGCCTTTTTTTTCTCTTTAAATCTCTCCTTGGCATCTCAGCTGGCCTAGTATTACATATTGAAAAATTAGTATTACTATATTACTAGATATTATGATAATCTGTACCATAAATTTGCTTGAAATGACCCCTTCACACAAACACTCTCTGGAGTTTTGTTATGGATTTTATTGAGAAAAAAAAGAGGATGTTAAATTAATGGTGCCAAGAGACTTTTATTTGAAAAATAAAATGGATTTGAAATGGAATTGAACCAAAGGCCCTCTACACTCATGTATTGTGAGACTTAAATTTAAACTTAGGTTCTCCTGCGCCGTTCGAAGCTAAAGAAAGCATGCTCTATCAATATGCGACTTTCACCGTCTCTTCCAAACTTGTGCTCACGGATTTAAGGTCTTCTAAGAAGGTGCAACACCATGTCATACAGCCTTGCTTTTTCTTTCCTCTTTTCGTCTTCCTTGTTATGGCTGACTTTGGTAAACGTGAGAGAATAACCTTTAAGTAACTCATCTGTTCCAAGACCCCCATCAACTATTCGGTCATTTAATCAGATCTCTCTTGCTTGGTTTCGGCTCTTTTAACCGTTTCCAGGTTACCTCTGTTGTAGCAAGGCTGGAGGCCGAGCTCACTAGGTAATTATTCGCGTTCCTACAATATAACGCCGCTAGCCCTGAAAAGCTTACCACCACATCATGCAAAGTCCGTGAGATACGAATGTGACAGAGGTTAAAGAGTTTTTCCTTCTTCCTTACTACTTGCATTGAAGGTACATCAGAAGATCACTGGAGATAATGGGGGATTATGATTTATTTTCTTTGTGCGCATTTTCATCTCTTCTTATGAACGTTTTCATGAAGATGCCTCGATGAGGGCAAATCACACACAAGATAATGCACTCAATTTAGCAGAGTTTAAGTAATTCAATAACATGCATGACTAGATTGACACATGAAATGCGTATGACATATAATTATATTCTTTTTGAAGTTTCGTCTGTGATATACAAGATAAGAAAATGTGTTCATCGCCTCGTTTACATGTAGAATAATATACAATTTTCACGCTGTCCATTCAACTTAGGAACATAAGCAGTTATCAAAGACACCTATAACTTTGAATCCAAAACTCCATCGCCAAGTACGGAGGTTTGGGTACGAATGTATCCAAAACACGGGAAAGACCTGAAGAAAAATCAGAAGCTGATTACCTTTAGGCTTCTTGCGGTACAAAGTGCTACAGCCTGTTAGAACCTGCGACGATAGTGATCCCAAACTGTATTGGATAAGAATTGCTTAGAGAAAGGGGGGGGGGGGACTGCTTTGTGGTCTGATCATAAAGAATTCCCAAGCTTTCATTTCATACATCTAAAGCCCTAACCTTAAAAATTGGAGAAGGCACTCCAGCTTCGCCTTTGGCATCGACAAAACACGGGAAGTGGCAGTCACCAGTAATAAATTCACTTTGCCTAGGCCCTAGGGCATCCAATTACCTAAGGCCGGCCCTGCTTCCAGTCTTGTCCTCACACAGAGTTTATCTGAAGGCATTTAGTAAGCTTATTTGCTTGTTAATTTAATAGCGTCTGACTGGGTGTAGTTAATATAGGCATGCAAAGTTAGCTTACCTTTACCCCACTTAAACACACACATAATTGTAAGGGCTCCGAAAAATATTGAAGTAAACGCGCTTGTTTTTACAAACGTTATATGAAATCACTCTGGTAAAAAGTTTGTAGGCCTACACGTTATTTCTCCAACACGAAATCTCGGACCAAGTTGAAATTTTGCAATATCATTTCTTTAACATGACAACACAAGAATCAATAAAAAAACAAACATTAGTTTATTAACTATTGGCAATTATATATTTGATTTGGTATCTAGAACAAGAGAAAGGAATTGTACTTGACTGGCATGGTGTTATAAAGCTGAATTCTGTGGCATTTACGTCTCGAGAGATGATCTTTTCCCTTTGCAACTTCTTGTGTGACTATAGAGGCCAATCCATGATACAAGCTGAGGTCACACGCTGGGCATCTGTAATCACCAGGCGCCATTGCACTTTCACCCTACTTTCTACTACTGTTGTGTATGACATTTGTAATTAGCTAAATTAGTCCATTTAAAGTTTGAAACAAACAGTAGATAATTATAAAATGTCGGCATGAGTTCTAATTCAGGTCGTCGTCCCCCCCCCCCCCACTACTTTATAAATGGTTTTAAAAAATGCAAATGGTAAAATTCACCCAAATACCCCTTTCTTTCTCCCCCAACCCCCATTTTTCCAACTGGTCAAGTGTAAGGGAACTCTGGGGTTGAGTCCTTTACTCCATACATATGGCTCGATAATCTAGGGTATGATTCCCACATGCAGACCTTAACATGTGTAACTATTACAAAGTATCACTCAACGAAGGAGTATAAAATTAGTATTTATTTACAGCCAACAGCAAGTACACATATAATATTGTATGCATAAATCATCAATACTGAAATACTAAAATGTGCCCAACTGACATACTACAGGGCGCAAAGACTAGATTCATTAAACAAAAAGCTATCAATGCCATACATAATATAACCAACAGATAGTCAGTTCTCATACATAACAATGAATAGAAATATACGTTATATTATCTCCTTACGCTAGGCATAAAACTGGTATTCAAAACACAAGCACCCTACTCAGACCAGGTCAGCTCTCCAACTGCTTGACTGACCGCTAGAACCCTAATTGTCCCCCCTTGAAAATCCCGTGATAAAAACAATTCACACACCAACCAACAAAATAAACAAAACACACACACACAATCTCACATCTTACACACCCCCACTCTTGACATCCAGATGAATGCTAGGATCACAGTGTATTGTGAAAACCAAAAGCACGAAATAGCGCGAAACAAAAACAATGGATTTATTGTTGTTGATCAAGATCTATTACAAATTTAATTATAGGACAAGATCCAAACTAATTGATACAACTTCGTAGATAATGTGTCATGTTTTCTTAGATGAAGTCCTCTTGTCAGTTAACCTTCTAAACTGGACGTGAGTTGTATAGCTTTATCTTATGACTTTTAATTTAACGTTGGTGAAATATGTCTTTAACCTAACAAGATAAACTTTTTTTTGTAAATATAATACAAACTTTTTCTTATGTCATCTAAATAAATTTCGGCATTTTAAAAGAACGAGAGAAATGGAGAAAGACTGTCAACAGAGGTTGTATTGTGCCCATGTTTTCATTACTTCCAAATGGCAACTTCTGTTAAATTCAAGGCTTTGTTTAATCAAATGGGTATATAGACAGACAGAAGGCGAGATGGCTGAGTGGTAAAGCGCTTGGCTACCAATACATGGTTCCCGGGTTCGAATCCTGTTGAAGACTGAGATTCCTTAATTTCGGTATCTTTAGGGTGCCTCTGAGTCCATCTAGCTCTAATGGGTACCTGACATTAGTTAGGGAAAAGTAAAGGCGGTTGGTCGTTGTGCTGGCCACATGACACCTTCGTTAACAGTGGGCCACAGAAACACATGACCTTTACATCATCTGCCACATAGATCGTAATGTTTGTAAGGGGAACTTTCCTTCTTATAGACTAGTCTTTGTCCGTCTTGATTCATTAGATGAAAAGTTATCAATACATTCTACACTTTAGAGGCGTTCAACACTTAGAAACATGCGTAAGAAAACTAATGGTACAAAAATTAAAAACAAAGAAAAAAAAACATAAAAAATATTTTTATATTAAAAATTTATTTTGTATTAAATCTAAATCTAATAATACTAACAAAACAGGTAGGCCTGATAAAAAAGGCGGTTTGGATAAAAAAATAAAGTTTAATAATATAAAATAATATTCCTAGCACAATATATTTATAAAAAAAATAAAGAGATTTGAAATTAAAAACAAACATAGATATCAAAGTATTTAAGTAGATTATTCAGCCATGAAAAAGTATTGCGAACAACAAACAAGCAAAGTAAAACAAACCCTTCAAAAATTAAACAAAGCTTATCTAATGGGAAAAACTATATCTTTCAATTATGTAGAAGTTATTTCATTTTTCGATATCTAAAGAACATAAATTATTGCCAATTATCAATTCACTAATAGGTTAATCTTTTTTTTTTTAAACAGATTCATGTTTTGTAAAAAAATAAAAATTATTGTTTAAAAATTTCAACTTAATCCGAGAATAAATGAGGAAGAAATATCGTGTACAATTATCTAAGGAGACGAAACCCTACATATTTAGTCATATCTGTGAATACTGTAGGATTAACTTCCAGTGCCGGTTTCATACAGCTATAAATATATTGCCTAACTTTTATTTTATTTTAACGTTTATTTTTAACTTACTAGTAGTTACAAGTTAGGCAATCCATCACTATACACGCATACACATACATACATACACACACGCACGCACATATACATACATACATATATATATATATGCGGATGAATGCCTGTATGTGTTTTATGTGCATAATCTATTTTTATAGATTTAAGTCAGTTTGAAGTTTCTGTGTTTTGATCGAGTTGTTAATTGTTTTGTGTTATTACAGCTAAGCCCAGGGGAACATAGACGTAGAGATAAACTATGGTAGTATCTAGATAGCTATAAGTATATAGTAGAAAGCTGTAGCAATATAGTCACGCGAAGCTGTTGACTCAGCCTCTCTCAATAAGTGTAGCACTGTAAAACCATCAACATGTAAATCTAATTTGATAATTCACAAACGATGTTAGTGACCCTCCCTTTGCTCCTATCTAAAAGGCTTAATTTACAGTAATAATACATAGTACACATTTTTAGGCCAACAACTAAATACACACACCATGCTAGCTAAAAGTAAATAAACAATCATGGTTACACATGAAATAAGAAAACGAAGTATCTTTTGTACCTTCTGCATCCTTAATACAAACTTAACTTCAAGAAAAAAACAATCAATCTAATAAGATACACCAGTGAATAAGTAGCCATATAAAAAATATACATAAATAATACCCATAAAAAAGGTATATTCTTAAAGTAAACATTTCCAAAATTATATTTCAAAGTAGACTTAAAGAAATGGTAAAAAACAAACAGACAACAAATACACCATATCCTCTTCATCACCAAAGTCCGTCCAACCGGGGGGGGGGGCGCGACTGATTTTTCGTCTTGATTTTGTTTATTTTAAGAAAGATTTAAATAGTAACCCACTCACTGGCCCAGCACAGCAAAGGGGGTTTTGGGTTTAAACCCCCTCCATACCAGAGGGTTTTACAGTTAAAGCCCCTCTTCTATGAAATAAAAAATAATGCCAATAAATAATTAATAATCGTAAATAATAATTCCTAAAATCCAAGAGCATAGCTAAGAGGGTTTTTGATTTTAAACCCCCTCCAAAATGTATGATAAAACCCCCTCTTCAATATAAGACTATCCATACATCAGTCACCAGATTCTTTCAGCGTAGCCAAGAGGTGTTTTGTGTTTAAAACCTTCTCCAGCGGGGTTTGTAAGCTTAAAAATACCTTTTCAATATAAAAAAAGCAAATTACACACTCAAAATTCTATAGGCGTAGCCCTTCTCCAGAGAGCTTTTTTTTAAAGTTTAAATCCCTCCAGATGGTTTTGAGTTTAAAATCACCCTACAGAGAGAGTTTTGAGGTGGAAAACCTCTCTCTGCAAAATTTTAGGAATCTGTTATAGAGATCGGGTCTCAATGAAGGAAATCCTATGCCGAACTAGGAGTCGACCCCATAGTAAGGTTGTGACAGAGCGTCAAATGAGATTTGTGGGACATGTTCTCCGACAAAATGAATTACGCATAATAAGAGTTGCGTTTGCATAAAAAATATTACAAGGAAAGTGCAAACAGGGAAATCAGTATAACTTGATGCCACACATTCATGAAAGACATCAGAGCAGGTGGGAAGAGGCTTCAGACATTGCAAGGCAAGGTAGAATTTGTACTTTAATGTAAAGTCTTGCCGGTGACAAATTTTTTTTGGAAGCAGCTTGCCGCCCATTTAGACAGCTCATTTTTTGTGCCACATTGAGTCTTTTAAAGCGAATCCAGCCGTTGGTGAGAGCCTTAGAACTACGCCTTTTCGTAGGGGAAATGTTGAAAGGGTGGGGATTCAACATAGCACTCAGGAGTTTGTCCAATATAGATTAAACATGTATTTTATGTGGAAAAAAAAACTTTTATAACTTCTTATACAAGAGAGTTTTTGGTGATGGTTAAAAAATGTTTACTATTGAAGTAAGCAATATTTAAATGTCTTTGTTTACAAATCTTGGGCATCATGACATTGATACTCTTTCTTGTTGAACCATGCTCCCATATCTTGGACTTCTTTAGAATACTTCTCTAAATTCCAGAGTCTTTGACAAAGTTCACACATTGGAACAGATTCATAACGATGTTCTATATACATAGGCGAGGTATGAATCAAAGGATAGTCTTCGTATATAGAAAAATACTTATCCTTTTCTTTTAGCATTTGTACATACTCTTGGTCGTGAGAATTAAGGTAGAGAATTCTGTCAGCAAGCTCTTTAGGAGACTTAAAGTTGGCAGTGTTAAGAAATATTTCTGAGGGTAAAAGTCTGGAGTACGTATTGTAACCCCGGGCAATGATGATCATATCACTGTCTAGGTATTTAAAAAGTTTCTCTGTGATGTAATCTTTGCAGAATCTGTTTTCAAAGGCAAGGTAGAATTTGTACTTTATTGAAAAATCTTGAAGGCAATCTTTATCTTTTTTTCTGGAACATTTAAAGGGACCACAATCCCCATAAATATCCACAGATACGTATTTTTGTAACTCTTTTACGTAGTCTTGTCTTCTGGAATAGGCATTGCAGCTAGAGACCATCCATGCTACTACACTTTTCTTCTTGGACAATATTTCTTGATAGTTTTTTTTGGTCTCTACTCTACGTCTTCTAGTAATCCCATGGTATGTCACAATGTCAGCGTCCATGCGGTAAGACATTGTCCAGTTGAATATATCGTTCCAGCCTTTGAATGGGTCAAAGAAATACCCATATAACCAATAATGAGATGGCGCTTCTATTTGATAGTGCACAAAAACTTGCTTTGAACGTTTCGGAGGTGGCCTTTCATTGTTTACATACTGAGCTGAGAAAAAAAAAGAAAGCTGGATGTATTAATTGTTTGATATCTGCATTGGCTAATGAATGTTTCCAAGGTACATAAATACATGTGCAAAAAAATATAATGTAGTTTCACCAATAATCTACCTTTGATTTTACAACAACAAAATTTAACTAATTATAAAAAAAATTGTAATAACAAACGTTTCTTACAATTGACCAATAAAGCACTGCTATTTTCTGTATACTTTCTTTCTGAAGTGACCACACATGGAAAGTCTGGACAGGCTCTCAGTGGATTCAGTCCAGTGATAGGAGCTTGGCCATACTTATGCTGCCACCAGAGAATGATTTTCTTGTCTGTAATATTACGTGACATACTTGCAACATCTCCTTCGAAAAATTCCGTTTTATTAAAAGGAACAAAGGCTTCGAACTCTGACGTGTAAAACGGATTATCAGCTTTCTCTTGAAATGGATATGTACGATACTGGACACCATTCTCTATCCAAATTTCTTCATTCTTCTCAGTTGTGTAAGGTTCAAATCCTAAGCCAGATCTTAAAATATGTTCAGATATAGAATCATTAAATAAATTCTCTTCGTGTAAGAACTTTGTTACTGGAGTCAAATATCTTCGAATCAAACGTACGAAACTATTGTTGAGATGAGTAGAGATGTAATTTTGTATCGTCTGTTGTGTTTCCTTGGTTTCATTTCCATGGATAGAAATGGTATGGTTAAGTAAATTGTCTTTTAAATGTAAAGTCAAATTGTTAGTTTGACTTGTTACAAGAGTCTGAATGTTAGTCCACTTTGCAGGACTATTTAACATCCAAAACAAGGACAGAACGAGGAAACCAATTAAAACAACGAAGAACAGCTTCTTCTTAGTATTCATCTAAACAGAAAATTTTGAAGATATTAGTAAAATCTTAACAAGCAAAAGAAAAAAAAGATTAATTTAAAAAAAACTAAAGTTTATCTTAGGGGAACAACCGTTACTTACTGCTATCTATTTGTAAATGGCAGGGTTTAGATCCCTTTCTGCCATATAAAACAAAATTAATTAATTAGTAATAATTAATTAATACTATTTGGTTAATGTTCATTTATTGATTGATTCGTGTACTGTCATATTGTTATGAATAATTATGCAGAATTCGACCTTGATCCGAGAATAGGAAGTGAAAGGAAAAACGTGTCGAAACTTGATAAGGGAATTAAATTCATATATACATCTACTTCTCTCATTAAATAACAGTTAGTCCCCTTATTTCAATATCAAGCAAAACAATTAATCATCAATAATTATTTAACTGATTGGTTAAATTATTTAATAGATTCGTGTCTTGTCGGGTAAAATGAATAATTCTGCAAAGTTTCAACTTGATCTTAGAATGGGAAATGGGTCTAAAATATGTTCAAACTTTTTACTAGACTGACAGAGTGAGTTAATATAAGCTTTGTCAATAAAAATAAAATTATTCGTAAATCAATTCAATTCAGTTATAATGCTGCGAATATAATAAATTTCAAATGTAGGATATATTTCATAATTACATATCTTGTACATCGCAGGTTATTGCTTTAACTGTGTTTGTAAATTTTGAACTGTTGTTTGTCTAACTAAATATAATATAAAACAAGATTTCTGTGGATCCGCCTATAAGCAAGGAATATTCAACACGTGATTTTATTTTGATTGTCAGAAGTAATAATGTTTTCAAGATTCTTTTGCCGTTGTTAAAAATAAATGTTTTTTTGTTTTGTTTTACATGTTATTAAAGAATTAATTCCATATGACGTTAAAGGAAAAAAAAATCCATTAAGTCACACGGCCTAGTTAGACTAAAAAATGTCTTCATCAATACGAGCAAGTTTTCGAGGGCTCATAGACACCGAGTTTGTTTGTTTTTAGCATTACATTTAAAGAATCCATTCATATGACGTCAAAGGAAAAAAATTCCGTTAGTCACAATGGGCTAGTAACCAAAAAATGTCTTTAATAACACGAGGGATTTAACGAGGGTTCATAGACATTGGGGCACTGAGTTCTAATAGAATTCATTTAAAGAGTATAAAAGCCGCTTTTTTGTGCGTTTCGTCTGTCAGTCTGTCTGTCCGTCATGTTAATACAAAAAAATAACTAAATGCTACTAAAAATTTGATTTATCTTTAATTTTCCTTCCAACACATCGCAATAGTTTTAAGTATTTTTAATAGATTGTTCCGGATGTTTGTATATATAATGAGAGAAAAAGAGAATTCCAGATACACTAATACCGTTAATTAAATTTGGGATGGTCTCGTATGAAAAGTAGATCTACTACAGCCTTGTGGAGAGATTTTCATACCATACTTTGGTATTAGTAAGCTGTTTTCCTTAAAAATTTTGTAACGTTTTAGCTAGAAAATTAAATGTAGTGTAAGAGCGAAATGAGATTTTACTTAGAGTTTTCATAAAAATACGGAACAAAATATTCTCGTAAATCAGAAGAAAATTATTTGTTTTATTTATTAGAAGAGGTATTTCAAACAGTTATTTGGCGCTAGTAGATTTTTCATATAAAATTTAAAAATTTGTGGCAACGATTTGTAATAAAATTAAAGTAATGTAGGTCGATTTCTTTTTCAAAACCAAATCCGGAACATTCTTTACCGATTAAACAACTTTTATTATGTTTCAGCAAGAAAATTAAATGTAAAATAGGTCTAAAAGGGATTTTCAACAATCGTTTCTAGTAAATTACTTTCTTATTTTGACATAAATTTGTTTTTTAAAAAATGTGAGATGCTGATTTAATTTTATGAATAAATATTTTCCAATACAATTCCGAAACACTGCACTATTGAATTTGTCCAAGTCAACCATCAATTTGTCTGCAATGAAAGTAGAATGTGATGTGTGAATGATTTTGTCTGGTGTGACACTTGAAGACAAAATGAAGCAACTAAAACATTAGTTAGAAAGAAAAAATAATCAAATTTGTTGTGGTCTTCAATTTTACGAAGAGGACTTTTATACTTCAATTATCACAGCAATCTGCTCTGTTTGCATTTGGATTTTTAAGTTCCGGCTCACAATTGTTAAGAAGAGTATGCAACATGGAGAAATGTAGTGACCTTGAAATGGAAACTATAGAAAAACGAAATAAAAATGGAAAGACTGGGAAAAGTTGACAAATGACAAATCAACAATGTCAACAATATTTAAAGATGCTTTTGGTCAGTGGCAGGTATGGCGAGAGTAAATGCGTTATTTCTTTGTTGATATTTTGGTATGACTAAGTTATTTCCCTTTTTTTATGTATTTCCAGTGTCTGAATGTGAATAGTCTGGACGTGATTCTGGGTATGACAGAGAAAAAGGAAGATAGAACTTTTAGTATTAAGATATATTAAGTAATTTTGCGGTTCTTTTTACTTTTAAAAGCTTTGATGTTGCTGTTTTTAAGATTTTTTTACAAAACATGTATCAACTCACTCTGTCTGGTTAAAAAGTTTGTACACGTTATTTCTCCCACACCTATTCTCGGATCAAGTTGAAACTCGGCATTCATTCATTTTCATAGACAAGGCATGAATTAATAAAAAAAAAACAATTAGTCAATTAATAGTTCCCCTTTCAGACGATGAAAAGGTCATCTGTTTCTGTGGCCTACGGTTAACGAGGGTGTCATGTGATCAGCACAACGACCAACCGAATTTACTTTTCTTCAACTAATTAGAGCTGGGAGGACTCAGAGGTCTCGACATTGAAAAGCCCAATCTTGTACCAGGATTTGAACCCGGGACGCCCGGTTCAGAAGCCAAGCGCTGTACCGCTCAGCCACCCCGCTTCCTAGTCAATTAATTACCGGTAATTAATTTTTTTGTTTGATACCAAAAGAAAATTAAATTAATCCTTCAGTATTCACAGATACGAATAAATATGTAGGGTCTCGTCCCTTCAGCTAATTGAACACGGTATTTTTTCCTCACCCATTCTCGGATCTAGTGGAAACTTTTAACAATGCAAGAGTTTTCTTTAAGTTTCATTTTGCTCATAAAATTTAGTAGATCTATACATTCGCTCAGTTTTTTTCTCGGGGGAGAGGAAAGGGAAAAAAGGGGCGGGGAAAAAGAAAGTCAAATTTTTTAAAATCTATCATTTATTGGTTGTTAAAAGCAAAAAAATCGCTCTATAGGAAACAAAAAAATATTTAATCAATTTTAACGTTCTGATCTACAACCCTAACCCTAAACCTAACGCCCTAACCCTAACCCTAACCTGTGAACTTAAACTAAAATTTGATTTGATGTCCCCTGCATTCAAATATTGGCCGTTTAGTGCATTAGAATTAATAACACCAGTGCTTTATTATTGGGGAATACATTTCTACAGTAGAAACGCAGCGAAATGCTTGAAGCCGGGGAGGATCCCTTGACTCCTCCTATCTGATTAAAAGGACTTTTAAAGGGAAGGCGTCATGGGTAAACGTTTGAGAAACAGTTAATCTTTTAAAATGGGTTCTGTAATCTGCTTCCTAAAATAAATGTCTTTGCTAATTATTTTTCAAAGATGTTTTCTTTTAATTATTTAATTATCTATATTTAATTGGCATAAATTGTTTAAGCATTTTAGATTCACTTAGTGGTCAGTGGTTTTATTGGTAAAGAATGTAAATACTGAATCCTGAATCCATTGGTGTTATATAGTCATTATGTTTAGAAAGTTATGGTGATGAGCATTTGTTTGTTTGTTTTTCCATTGAGAAATTCTTTTATTGGATTATTTATTTTCACGTCCTTATAGTCAAATAATCCAGGGATAATAAAACAATCTATAATAAGTCCATTTCTGTCAGTAAAAAAATAGTATAATATGTTGTTTAATTATTTATTTTTTTTACAATTATCTCTGACCAAACATTTTTCTATCCTGAAGTATTTGATGTTGGTCTATACTTATTGAAAATAATGTCAAGGAGAGTCAACTCACACATGATCCAAAAATATGCACTTTTCTCCGATATGCTCCAGACTAAATTAGTTGGTCTGTAATTACTTCCTCTTTAGAAAGATGCTGTTATTGTATTATATTTGCCAAAATGTTTATTCAATTTTTAAAAAAAATGGATAATTTCTTCTGCTTAAGTGTTTTTTTTTCTATTATGCTAACCTAAGTCTTTATGAGATACCTAAATATTTCATAATTACTTTAGTAAATTTCTGAGTTTCAAATTCTTAGAATTAGTCATGTTACTGTGCCACAGGCATTTCCATTTTTAATAGGATCTCTAGATGTTTATTTAAATATAAATATTTTACGGCGTTGTTTATTTTGTTATTGTTGTTTTTGTTAGATTGGAGATTTGATAGGAGTTGGGAAATTTGCTATTGGTTGATAAATGGATTTGAGAGTATTTAAAATGTTGCATGGGCTAGAAATGTCTGCATCAAAGGAATCAAGCAGAGAAATCTTTAAAAAATTCTTCTATTTGCTCATTATTATTTAATTCCTTTGAAAGATTCCTGTGACCTGTTTTAGGTTGACCTATATTATTAAAGCCATCTTGTTATAGAGTATGGATATATTCTGTTTAGCTAAGAGGATTAGGATGTTGCTCGTGTCATTATAATAACTTTAGATCGAAATGAAAACATACGAAACTCATTTCTAGTGTGGATGCCTGGTCGTGTGCTACGAACTCTTAAAAGTCGTTCGATGGCAAAGATAGTCCCAAGTTCAAAGCCCACCCACCGTCATCCTTCGTCATCTTGCAGGAGGTCTGGGACTAAGATGTGCTTATCTTTAACTCTTAAGGAAGACCCAATACATGTAAAACGCTCTAGAAACAGGCAGTTCTTTTGGCCGAAATGTAAATCTAGATCTCGCAAGGCAAAATGAATTTATTGTTTCTTTTAAAACCAGTATACTACTTGTTATTTAAAATGGCGTGTGTTTTCTTTGGTAACACACACACAGACTGTTTATTGAATCTTGTTTTTTTTTTTAATGTATATGAATCAGCAAAACATTATGCATTCTTAAGTTTAAAAAAAAACTGTACGCTTTCATTAAACTTATAAGTATCTTATTCACTTTTTTAATGAGATTGAGTATTTAAAACGTTAAACTGATTCAGGAGAATGTAAAGTTTTGTTAATGAAGTAATTGTCCCGTTAAAGCTTATTGAGTGACACATAACATTTGATCTAGATAAAATCAATTAACCTTAAACTATCACATTATTATTTACACACCTTCAAGAAGAATCATTCAATGATGTTAATATCACAATGTATCACTATTTAATACACTGTTTTTGAAACACACAGAAACTAGTCCAGGCATGCGCATTTTATACAGACTCCAGTAAGGGTCAGAATAAAAAGAAAAAAAAAAGATCTAGCCCAATGGGTTCCATTTTGTAATGCTCTCACAACGCATTTCCATAAGGACGGAGTGATCGTTAAATGAACTTGTGTGTTACCCGTGCTTGTAATCGTGCTAGTATTTGTAATCGTGTTCGCATTATCGTAGTCTGTGAATCGTGACCAGTCTGTACTGTGTTATTGTGTGTATCAGTCGTGTTGTATTGAAATATAGCCTTGTTTCTAAGGTTAGGAATTGATTTAGTATATTACAATTTATTTTAATAAAACCATTCTTAAATGAACAAGTTTTTGCGTCCCAATAAACTGGATACTAATCCTAGTTCAACTAATGCTTCAGTTACATGAAAACATTGGATTTATTGTTTTGACAGATTCGCAACGAAGGTAGGGGCTAGTGAAAGCGAACAGTTTGACCTGCTATGCAACTTTGTGTCTCCATCCTTATATCAGTATATTTCTACCTGTTCTAAATACTCAGAAGCAAAATCTATTCTTGAGAATTTATTTGTGAAGGCCCCTAATGAAACATTGGCCAGACATTTGCTTACAACTTGCAAACAAGAAGTCGATCAAAGTCTTGATCAATTTGTACACAAGTTGAGAGTGATGGCCAGAGATTGTCAGTTCCGAACTGTTAGTGCTGACTAAAATGAAGAGGACGCCATTCGCGATGCCTTTGTTAGCGGCATGCGTTCGAGTGTAATTAGACAGAGGCTACTTGAGAAAAGATCCCTTGACTTGAAAATGGCTTTAGATATTGCCAAGACACTCGACATGGCCCAAAAAGAATCCAGTTCGTTTAGTACTCCTTCTCAATTGGTAGAGTCATCTCTTTCGTCATCGGCAATCTCAACCGAAGAAATGGTGACTCAGAAACAATCGCAACAGTGAATACTAAATGTTTCTTTTGCGGAGGTAGTCGGCATCTCAGAGCGAAATGCCCTGCCAAAGACTGCATGTGTCATTCTTGCGGGAAAAATGGACATTTTTCGAAGGTTTGCAGGTCTCGCAACACACCTATAACCAAAACAAAAGTCAAAACATCTCCTAGCCACGAGATTAAAAGACAATCTTGTAAAGATTGTAGCTGCATTAAGGACTCTACACATCTAATTGCTACTTCGTCTGTACCTGGTTTAACTAAATCAACAGTACACATCACTGTAAATGGCGTGAACCTTAAAGCTCTAATTGATACAGGTAGCGGGGAAAGCTACATTTCTTCAAACATACCAAGAGAGTACGATTGGTCAGTGACACGTTCAAAGCACAAATTTTCTATGGCGTCATCTCAACTGTCAAGCGTCACAAGAGGCAACATGTTTGCATCGCTAAAATACAAAGGGGAAGTTTACAATCAATTCAAACTTTCGTTACTAGATGAACTTTGCACTGATGTAGTGCTTAGGTTAGATTTCCTCGCATTACACAAAGAACTGATAATTCCATTCAACGGTGGTCGACCTGCATTTCATGTTTGCTCGCTCAATGCTGTTAAGGTAGAGGCACCACAATTGTTTGCAAATTTATTCCCTGATTGCAGACCTATTGCTACTAAATCTCGTCGTCACTCCTTCCAAGACACACGATTTATTAAAGCTGAAGTTGAGAAATTGATACGAAACGGTATCATTGAACCTTCCAAATCACCTTGGAGAGCTCAAGTCCTTGTCACGACCAATGAGCTGCACAAAAAGTGAATGGTCGTTGATTATAGCCAAACTATAAATAGATTTACTTACCTGGACGCTTACCCCATGCCAAGGGTGGATGAAATGGTGGAAAAAATGTCCAAGTATGAAATCTTTAGCACATTGGATCTGGAGAGTGCTTATCACCAATACCTATCCAACAGAGCGAAAAGAAATACACAGCTTTCAAAGCTTGCGGTAAACTCTACCAGTTTTGCAGAATACCCTTTGGGGTCACTAACGGTGTAGCTTGCTTCCAGAAAACCAGAGACACTATAATAGAAAAAGAAAAGTTGTCTTGACACGTTTGCCTATGTCTACAATGTAATAATATGTGGTACAGATGTAGACTCTCATAACAAAAATCTGTTGCATTTTTAGAAGGTAGCTCTGGAATACGGAATAACTTTCAACGAAAGTAAAAGTGTATTTGCTACTAAGAAGGTAAAGCTGCTTGGATATGAAATATCCAAATGACATTTGAAGCCGGACCCTGATATATTTCAAGCTCTGCGAGATTTGCCACCTCCAAAAGATCTGAAGTCTCAGAAAAGGATTGTAGGACTTTTGGCATATTATGCTCATTTGATACCCAATTTCTCCGACAAAATGTATCCATAATGCAAAATCAAATTTTTCCTCTACCTACAGAAGTAAAAACAGCGTTGGAAGACTTGAAAGAAGAATTGCAGAAAGCAGCAATTTTCACCATAAAGTATGACCATTCTCTAATTGTGGAAACTGACGCTTCTGACATCGCAGTAGCAGCCACTTTAAATCAGGATGGAAGACCTATTGCATTCTTCTCTAGAGAGAAAGAAGCAACTGCAATAATTGAAGCTATACCCAAATGGAAGCATTATTTGTGTGGCAATCATTTTACCCTTTTTACGGACCAGCGGTCTATTTCATACATATTTAAAGACACTCATGACAAGAAAATTAAAAACGATAAGATACAAAGGTGGAAATTGGAACTGGCAGGCTTCAAGTTTGATATACAGTATAGACCAGGGAACGCCAACACAGCAGCAGACACCTTGTCTAGAGGGCACTGTGCAACCATGACGAAACAAAGTAGCCTGAAGACGTACTAGGACTACCTGTGTCATCCAGGTGTCACTAGACTTCTACATTATGTCAGGTCAAAGAACTTACCCTTCTTGGTTGAAGAGCTCAGACAGACCACTCAACAATGCAGAACCTGCAATAGAATTAAACCGCAATTCTATAAGGACTTTGCAGGTATGCTCATAAAGGCCACACAGCCGTTTGAAAGAATTAGTGTTGACTTTAAAGGTCCTTTGCCATCAGCTACTCGGAACAAGTATTTATTAACAATGATTGACGAATATTCGCGGTTTCCATTCGCTTTTCCCTGTCCTGATATGACATCTAAGACAGTGATAAAGTGCTTCGACCAGCTATTTTTCCTCTTTGGAACACCCAGTTACATCCACTCTGATCGTGGCACATCATTTATGTCCACAGAAACTACTAAATATCTACATTCTAAGGGCATAGCCACTAGCAGGACAACGCCCTACAATGCAAAAGGAAATGAGCAAATAGAAAAGCTGAATAAAACATTGTGGCAGGCTATTTTATTAGCATTGGACTCAGGGAAGTTGGAACTATCACAGTGGGAATCTGTGTTGCCTCAGGCACTTCATTCAATTCGATCATTACTGTGTACTTCTACTAATGAAACTCCACACGAACTGATCTTCAAATTCAACAGAAGATCGCCAACGGAACATCCTTGCCTACAGAACCCAGGGGAAAGTATTACTAAAATCAGCTGTAAGATCTTCAAAGTTTGACCCATTGGTACAAGAGGTTGAACTTATTAGCTGGAGTGGTATTTCACATTGTAAGTATTTCAATCATTTCGAAGAAAGAGAAAAGAAACAATAGCCTTATTTTGATGACAAAGGGCTCCATATATCTCCAAAGGTTTAAGGCCTTACACGTATAAATTCGTTCTTGTCTCTAGTTAAGCTTTTCTTGGAATTTGCCATTTTATAAATCCTTAGCACTTTTACTGTCAGGTCCGTCAGTGTTAATGATATTACAATATTAACCATAATATTACTTTGTCATATTATATTAATATAATATACTTTAAAAAGTAATTTGGTATCTAGGGCTTAGTATAATTAAAGTATTTAATATTTTGCTATTACAGTGTATTATTTCTAATAGTTTTTGTGTTGTGCGATTACTTGAGAATGTTCATATGCGCAAGTTCTAATTTTCTAATTATATCGAGTTCAGCCTGACACCACGCCATGCCCACATGTTCACACATACAGCACACATAGATCTAGACGCCATGCCCACATGTTCACACATACAGCACATAGATCTAGACGCCATGCCCACATGTTCACACATACAGCACACACATAGATCTAGACGCCATGCCCACATGTTCACACATACAGCACACACATTGATCTAGACGCCATGTCCACATGTTCACACATACAGCACACACATAGATCTAGACGCCATGCATCACATGTTCACACATACAGCACACACATAGATCTAGACGCCATGCCCACATGTTCACACATACAGCACACACATAGATCTAGACGCCATGCATCACATGTTCACACATACAGCACATAGATCTATGGGGAAACAGTAAATGATGATTGAAAACAAGAAATGTTAGCTAACGATGTAGATTCCTTTTAGTTTACACACACACAAACCAACTACAGGCACCGAATTCCCTCCTCCCCCTGTACGACTACCCCCTGACTACGCCCATGCAATAGAGTAATTTGAGTGTTTTTTAGCTTTTCTCTGTTAGAAAGATTTACACGCTATTTCGCCATTTTTAAAATGTCAAGAATCAAGCCATCCGTGATGTGTGCATTCACGTGGAACGAGGAAAAAAATGAGTCATTCAAACGAAACATATTTCACATAAAGTAGGTCAGGCGCAAATGGTAGTGCTATTTGTTAATGTTAATTAAAATATTTTTTTTGGAGTCCACTAATAGATATAAACAAAAATGGCAGGCTAGCTTACATATAAGCTTTACAAGAGTGGGTAAAAGAAAGCGGATAGAGACGAGATGAACGAGCTAAAGATAGAGAAGAAAGAGCTAAAGAAAGGCAAAGAAAGAGAAGAAAGAGCTAAAGAAAGGCAAAGAAAGAGCTAAAGAAAGACCTTTCAGACCTTGTGGTCTATAGGCAGATGATGTAAAGGTCATCTGTTTCTGTGGCCTACGGTTAACAAGGGTGTCATGTGGCCAGCACAACGACCAACCGCCTTTACTTTTCCCTAACTAATGTCAGGTACCCATTAGAGCTGGGTGGACTCAGAGGCGCCCGAAGATCCCGAAATTAAAAATCCCAGTCTTCACCAGGATTCGAACCCCGGTCCCCGGTTCGGAAGCCAAGCGCTTTACCACCGCTCAGCCGACGCGCCTCCAAAGAAAGACAAAGAAGGAGATAAAAAATGGCAAAGAAAGAGATGAAAGAGCAAAAGAAAGAGGAAGAGCTTAACAAGAGAAGAAAGAGATACAGAAAAAGAAAGAGCTTAAGAAAGAGAAGAAAGAGATACAGAAAAAGAAAGAGCTTAAGAAAGAGAAGAAAGAGATACAGAAAGAGAAGAAAGAGCTAAATAAATGAGAGGCTGGATAAACTAAGGAAGAGACAGAAGTAGAAATACACAAATTGAGAATAAGAGAACTAGATTTCTAATGGTCTAGGCACAGCACCGAACTGACTTCTGCTGTTTGGTGAAAAACGATTGCTGCTAAGTGCGTCTAGGAACAAACTCCTAATTTCTTATTTTAGTCTTTTATCATTGGAGAGAGTGCAGCCGAAATTAGAAATTCTTCTTTTGGTGGTGGCGTTTTGAAAATGTACTCTGTAAAATTTTGAATTCAGTGTTTAGGAAGAGAGATTAGTACATATAGAAATTGTCACTATATGAAAGTTATACAGCAATTAAACAATACCTTGGGCAGGTTTTTTTAAAAAAAAAAAACAACGTTCAATCAAACCTAAATATACCACAAATGGGTGTGCTTGTCGAAAAAAGCAATTACTATAGAATCCAAAGTGGCATCAATCTACAGATTACACTAATATGTCAACATAATCTTGACCTATGTTTTGCAAATTCATTTTCTTAATAGTAATAATGTTTAAAATCATTTCAGGTTTTTTAAGTGATTGATAATTAATTAGTGATTTGATTCTAATTTGTTGATTGTTTGATTCTTTAGGTGTCAAGAAATATTTAAATAAATTCACTAAAGATCGTATTTTCAAATGCTTAGTATGTAATGCACAATTTTTCTTGGGAATTTGCACATTATTTAGGTAACTTCAGGAATTAAACCATTTTCAGCACAATTACGAATTGCAATAATTAATTGTGCGCTATACGAAGATAGTTTGTAGACTAACTGATTTCTTTCGTTTTTTCTCTATTCTCTATTACTTTTTAGCGCGTCTTAATTTAATTTAAATTTTGTATGTTACTTTTTATTATTAAAAAAAAAACAGTAAATGGTCAGCGAAAAAGGGGACAGTACTCTGGAAATACACACTTCAAAATCGTTGAGCTAAAACAAGTAAATCACCTTAGATCAGAGATGCCTACATGCCAAAATGGAAATGCGTATTCTCAGACCTGGAAATGCGTACTGTAAGGGGCAAATGCGTATTTTCCTAAATAGCAAGAAATATACACAGGAAAGACTAAAATTAAATCATTCAAGCTCATAACATACATGAAAGGCAGCTATCCTAAAGTTAACATAGCATAAAGTTATATAAGACATTTTGTACATTTGTCAAAATATTTACACTTCTAGACTATGTTAGAATGATAACGTTCTTGTCACTTGGCAATGATCTTATGATCATAATGCCTCTTGTGTATCCTACTTCAAATTCCATAATAGCGGCAACAGAACATTTAGCTGGATCAGTGACATCTAGTTTTATAAAAGTAATTTTGTTTAGGGCCCCTATAGGCCATTTCTTTACAAGGTATCCAGCCATTGGAAATATTTTATATCACTCAGATTTTCTTCTTCTAAACCTTTTTTGCAGAGTTAGCTATGAAAGCTTTGGCATCCTTTACAATCACTAATAACCATAGACTATATATATATACACAACTGCCAACACTAAGGGTAACTAAGCATAAGTTTCGTTTAACTCCAAAATGTGAGTCGAGGTACTTCCGGTAGAAACTTATTTTATGACATTCACGATGTTTGAATGATAATGCCAGGTTGGATAATATATTTCTCTTTTCATCACATTTGACAATTTCTTTTTACATTGTATACTATTAACATGAGTTAAATAGGCGATAAATGAAAGAGTCAATACAGTTTTGAGAGTGTCATTTATTACCTAGGTAGCTTATAATGGGTGATAGAAGTTAAGTATGTGAGTGAGTCAGTCTAAAAAAAAAATAACAATAGAGTCCATGAGCCTACACACTCACATCTTTACCAACTTTTATTTACATCTAGATTCTATACCTATTTTGTAAAATTTATTCGTAGTTTTTTTAAAGATAGCATGGCTATAAACTATTTTTATTTATTGGCTACGACCATACTCACTACTATAATTTGTTTTTGAAAAAAGTACTTAATGGGTTTTAAATT
Source organism: Biomphalaria pfeifferi (assembly GCA_030265305.1). Taxonomy (NCBI): domain Eukaryota; kingdom Metazoa; phylum Mollusca; class Gastropoda; family Planorbidae; genus Biomphalaria; species Biomphalaria pfeifferi. The sequence continues at coordinate 1,909,822 of JASAOG010000043.1, read as the reverse complement.
ATCTATCTATCTATGAAAATGCTCTTTTTTTAAAGTTGGTAAACAGATTTTGTTCTTATAAATAGCTGGCTATGTCTATAGCACTGTTACCAAAATTATGACTAAGAAATTTTGAACGTGTTGTTTATCTTTAGTGATGGTTTCTTTGTATAGTAAACGAATTCACCGGAAGTCATTCTACTAACACTACCCTGCAACCAAGGACGCCTAAGTGTACGGGACTTATTTAGTTGAATAATATAGCCGTGGTGCGCACAGTTGGCAGTCCTGTATATATATACACACACACACAGCAATAGAAGAATAGACATAATCAATCCTTATTTTCGATGGTCTTAGGCGACCCCTGGCAAATCGTCAATCGACCCCCAGAGGGGTCGCGACCCACAGGTTGAGAACCCCTGGTCTATGCTAATAACAAACATTTTAAATATTTGTTTTTCAGGCAGATAATCCTAATTTGTCATTGAACTTATTTCTAATATAAAAAAGCTTTGCTATTGATTCTGCCTTTAATGCCCCTGATTTCATTCTTTGAGCTTAGGCCTTCGTAAGTAATGGAACCAAGCTAGTCGGTAGTGACTTTAACAGTAGCTACCACAGAAGATACATTCTGCAAGTTATGGCACTTCAGTTTGATTCCCTTTATCATGCTAAAAGAGAGCTTAAGCGCAACCAATGTTTCTTCTTTGAAAACCTCTACCCTTCCCACTTTCATCTAAAAAATATAAATTCCAAATCTAGAATAGATCTAGATCTGTAAGCAGCTTCATTAACAGTTGGTTGTTTTTTAATGTACATATTTTAGATTCCATAGTTGATACGAAATTGCTTCTTTTGGGTAGATTTAATTTAAGATCTAGATCTAGTTACAGATATCTAGACCCTTGAGTTTTTGAGGTACCTCTTCTACTAGAGTGGAATCTAAACCTACAGCCTACATTGATTGCTACATCTAGCCAGTAGTCTAAATCAAAGTCTATTACACACCCGGTCATATCAAGAGCTAGAATGTAGACTAGAATTAGATTTAGATCTATAATCTATATTTATATCTAAATCTAGAAAAATCTAGATCTATATTTAGATTACACAATTAAATCTAGATCTAGATCTCAATTTATATATATATATATATCTTATCTTATCTTATATAATACAGACGTTACTTCAAAAAAGAAGATGATTACGTCCTACGCGTCATGCATTTAGTCATGCATATTAACCAATGACTTAAATTCTGCCAAGTCACTGGTTTTTCTGGCTAGCTCAGGCAACCCATTCCATGCTCTAATAGCACTAGGGAAGAAGGAGTATTTGTACAAATTTGTCCTAGCATAGGGGACAAGGAATGTGCCTTTATTTTTGTGTCTTTCAGAGTTATTTATTAAGTTTTGTTTTTGTATTTGAAGATTATGGTTCAGTGTTTTATGTATAATTGCTACTTTACTTTTGAGTCTTCTGTCCTGAAGGCTTTCTAAATTTAGTGATTTTACTAATGGTGTTACTCTAGTCAAATGTGAATATTCGTTTGTTATGAATCTCACTGCTCTATTTTGTGTTTGTTCCAGTTTTTTAATGTTTTCTGGAGTTGAGGGGTCCCAAACGGTGGATGCATATTCTATTATTGGCCTAACCAAGGTTAAATAACATTTTAGTTTTATGTTCTTATTTGATTTATAGAAATTTCTTTTAATAAACCCTAATGCTTTGTTGGATTTGTGTGTAGTTTCATCAATATGTGGATTCCATGACAGTTTTTCATTTATTATAACACCTAGGTATTTTGCGTTTTTAGTCTGTGTTACTGGTTTGCCATGAATAAGATAAGTGGAATTAATTTGTTTTAGTTTTTTGTTACTCTTAACAACTGACATTTTTCTGGGTGGAAAGACATGCTCCAATTTGATTCCCATTTCTGTAATTCATCTAATTCTCTTTGTAAAATATCTGTGTCTTGTGTTGTTTTTATTGTTCTATATATTATGCAATCATCTGCAAATAATCTGACTTTTGTTCCTGAACTAATGCAATTTGGTAAATCATTTATGTAAATTAAAAATAGTAGTGGACCCAAGACTGTTCCTTGAGGTACACCTGAGTTTACTGTTATTGGTGTTGATTTAGAGCCATTTATTATTACAGTTTGTTCTCTCCCTATCAGAAAATCTTTAATCCACTGATGCAGTGGACCATTAATGCCGAAATATTTTAATTTTTTAAGCAAACTATGGTGGTGAACTTTGTCAAAAGCCTTGGAAAAATCTAGTAAAATAGCATCTATTTGTTCACTATTATCTAAACCTTTTGAAAAATCGTCAATTAGTCCTATTAGTTGTGTTTCACATGATCTATATTTCCTAAAGCCATGTTGGTATGGGGTGATAACATTATGTTTGTCTAGTGGTTTATGATGTTGCTACATATTATGTGTTCTAGGATTTTACTTGTGATGCTGGTAAGTGAGACTGGTCTGTAGTTTCCTGGATCAGATTTTTCTCCTTTTTTAAATAGGGGGGTGACATTAGCTTCTTTCCAGTCCTTTGGTACTCTGCCCTGGTTAAGCGATGCCTGAAAGAGTATTTTGAACACTGGGGCTAGCTCATTGCTTAGTTCTTTGAGTAATCTAGCTGGAATACCATCAGGTCCAGATGCTTTATTTGGTTTGGTGTTTGATAATAGTTTTTGAATTCCATTTTCTTGTACTACTAAATCTTCTATGTTGTCTACTTGGTTCAAATTAAGAAATATGTCTTTGTCTCCTGGGGCTGAGAATGCTGATGCAAAGTATTTGTTTAGGATGTTTGCTTTAGTTTCATTGTCATTATATATTATGTTATGTTCATCTTTTAATGGCGCTATGCCTGTTGTTTCCATTTTCTTAGACTTAATGTATGACCATAGGTTTTTGTTGTTATCTTTAGATATTACATTGTTTATGTATTCACTCTGCAGCTGTCTGCTTACTTTTTGGGTTAGGTGTTTAATTTTTATATACTTTTTGTAAACTCTTTCTGCCTTGGTTTCTTTAAATTTTCTATATAGGTTTTCCTTCTGTTTACAAAGCTTCTTTAGTCTATTATTAAACCAGCATTTATTTATTTTGTTTGATGTGTCTTTAGTTGGTATATGATTTTCTATAATGCTTTTAAGATGGTTTTTGATGAAATTCCAGAGGTCATCGACTGGTTGGTTAATGTCTTTTTCTAATAAGAATGTTTGTTGAAAGTTTAATGCAGCTTGGTGTAGTTGTGTTAGGTTACATTTATTCCAGAGTAAGATTTTTCTTTTGGGTTTTGTATTGGCTACTGCTTTTATCTGACTGTGTATTTTAATGATCTCATGGTCTGATAGACCAGGGATAATATCATAATCAACTACTAATCTAGGTCTGTTGGTTAAGAAGAGATCTAATGTGTTGTTTAATCTAGTTGGCTTTTTAATGATTTGATCTAAACTTAGGTTGTGTAAAGTTTCTATGAAAAGCTCATTTATGTCCTTAAGGTTTTGGTGTTTATCTATGGTTAGTGTTTTCCAATTTATATCAGATAGGTTGAAATCACCCATAATCCAAAAAACTGCATTTTTATTTGTCTCTTTAAGTGTAGTAATCTGGTTACATAGTTCCTGCATGTATTCTAAACTAGAATTTGGTGGTCTGTAAATGCTGCCTATTATTAGGGATGTTGAGGTGGTATTAATTTTACAAAATGTAGATTCTATATTTTTTGAGTTAGGTAAGGTAATTTCTTCTGCGATAAGAGTGTTTTTTATTGCTAAAAGAACTCCTCCATGATTATCAGCCCTATCTTTTCTAAAAATTTCATAATTACTATTGAAAATTTCTGCATTATAAATTTCAGAATGTAGCCAAGTTTCTGTTCCTGCAATTATGTCTGGTTTCTCACATTCTAATAAAATTTCTAAGTCTGCTGTTTTGTTCCTAATGCTTTGAAAATTTATTACTAAGATTTTAAGGTATTTTGGTATTACTTCTTTAGTAGGTTTGTTTAGTGAGGCTGTTGTATTAATTTTAGTAGATTTAGGTTTAACAGGAGTGGATCTGGCTAGTGGTTGGTGAGTTTGTTTTGGAATGGTGTTTAGGATGTTGTATGGGTTAGAAGTGTCCGCATCAAAGGAATCAAACAGTCCTGATGTAAACTGAGGTAACCCACACGGTACACAGTGCCATGATGCATCTTTGTTGCCTATATATATATATATTTGCATAGATGGATGTGTGTGTGTACATAATTAATCTCTATTACATTCTGACCCTTCATTCTTTTGCCCTACAATAGGTTCTTCCTGGAATTAGTGAAAAAATTGTAGGCTCCCTCTATAACTGACTCCTAAAATCCGTCTTAGTCATCTTTGTAGAGCCACATTTAGTGCTTTTCAATTTCATTCCACTTTATTAATGGAGCCCGTGTGTAACTTCTCTTGACTACGATCTTGGAATTAGGTGACTATTTTGCTTTAGATGTTATATCGAAAAGGCAAGTTTTATCGTCAAAATCATCTGTTGGGGGGGTTTTAAATTAAAACATATCTGGAGTTGTTTTTTTTTTCAATTCAAAACCATATTTAGCTACGGTCATAGAATTTGGTGACTGTAGTTTGCTTTAGAAATAATATTGAAGAGAGAGGCTTTCAACCTTAAAACGCTCTTTAAGGGGGTTTTAAACTCAAAACTATCTTGAGAAGTTTTAAACTTTTAAAAGACCTCTCTGGGGGAGAGGGGTTGAAACTCAAAACTCCCCCATTGGCTTGTCTACGCTCACAAATTTTTAGTGTGTAATTGCTTTTTTTTATATTGAAGAGGTATTTTTTAGCATCAAACCCATCTGAAGGGAAATTTAAACTAAAAACACCCAATAGCATTTTGATTGCGAAATTTATTTTTTTATTTTAAAGATTTATTTTCTAGCTTCAAACCCTGCTGGCGGGGGGTGGGGGGGGGGGGGAGTTAAACTAAAATCTTCTTTGGCTATGCTCATACAATTTTGAGTGTGTAATTTGCTTTTTTATATTGCATAGGGGTTTATCGTAAATTTCGGAGAGGGGTTTAAAATCAAAATTGTCGTTTGCATTTTCTTTTGTTTTATAAAAGAGGGGGATTTAAATGCAAACCCCCCTGGTAGGGGGTTTTAAACCCAAACCCCTGGATAGTGGGTTTCAAACTCAAAACCCCCTGATAGGGGTTTTCAAACTCAAAACCCCCTGGTAGGGGTTTTTAAACTCAAAACCCCTTGGTAGGGGGTTTCAAACTCAAAACCCCTCAATACCCTCTGGTAGGGGTTTTAAACTCAAAACCCCGTGGTAGGGGGTTTCAAACTCAAAACACCCTAGGCTGTGCTAGGGCAAGTGATGGTTTAGTATTAAAATTTTACCTAAAATAATCAAAATTAAAGCAAAAGATCAGTCACTAAACTACAACACCCCATTTCAGTTTCCCCCCCTGGCTACGCCCACGGGTGCCTGACATATCTCTGGTTCTAGATCCAGTCAAGATGAATTTGAACCTATCAATCAATTAATTCCCAATTGTTTGAAGACTTCATATAAGCGGACACATTGAAAGGAACTCAACTTTATTTAGATCAGTAAGATCTAGAACAAGTAAATATTTAAATCTTCGCGCGTCAGCGCGCGCGAAAAAAAAAAGCGATACTAGATCTATCTCTTGGTAGATCCAATAGGAATAGTCCATCTCCTGGCATTGACGCACTGATTAGCAAGAACTACTTGTTTTTTTTTTAAATTCTTTTTTCCGCTTTAGAGGGGAAAATACGTATTTTAAGATGATAAACCGTACTCGCGTAGTTTCGAGTCCATTTGCGTACTAAATACGCAAGATGCGTACTTCTAGGCAACTATGCTTTAGATAGAACCAAAAAGAATACATTTTCTATTCAAATTCAGAAAATCACACGGTAGATAATATAAAGTCTTGTGCAATGTTCATTTTTAAAAATGCGTTGTCTAAAAATAAATAAAGACCTATAAGCTTTAAAACTAGTCTATGACCCTAAACATAATGGAAGATACTATTTATCTTTACCATTGTATATATTCAGGGGCGGACTGGCTATATGGGCAAACGGGCAAGTGGGCCAGTACCAAATTGGCCGGTCTGGTCGCGACCAAAGACATTTTTTTTCAATGCAGACAACTTTAAAAAAATGTGACAGCAGCAAGACACAGATGCCCGAACACGTTTTATTATTTTTTAAAATTATTATTACAGTTAATTTTTACTTTTCTTTTAAAATTCAACAAGAATATTTAAAAAATGTACACTATACACTGTAGCCTACGTATTATCATCTGCAAAACGTTACACCGCACTTTTTGCTATGCACGAGAGGCATGAACTTCAACACTGTTTTGATGTCTTCAAGGCTGTGTTTGGCCTAATCATTTTGCTGGTCGGCATGGACGTTTGATGGCACTCCCTTTTGTTTTTGCTCTTTCTTTCGCCCGTCTTTTAATGATTCCATAGTCAGTTAACGAAAAAGAGGGATGAGAGAGGTTAAATTAGAAAAAACATTGATATAACGCAGAAAACAAATAGGGGCGACAATTAGCTCTTTAACGGATACAATAGATACCAGCACACATAGAACTAGAAGGAAATGAGAAGTCTGACACACTCGCCAAGAGTGGAAGAACAAACTCACAATTAAACATTGCACTATATCCTGTAGAAATGAAGAAACAAATAATAAATAAAATAAATGAGAAATGGACAAGCCTCATTTGAATCACAAGAAAGATGATGCCTATTATAAGCTATCCCGACAAGATCAACGTCTAATCTTACGTCTAAAGACCATACACAACAGAATGAGACAACATGTCCTTCAAAACTGTTCTCTTGGTCCATGAAGCTTCGCCCCGGACCCAGCTGGAGTAGCTCACAGCGCTTCCCCTGACTCCCTAGCTGTCCTTGGTGGTGTGTACTGTCTTTCCACTAATTAAAAGAACCTATTCTAGGCTAAAAAAAACGGCCGAAAGAATGCAAGGTCAGAATGTAATGTAGATTAATTACATACATATACATTGCAGAGGAAGGTAGAAAAAAAAGTCCCCCCCCCAAGCCAAAAAATTATGGCTACGCCCATGATATGACATGCCGTTCCTTTGTGGGCTGGTTTATATGATGATGCCGATTTTGATACCCATTCCGCCCCTGCATATATTCATTTCTTAAAATACCGCAAAAGGCCAAAAATTACACTCTTATGTCTCACCGTACTCTAAGAGATATTTTAAATCTTTAAAAAAGTATAGTAAGTTTAATTATATCAATGATTTTAAACAAATCACGTAATTAATATTTTTGATAAATCTAAAATAACAATAATAAATAATTTGATTTGAAATATTTTACAATCGTTTTTGTTTAGCGCAATTTCATGCTTTTGGCATGCTTTATTTGCTATGGTCCAGTCACTTGTGTGGGCCAGTTGAGGTAGGGGGGGGGGGGGAGGAGGAGAGGCATCTGAAAGATGGTTTCCGTGCTGTCTTTTCGATATTATGTTTTAAAATTTGCTCTACCTGAATTTCAACTCGAGGGCTCAAGCATCCTTGATGGAAGGCCAACACGCTTACTAAACACTGAGCTAGGCAAGTGCTAAAGAAAATAGAAGGTTTTATACTTATCTATTGTTAATTTCAAAGTTTTAGGCAACCTTAGCTTTGTACTGCCACTATCTCTTGAAAGCCCTATGAAACAACCTGATAGGCCAACGATCTTGGTGACCCCAGTCCTGACATCCTATCCCTCCCCGTGTGTTAAGTGGCTGCCCTCAGAAGTGAGCGACCGAAGAAGGCGACGTTTGCTGAGAAAGAGACATACGCAGACTACAACGCAGATGGTTCCATCAAGATGGCAATTTAAGCCCATTGTCGCCCCCACCGATCGACCCCCACCTGCATCGATTCACCTCCACTGCCCATGTCGTGTGATAGATCTGAGAAGGGGGCAGTGTTATGACCCTATTGGGTTAACTATAGGCTCAGCTGACACACACTTGAATCACTCAGGTCAGCGGGACCATGGACAAGGGACAGTACTACGATTACACGCAAATATGACCAATGTTATGGTCATTTGATCAAAAGCCTGCGTGTACGAGTGAGACAGTGTGTCGTATTGGCAGTTCAAGACCGGAGAGCGTTGAGACCAGGGCTGTTAATCGGGCATGAAGTCGGTCCAGGTCGAGTCCTCAAGTGTTATGTACGAGTCCAGGAAGAAATAGAGACAGTAGAGTTGTGTACGGTGATGTACAATGTAACATTTTAGTTGTTGTTGTGTTGCCGATTGTGTCGTATTGGCTGTCTTCTACTTATTCACTCATTATTAAAGTACCAGATTATTGTGAAGCTGTTGTTGTCTAGTTCTTGATGTGTTGATGTTTTGTGTTGTGTTTAGCAGTGTTTACAGAAGACCTGAGTAGGAGAGAGAAACGTAACAATATATATATATATATATATACACAAGAATTGCTCTCTTAAGAGTAAAGCAGTGGCGTAGCATCCATGGCGCGAAAGGGTTCAATGACGACCATTTAGGGGCCCACACCCGATAGTGTAACAACCATGGGACCAGGGTCGGAATCACCTCTATGCAACATAAGCTCTAGCTTAAGGCCTCCAAGAAATACTTAGTGGTTACATATAATATCTGTACTAATATAGGGCCCCATATCTCAAATAGATTAAGGCCTTTTCAACTCTAAATAAGGCACTGCGTGACGCGTAGGGGTTTCATTACTTCTAGTCCCATGACTTATGACCAATTGTGGCCAGCCCTACACGAGCCCTTGGGGTTACAACAAAGTGGGAAAAAATAACTGCAATTTTGAAAAAAAAAAGGTTAACAATTCAAAAGTTTCCTTAAAATATCCTAAACGTCATATCAAACTTTATATTAACTTCAAAACATTAACCCGTATTTTCACCTAGAGTCAGTGCCAGGAACTGCTTTCATCAGGTTTATTGTAAGTGGTGGTGACGTTTGGGTCCCATTCTTTTTTTTCTTTTTTTTCCTCATTACGCTAATTTCCTCTACCGTTGACAGTATTACCTTTTTTTTTTCTGCTTTTTTTTTAAAGTAATCTTTTTTTTTCTATTACCAGAAATCTAGATTTAGACTTAAAATTAGATATTAGAGAAGCAAAGAAACATCGTATTCTGTTTGTTACTTAGGGAAACGTTCAAGAAGTTGACTTTTAGCTACTTACCTTGACTGAATTGGGAGGAGGTTTATAACACAAATGTTTAAGATAAAGCGATAATTACATTTATCATGGAATAGTGTCCTTCAGTTGAATTGTTGCTTTTTCGTATGGTATGTGCACTGGACAGTCATTCGGATAGTCTCGATTGTCTCGGGTTTATACCCTGAGACAGCATCAATGTTGTTTGTTTTCCAATCGAATCGTCAAAAAACAACAACAAAAAAACAACATGATAGACCTACTAATTAATTAACTTCATCAAAAAGTTTGCCAAACATACAGACAAAATGAACGACTGAGAAAGGTGGATGATGCAAACATGGAACACATTGAAGAAGTTGATAATTACTGACTGAAAGTTATTCATTGCATAGTGAATGTTAGTTTTAACTTTAGCAACAACCTTTCATATAGTGGTCATTGTTGAGGTGACACAAGTAACAACGACAATGTCTTAGCAGTAAATACATTTTTATAGAAAAAAAAAAAAACCCTAACCCTCAACCCACAGATTCAAAACGAGATAATAGACCTGCTGGGTAATGCAATTTTAGCAACAAATACTAAAGGAGATCTAGTCTGTGCCTTTTTTCTCTATCATGGTTGGCAGCACTCAAAAAGAATAACAAATTTAATAATTAGCATTATTTTCTGGCAATGTTTTTGTGAAGTCCGATGTCGAACTACCCAAAAAGAAAGTTGTCATTAGTAAGTTTTTATATTAGTGAGACCCAGAAGTCTGCAGGATTGACTGAACAAATACTATAAGAAATAAAATATCACCATCTTTCTTTAAATTAATTACGACGCCAAAGCAATGATGGTCTTCTGGCATTGTTTCAACAAAAGCAGCCGATAGTGCATTATGTTCACTGCGCCAAACAGTACTTAAACACGGTTTAAATCAGTAGTTCCCAAACTTTTTTGTCTCGTAGACCCCTTGCCATGTTTTCTGATTTTCGGTAGACCCTCTGCTTATCTTATATTGCATTTTTACACATTCATAAACTAATTTTTAAAACTAATTTCTAACAGCAGTGTATAAATTAATTAATTTGCCTTATGTATTATTGTACAAGTTTTCGTAAAGAGCAGTTTCTCATGTATTTTTTTGATCTTTCACATTTGGCTCAAATATTGGTCCTGCGGAGCTGTTTTCACAAACAGGAGAAGAGGCAAAGGTGAGTTACTGGCGCCTAAACCAGTAAGCTTCGAGCAGGAGGGACTCATTAGCCTTGGCTGGCAGCTCACCTCGAGACCTAGGCCCTGAGTCCTTGTCGTGGTGGTCTCGCTTAACCCAGCCTGAGTGAAGCGGGTTAGGAGGCCTGGGAAACCTCTTAGCCTTAGCGGACAGACTGAGGGAACTAATGAGCAGGGCGCGGGCTGTAGCCCTGGCTGGCATGGGCGGAATGTCCACTCGGCAAACTGACTTCGTCGGCCGGGGCCGAGCCCTGTGAGGCGGTACCGTCCTGTCCGGCCAGACCGATCGGTCTGGTGCTTGAGCGGGTAGCCCTCTCCTAGGACACCCAAGTCCACGGTGGGGAGGTAACCAGCAACGGTAGAAGGGGCACCTCGAAGGCGGGGAATTGCCACGGATGTGAGGTCGGGGTGAAAAAAGTCCCCAGGCCGGAAGCTCGAGGACCACGGTGGTTCAACATTTAAGTCGTTGTTAGCACGACTGGCACGACAATACTGCCTCCGGGCGGTCAACTGGCGTTTATGGGCAAAGGCAACGTGTATACATCCCCCTACCCACTCCCCCCCACACATGTACCTCAGCCTCGTACCTCTGGCAACAGAGCGTAGGTCGGAAGGAAAGCTGACTAAACCCATTTTTGTCCGGAGGAATTCCAGCTACCGTCGCCTCAGCGTGGCACCTCCGGTGGAAACGTCTGCCAGGGGAGACAGATAGGCTAAGAATGGTAGCGCACATAGCTCTCAATGGGCTACCCATGTACGGTCGAGAGACTGTACCTGCACGTGGTAGGGATGTAACAAAGGCTCACTAACCCGTCCAACCCCCCATCGATTCGTTCCCCATCGGGGGCCATACGCGCTGTGATGGACCCTCGCACGGGTTCGATGGGACATTATAGACATACGAAAGGCCCCCACGCGGCTCGGCCTCCGGCCTCGCACGGGAGGAGGAACTCGTGCTTGGCTCAAGGGGGTCGTGTCCAGCGACATACCGGACGTGAATATATGATCGTTTCGGATAAGGCGGGATTTCGGACAGAGGGATTGGTGAAGAGCCGATGCCTCATCCTGGCCATGGATAAAAGCCTTTCCTTGGTCAAGAGGTCCTTTAATAGGGAACTGGACGTTCTCGGACCTTCAGGACATCTGTATCAGGCAGCTCACCTAGCCGAAGGAAAATACAATTCAAACCTCTGCTGCTTTGCAGCTATACCCAAACATGGGAAATGTTTCGTGGGCCAGCCCTGGGGAAAAATATGGAGCTGAAGACCATTAGGTAGCTTGCAGCTTTCATGCTCATCCCACCGATGTGCCCTTGAACTGTAGTGTTACTAAAAGAAATTCGTTTCATAATATCAGATGAAGGTTTGTGTAAAACAGTTTTTAAAACTACTTCAATATTTTATCTATAGTGTTTTTCGTATTTGGCTATAGGTATAGAGATCTTGTAAGACGCTCACAAACCACCATCTTTTATATATGATGTTGAAGAAAGATTTTGTGGATCTATTCTGACATTTTTTTTCTAAATTTTATCTTTTTATCAGGGTGGCATCGTCTCAAATAATGCTCCAGTTTAATTTAAAAAGGCAACCGCTTATTTAACAAGGAAATAAATAATCAACGCTTTAAAATCAAGATTTCTTTTTGTTATATATTAGTTACATGTAGACAAAATTAACTATATTAGATTAGTATTGTAATTAAATACAACTATTTTACTTTTGGAATATGAAATATATATTTATAACTAATGTACAAATCATTTATAAGTGTTTGAAATAGTTACATTAATGTGGTGTGAAAATTAAAATCATAGACCCCCATGGATATCTCATAGACCCCCAATTTACTTTTTCACTTTCGTAGACCCCTTGGAAGTCTTCGTAGAGCCCTGGGGGTCTATATAGACCACTTTGGGAATCACTGGTTTAAATGATTCTGTAAGCTGTGTTTATGAACTTGCATTGAAATGTCTTTTAGTAAATGTACCGTGTTACGTGCGCAGCAAAGCGTGAATATGGAATGGTGGGAATGCATGTTGAAAGGGTAAGATAAGGGAGAATTCAAAGATGGAGTAACGTAAGCGAAGTTATTGTTGATATATTAGTAATTGTTACTCAAAATTAAAGTCTTCATAATCTATATAATTGAGAGTCTCATCTGCTCGTAACATATCAATACATGCAAACTACTCGATTTTTTGTCACACAAAATATTTGTCAAATTGGGGGGGGGGGGCATAAACATATTCTTGAACCCGGGCCCACTGGTACATTGCCACACCCCTGGAGTAAAGGATATTGGTTTACAAAAATTTGTGATAAAACATAAAAAAAAAACACGGTACATGTAAATCGCTAAAACAGTAACACAGAAATTAAGTTTAATTGTAAAAATATTTAGTTTTGATATAGACATCATGTCTTTTTACATCTGAGATAAAAAGAAAGTTTTGGAAATCGCCCTTGGTCGAAGGTGAGCACATTTCTCGTTTCCTATGAACTCAAAGACGGCTATGAAGTCAATTTCTCGCTTTAAAAAGCCGGCCACATACATGGCATGGGTAAGTATTCGTTATCGCTGCTTTCTTCCACAGTGGCCGCCCTCCTTGCCCCGTATCTTGAGAGTCCGACATTAAAGGCATTACACCATGAGGAGCTATTGAGAGAGTTTCCTAGCCGTGAATGTCAATGTCACGTTCATTGAGGGAGCTTCTCAAGGTGTTTTTGTAACGCTTCTGTTGACTTCACGCCATTTCAGACAGGAGAGCAAGTATTTTCTCCAGATCTGTAAGACGTTTCCATCAACACTGAGTATGAGAGATGGGCCACTGGGTTGTGATATAAAGATTAAATTGAATAAAATAATGTTTTGTGTGTGTGTCTGCGTAAGCCTGGATTTACTCCGCTTTTCTACTAAACCACGACTCCTATGTGAATAACACAAGACTAGACGTAATGATATAAAAATCTTTATCATTACAAATAAGTGACTATAAATCACAGAATAATATACTTCAAAATATATTACAAATAAAGAAATTAAAAACTGGACTGATCATATTCTTGCAATATATTGCATCTTCTTTTTTCTTTAATGCACATGTACCCCCCTCCCCAGCCACTAACGCACTTTTGGGCTGAAAATTTCAATAGGCCCCTGCCCTATATGTCATACTGAAAAAAAAATTTGCAATTTTATAGAACATATATATATCATGTTAAACAATATCATTGGGAACATAACATTGATATTCCTTTTTATATAGCCAAGACAGCATGTCAGGATATGTTTTGGTGTAGTTATTTACATTCCAAAGTCTTCTACAGACTTCGCACATTAGAGCAGCTTCATAACGATATTCAATCCAAGAGTTACCTGGACTCAAAAGTGGATAGTCTTCGTAAATAGAAAAGTATTTGTCTTTTTCTTTCAACAACTGAATATACTCGCCTTCGTGAGCGTCCAGATAGAGAATTCTGTCAGCGAGCTCTCGAGGAGACTTGAAGTTGGCAGTGTTAAGAAATATCTCTGAAGGTACAAGTCGCGAGAAAGTGTTGTGGCCGCGAGCCACGACTATCATATCACTGTCTAAATATCGATACAGCTTCTCCGTGATGTAATCTTTACAAAAATTACTCTCGAACCCGAGGTAAAATTTATATTTCAAGGTAATTTCCCTAAGGCAATTTCTGTCGTTGATCCTGGCACACTGGAATGGACCACACTTGCCGTATATGTCGACTGGAACATATTTTTGTAGCTCTCGCACATATTCGTGTCTCTTTGAGTTTACCTGACAGTTTGATACCATCCACACTATTAAACCTTTTTTCTTAGCTAATATTTCCTGATAATTTCGTTCTTTGGTGGATCTTCGTCTTCTAACAATGCCATGATAGGTGGTTATGTCCGAGTCCATGCGATAAGACATGGTCCAGTTGAATGCACCATTCCAGTCAGAGTTCGAAAACAAGTTTCCATAAAACCAATAATTGAAAGGTGCCTCTATCTGGTAGTGTATGAATACTTGATCAGGGCGCCTGTTTGGGGGATTTTCGTTTTTGACGAATTGCGCTGTCAAAAAAAAATTAAGTAAATTAAGAGATATCAAACTGTATCATTTTCTTAGTTTTTTTTTTTCAATTCTCAGTAAATCTTAGCCATACAAAGTATACATAAAACATTTCATTCGCACTTTCATGTACATTAATATTGGAAGTTAATTTAGCAAATTACTTTTTTACTATCCCAAATGGCATATAGTTACAATTAGGATCGTTGTCACAATGGTCCTGTGTTCAAACCCCGCCTTGCCCTACCCTCCTGCGGGAGGTTTTTGCTCGGACGTAAATAATTCTCATTTATAAAAGTATGTTCGAAACTTATAAAAACATATTTAAAAAGACTTCAAGAAATTCATTTAAACAAAAGAAACTGTTACTCAAATCATTTAATTCCACAAGCAATTTATAACTAAGACAGTAATTTCATTTAACCTTGTGGTATCAACAGTTTACAGGGGACAAAAGAAAACAAATATACAAAGACAGTTTGTGTGGAAACACAAACTCAAAATCGGCCCCCGAAGTGGTCCACCCAGGCAGGTAAAAAAGCAGGTTTCAATATTTTCAGAAAGATTATCAGAATAAAATTCTATCAAAGGCAAATGACATAGAAGAAAGGAGAAATAAGGTTGACAGATCTTGTGTGGTGTCCCAACGGTTCAGCAGAACAAGGGATAGGTGAAGTTGAATGAGAGGTTAGATATGAACCTGGCCTAACTGATGTCTTATAATGATGATGTAATTGTTTTGTAAAGGGTCAATCTCTTATTCAAAGCCTTAACAAAAAGAAACAAAAAAAAAATTCCTTTAGTTAAGTGCTCCGTAGCTATGGTGAGGCTCTGCCGTTCATGCGATAATATGAAAAGCTACTCATCGATTGTTGTTTTAAATAATTTTATATGCATACTAAATAGATTTTTTTCTCTTTGAACAAAAGGTAAACATGTTTCTGTAATTGTACGTAGTTAGTAGGACAGAACTTATTTAGCAATACAAATGTACAAAAAATAAATAATTTTTGACAAAAATTCTTAAACCGTTTAAAAAAATGTACTAAAATATGGTCAATACATATATCCTCTTCTAAAGAGCCTCCAGTGTTTGTTAATATTAATAGTGTATAGTTGTAAATTTGGTGTATTTTTAATGAAAAAAATGCTTGCATAATTGATTTAAAAAATTAGATTTTTCGCTTTCAGTAGCTGTTGCATCAGAACTTTGAATGGTCTAAAATACTATGATGTCGGATTTACAATATCTTTTCTAGTTTACGAGATCTAAACGGAACGGACGGACGGACAGACAGACCATACAAAACTAATAGCGTCTTTTTTCCTAAAAAAAACTCGAAAAAAAAATTCCATACCATTGATGATGAGAGCACTGCTGTTCTCTGTGTACTTCCTGTCCGAAGTGATCACACATGGAAATTCTGGACACGCCCTCAGAGGGTTCAGTCCAGTGATAGGAGATTGAGCTATCTTGTGCTGCCACCAGAGAATGATTTTCTTGTCTGTAATATCACGTGAGAACCTTTTTTCATCTCTTTGAAAAAATTCTGTTTTATTAAAAGGAACAAAAGTTTCAAACTCTGAAGTGTAAAACGGATTATCAGCTTTCTCCAGAAATGGATATGGACGATACTGGACACCATTCTCTATCCAAATGTCTTCCTTCTTTTCCGTTGTGTAAGGCTCAAGTCCTAACCCAGACCTTAAAATATATTCAGATATTGAATCATTCAGTGAAATGTCTTCGTGCAAGGCTTTAGTTATTGGAGTCAAATATATTTTTATTACTTTGTCAAGGTCTTCAGTACTCCTTTTGTTTATTACATGTAAAGTAGAGCTGGTAGTTATAGCACCTTTGGAAGGTCTTGAGTTACGAGACAAAGCCAAAGAAACACTTTTCTCTTCACTCACAGCATGAAACTTGTTGTTTATTTGGATTGAAACTGAAATTCGCGTTGACATCCAATAGATGGATGCTACGATGAAACAAACCAAAATTATCAGTATAAGTTTTAAATAGTGACTTTTTATGTGCACGTAATCCATCTAAAAAGAAAACAAAATATTTTGATCTTAATTAAATATATAGGCCTATACATTGTTTAAATTAATGTATTCATAACAATATGTAAATGATATATTGCACCTGAGTTTATACAAAACAATTTATATTCTGTCCGTATCACAATAGATAGAGCCATGGGCGTAGCCAGGGGGTGGGGGTTGCGAGTTTAGTGACTGATCTTTTGCTTTATGTTTATTTTAGGTGAAATTTTAATACTAAACCATCACTTGCCCTTGCACAGCCAAGGGGTTTTGAGTTTAAAACTCCCTACCAAGGGATTTTGAGTTGGAAACCCCCTACTAGGGGGTTTTGAGGGGTTTTGAGTTTTGAAATCCCCTATAAAGGGGCTTTGATTCTGAAACCCCATACCAGGGTGTATTGAGTTTAAAACCCCCTACCAGGGGTTTTGAGTTTAAAACCCCTAACTAAGGGTTTTGAGTTTGAAAACCCTGCCAGGGGGTTTTGAGTTTGAAATCCACTACCAAGGGGTTTTGAGTTTAAAACCCCCTACCAAGGGGTTTGCATTTAAACCCCTCTTCAATATATAAAAGCAAATTACACACTCAAAATTGTATGAGCGTAGCCAAAGGGGTTTAAGTTTAAACCCCTATTCAGCTGGGTTTGAAGATAAAAATATCTCTTCAATATAAAAAAACAACAAATGCCATGAGCATAGCCAAAGGGATTTTTAGTTTAACCCCCCCCCCCCCCCCCCCGGGGTTTGAAGCTAAAAAATAAATCTTCAAAATAAAAAAAAAAAACAAATTTCGCAATCAAAATGCTTTGAGCGTAGCCAAGCCTATTGGGTGTTTTGAGTTTAAATTTCCCTTCAGAGGGGTTTGATGATAAAAAATACCTCTTCAATATAAAAAAAAAAAAAGCAAAATACACTCTAAAATTCTTTGAGCGTAGCCAAGCCAATGGGGGGGGGGGGGTTCAACCCCTCTCCTCCAGATAATTTTTTTAAAAGTTTAAAACCCCTCAAGATAGTTTTGAGTTTAAAATCCCCCTACAGAGCGTTTTAAGGTTGAAAGCCTCTCTCTTCAATGTTATTTCTAAAGCAAACTACAGTCACCAAATTCTATGACGTAGCTATATGTGGTTTTGAATTTAAATAAAAAACAACAACTCCAGATATATTTTAGTTTAAAACCCCCAACAGATGATTTTGACAATAAAACTTCCGTTTTCGATATAACATCTAAAGCAAAATAGTCACCCAATTCCAAGATCGTAGTCAAGAGAAGTTACACATGTCTACCAGTGGCTGCGCTCCATTAATAAAGGGCAATGAAATAGAAAAGCACTAAATGTAGCTCTACAAAGATGGCTAAGACAGATTTTAGGAGTCATTTATAGAGATCGGGTCTGAATCAAGGAAATCCTATGCCGAAGTGGGAGTCGACCCCTTAGTAAGGTTCTGACAGAGCGTCGCATAAGGTTTGCGGGACATATTCTCCGACAAAATGAATTTCGCATAATAAGAGTTGCGATGACATCCTAGTATAACTTGGCGCCACACTTTCATGGAGGTCCTCAGAGCAGGTTGGAAGAGTCTTCAGACATTGCCAGTGATAGATTTTTGTGGAAACAGCTTGCCAGCAAATGCACCGAACGGCGCGGGAGGGTCTAAGTCAGTAAGAAAAGAACATTAGCTTTTTGAAATAAAACTTTTTGATAGCAAAATAATGCACTGTAGCTACCTCAGAATATGCATTTAGTTGGCTTTCAATACCAGAAATAGAGCTTGGCGGCGGGGCCGCGCTGGGAGAGCTTTTAGCGCTTTCAGCGCTCCCCCAGACCCCTTGCTGGCAAGGCGAGGAGTCTAAAATTTTTTAACCAACTCCAGGAGGGGAGAAATAAATCCCCCCCCCCCAAAAAAAAAAATCCTGGCTACTCCCATGGATAGATTAATTATTTTCTGTTGTCACAAAATGTTGAAAACTAAAAAAGCAATAATAGGAAGTACTTTATCTCTACTCAAAATAAATGAACGGTTGGTGAACAAGGGGACAATACTGATAAAATACCGACTTCAAAGTTTTGAAGGAGTCTAGAGTTAATGACCTTAGATGATAATATTTGTTCTTGTCATTCTGAAATAGACGGTATAATGAAATGTTGGATAATGTTCACTTTCTAAAAATGCGTTGACTACTGGCTAACTAAGAATCTATAAATTACTTATGTCGTCTATGACCACAAACTGCATGTATTCAGTGGGGTCACTAGTGTGGATGTCAGCCGGTGCGGTCAGCTCAAGGTGTCACCCCCAGCCCCCCCCCCCCCTTCTTTTTTTGTTTGTTTGTTGCGCTATAATACATATACTTTATAATGACCTACGTTATTCGATTGTTCAACAACAATAAAATGAATGAAATTTTAAAATCCAGTTGTTGATTACAATGTATCTACAGTTCACTGGGTTTACGTAGTTATGTGAAACACTGCACTCATCCTTAATCTTTGGAATCGAAGACATTGCCATTAACCTATAGTTCAATTTTGCAACAATGCAACCATAAGTAAATTGCACTTTTTTTTTCTGGACTTTAAACTTTAAAATTTATCATTAACCCAGCCATAAATAGTGTCTTTAACGATTTCATTTCTAATAAAATTGCCCGTTGTGAAAGTGTTTTCTCCTATGTCTGAAAAAGTTCTTAATTTAAATTTTTAAAATCCTTTTTCACATGAGACGCCATAGATAAGCAGATGGTAAAAAACGGTTGAATAATTTAGAGAAATTTCTAAGGTCTTAGTGACAAATGAATCCTGCACTGTCAACTTTTATTTTCTTCAAGAATAGCTTTTGTTGCCTTTAAATCCCTTCTCAGTCATGGTATTTCTATTTGAATGTTGTCTCTTGAAAAATCATCATATGCGCCAATATTTTGAAATAGTCATCTACAATACTTTGTTGGTTGTGGAACTAAAGAATTTTTGGTTGGATTGCTCCAAATTTATCAGCTACATCAATGATTGCTACCAGTAAGAGTTGAAGCTCAGAGTTAAAAACGACCAATGCACATAAGAATGAACCTCTTTTTCTCTTATTAAAAAGTGAGTCCGGCATCTTGGGATTGCTCCTCGGACCTTTTTCTTTTTCTTTTAAATAATTTTTTTTCTGAATCACAGTGGCTTTTTTTTTTTTTTTAGAAGAACCCTTTTTTATATAACACTTTGTGCTAACGTGTTATGCTTTTGCTATAGAAAAGGTTTGATTAGTCACCACATTGTCAATAGTTTATAGATAGGCCTCAACTCTTCTGTATCTTTGGCCAACTTGTACATCTCCCCCCCCCCCCCCAAACAAAAAGTAGCGATAGGTAAAATAAAAGATCTTAAACTGCGCCTCTAGTGGCTATAATTTCAGAACGAAGAAAAGTATTTCAATCGTATTAATAAATGCTAGGCTAAAAGCTCATTTCAGAAAAAGAATGTTGACCACATAGATTGAGTGAATGTGATACACATCTATTAAATAGCCATTCTGTTTTTTTGCTTGAGTGTCCCACCCCAACGGGTGTTACTCGGTGCGAACCGCACCCCCTTATTGACGCCACTGCATGTAACATAGTTTGTGCTGTTTACCTTTGTAAATATGTGTGGCTTGTGTGTGTGTATGTGTGTTCGCCTGCAAGAACGCTGGAAATAAAGTAAGCAAATTGTCACCATATGACACTATCAAATTCCTTTCAAGACCTTCATATGCAACTTATCTACAATCCTTTTTCAACAGATTCTATGAACAAGAGTTGTTAAGGTGACTATACATCTCAACATACACGAAGGTCTCAAATGATTTAGATTTTCTGTCACTGTTTTGTTGCACAGAGTTCAGAATGTTTTATTCCTGAATTCTTTCACCAAACTGACTACAGAAATACTCCAAATTAAGATTCCCCCCCCCCCCCCAACCAATGACAAAGTCGACGACATTCCTAACAATGAAAACAAAAAGTCGAATTTTCAACTCTGTCAGTGTGTGTACATTATGACGTGGTTTTAGGGTTAGGGCACTACTTAGGGTTAGAGTTACGCAAAGAGGATAGCCAGCAACAGAGAAAGTAAAACAAGCCAACAAACTGAGTAATCAGCTTATCTAGGGAATAGATCAGACTCCACAATTACCTTCGAGTTTATACGAAACAAAAATCAGTTACGACCACTAAGGAGCGCTTTAACTTAATAATCCAGTAACCTGGTCTGGCTAATGATGTGCTCTACAATTTGTTGAGTTCTTCATGCAATGCAAAAAGAGCCTGAATCGTTTTGTGGCTGGTGGTAAGCTTTTTCTCACCTGATCTGTGACATTATATACAACTAGATGAGCAAGTTTGTTCATGTCATTCTTTGATATTTAGCTCGAAGTCTTTGAAGAATTGTTATCTGAAAAAAAATAATTGTAAAAATACTTTAAAAAAATAAATTTTTATATTGAGTGCAATGACATCATTTGTTTTGAATCCATAATGTAATGAACGTTTAGTAGATATAGACTAACAATAAATTTGTGCGACTGGTAATATCTATCGATATAATTCTCTTCTTCCCTCAACAGTTTGGACGAGCAAGAAGTAAAGGAAAGATCACTCTCTTATTTCTGCGGATAGTAACCCCAAGAAAAAACAAGAGGGGGGCGAAGAACAACTGGGTTTTCACACGTCGCAGAGCCCTGCCCGCTCCCATCCCCCTTCGTCCTTCGGGAGGTTTGCACTAAAAAGTAAACTATCTTCAACTCTGAAGGAACATTCGAAACATGTAAAACATTTTACAAACAAACATTTTACAAACACTAAATAGCAGCGCCGGACTTAGCCATTGTGACCAAGAAGTCATGGAAAGAGAACATGTAATCTACTATGTATATTCACCCGTCACAAAATAGCAGTGCCGGACTTAAGCATTGTGGGGCCCAGGGCCTCCGCGAGGGTTGTGGCCGCCTGCGTGCAAAATTTGTAAATGCCGCCCCCCACCCCTCTTTTTTTTTTCTAGAAAACGACGATTATTGTCGACCATGTACCAAAAGCGCCCGATGATTTAAATCCATTTTTGTTGATCAATCCAATTTTAACTTAGCATTTTTTTTTTCAGCTGCAACTTTACAAAGTCCTTCTTCGATTGTAGCAGTAATCGGGCGAAACCCCAGAAAATGTTCATGCATTGCAACATGAGGTGTATAAGAACCAGAAGCAATAATAATAATGATTTGTTCGGTGTGAGTCATATCTGGTGTAGAATCTAATTTTTTGTGAAAGTATTTGTGTGCTTATACCATTTCAAGGATTTTATTTTCCATTTCATTAAAATTTTGAAATTGGTGTATAAATTTATACAATTACCCTTTGTGTGTGTGTCAAACTATTTATGGACCCTTAGAAAGCGAGACATTGCCGATAATAATTCTTTCTATCAAATATTGCTAAGGCTGCTTTTCAACATCACACATTCGTTAATGCGTTGCATCTATTGTTGTTTTCTTTTCAAAAGCATTTTTAAAACTTTTCTTTCTGCATTATATTCGTGTCTTTTCAGAATTAATAAGACCCAAATTTTGTACATGAAATGTCGTCTTCATTAATTTATTCCTAAAACAACTGACAAGGACCATTAAATACAAAAATAAAGAGACTCGAAACACAAAAGTCATTAACGTAGGCCTAAACTTTGATGATTATAAAGATTGTATTTTGGAGAGATGTGCATTGTGTCCACGATCATCTAACATGTGAGGCTTCGAATGTGCCTAAAATGTTATCGAACGCACCACGAGAACAAATGAAGCAACTCAACGCTGAATATTTTTTCCTAAATTACTATTAATAAATAAATAATCCTAAGTACAAGGCACTTAATGACTTTAAATAAAACACACTAAGGCATTGTTTTTAGAAATAATGTTGCCTACATCATTTTAAAGCGTTCTAAACAGTTCTATCTGAAGATAGAATTGAACATGCGGCGGATTTTCGTGCAAGTCTGTAAAGGGTTTGATTTCGGGGTCGGGCCCCGGCGCTTAGCGTTTTCTGGCGTTTTCAGCTTCAGAAGTTCTTTCTGTTGGTGTTTTAAAAGTTTTTGTTCTCGTAGTAAGAAGAAAGAATATAAAAAAGGCCAATATTAATGAGTTTTCTTTTAGAACACACTATTCATCCTATTTTTTTTTAAAAAGTCTAATAATAAAGAGGCAAACCTGGTCAATAGTATTATTCGAGGGACATTCTAGGCAGGGCTTTTTTGTGACGGAACGCACCGGTAGGCTACGGCGTACTGGCATCTTTTTGAAATTTTTTTTACTTTTCTTGTATTTTAATGTATATTATTAATTTTTAGTAGTTAAAAAATAAGGCAATCAACTACTGTGTAGGTACCGGCACCTAATCACTGAGTACCGGCACCTATTTGTTTTACAAAAAAAAAGCACCGCTCTAGGTATATATAGCACAGGACGTCTGTAATGGGCATGATCTTTTTTAAGATCATCTTCGTGCTAAGTCTTTGTCGCGGACCTTATTTTCACACAAAAATCGTCACTATAATGAAGTGCAATAATGGGAAGAAATTCGACCAATCTCAGATAACAAAATCCAGAAAAATCACACTAGCGGAGATGTTTTAAAATGTTTTCTTCAACACGTTTTAACCCATCCACCTCTCGGGTCTACATTTTGGCAAGGTTTTATTAGAAGATGAAACGACGTCTCTTACTTAAGAGATTTTAATGTGTAAACATTTGGTCATAGTCAGAAATGGATTAATAACTATAATGAAAATAAAACTTTTTTTGCCGCCCCTCCCCTTTATTGTTGGTCGGTCCTTGGCTTATTGCTCCAAACAGCTAGCAACCTATAGCTTAATGTAGATCTACACATCGATAATGAGCCAAAAATATTCTACTGTTAACTAACAACCATTTAACATAAAAGTGAAAATGTTTTTGAATTTTTAATGACAAGATCTACTTACTGGGTGGAGTATTCGACTAAACAATAATATTTATACGTATTAAGTAGATACTAAGAAGAAAAAATGTTTTGACTAATCTGCTTCTGTAAGTGCCATTCGAAACAAATGTTACAGACAACCCGCGTAAATTCAAGGTCAGAAATGATTAGCCGCCTCTGGAAAAACCGGCGCGAATCCCACGCGGCCGTCCTATTTTTCCTTATTAAAAGTTTCCAAAATAGCTTCTTATGTACGAAAATCTTTTTTTTTAAAAAATAATATTAAAGGGATATTGGAATAATTAGATATTAAAATATTTCAGTAATTTTTGCTTGCTAAACTAAAAATTTAAAAAATAAAGGTAACCTTGGGAATAATGATTTGGCCGCCCCCTACATTCGGCCGCCTGCGTGCAATGCACACACTGCACAATAGGTAGCGGCGGCCCTGGTGGGGCCCTATGCAAAACGGATTTCGCGGGGCCAAGTTTGGGTAGAGAAGCGGACAATAAGTGAAATTTAAGAGTTTGTATTAGTAAACAAATTCGTCTATACATTTTATTCATTCTTTACTACGTACAGAATTACTTTAGGAGCCTTGCGTGTAGCAAAGTCATACAGTATATCATGATAATTCTGTTTCCTACATAGATCACGCTCAATAGCAATAATTACCAAATGTTTCAATCTATCTTTGAGAATTGTTGACCTCAAGTAACTCTTCATTAGTTTGTGGCGCGAGAAGCTTCTTTCACCAGATTACACAATTACTGCTAATGCATAATGCCGTTTTTATTTATCGCGCGTAGGATTGGCGTTTTCCATAATGAGTGACACCCCAAAAGGACAACTGTTGTCTATATTTTCGTATATTTTAATGACTTTTTCGTATATTTTGAAATTTCGGGAGATTTCCAGGAGCTCCTGGTAAATGGACAGGAGGGCGCGGGAAATCTGTTGTAATTTATAAAATGGTTTTTTTTAATAATTTATACACCTTGAATTAGCGCGGGTCCTAAGAAAGTGCGGGGCCTACTGCGGTCGCATAGGTATGCTACGCCGCCGGTCGACTAGTTTTTATTAATTGTTTTTTGTCGAGCGCAACTTTCATGCTAATAGCATGCTCAGTGTGCTATGGGTTTTTTTTTTTTGGGGGGGGGGGGGGGATAAATCTGTGAGAAGTTTTCCGTGCTGCCCTTACAAAAGCTTATTTTAAACAAAATTGCTGTCGCAGTTAGTTGATGTCGTGTTTAATTGTATATAAAAATGTACATAAATTGAGAGCGACATTTTCTTCCATGGATTTGTTTCTTCTCCGTCTTTTTGTTTTCTATTCGAATGTTGTGTTGTTGTTTTGTTTCATTGTCGATGCGTCATGGTTAAGTGTGACGTAAGATGACAACTAGACTAATAATAGCATACATTTATGTGATTGGAAATATTTGTATTGAATTGTTTTTGTTTAACGCAGCTTTCATGCTTATAGCATTTTTAGTGCGGTGTGGTCCTATCACTTTTCTGGACCAGTTAGGAGGAGGAGGGGGGGGGGGGAAGGAGTATCTGGTAGAAGGTTTTCGTGCTGCCATTTAAAAAAAAAAAATTTCCTTGAACTGGAGCCTCCCGTATGGAAGGTCGACTTGTTAGCCACTGAGCTATCCAAGTATTTATAAAAAGCTTACGTTGCACCCAATCATGCTACACTTAGATCTAATTCTCACGGAGGCCGCGAGACACACATCTGAGGTCCAAAGAAACGCCCTTGTAGAAGTCAGGCGCAGAATGCGTAAAGAAAACAAAATAGACCCCCGGCGGACAACGGCTTTGTTTGCATCGAGTGTGGAAAAATACGTAGGTTGCAAATGTGGTTGGTTAGTCATCTGAAACACTGCACTCATTCTTAATCTTCGGAATCGTAGACATCATTGCCATTGTTATTACACTATGTATATAAAAGTGCAGGTTTTCAGAAGCTAAGGCACCTACTTACACACATATAACATGTTAATAAAAAGAAAATCCGTTTGATTAATTCGAAAAGGCTTTGAGAGAAGCGACGCCTTCTCAACCTGAAGTTAACTTTTCTAATTGAGATTTCCACCGTTAAGGAGTTTTGTAGTCGAAGAGTTTATAGAGAAAGTGGCCACTTTGTTTTGGAAAATCTTTACTTAGGAGCGGAAAATTTATTTCTGTAAGTACAGTGCAGCTGTGAGGGACTATCATCCCTGAGACATTACTAGGTAGCTGTAGCTGTATAGTAACGTTTGAGACTGCTGACTAGTGAATGAACTGTTGAACTTAGAGGTAGATGTAACGACAGAGTCAAACACAACACCTGTAGTTTGTACCCAGGATTTCAAAGATTGTGTGTGTATGTAAATGATCGTCGTCGGCCACTCTTATCTTATATATTACAGACGTTACTTTAAAAAAAAGATAATTACGTCCTAAGCATTTCATGCGTCAATCTAGTCATGCATGTTTATCAATGACTTAAACTCTGCAAAATCGTTGGTTTTCCTGGCTGATTCAGGCAACCCATTCCATTCTTTAAAGGTACTAGGGAAGAAGGAGCACTTGTATGAATTTGTTTTTTGCGTACGGAAAAAGAAATGTGCCTCTAACTGTGTCTTTCTGAGTATTTCATTAGGTTTTTTTTTACTTATTTGTCCAGTATGGTTTAAGTGTTGTATGTATTAAAGCGCTACTTTATTTTTTAGTCTTCTTTCCTGAAGTGTCTCTAAGTTTAGTGTTTTGACTAATGCTGTTACTCTAATCAAATTGATATATTTGTTTGTTATAAATGTGAGCTGGCGCTCCTAGATCTAATTTTTGACCTAATTTTATCTAATTTATATTATTTATATAGGCCAGGGCTATGATGTTTGTAATTTAGTGTCCTTTTTAATTTTTATAGTTCGGTGCTGAGTATTTTGTAGTTTCCGCTATTTATAACTTTTTGCTAGTTTTAGTCTTTTTCGTTTATTTGTGTTTTACTCGTAGAGGAAAAGTAGTTTTTAAAATAGTTAACTAGCCATAGAGCTGTGGATGTTCTTTCTTATTTTTTGTCCCTGGTTAGTTCTGCTTATTTCTGTCTTTGGCATTAGTGATGGATTAGTTGTTATTTTTTAATATCAGTTTACGTGCAGGTCTGAAAACGGTATAGAGCCCCCATATGAGTTTAGAATATAAATAGCTTTTTATCTTCCTTTTTGTATTTTTGTAGATTTAAATTTTAAAATTCTCTTTTTAATGCTGTTTAATTTGGTATATAATGTTGTGTAGTCCGTGTCTTTAGTAATTTGCTAAGTTTTGTTGTTGTGTACGGCTAGTATAAGTTAGGGAAAATAGGTAGTCCAGTTTAGTTTTAGATAATTAGCGTGACGTCATGCTCTCCGATATGTTCGCGCTGACCAGTTATAGCTAGCTCCGGAACCACGTTGAGCTCTCTTTTGTTTTGACCAGTGGTCAGTGCTGACAGTGGTGCCTGTATAAAGTTATTTTTGTGTAGTGTAATTTCAGCTGGGACCGCCTGTACGTTGGAAAATGTTTTTATTTTTGCTTTCCTTCGTTTGTATTTGTATTGATTGTTTCTGCATCTATTGCTATATTCTAGATGCAGACTGATTAGTGTAGTGGCCTCACTGGCTAGTTAATTAGCCATGATTACCTCTGATGGAACCGGAAGTTCTGTAGACTTGGGTAGCGTCACCCAATTGCGCCAGCCTTAATGCCTTTTGCTTTCCTATACTATGTCTATGTGTAAATATTTTATTATTTTATGTTTCCTATGTATTTTTATGAATATTTTATCGTTAGGATAACCACTCTATTAAAGTTGGCATTTTGTCCTACTTTTTAATGTAAAAGATGGCTGCGGCCTAAGCATCGCTGTCATGGCAGCTTGTTTAGTCTTATCTACTATTATCTAGATCTAGCTTATGTTTATTGTAGTCTAGCCTGACCTGTGTTGGTTGTGGCTGGGACTTTAATAACTCAGGTATTGCTTTTATTAGCTACATGTAGGTAATTGAAATTACCTCATGCTTGTATTATGTGTATGCACTAACTAGGTCTAGACCAGTCCAGTCTAATATATGTGTTATAGTCCATTATTATTTTATTTTTTGAATATTGTCTTATGTTTGTTTATTTTGTAATTGCAGGCTATAATTCCTGCCTTACGGCCTAACTGCCTTACGGCCTAACTGTCTGGCGCAGTTATTACTCCCTAACTGCCATTATTTCGGCTGTCTAACTGTCTGCTGTAGTTCTGCTTTACTGCTGCTAGTAGTTTACTGTTTAGTGTTGGGTAATTTAGGTTATTTGAGGGTTGATTAATTATTATAGTTTTTGTTTATTTCAAAGTTTTCATTTTCGTATTCACCTATATTTTTATTGCTTTGTAAGTTGGTTGTAAATAAAGTGTATAAAAGTTTGTTTTATAATTTCAGTTTGTTATTTTATTTTTAGTTAGCTAGTTTAGTTTAGTTTAGTTTGATTGTGCTGTCTGGTTGCTTAGGCGACTTTAGCCCCTTGGTCGCAGACCGAGGTGCACAGATTGGGCCCACCCAGTAGAGCCACCACCTACCTACTGTTATAAATGAACAAATGATGAGCAGCAAGTAATAAAAAGGCCTCACTCAGTAGCGCCACCCTGTATTACAGTTTGTTCTCCTATTAGAAAATCCATTGATTTAATAAGCCATTAATGCTAAAGTAGTTTTTTAGCACGCTGTGGTGGTGAACTGTGCCAAATGCCTTAGAAAAGTCGAATAAAATTGCATCTTTTTGCTGACTATTATCTAATCCTTTTGAATTAATCCTTTTAAATGAGTTTCACATGACCTATATTTCCTAAAGCCACGTTATCTGAGTGATTTGTGATATTGCTACAAATTATGTGTTTCAGTATTTTACATGTGGTGCTGGTAATACTTGTCTGTAGTTTCTCAGATCAGATCTTTCTTTTTTTTTTCTGTCTATGGAAGTAACATAAGCTTCTTTCCAGTCCCTAGGTATCCTGAACTGATGTAGTGATGACTGATGATTTAGTAATTAAGATGAAGTAATCTGAGAGTAACATGAACATCTGTTTGTCTTCCTGTTTGAAATACGTTTTATAAGAATATGCACTGAATAACAGCAACAATATGCAGAGAATATATAAATATTCAACAGCAATATGCATGAAATATACATATTTAACAGCAATATGCCTAGAATATACATATTTAACAGCAATATGCCTATAATATACACATTTAACAGCAATTTGCATAGATAATACATATTTAACAGCAAAATGCATAGAATATACACATTCAACAGCAATATGCATAGAATATACACATTCAACAGCAATATGCATATGTGAGCTTGCGCTCCCTGAGCTAGTTTTATATATATTTTTGTGTATTCTATTTTTTTATAGGCTAGTGCCAAGTGTATTATTTGTACTTCCGCTTTTTGTGTAAGTTAGGTTGGGGTGTATAAAAAATTCGCCACGCTGTTTTAAAAACAGTTCAGTGTACAGTTGACCAGTGGTCAGTATAGTATGTCTGTGTGACAGCCGAAGATCTTTGTGGTCTGTCGTGTACTTATTTTTATTCCTGTACCTGGGACGGCCTGTAAGTTTGCTATTGTTACTGCTGTGTTACTGCTTTTAGCTGCATAAAGTAACTGCTGTTTTAACTGTTGATTTTAACTGTTCTAAGCTGCTGTTGTAGATTTATTTTGTTTCTGTAGATACTAGTGTAGTGTTGCCTTAGAGTTCTATTAGTAAACTTAGTTATAGTCTGTTTCTGTTCTTAGTGAATAGATCTACTAATACTATAGTAAGGTACTAACTAAGGTGTTCTTGTTTTAGTTTTAGTTATGAGTTGGTTGTAGTAGTAGAATATTGTAGATCTAGACTAGCTTATTGTAGTTTGTTAGTGTAGATCTAGGTCTAGACTAGTGTATTAGTTTTAGTGATTTAGTTAGATAGTTGGGTTGATCAGTTTGTGTTAGTAGTTGGTTAGTTTGTTAGTGTTTGTAGTGGTGTAGATTTAGAGGGTTTTAGTTAGTTGATGGGTTCAGTCGTGGTGGTTAGTCAAGTTAGTGTATATATTATATTTTATTATTGATTTATTTTTGCATATTATATGTAAATAAAGTTTCGTTTGTTTATTTATCCTAAGCTAAAGTTTCGTTATCTTGCTTTCATTTAGTTTAGGTTAGCTATAGCTAGTTGTCTGTTTACTTAGGCGACTCTAGCCCCTTGGTCACCATACCGAGGTGCACAGATTGAGCCCACCCAGTAGCGCTAACATCTGCCTACTGTTGGTAAATTTTAATGTTGAGCAGAAGAGAATAGGTATCTCCCACTCGCGCCTGCCTGGCCTGCTCACACATAGAATATACATATTCAACAACAATATGCATAGAATATACACATTCAACATTAATATGCATAGAGTATACATATTCAACAACAATGCATAGAACATACATATTCAGCAATATACATAGAATATAAATATTCAACATTATTATGCATGATCAATAGGAATATGGATTCAGTATCCATTTTCAATTTTAAAAATATGATTAATTTAAAAGACCAGGAAAGACAATTGCCTTCTTTTCAACTGTAACCACTGACGTCGTCCGCAATAGAGGTTATAAACAACAACATTGTCTAATGTAATAAAGCTCGCCTTTGTGTCAATAGATTAACGGAATAGTAGAAAAATTCACGAAGTTGTTGCAGACCTATTTGTGACTTACTTAATTTGCCATTCAATCAACGTTGTCATTGTCTAATATAGCTGTTACATTATAAGATTGTCCGAAAGATTATTTGTAAACTTCTATAAAAAAAACAACGCAAAGAGAATTTGATTATTTCTTAAAATGACGAAATCTAATCAACAGGGATTTTTTTTTTTATAAGAAGGTTTAAAAAAAACGAGATTTCAGATTGGGTATTGTCGAACAACTGAGTCTATGTAACAAGATAGCTTTGCTGCGTGACATCTAAGGATGTTAATGTGTATGTTTAATGACTTGGTAAAGTTAGACGCTAAGAAGATTTTCTTTGTTTGCTTTAAGTGGCTGCTTCATTTTGAAGGGCACGACGTCATAGAGGCTAGAAAATGAAAACAAAAAAACGTGTGCCTCACTTAAGACAAAGACAGAGTTAATTTGAATGAGTTCTTTTCATACACAAAGAGAAGGAACTGGGACATGAGCAAGTGTGAGTGCCGTGACTTTCAAGGAAGAAAGAGTGAATTACAAGTTAAGTTCTATCTCCAAGTTTGTTGGGAAAGGCGTAGCTGGCCTGTGAGCAACTGAATGGGAAAGTCTGTCTCAGTTAATGTGGGGCTTCTATGTGTTTTTCACATTATTTTTAAATTAATTAAGTCTAAACGTGATTTTTTAAACTATAGATCCTCTAATAGCAACCAATAGGAAATGAGATTCAAGACGACTGGGGCTATTATGAGAAATTGGCATCAACTTAGGAGAAACCTGAATAACATTCCTACACAAAGATTTTAATCAACTATTTTTAGTCTAATTTGTCTCAAAGCTTCAACATCTGGGAAAGTAAAATTGTATAGAATTTTAGTATTTACATAGTTTTTAGACAAATATAAATTTCTTCTTATAGTTAAAGTCTTATTTAACGCGGCTATGGCTACCTGGCTCACTAGTTTGTGCTTCAGACTATCGTTGGAATGGTTCACAGTTCGAACTTTATAATTCGTAGGCTACTTGATATTTCTGATTCGGGTCCATAATTTCCTTAATAATTTCCCGGGGGGGGGGGGGGGAGGGAGGAGTAAGATATCTGGATGAATTTTACTGTAATCGTTTTTTTTAAGCTATTATAAAAAAGGGGGTAGCTCAAACCTCCAGAGCCAACATACTCTGCAATTGAAGAGATATGAAAAGAGAAGCTTATATACCTATCTATTGTTAGTTTTAAACTTACTTTATAGCGGCAACCTACAAAGATTGCTAATTCAGCTTATACCACCACTTCGGTCAAGTATAATTTCTTTCCATTGTTCGAGTTACCAAACTAAATAATTAATTACCAATAGTTAATTAACTGACTGGTTAATTAAAGAAAAAATTGATTCTTGTGTTGTCAGGTAAAAGAAATAATTGTGCAAAATTTCAGTTTGACACGAGATTTGGTGTCGGAAAAATTGCTTGTACAAACTTTTTACCAGACAGACAAGACTGAGTTGACATAAGCTTTGTAAAAAAACAAAAAATCTGCAGTGATGGAAAATTAAAAAAAAATAACTTACCAAATTGTTATGTCACAAATGTGTAAGTTCACTTTTCATACAATTTTTAAAAGAAAAAAACATTTAACCCTAAACCAAAAGAAGTATATTTCCCGATTTAAACAGAACCATGCCCAACCAAGGACACAAATTTACACATTATGAAAACAACCCATGCGTACTTCTACAAGTGTTAAAGCAACGAAAGGAAACAATGCACGTAAAATTTCACACAATGTGAACAGAGACACTAATCCCAGGACTTGGAACTCGCCAGCTCAGCACTGAATGCTCTCTGCACTGAAAGGACGGGTTGGAACGGAAACGGCGCACAATTGAAAGGGACTTAAGGGCTGTATTATGAGTGGGCTCTGTATTCTTTTCAAAGAAGCGTAACAACGATTCCATTTGATTCAACAGTCGATTATCTGATCGGATCAGGAAGATAAAAGCAGCTCGAATCTGTTAGATATAATTTGAAGACGTTTTGAGATTTTATCTAAGCGTCAGAGAAATAGCCAATGATTGAAGATAATCTTTGACTTGTACTTATATATGCGTCACAAGGAACAAACCAGACATCTATGTAGGCTCTGGCACATGCATATATCATCAAACTCACTCAAATATCGACTCAAGTTTATATATAAATATATATATATATATATATATATATATAATATTCATTCTCAAACACTATGTATGTATTAAAAGCCATCAATCACTGATTCTCCCCCTTGCCGTGGACGATACAATACTTCAATTCATGATGGAAATAACGCAGCGGTTAAATTTACAAAAAAAATATTTTATTCGCAATTTCGACCCAATGTTATTTTTTTTTTTGGAAGCCGACTTATTTTTAGCACTTTAAATAATACTCGGTTAGTTAAGTCGTTAGAGCATCAGACGTATAACTCGAGGGTCAAGACTAAAACTCCTGAAAGTCCCTAATCCCTAATTTTTAAAAATATTTTTTGCAAATTCAATTTTAATATTTGTTATATATAAAAGTTGAAACGGAATTTATAAACTTAATCCTGATAAAGTTAAGATGATTTAACACTTGATTGAAAAAAAAAGAGTGCATTTGAAAACATCAGTAGAATAGTATATACATACCCACAAGTATGTATACACGCAGGCAGGCACATACACCATCACAAACCTTAATGTTTATTACATGTATCGATTACCTTTAAAAACTGAAATTCTAGACTATAATGCACCATAGTCTTCGCTGTTTTCGGTCTAGTATTACGGCCATGCCGATGCGGGGCTGTATAATGATTTAGGTTAGCCTGCACTTTTAAATGGATTAATTCAAGTGTCAGGCTGCCTAAGATTTTTAGCGGCCCCCGAAAAGGAAAAAGACGCTATTAGTTTTGTGCGAAATGTCTGTCCGTCTGTCCGTCCGTCCCGTTTAAATGACGTAAACTAGAAAAGATATTGAAAATCCGACATCACAATATTTTAGACCATTCAAAGTTCTGATGCAACGGCTACTTTTTTCTTTCTGAAAGCGAAAAATCTAATTTTTAAAATCAGTTATGCAAGCAGTTTTTTAAAGAGAAAAAGCTAATTAGTATGCATTATAAGCTAAACCTAATTTAAAACAAATAGTAATCTTGTAAACTTCGTTTTCCTAATCTCTTTTTATTGCGGAAAGATTTTTTTTTTTTTTTTGAGGATTCAAATAAGAGATTGATTCTGTGGATTACTTGTGTTTCTGTGTTGTTTTTTTGTGATTTTGTGGATTTTTTGTGTGTTACTGTTTAGAGTGGACGGCGCGAGGGTTGTGTAGTAAAGTACTGTGTAGTTATCGTCTCTTTTCTGTCTCTGTACTTGTGATAAACCCTTGTAAAAATGTCAGTTAAGACATTTTTTATTGAAAAAAAGGACCTGGATGGTGGACTTGTCCACGCCCCAGGTACCTTGCTTCTAAAGCTGTCAGGCCAAGGGGCTGTTAAGGCCACTATGGCGAGCCTAATAGAGTGCCTGAAACTAACACCAGGACGAAGTGAGTTCTCTCTATCGCTTCGAGAACCCCTTTGTCTGGTTCCTGGTCCCAACATTCGCCCGATTGAGAACCCGTATACTAGGGAAATCATTCGGGAATGATAAGGACTTCAAGGTAGATGTCTGTACCTTAGAAGATGAAAAAATCAGGGTTACCCTTCATTTGGTAGCACCAACCATAAACAAATCAAAGATAGGAGAAATATTTGGAGCCTTTTGCAGAAGAAGGCTCCAAGATAGAGCCAATCAAGCTAGGCAACTCAGATAAGTGGGCGGCTTGGATAAAAATCCGCAAACAGACTGAACTCCCCCATTATATTCAGTTACGATACGAGGACGATCCGAGGACCTACAAGGTCCTCGTGACCATCCCGGGACGTAGACAACAGTGCTGGCATTGCGGACAGGATCAGCACTGGTCAAACCAGTGTCCAAATAGGGCGAACCCCAGACGGGACCAAAACCCCACAGAAGGTGCAAAGGAGGTAGGAGGGAAAATCTCCTATGCCATGGCCCTTAAAGGTGAGGGAGAGAAAAAGCAATCCGAGATTGATCAACAGCTAAAAAAAGATGGCTTCACAATGGTTGAAAGCAGCAAAGGAGGGGGAAAAAAACAAATAGAAGCTATGGGAGCTTCTCCAAGTGGTCTCCCCACACCTAACAGCCCTGAAAACAAATCTAAGCAAAGTAAAAAAATTAAAACATCCGGAGGGGCAAGTTCAGCACCCACCACCCCAAACAAAATAACAAGAAAGAGGGCCCTCTCTCTCTCTTCCTCATCAGAGGATCTAAACGAGGATCCCCGAGTAGAGGAGGAGAAAAGAGAGGAAGAACAGTTCAAGCTCGAGCTGAACTTTCCAGACTCCCCGTCAGTGCTAGTCATAGATGAGGGCGAGGACCCCAACACACATTCAAACACATAAACAACAAAGCAACTCTTAAAGATAAAATGCATACACACACAATAGAATAAACACGCAAACCAATCTCACACACT
The DNA here is from genome assembly GCA_030265305.1 of Biomphalaria pfeifferi. Taxonomy (NCBI): domain Eukaryota; kingdom Metazoa; phylum Mollusca; class Gastropoda; family Planorbidae; genus Biomphalaria; species Biomphalaria pfeifferi. Next base: position 1,874,989 of record JASAOG010000043.1, on the reverse strand, counting down.
CATGGTAGACATCAAAATTTTGACACTCAACATCACAGGGCTTAACAATAAACACACATACATAGCACACCTCTTAAGGAAATACAAGCCAGATTTTATCTTTCTGCAAGAGACCAACACACAACTGGAACAAACACAAAATAGAGCAGTGAGATTCATAACAAACGAATATTCACATTTGACTAGGGTAACACCATTAGTAAAATCACTAAATTTAGAAAGCCTTCAGGACAGAAGACTCAAAAGTAAAGTAGCAATTATACATAAAACACTGAACCATAATCTTCAAATACAAAAACAAAATTTAATAAAATACTCTGAAAGACACAAAAATAATGGCACATTCCTCGTCCCATATGCTAGGACAAATTTGTACAAATACTCCTTCTTCCCTAGTGCTATTAGAGCATGGAATGGGTTGCCTGAGCTAGCCAGAAAAACCAGTGACTTGGAAGAATTTAAGTCATTGGTTAATATGCATGACTAAATGCATGACGCGTAGGACGTAATCATCTTCTTTTTTGAAGTAACGTCTGTATTATATAAGATAAGAAGAAGATAACACACAGTTAGAGTACAAGGCCAAAAAAGCAGTCTCTCTTATGGGCCTCCGGGAGGGTTATTTTAGTTTAGGTAGAAAGCCACCAGGGACAGCCATTTTACAAACATTCAATAGGTTTTCAATCACACACTCATATCAAGACAATAGCGGAAGGATAGTAATAATTAGGACAAGCTCACAAAAACACACATACACGTTAGTCAACATTTATGCACCCGCTCAAAAAAAAGAGAAACACGAGTTTTTTGGAATGCTAAGTGACATTCTACACACTCAGTACGCAGGAGAAAATTTGATAGTAGGGGGTGATTTAAATTACATTGATTCCCAATTAGACAAGCAAAACACAAACACAGAGGGTCCTGCTCCTCATGTAACAATTAAAACGCATGACTATTTGGGGGGAGTCATTAAGGCATTCCGGTTAGTAGATACCTATAGAGAAGTAGAGGTCACGGGCCGGGTCACCACGTTCAGGGACAAAGCACACCAAATAGAAACACGGATAGATAGAGTGTATGTGCCAAGGGCGTGCGAAACAAACAGTGTAACACATCTCGTAGAGACGTTACAATATACAGACCACAAAGGAGTCTTAGTGGAACTGCTGAACCCAAAACTAAAAAAGAAAAAACAAAAAACACCGATCTGGAAACTTAACAACGACCTCCTAAATGACCCGCTCTATTTAAAAACAATCGCAAACCTCCTCAAAAATATAATACATGACTCAAACACACCCCATTTCAAAGTCACACAAATATGGACGCTAATTAAAAGCTCCATTAAGCAGCAAAGCCAAATACTGGCCACACTAGTCAACTCAAAAAGGAAAAAAGAAGAGGAAATACTTAAAAATTTACTAACACACGAAGAAGACGAAGCAGCCAAAACACATATACTAGCACAACTAGAAGAACTATTTAACTATCAATACAAAGGAGCGGAATTGAGGTGCAAAAGTAAAAAAATAACCGAAGGGCCTAACAAACTTTTTTTATCAGCAGAACAAAACATTGAAATTGACAGAACTATTGACAACATTGTTGATAGTAAAGGAGAAACTATACACGACATGGACAAAATAACAGACACATTTACGAAACACTTTACTAATTTGTATGACAAGGAACAGACGGACGACAACGCACAAAAAGTATTTTTACAGAACTGCAAAGAAATACCAATGACTGAACAGATAGAGACAGACGCTCCCTTTACGCTAGACGAACTGAGGGCTGCTTTAGATACAACACAAAACAACGAATCCCCTGGCCCAGACGGTCTGACGTTTGAATTTTACAAAGCCTTTTTTCCCCAAATGGGACCCCTACTATTAAATCTATACAGTGACATGTTAGTGACAGAACAGTTACCTAGAGATTTCAACTTAGCATACATCACACTTCTACCAAAAAAAAACAAGAAAACAACACCTCACCAGGCGACTTTCGACCGATCTCACTTCTAAACACCGACTACAAACTCCTGACGAAAATGATTTTTAGAAGACTAAAACCCCTCATACCACACTTAATAGGACAGGACCAATACTGTAGCAACCCAGACAAAAACATCGACGAACTTAACCATTTTTTAAGAGACATTATATATTACTGTAAAGACAAAGACTTGAAAGCAGCCCTCTTTTCTAGTGACCAGGAAAAAGCCTTTGACAGAATAGACCATGACTACCTTTTCAAAATACTAGACAAGACGAAGACAGATGGAAGAATGAAGAAATACATAAATCTAGTTTACACTGATGCCACAAGCAAACTCATAATAAACCAAACCCTTAGTGGCAGTATCCCTAGTAGAAGATCTGTTAGACAAGGGTGTCCCCTTTCTCCCTTTTTATACACCCTTTGCCTAGAACCCCTTTTAGAAACCATCAGGCTAGATAGTGGAATCACGGGGATAAGAATCCCAGGCCCCATGCCCGTAGTTAAAGTTAAAGCATACGCTGATGACACCACCCTTTTTCCCTCCTCAGAAAAAGACATAGCCGCAATCATAGATAAGTTTATTCAATTTGGGAGGGCAAGCGGGTCAAAAATCAACATAAATAAATCTTGTATTATGGGATTGGGCAGGTGGGAAATCCCCTCAAACATCCCCTTTAACCTAAAAATAGAGAAGGAAATTAAAATATGCGGCATCACGTGGACAAGCAACCCAACATATTACCACACACAGCAGTGGGAAAATATTTTAAAGAAAACCAAAAACACACTTAAAAGATTTCATTATGCAGCAACTACTATATTTGGTAGAGCAATACTAGTAAACAACCTGGTCATCCCGAAGATAGTTTATTTAGCAAACATCACAGAATCTTCACCAACTTTTATACCAAGCATAAACACAATCATTAGGAATTTTATATTTAAAAGCACTATCAGAAACATTAAACACACAACACTTATACAAAACAAACAGGATGGGGGGATAAACTTACAGGACATCAGAACCAAAATACAAGCAATTAGATTAAAATACATAGGACAAGTAGCCAAGAACCCAAACAATTTTCCATTAACAATATACTACCGGGAGCCTCCGTCATTTTCCTTCACTATACCAGGCTAACCGTGGGGGACTCGCCATTTATGTAACGGTCCTTTGAGGAACGGCTCATGGATGTGTGACAGTTTTGTGGGGACTTTTTTACAACCCCGCCCGTGCAAGGGGTTGACTCTCGTCTACCCGTGGGCATCCCCACGGGGATTATGTTTTGCCATTCGTTTCGCCTAGCTACCCCCTCAAGTAGCCGTTTCCACCCAGGTGCCACGATGAGGCAGAACAGCTCACCTGGGACTGAATGGAGCCGTTTGATTGTCGTCTGAGCTGAGCCGAAGGCTCTTCGAGCTCAAAGTTTGAAAAGAAAAAAACCTGTTAGGTCGTCCAGCCGTAACAGTAAAAAAAGAAAAACAAACCTGTGGGAACACAGTTCTGTTTTAGAGCGACCCTAGTCAATGCCTATATAAAGCATTGCTGTATCCAATGTCTTCAGCCTCCGACACATGGCCGAAGGCCTAGGAGCACTGGGAGCCTCCGTCATCTTCCTTCTTTGTACCAAGCTAACCGTGGGGGAACCGCCATTTATGGAACGGTCCTTTGAGGAACGGCGCATGGATGTGTGACAGTTTTTGTGAGGACTTTTTTACAACCCCGCCCGTGTAAGGGGTGGACTCTCGTCTACCCATGGGCATCCCCACGGGAGTTATGTTTTGCCATTCATTTTGCCTAGCTATCTCCTCAAATAGCCGTTTCCACCCGGGTGCCACGATGAGGCAGAACAGCGAACCCGGGCTGAATGGAGCCGTTTGATTGTCGTCTGAGCTGAGCCGAAGGCTCTTCGAGCTCAAAGTTTGAAAAGAAAAAAAACCTGTTAGGTCGTCCAGCCGTAACAGTAAAAAAAAGAAAAACAAACCTGTGGGAACACAGTTCTGTTTGAGAGCGACCCGAGTCAATGCCTATATAAAGCATTGCTGTATCCAATGTCTTCGGCCTCCGACACATGGCCGAAGGCCTAGGAGCACTGGGAGCCTCCGTCATCTTCCTTCTTTGTACCAAGCTAACCGTGGGGGAACCGCCATTTATGGAACGGTCCTTTGAGGAACGGCGCATGGATGTGTGACAATTTTGTGAGGACTTTTTTACAACCCCGCCCGTGTAAGGGGTGGACTCTCGTCTACCCATGGGCATCCCCACGGGAGTTATGTTTTGCCATTCGTTTTGCCTAGCTATCTCCTCAAATAGCCGTTTCCACCCGGATGCCACGATGAGGCAGAACAGCGAACCCGGGCTGAATGGAGCCTGCGAAGAGACTAGAAACAAAAATAACCAAAACCAATAATCCTAAAGAATATAGACAAGGGCAGACAATTGAAAGTCAAGAATCTTTTATGAATAATGTAATATTTTAAGACAAATTAACTATTTTTTATTTATTTATTTATTTTTTAAAACCCCTCGTAATGTGAGAAAAAAGAATCCTTAATCGACACCCCTATCCTGAAATAATGTACACATGACCCTAACAGAACCCTGAACAATTGTGATACATCAGTACCTTTGCTTGGTTAACTATCCCAGAATGACTCTAACAGACCCCAAGGAGCACCTTGATGATGCCAGGGCAGCGCTCTTACATCTCAAGGAGACCTTTAAAAAATTGTCGTGAGAGGGATTAACCTGTTCCCTGATCAGTCTTTTTTAAATACATAAGGCATACAGGGCAGCTGTATAAAACCCTATATTAGCTTGCCTTGCCTAATTACTTGCTATTACCTGGGAACATAGCATTGCTTCAAAGTCAATTTCCTGAAAGATTGTTAATGTTGCTGTGCAGCTTTGTTAATGAACTCATTTATGTTGAAGATTGTTACTGTTAAAGCAATAATACTGAGTCTACTTATCAAGGAAGTCCTTTTTCTCTGTATTACTTCATAGAAAAGATGTTGTTCTGTTGTGTAAAATTAAGCTTAGGATGAAATCCGTCACTTTTTCCTCTTCGTCCTACCACCAAGTTCAATACATTATGTCCCCTTTAGCCATAAAGTGACAACGACAAATGCCAAGTGCTTAAAAGGAAACATAAACTAATTGGATACAATTACACTTCAGAGTTCTTTTTGCTTCGTTTAATTTTTTTGAAAATGTCTACAAGATAAGATAACTTAAATTCAGTTTGACTACAATTGACAACCTTGGCGTTGTCAAATTAGTAGATATTAAATGAATTGTAATTTCTTGACCACTCATGTTTTATTTTTAATTTTTTAAATGTCTACAAATTAGTGGATATTAAATGAATTGTAATTTCTTGACCACTCATGTTTTATTTTTATTTTTTTTAAATGACTACAAATTAGTGGATATTAAATGAATTGTAATTTCTTGACCAAAAAGAGATTGAGCCTTTTCAAAACAATGAGATCAACTATAAGACATCAATTAGGCCAGGGGAAGCGCGGTGGCTAAGCAGTTTGGCTTCCGAACCGGGGACCCGGGTTCGAATCCTGATGAAGACTGGGATTTTCAATTTCGGAATCTTTGGGCGCCCCTGAGTCCACTCAGCTCTAATGGGTCCCTGACAAGTAAAGGAGGTTGGTCATTGTGCTGGCTACATGACACCCTCGTTAAGCGTAGGCCACAAAAACAGATGAACTTTATATCATTTGCCCTATAGACCACAATGTCAAATAGGGGAACTAGTTAGGCCAGGTTCACATCCAACTTTGCATTCACTTGCACCTATCCTTTGATCTGCTGTACCGTTGGGGCACTACACAAAATCTGTTAACCTTCTTTCTCCATTCTTATCTCTCATTTGTTTTTTATTTAATTTCATTCGGATGTTCTTTCTGAAAATATTGAAGCCTGCCTGGGTGGACCACTTCGGGGGCCGATTTTGAGTTTGTGTTTCCACACAAACTGTCTTTTGTAACCTTGTTTCATAAAAATTTGCAATTTATATGTAAAAATAACAATGTCAAGCAAAAGTTTAACCTGTTGCATCATTTTATATATTTTGCTGGGTTTTATTTTTTACTTTTTCTCCTGAGTTTTCTTTCTTTCTGTTACTTTCTTTCTGTTATTTTATTTCTGTCACTTTCTCTCATTTTATTCATTAAATTTGTTCTCATTAAAATATGTAAAATAATATTTTAACTTGTGTTCTAGATCTTTTTTGAATCATTGCAAAGTGAAACGAGACTATGGTATTTTCGTTTCCTCAGTAACTAACAGCGACTCTAAGTGAGAAGATAATATTCTATTACATTGGTGTAGTGCACAAATTGTAAGACAAATTTCCTCACGGACAATAAAGATTATTATTATTATTATTATTCTATTTTACTCTGTCATAAGCATTCTCAACCCCTCACCTTTATCAGCACTTCATTGATCTTCGATTTGAAGGTTACTGACTAAAAATAAAAACCCCATAAAAAGATCACATGACGATATATATTCTCTATCCGATAGTTAGTGTTAGACGATGCGCTCCTTGGTCATGGTCATGTTGGCTTGCGAATGCTAACTGCAGCTCTAGAGAAAAAGATCCTTGCAATGGAATTGAGATTCATCCCAAGAACACCTACAAAGACTGCATCACAAAACAGGAGATTCGGAACAAGATCACAAACAAATGCAATAAGACCCCCACGATAACCTGCTGACCACTGTCAGAAAACAGAAACTAAAACTTTATCCTCGTATCACAAGGTTTTCTGGACTCGCAAAGGGCCTTCCACCAGGGAACAGTTTCAGGAAAAAGAAGAGCCAGACAGAGACATCTATGGGAAGATAATATCAAAGAGTGGACGGTCCTGTCTCTGAAAGAGATCTAATCAAGGCGAAAGACAGAGAAGAATGGAAATAGACGGTCGTCAGATCTTGTGTGCCTCATTTGTTCAACAGACTAAATAATAGGTAAAGGTAAAGATGAAATGTAAAGGACATGACATTAATCACTTGGTCACCCGCCCAAAACATCGGCTCCACCACTCGTCAACCACAATTTAGAAAGGACCGACACATATAAAACCACGAAGTCTTCGAAGAACAAAGACTTTTTTTATATTTTCTCTCTCTCTCTTCTCTCTCTCTCTCTTTCTCCTTTCTTTTACTTTCTGTCTGTAGTTTTAATTTTATGAGTCTCTTGTCTTTTTTGTAGTCGAGGTGTTTGTGGAATGTTCTAAAGTTTATATAGTTAAAGTCAAAAAATTGAATTTCTGAATTGTTAGGACGTACTTCCGCTGGTTCTTTATTTTCCCAGGTCTGTAATAACACACATATAGGAAACAAAAGTGAAAACACACAAAGCTTTTATCATGTACAAGCAAACGGAGGCAGAAAATACAATTCACAAAATATAAGTTTATAGTAAACATATAAATGAGAATTTTCTGGAGTAAAATCGAGGGAAATGTGGAAAAGGCGGACGGTAAATATGTGTGACAAAAATAAAAGGCGAGGGGGGGGGGGGGGGAGGAAGCGAAATGTTGATCTCTGTTTCATATAACCTTTGATAGAGTCCAGTTGGTCATTATACCGATTGACAGTTGGGAAGGATTTTATCCATCGGACAGGAGTGGACCGGGAGCTCTTCACCCAAATTCCTGCTAAAAGTTCCACAATGATAGTGACCATTACTGAAACTAAACGATATCCTGAAGACAATACCTAGATATAAGACTGAGAACGTAGTCTATGCAACAAAAAGATATTAACCTGAGGGCATAGTCAATGAGTGAACTAGTTGCAATTTTCAAAGTGTTTCATCGACCAATGCTGCTCAAACAATCTATCTCTAAAGGCCTATTGTTAAGTGTATTTATGTGTTCCACTTGGAGGTCCAATCTATAGACCTTGTTGTTTCACCTAATGGATTTAAATATGGCTTCACTAGAAAACATCTAAGGGGGATTTCTCATAATTATGCATATCCAAGAATCATTCCTTCTGAAACATTGTCATTAAGTAAATAAAGTTTTCACAGAAAAAGAGAAAATAGTTGAATTCATATTTTTTTCATAAATCGATAACTATTCCAAAATATTTGAAATCCAGTTATGCTAGTGAATTATTGATATTTTTTAACTGCATCGTACAACACACTATCGTGAAGTAAAAAATGTTGACATGTGACGTTGGTAAATACAGTGATACCTCCTAACTGGTGGGGGATACAAGGGAGACAATCAGAATTTTTATATTTGTTTATACATTAATACATTTGTGGGGACAGTCAAAGAGTTGGGATTACGCATTAAGCAGTTCTATAAATACCAAACTAGACGGTCGTAAATAATTTGAAAGGAACTGATGTTTCTCCCAATTACTCTGTGGTTAATCTATGATTGAATAAATAATTAACTTAACACACTTATCAACTAAGCTACCATGAAATAAAAAGGAATTATAAATAAAATCACTATAGGAACTCTAGTTGACTAATGGCAGTATTATCGTACTATATAAATAGTAAATTGTTTGTCAAGTACAGATTTTTATATATTGATCGCCGGACTATGAAATTATGATGGCCAGATTCTCTGCAACTTTTGGTATAGCAGGGATCGTCCTAAAGTGGCTTGGATCCTACCTGAATGAACGCACCCAAAGTGTCATTGTTAACGGGACAGAATCAACAAGCTTACTTTAGTACGGAGTACCCCAAGGATCAGTTCTAGGCCCAGTACTGTTCACTATATATACATATACACTCAGAGGTGTCATACGGCCAACCGGCATCCTATACCACCTCTTTGCAGATGACTCACAGTTATATGATTCCTCAGTACCCTCAGAGGTGTCGCATCTGCAGAGAAAATCAGTGGTATCGTTGCAAGGGTGAGCGATTGGATGGTTGAGAATAAGCTCAAGATGATCGAAGACAAGACAGAAATAATTAAGATTGGCACTCGGAACAACGTCTCATAAGATGAGAGCACAGATTCTTTTTTTATCACGAACTGCAAGGTTCCTTATATCCATGTAGTGCGGAATCTTGGAGTTTTCTTCGACTCAACACTATCTTTCGATCCACACATAAGTCAACTCTGCAAGGGTCTTTATCTGCAGCTGCGTAGATTAGGCCAGATCCGACCATATTTAACAACGGAATCAACAAAAACGCTAGCTCTGGCATTCCTACTCTCCCGCCTTGACTACTGCAACGCCGTGCTATCAGGTATACCCGATGATAAAATAGCCAAGCTGCAACGTATTCAGAACAACGCCGCACGAATAGTTCTAAGAACAACGAGACGAGATTTTGCTATTACGCCAATGCGCACGCTCCATTGGCTTCCTGTGAAAGCGAGAATCAACTGCAAGGTGGCCACACTTTGTCATTAGTGTATGGGCGTAGCCAGGATTTTTTTTCGGGGGTGGTGTTTGGGGGGATTTTTTCTTCCCCCCCCCCGCCCCCTCCCCCCGACGAATTTCTTTTTATATGTATATATGTGTGTGTGTGTGTGTGTGTGTACATAATCTTTATTACAATCTGACCTTCATTTTTTCGGAAGACGTTTATTGTGCCCTAAAATTGGTTCTTCCTAGAGTTAGTGTAAAAATTGTATACTCCCCGCCATTGCTAGCAAAGGGGTCAAGGGGAGCGCCAGGAGCTTCCCAGCGCGGGGCGGAGAATCCCGCCAAGTACAATTTCTGGTATTGAAAGCCAACAAATTGCATATTCTGAGGTATCTACAGTGCATTTTCCTGCTATTAAAAAGTTTTATTTCAAAAACCTAAAGTGCTATTCTTACTGACTTAGACCCTCCCGCGCCGTTCGTCGCATTTGCCGTCAAGCTGTTTCCACAAAAATCTGTCACTGGTAATGTCTAAAGCGTCTTCCCAAATGCTCTGAGGACCTCCATGATTGTGTGGAGCCAAGTTGTACTAGGATGTCATCGCAACTCTTTTTATGCGTAATTTCTTTTGTCGGAGAACATGTCCCGCAAACCTCATGCGACGCACTGTCACAATCGTACTAGGGAGTCGACTCCCAGTTCGGCATAGATTTCCTTGATTTAGACCCGATCTCTATAGCTGACTCCTAAAATCTGTCATAGCCATCTTTGTTGAGCCACATTTAGTGTTTTTCAATTTCGGCAGATGACTATTCACTGCACTTTATTAATGGAGCCCCGCCACTGGTAGAAATGTGTAATCTCTCTTGAATACGCTCTTGGAATTAGGTGACTGTAGTTTGCTTTAGATTTCATATGGAAAAGAAAAGCTTTATTGTCAAAATCATCTGTTGGAGGGTTTTAACTAAAAAATCTCTGGATTTTTTTTTTTTTAATTCAAAATCCCATTTAGCTACGGCCATATAATTTGGTAATTTGGGGTTTAAACTCAAAACCTCTTTTGGCAACGCTCATTTTGAGTGCTTAATTTGCTTTTTTTTTTTTATTGAAGATGTATTTTGTAGCTTAAAACCCCGCTGGCGGGGGATTTAAACCCAAAACCCCCTTGGGCTACGCTCATAGATTTTAGAGTGTGTAATTTGCTTATTTGCTTATATTCAAAAAGTATTTGCTTATTTGCTTATATTCAAAAAGTATTTTTAGGCTTCAAACTCCACTGGAGGGGAGTTTAGACTCAAAACCCCTTTGACTACACTCATAGAATTTTGAGTGTATAATTTGCTTTTTTTTTAATATTAAAGAGGTATTATTTACCTTCAAACCCCGCTGAAGGGGGGTTTAAACTCAAAACTGAGTCGAAACCCATTTAGCTACGCTCATGACATTTTAAGTGCGTAATTTGCTTTTATTTTATATTGATAAGGTATTTTTTGAGCTTCAAACCCTTCTGAGGAAGGGGGGGGGGGATTAAACTCAAAGCCCTTTGGCTACGCTCATAGAGTTTTGAGTGTGTAATTTGCTTTTTTTAAATTGGAGAGGGGTTTTAAAATCAAAATCTTCCTTAGCTGTGCTCTTGGAATTTGGGGATTGTCGTTTGCCTTTTTTTTGTTTTGTTTTATAGAAGAGGGGAATTTAACTGCAAACACCCCTGGTAGGGGGTTTTAAACTCAAAACCCCCTGTAGAAGTCTTAAACTCAAAACCCCCTGGTAGGGGGTTTTAAAGTCAAAACCCTTAGGTAAGGGGTTTTAAACTAAAAAATCATTGGCTGTGTTGGGGCAAGTGATGGTTTAGTATTACAATTTCACCTAAAATAAACAAAATCAAAGGAAAAAATCAGTCACTAAATGCCGTCCCCCCCCCCCCCCCCCCCCATGGATTGAACCCCAACCCCCCCCCCCCTGGCTACGCCCATGCATTAGTGTATCTATAACAAAGAAATGCCTTAGCTAACTGATCACTCTATATGCCCCTCAGAGAGCCAGTGCACGGACCAAAGGTTTGGAACTCACTCCCCATTGATCTCAGACAGACATGCTACACTACTTTCAAGAAGAACATTAAGACCTATCTGTTTAAAAACGTTTTTAGATTAACTGTCATTTTAGCTGTCGTGTTTATGTTTGTAATATTATCACAGCACCTTGAGCCTACATCATCTTTGTTAACAGCGCCTTGAGCCTACATCATCTTTGTTAACAGCGCCTTGAGCCTACATCATCTTTGTTAACAGCGCCTTGAGCCTACATCATCTTTGTTAACAACGCTTTATAAATACAATTATTATTATTACAGTTAGTAATAGTTGCCAGACAATTTCATCATTGGTTTCCACTTTCGGTGTTAAAGTTTCGATGTTTGTTTTACTGGCACTAGCACTAGCCTATGTAAAGATCTTCGATTTACTGGCACTAGCACTAGCCTATGTAAACATCTTCGATTTACTGGCACTAGCACTAGCCTATGTAAACATCTTCGATTTAGTGGCACTAGCACTAGCCTATGTAAATATCTTCGATATACTGAACCAACAAATACACGTTAGACTACATTATAATGAGCTTAAAATAATTGAAACAAAACAAAACAAAATAATTTCATTGTCAGGCTGCTTGTGTTAATGGAGATCTAAAACTTGTTTGAAATGATTATTCATTGTTATAAGTTACACACATTCACAAGTACACAAGTACACACACAAACACACAAGAACATAATATGTTGTGTTGTATTAGAAGCATTATGACACACATTGGATCAAGTAATAGGACGGTTGAGGTATCTAGGTTCAATCAAGGAAATTTTGTAGAGAGTTCAGCATTTTGCATCAGGATTTGTTTTGTGTTGCTTGACACTTGCACAAGAATATTGATTTATGCATGTGTAGGTACAGAATGGGTTGCCTGAGTCAGCCAGGAAATCAACGGCTTAGCAGAGTTAAAGTCATTAATTAACATGCATGAAAAGATTGACACATCAAAAGCTTAGGGTGTAATTATCTTATTTTTTTGAAGTAACGTCTGTAATGTATGAGATATAAGAACTTTACTTTCTGAAAATGTGATGCAATACTTTAATGCAAACTTACATATTTTCACCTAAACCAATTTAGTAAAGGGAAATTTGTCTTTTTACAATACCTCTATTAGAGTCAAAACTTCGTGGAATCTGGTCCATAAATCTTGATCCAGATTTGCTAAGCTCTTTAATACAATTTTGGAATTTCTTTGAGAAACAAGAAGATAAGATTTATCGGTTAGCGATGACTTACTTAACAGGATAAAAAAAAATGAATGAAACCAGCCTCCGACCTCAAGGAAAAACGCTGACTTTCGTTAATTCACTTTTAGGATGTTATAGATTAAAAAATTAAAATATAAATGACATATTTAACATCTTTTACTGGTGTTAAAATTGAGTTGCAGGGGAAAAAAATAGATGTACTAAACTTGTTTTCTGTAAAAAAGGAATGCCTACATAGGCGGCACAACAGAGAGATAGGGCTGCTTTAAAACATTCACGTACAATTCCAAAACTGTGGTCAAAAACGGAATTATTTTTTAGCTTTTCTAACAACATAACGGATTTAGTGCATAACAAACTTTTAGCCAAGAAATAGACTGGATGTAGCCACTAGAAAAGACCTTGGCCTTACTTTGGCTCATTTAAAGCTTGACATTTTGTTGTCAGACTGCAGGGGATACAAGATTCCCATTACCTTTATTTCATTTTTAGTCAATTCAGCAATAATAACATTTATATAAAAATGAATCTAAATTTACAATTAAACCTTAAAATATTAGGCCCTAATATTCAGTAAATTAAAAATGGGACTTTTTAAAGGATTTGAAAGAAAGTCGTGACAATGAGGTTTATTGTTGTGTAATCATTGTAATTATAATTTTTTAAAATTATAGTTATAAAATTAACAATCTGTTATTGACAGCATGAAGATTTGTAAATAAATGACATTTTATTCTAATTTGTCTTCTCAGGTTTCTTTATTTGTATTTTTCTTAGAAGGGGGTGGGGAAGGCGAATTTTTAAAAAAGAAACTATACAAAATGGTGCGGCAGGCCTAAAAACGGTTGAAGACCTCTGGTATAAAGGAAGAAGAAAATTCATTAGGCTAAATAAATTTAAGTTTCTATCAAACTATTTCATTTCATCACATTGTATTGATTATTGTAATTTAGTCATATAAGTGTACTTTGTGCTTATTTGATGAGATTTAATGAGATTATGTGCCTGTGCTTTCTAACGGATTTATTTTAGATTCATATTTTAAAACAAGAAAAAAAATACTTTCAAATAAAAAGAAAGCTTATATTAAGCATAGTTATATGAATTAATTTGGATCAGTCATGTCATTAAATGTGTAATAGATCTAGTCTAACAAAAAAAAAAAAAAACATTTATAAATAAAAATGGGGAGGGGGTGAACGACCTGAATTTGAGCTCATGGCTCAAGCCTCATCAAGCTGACTTGCGTTCTTATGAAAATAGAAGATTGTATAGTTATTTATTGTTTCCATAGTCTAGTCGCAGTGGCGTAGCTAGGGTGGGGGGAGAGGGGAGAATTTTTAAAATCCCCCCCTGGCCCCCACCTGAGGAGGTCCCCGAAATTAGTGTCCAAAATTATTTTTTTTTACATTAAATATTACGCAAAATGAAGGGGCTCCCAAAAAGGTCAAGCCCTCCTCCCGGGGTCTCCCAAATAATGGCGAATTCCTAGCTACGCCACTGTCTAGTCGTATTTCATGTTTGTGTTTACTAAGATTCAGACGACGACCTATAACGACCGATTTAGATTATACCACTACTTCAGTCAAGTACAATTTCTTTCCCTTGTTCGAGATACCAAACAAAATAACTAATTACCAATAGCTATTAACTAATCTGTTAATTTATTTTTTTAATTATTTCTTTACTAAAATTGTGCAAATTTTCAGCTTGATCCCAGATTGGGTGTCGGCGAAATAAGGTGTATACCTTTTTTTTACCAGACTGACAGAGCTGATATACGCTTATAAGCTTTGTAAAAAACGAATAATAAGGCATTTTATCGATTCCAAAGAATATGGATAAATGCAGTATTTCACATGACAACACAAACTCAGTTAAGACGTTGTAACCTGCACATATTGACACTTCTGATACAAAGCATGTCAGAAAAAGCAATACAGACAAAGCAATACAGACAAAGCAATACAGACAAAGCAATTCAGACAAAGCCATTCAGACAAAGCCATTGTTACCCGAGGTTCGATTTAAGTTTTCTTTGCGTTGTCTTTGCCTGTTTTCGGGAATGGCTTTTTTTTTCCTTTTAGTCTCAAACGAATATCACATAATTTTCCAGCTCTCTTTTTCAGCTGCCAGCTGCTTTCTTCTATGCCGGCAAGGGCAAAATTGCGCCTAATTTGAAATTCATACGTTCATAAGGAAACGTGAATCCGTTATATCCAATCATCGTTACGTGAAATAAACACCATTGCAACATAACAGTATCCTTCAAGCCTGGTGTTCACCTCCTTATGACTCTGAGTTAAACATATCAGGCTAAGGTTAAATATTTTTTAATCCACAATGTCATCGTGACTTACTGATAACATTATGCAGCCTCGTTATCATGTGTATGTGTGTTCAACATGTCATTCGTACTTTAAACAATGTTTTAGTTTTTTTGTTTTTTTTGTATCGGTCACAGTCTTTTCTTAGAACAGCGAGAGACTAAGTCTTATTAGTTCGTCCAGGTCTCATAAAGAACCACCTAATAGATCTATAAGAAAAGTAATTAATTGAACTTAAAAACTAACTGTATATATATATATATATATATATATATATATATATATATATCATGGGCGTAGCCAGCATTTTTATCGGGGTGGTAGGGAGGGAGTGTGGTGAATTTTTAAACTCAAAACTCCTCTAGGATGTGCTCGTGGAATTAGTTGTCTGTATTTTTCATTTAGTTTTTTTGTTGGGAAGGTTTAACTTCTGCATTATTTCCGGTATTGAAAGTAAAAAAAAACAAAGCATATTCTCAGGTATCTACAGTTCAATTATCACGCTACTCTTCTAACAAAAAATTGAAAGTCAAAAACCAAATCTGCTTTTTACTGCACTTTATAAATGGAACCCAGCGACTGGTAGAAATGAATAACTGTAGTTCTGCTTTAGTTTGCTTTTTTTTTTAAGGTGGAAGGGGTGAAAGGTAACCACAAAGCCTCTTTTGGCTACATGTAACTTAGTAATTGTAGCTTTGCTTTTCCTTTTGTTAGAAAAGTAGGTTAACCTCAAAACTCCTATTTGCTACGCTCATGGAATTTGGTGACTGCAATTTGGTTTAGATATTCTTTCTTCTTTGTTTTTACTGAAAAAGGCCAATAGCACAACATATTTTCTATTTTCTAAACTTCTCTAACAGACTATTCTAGAGGATATACATAATGATATAAAAAGGGAAACATTCCTGAAAGTTAATGAGTTTAATATAACAAATAGATAGTAGAAAGTGCGGCGTCTTAGGTATTGATGTGACATAAGACGCATTTTTTTTTCAGGTTACTCCTGTTCAAATCAATCTTTGGGACTGTATGTACATAATATAAGTATTGGGGCAATGCCTCTTCTTCATCTCTTTACATCCAGCTCTCATTTCCTTAGTGAAATATTTAATATATTTATGATCTTTTGAGCTTTGAAAAAAAAGGTGCAAAGTAGCAATACAATTCAAGGATTTCAAATGGCCAGATAAGAGATCTCTAATGCAAACATTAGATCCGTTAAACTGTTCATGTTTTGATAAGCCGCTATTTTTCCATTACATTTGTGTCATTGTGACCTGATTTATCTTCGCTTTTTTTTTACAAGGGTTAAAGTTTTATCTTTAGCTCTTCTAGTTATTAAATTGGTTCACAAGTTTTCTAAGAGACTTAGACGTTGCTGCCACTTTTAATGGTCTTAAAAATTGTAATTTAATTACAAAAATGTTGCGCTAAATCAGGGGTCTCAAACACGTGTCCCTGGCCAGCGAAACAAATTTGTGTGGCCCGCGGCCACGTCCGCGAATTCAAAAAAATTAGATAAAATTTACAATGACCACATATAAGCTGTGAAAAGATTTACAACTGCAAAAATCAGTAAATGAGGTCCGCCCACTGCAAGTGAAGATTCTGTGAAGGCAAGCTTTGTTGTTAGCGAGATGGCATCATGACCATTCAGTGAAGGCCAGTTTGTAAAAAAGTGTATGCTACAGGCGTGTGAAATTATCTGCCCCGAGAAAAAGAAACTCTTTGAAGGCATAAGTTTGTCTGCGAACACAGTTGCAAGCAGGATCACCGAGTCAGCGACAAATGTTCAACAGCAACTGATTGCCGCTGCAAAAGACTTTGTAGTATATTCCATTGCACTGGACGAGTTTACTGGTGTAACAGACACCGCATACTGTGCCGTATTCATTCGTGGGGTAGACGAAAACTTGAACATTGTGGAAGAGCTGTTGGACTTCCTACCCATAAAAGGAACGACGAATGGACGCGACGTGTTTCAAGAACCGGAAGCTTGTATTGACAGGTATGGGCTACCGTGGGAAAAACTTGTTTTAGTGGCTACGGACGGTGCACCAGCAATGTGTTCAGAGAAGGTTGGTGTTGTTGGATTAATGGTAGAGAAACGGTATCAGCTCAGCTTGGCGGGACCTTTTGCAGCCATACACTGCATTCTGCACCAAGAAGCACTCTGCGGTAAAAGTCTACAAATGAAGAACGTGATGTAGGTTCGTGAAGACGGTGAACTTCATACGTGCACGGGGTCTCAACCACAGACAGTTTGTGTCATTTCTAGCTGATTTAGAAACGGAATACGGAGAGTTGCTTTATCATACGGAAGTCAGATGGTTTAATCGTGGAAAAGTGCTGCAGAGATTTTTTGAACTGAGACTGGAAATAGCATTGTTCATGGCAATGAAAGACGGAGACTACTGGAAGATTTTGAACACCGCTTTCAGCTATTCACTGCTCTCGAACCACAGTTTTTCCTTGTTGCCACTCTGTTCGCAGTTGAAGTGAAAAACGTTCCAGAGGAAGTCCAGATGGAACTACTGGACCTGCAGTGTGACACTGTTCTGAAGCAAAAATACGCTGATGTTGTTCCAGATTTTTACCAGTTTCTTCCCAGAGAGAAGTTTCCAAACTTATTCTGCGCAGCAGCTAGAATTCTAGCGATGTTTGGGAGTACGCACGTTTGCGAACAGTTTTTTTCCTGAATGAAGATAAAAAAAAAACAGCATTACGATCAAGACTGACTGATGAGCATCTGAGAGCAATCTTGCAGCTTGCCACTACACGCGACCTCAGGCCTAACGTTGATGGTCTGGTTAACTAAACTGCCTGTGCATGTAATAAGCTACACTAAATGTAATTAATAATTATAAAAACTTTATTTTAGCATTTAACTGCAGTGATTGTAGTGTTCGTAAAAATTAATGAAAAAACATTCTCTTTTTGTGGTGTGGCCCGCTAAATGGTTGTTACTTTCCACCGTGGCCCACATGCGGAAATGAGTTTGAGACCCCTGGGCTAAATAGTTCAAAGTCTGTTGCTTTTATCTCTAACAAAAGTATACAACAAAATATGTTAGGTAGCATGTAGCTCTGTGGTAATTTACACAGACATATAGTCTGTGGTAATTTACAACAACAAATTGGTCTGAGGTAATTGCAGCAACATTTAGGTCTTCTGTAATTTACAGCAAAATGTAGGTCTGCGGTTATTTACAACAACATGTAGGTCTGAGGTAATTTACAGCAAAATATAGGTCTGAGGTAATTTACAACAACATGTAGGTCTGAGGTAATTTAAAACAACATGTAGGTCTGCGGTAGTTTACAACAACATGTAGGTCTACGGTAATTAAAAACAACATGTAGGTCTGCGGTAGTTTACAACAACATGTAGGTCTGCGGTAATATTTAAAACATGTAGGTCTGCAGTAATTTACAACACGTAGGTCTGCGGTAATTTACGATAAAAAAATAGTTGAAGTGTTTGAAACACTTTCACGGAGTCTACTAATAATCAGATAAACACTGACAAGATTAAAACATGACCTGACGATGAAAGGGGCGGAGCTGAGTGGTAAAGCATTTGGCTTCCGAACCTGAAGTCCCGAGTTCAAATCCTGGTAAAGAGTGGGGACTCTAGTTTCGGGATCTGTAGGGCTCCTCTGAGTCCACCTAGCTCTAATGGGTACCTGACATAAAATAGAGTAAAAAGTAAAGTTTTCCTTTCAGACCTTGCTACCTATGGTTGAAGCTTAGGTTGAAGTTTATCAAGTAATGCTTAGAATAAAGAGTATCAAGCAATGCTTAGGTTAAAGAGTATCAAGCAATGCTTAGGTTAAAGAGTATCAAGCAATGCTTAGGTTGAAGAGTATCAATAAATACTTAGGTTGAAGAGTATCAGGCAATGCTTAGGTTGATTACAGGGCGGCGTTAGTCAAAGGCAAACTAGACAGGCCACCTAAAGCCTCCGATTGGTGGGGGCCTCGATTAGGATTCAAAGAATTTCTTTTAGATAAAAAAAAAAATATAAAACATAGATCAAATCCAAACAGCAAAACACTCTGTATCCACTTGGCTAGCCTTAAGTCTCTACTTTGATTAAAAGTTTTTTGACGAATGTTTAGATCTACTTGCTAGACTATACATTAGTTAGAAGACCATTGTTAAGATCTACTTGCTAGACTAGACATTAGTTAGAAGACCATTGTTTGGATCTACTTGCTAGACCAAACATTAGTTAGAAGACCATTGTTTCTTTCTTTCATTTAGGGCCACCCTATTCATTTCCCCTAGGGCCTTATATAATTGTTGGCCTTAGGCAAAGCTTTGCCTAAGGCCAACAATTATATAAGGCCGGGTCTCTGGGTTGAAAAGTATCACGCAGGACTTAATTGGAAGAGTATCAAGCAATGTCAAGGTTGAAGAAATGAATTTAAAAAAAAAACAACAACAAAGGCGAACATTGTTAAGAAATCCAACTGTTGTCAGTGACGGCGATACCTAGCCGATGTCATAAATTTGAAAAACAATATCATCTGCATTTGAAATTAACTTGAGAAAAAAGTTCCAAACACGTTGACGTTTTTACGGTCTACTTACAGCTGCAACTTCACAAAGCGTAGGATCCTAGACTGTAATAAAAAAAACAACTAATAAACAACGGGACAAACACAGAGCATGTTTGAATCGATAGTTTAAGACAGTGATGCCCAAACTACGACCAGCGGGCTATATCCGATCCTAAAGTGGTGCTATCAGGCCCTATAGGTTTCTGCCCACAATGCACATAGAAGACTTAGGCGATCGGCTCTTTTGAAATCGTTTTTTTTTTACATTGAAGCGGCTCACGCACATGAAAATTGTACATAACCTCCAGACCAAGACAGGTTGAGCATCACTGGTTTAAGAGATAGACTCGCATGGCGCTATCAGCTTGCAGACGCTCCAATCAGCTCTCCATGCGGGACCCACGCTGGATAGAGACATTTTATGTAAATTTACAACACAACAGAAGCCGATAACTAGGGGACACAACTTTGACCATAGCAGGAGGACGTGATAAAAGTATACAGAGTCCAAATGCATCAATAATATGAATTAGTCACCAGGAAGAAACATAAATCTGATAACAAAAATAATGAAATCTATTTCATAAACTAGAAAATGATTTATGTAAGATTGATTGAGAAAGCACAATTAAAAAATAATCATTTTTAATTCAACCAAAAATATTTCCTTTGAAATACAAAATATTCTGTACGCAGTAGGAAGTACACATTTATGAATACAACAATACACGGAAAAGTAAAATTTAAAATAGATTTTTGATCTTGACTTTACGTTTTAGCCGGCGGGGTATTTACTCTGGAAAATAGCAATAATGCTTTGAAACACTCCCTCAGCAACGAGGCAGCCGTTTTGATCAAAGATATTCAAAGATCTCTCTAGCTTGGGCTCGTCTTTGTAGTTTTAAAAAGAAAATCTCAGTTGACTTTTACATACACATTTCAAGGACGTGATAGATTTTGTTGACTTTTACATACAAATTTCAAGAAGTTTGGAGACGCGGTGGCTGAGCATAAAGCGCTTGGCTTCCGAACAGGGGACCGGGGTTCGAATCCTGGTGAAGACTAGGAATTTTAATTTCGGGCGCCTCTGAGTCCACCCAGCTCTAATGGATTACCTGACGTTAGTTGGGGAAAAGTAAAGGCGGTTGGTCGTTGTGCTGGCCACATGACACCCTCGTTAACCGTAGGCCACAAAAACATCTGCCATATAGACCTCAAGGTCTGAAAGGGGAAGCTTACTTTTTTTACTTCTACAAGCTTATATATAATGTTGACTTTTACATACAAACTGCAAGAAGAACTCTTATCGTGACCAGGAGTTTAAATAAAAATGTAATAAATTTATTGAAAATAAAGTCCTAAAAAAGCTCGTAAATGTTTAGATTAAGGTCTAGTTACAGCTGTCTTGTCTTTTTTTTTCTTCCTGTTTTCTTGAAATTGAAGAGATAAAGATACTATTAATCTAGGGACTAGTAAGTACGACCTTCTTGGAAATTCGTACATACTAGCATGTAACAGGGTGTAGAAACTCATATCATTTTGAAAATACTTTGGACTAATTTTTTGAAGATTCAAAATAGCAATGTTCTTACAGGTCACGGTTTACCATCAAACAATACATGCTTACATGCTTCTTATATGCTTCTTACATGCATCTAATATGCTTCTTACATGCTTCTTACATGCTTCTTACAAAGCTTATATCGCATAATTGTCCTTTAAACCTGACAAGACATGAATCAATAAAAAAGATTGAACAATTAATCAATTGTTGGTGATTAATTATTTTGTATTGATTTCGAAATAAAGGGAATAAATGCCACTTAATGTGAGATGTGGACATATCTATACGAATTTACTCTTTTTATTACATTTTGAAACTTTTTCTCACACTTCCCATTCTCGGATCAAGTGAAAATTCTGCACAATTATTCATAGTCGATAACAATATTCGAATCAATCCAAAAATTAACTAGTTAGTAAATCATTTAGTACTAATTAATTAATTTTGTATTATATATCAGAAAGAGAGATTAACCTCTTAATGTTCAGATCATTGGCAGCACTTAAGACTATTACCACTACCGGCGTTAACAACCTTGCGGATGTACGAAGAAATCAAACAGGCTCTCGGACCCTCCTAAAACAAGACAGCACCTCTTAAATCAACCACTTGGGAAATTATCACAGACAAGTGCCAACAAATGCACAGATGGGTTGAACATTACTCTGAGCTCTATGCCACAACAAGCTCAGTCTCTGACTCAGCGCTTAAGGCTATCATACTATTATTATTATAGCTTTTATATAGCGCTACTTTCATGCTTATAGCATGCTCAGAGCTTTGGTCCAATCTCATTTGTGGACCAGTGGGGGGGAGGGGGTATCTAGGAGTTGGTTTTCCGTGCTGCCTTTAGGCGCTCAGTAAACGCAACTCTGCACGAGTCGGGTGTCGAACCTCGAGCCCCCTTCGTAGGTAGCCAAGACAAGCCAAGTTCAAGCTCACTTAGCCTCTCGACCACGCTTCCCACAATGAACGAAACATCCACCTTGTCAGAGCTCAACAAAGCCATAGACAACAATGCTGCCCGAATGCGATGGTATCCCCCCATATCTTTAAAACAATGCAAAACTACTTTAATCCAACCTCTACACGAACTGCTTTGCAAATGTTGACAAAAAGTGCTGTGCCACAAGACCTGCGGGATGCTAAAATCGTTTAACTGTATAAGAACAAGGGTGACAGAAGCGACTGCAACAATTACAGGGGAATCTCTCTCCTAAGTATTGTAGGCAAAGTCTTTGCTCGATTGATACCTCCCATGCTACAAAAACTCGCTGATCGGGTCTATCCAGAATCACAATGCGGCTTTCGCTCGGGGAGATCCACGATTGACATGACTTTCTCCCTCAGCCAACTAAAGGAAAGGTGCAGAGAACAAAGAATGCCTTTGTATATTGCGTTTTTTTTGACCTGACAAAGGCCTTCGATCTAGTCAGCAGAGATGGCCTCTTTAAAATTTTACAGATAATAGGCTGTCCACCCAAGCTACTAAATGTAATCGTATCTTTCCACTAAAATATGATGGGTACAGTGAAATTCAACGGTGCCAGCTCCGAAAGTTTCAGTATAAACAGCGGAGTTAAACAAGGATGTGTCCTGGCCCCAACCTTCTTTGGAATACTATTTTCACTGCTAATCCACCACGCGTTTGAGAAATCCACCGAAGGCATCTATCTCCACTCTAGATTTGATGGCAAACTCCTAAATATTGCCAGACTGAGGGCCAAAACTAAAATCAGAACCACCCTCGTAAGAGATGTTATTCGCGGATGACGCAGCAGCAGTGGCACACACGCAAGAGAAACTTCAGCCACTAATGTCCCGCTTCTCTCAGGCTTGTAATGAATATGGCTTGACTATTAGCACGAAGAAAACAAATGTTATGGGACCACCTGCTACAGCACTACCCTCCATCCTCATAGACGATAACAAGCTGGACGCCGTAATCGAATTCTGCTATCTGGGATCCACAATTACAGATGACCTGTCTCTAGAAGAGGAGATTAAAAAAAACGGATAGGGAAGGCTGCCTCGACCTTCGCTAGACTCAGGCCAAGAGTTTGGGAAAACCATAAGCTAACTCGATGACCAAATTGGAAGTCTACAAGGCATGCATTATGAGTACACTGCTGTATGGCAGCGAATCATGGACCACTTACGCAAAGCAAGAGAGAAAACTGAACTCATTCCATTTGAGATGTCTCCGTAGGATCTTGAAAGTCACATAGAGAGAAAAAGTGTGCAATACTGAGATCCTTGCGCGATCAAGTATTCCCAGCATCTTTACAGCCCCCAGACAACGCCTTTTGCGCTGGCTTGGACATGTTCGCCGGATGGAGAACAAGCGCATCCAGTCGCCCCCACCTCCGTTACATAGATGTAATAAAACGGGACCTCAAATCAGTGAACATCAATACTGACCGTTGGGAAAACATAGCTCTAGACCGCACCAGATGGAGAGAGACAGTGACCAAGAAAGCTATGGACAGTGAAAGAACATGGATCTCAGCTCAGGAAGAAAAACGTACAATCCGAAGCAAAAGCCACCTAAACCTGCGCTATTTGTGGACGGGAGTGTCTCTCCAAAATAGGGCTCCACAGCCACATGAGGAAGTGTGCCCTGAGATGAACTGTAGTCGTTCTACGACTGAAGGAGGCCAATATATATATATATATATCGCAGCTGTGTATCAAGGATTGGCCTCTTTAGTCACACAAGATGTTGCAAAAGGAAAAGATCGTCTCTCGAGACGTAAAATGCCACAGAATATATATATATATATATATATATATATATATATATATATATATATATATATATATATATATATATATATATATATATATATACTTATAAGCAAAGTCAAGGTGGAGAGCTGTTGGTCTTGCCTCAATAAGGACTTACCTTCTTCTCGCCATATTTATTGTTACATTAACTCAAATAAAAAATATGGAATTCTATGACAGCCATTATGTATGTCCCAAGCTTAGATCTTTCTTGTATTAGCACTAGGCTTCACATTGGTTTCAGTATTCTATGCAATCAGTTTACAACTAGTTAAATATTTGTTTCCAAATGATGCAACAAGAAATATGATAGATCTCTAAATTGATACAGAGGATAAACCAAAAGTCTCGATCACATGGACTTTAGTTCATTAGAAATAAACAATAGATAAACCCCATTATCATTTGAGTTTCGCAAGATGTCATTTTTATTAATGAATGTTGGTATGGGTTTGTGAAAGTAGGCTAAAGTAACTTAACATAGATGTTTTATAACATAGTAACTAGTTACTACCAATTGATTAATATTTTTTTTATTGATTTGTGTGTTGTCATTGACTAATTGAATAATTATGCACAATTTCATATTGATCCGTGATTGGGAAGTGGGAGAAAAAACGTGACAAATCATAATAAGGGGAATTAAACCATTTATACATCCTCTTCTCTCCCCTGGCGAATCCAGGGGGGGGGGGGGGGGGGGGGTTAGGGGTGATCGCCCCCCCCCCCGCTCGGCCGACCCCCACCTCCCTTTGGGGGGGGGGGGGGACGGACGACTTTTAGTAAAAAAATCACACAATTTGTATACGAATTGATTAGTTATGTTAATAATATATACTAAGTATTTATATTTTAACCTATTTTTAGATTATTTCGCCCCCGTTTAGTATGTTGGCCGATTTGGTGGGATGGGGAGGTGGCGATGGCATCAATCCCGCCCCCCCCCCCCCCCACCATAAACTTTCGAGTGGGGGGGCGGTCCAATTTATTTGTAGAAATCACAGCTTGTCAATGGAATATTAAGTCTTATGTATATGTTCTCAGCCTTGTCCATTTGATTATATGAATGGACTTTGGTCACTAGAATCTATTTAGCAACAATACTACCAACAGCACTAACGACAGAAACAACAACAAAAAAAGTATTAAAAAAGTCTTATTTTGAAACACTTGAATGAATTCCATTTCAAGTTCTAGCTTTGTCTTCAGTCATTCTGATTTGAACTGTGTCTGGAACAACGTTGTCATGACTTTGTTGTTTTTTTAACATGACACACAATAGTTTCCAACTAACCAAATGTCTTTCTGCGCTGTCACTGTTTTGTCTCTAGGATGTACATCCGATTATTATTATTATAGTTAAAATAGTCGATTTCAGAAATCATTCTTCTGCATTACACACAATTCAACAAACATTCACACATTACTAAAAGAAATATAACAGTAATTTTTTAAAAATAAATAAATATATATATCAATACAATGTTCAATTAAAGAAAACAAACAACTAGACCATAAAAAAATATATGTGTAATAGTTCATTAAATTGAACCAATTAAAATGCATACGGCATGGTAACTCAAAGTGATGAATTTAACATCAAATAAAATATGTCCATTGCTACATGTTTAACATTTCATCACACAATGCATTGCTGAGTATTTGAACGCACGTATATAAAAGAAAATTTAATCTGACAAAACATTTCTGCCCAGTAAGTCCATTTTACACCTGTCCTACTTTAACCCCTAGTTTGTAATAGTTTTTGTGTTGTTTTTTGGTTTTTGTTTTTTTTTTGTTTTTGACAAGGTTATTTAAGTTAAATTATTTTAGACATATACAAAATGTAGAATTCCGATCTGGGTTTTTTTAATATTCTATTTCTTAAACCAGAATAATTTGTCGAACTAAATAAAGGACGTTTATATGTAGACAGACTATAACCCTAACTTTTACCTAACTAAACAAACATTTGCTACAGCAAGAGAGCCAATGATTGATTTCAATAAATCACTATCAGATCAATTTGCACCTAGAAAATAGCATTTCGACCAGAAAAGAAGAGATTTATATTCACACCTATAGTAGTGATACCAAGACTACGGCCCGAGGACCGGTGCTATCCAGCTTTTGGATACTCCTGCCCATAGTGAATAATGACATCTCAGTCATCTCACGTGAGACCAGAGTTTCCGAGACAATGGAACTAGTGATGTGATACTTTCCAAATGGAACTCTATTTTTGAGGCAGGCAGGCTCTTGTTCGTTTTGTTGGCCTAGAGTCTCTCATGCGTTTGCAACACCCACAGGTGCCACAACCCTTCCCGACATGCATCCCTTGACACACGTGTGGATAGGACCCAGGGTTGTAAGGCATTACTAATCTATACCATTCTGACCTCCTTTTATGGAAAGTATGTTAATCACTTTGCCAGACTGCAAAGATCAAACAAGCAAAATAAAAAAAAAATCAAGCTTCTATAAAGGAAAAAACTGCACAATGACAGCCATATATCTCAATACTGTAAGATTTATTTTCCTTTTCAATATTAAACTAAATTAAATATTTACTTCTAATCAATGTGTTTTGATTAGTTTTATAAACATTTCGGTCGATCTGGACATTGTAATATTTAGTCAATTAAATTTCTGTGTAATTTTTTTTTCTTCTATAAATCAGGTATTACTCGTACAGACATAATTTTTCTTGACTTTTTTTTTGTTTGTTCGGGGTGAAACGCGCCACTAGTAATTATGCAATGTGCCACTTTTGGTGCATGCCTCGTAGGTTGGTCTCCCCTTACATATACTATAATTTCTCAATATCATGATATACTAAAAGTCAACATTACAATTTTTCAATTTTCCCACAAACAATTATATAATTTCAAACCTGGATCATGAAGAATTCCAACACAGAATTTCCAAGTTAATTCAGCACTACCAGCAAGTAGAACAAGATTTCAGTTTTGGTGGCTGCAATCAACTTAATGAACAGTTTGTATAAAAGTGCTTTGGAGACGATTAAAAACAATTTATCAGACTTCTTGTCCCTCTCTTTATCTATGTGTGACATGAACTCTTCCTGCTGTGCTCCCCATGAGGATCTCTTCCTGTTGTGCTCCCCATGAGGATCTCTTCCTGCTGTGCTCCCCACGAGGATCTCTTCCTGCTGTGCTCCCCATGAGGATTTCTTCATGCTGTGCTCCCCATGAGGAACTCTTTCTGTTGTGCTCCCCATGAGGATCTCTTCCAGCTGTGCTTCCCACGAAAAACTCTTTCTTCTGTGCTCTTTATTTCAACAATTTTTTGTTTTGATTTTGTGTGTTAACAGCTTTTTGTTTCTAAATGCCTGGTATATGAACGCTTTGGTGCTGATAAACTATTGTTTATGGTTATACAACTATACTATCATTTCTTTAAAGATCTGAGGGACCTTGACATTGATATTCTTTTTTATGAAACCACGCTTCCATATCTGGAATTTGTTTGGAATATTTCTCCACGTTCCAGAGTCTTTGACAAAGTTCACACATTGGAACAGCCTCATAACGATGTTCCAGAAATGTTGGCTTTACATTAGTCAACGGATAGTCTTCATATACAGCAAAATACTTGTCTTTTTCTTGAAGCATTTGCAAATATTCTTCATCATGAGAATCGAGGTAAAGAATTCTGTCAGCAAGCTCTTTAGGAGACTTAAAGTTGGCAGTGTTAAGAAATATTTCTGAAGGTAAAATTCTTGAGTACGTGTTGTAACCCCGGGCAACTATGATTATATTACTGTCTAGATATTTATAAAGTTTCTCTGTGATGTAATCTTTGCAGAAATTGTTTTCAAAACCAAGGTAGAATTTGTATTTCAATGTAATCTCTTGAAGGCAATCTTTATCTTTGTCTCTGGAGCATTCAAACGGACCACATTTTCCATAAATATCAACTGGTATGTATTTCTGTAACTCTTTTACATAGTCTTGTCTTCTGGAATGAGCATGACAGCTAGAGACCATCCATGCTATTAGACCTTTCTTCTTGGCCAATATTTCCTGATAATTTTTCTTTTTTTCTACTCTACGCCTTCTGACAATGCCATGATATGTGACAATGTCAGCGTCCATGCGATAAGACATAGTCCAGTTAAATACATCATTCCAGCCCTTGGATGGGTCAAATATATTTCCATAAAACCAAAAATTAAATGGTGCTTCTATTTGATAGTTCACAAAGACTTGATTTAAACGTCTTGGAGGAGGCCGCTCTTTGTTGACAAATTGAACTGAAACGAAAAATAATTTTGTTATTTTTATAGAGACAATAAAATGTTAAAAACGCTTTTTAAAAAAAAAAAGTATTATCAATTATTTTCTAGTGATCTTTATAGGGAAAAGATGCTATCAGATTTGTGAAGTCATTCAACCGTGGTCCGTCTGTCAGTCACATGTAAATAGAAAACGACTTTAAAAAATGAATGCTCTGTTGAAAATAAGATTTAGTCAATGTTATGCAGCATGTTAAAATAGGTGTCCCCTTTTTGTATAATTAAATATACAAACTTTTTTTCATACAAAAGCACCATGCAAGAGTTAAAAGACTTTTATAGTAAATGGTAGAAAATAATTATGAATAGATTGCAGAGTAATAGGAAATATAATACTTGTAACGCGTGTAGAATGTGTGTTATTTGTCAAAACAGTTATACAACTATATATTAGCTACTTATGTATTTCGTTAAATATATAAGCCACTAATATTTACCGGAAAAGCTTTATCGCACATTTAAAGTTTGATTGCCTTCGATCCAATGCGACTTTAAGAGGCCACTAGTTGGAGTTTTTGTAAAGAAACGAAAACGCTATCATAGTGAAGTTTTAACCTCAGATTCGGGTCAGTAGTTTTAACCTCAGATTCGGGTCAGTAGTTTTAACCTCAGATTCGGGTCAGTAGTTTTAACCTCAGATTCGGGTCAGTAGTTTTAACCTCAGATTCGGGTCAGTAGTTTTAACCTCAGATTCGGGTCAATAGTTTTAACCTCAGATTCGGGTCAATAGTTTTAACCTCAGATTCGGGTCAGTAGTTTTAACCTCAGATTCGGGTCAGTAGTTTTAACCTCAGATTCGGGTCAGTAGTTTTAACCTCAGATTCGGGTCAATAGTTTTAACCTCAGATTCGGGTCAATAGTTTTAACCTCAGATTCGGGTCAATAGTTTTAACCTCAGATTCGGGTCAATAGTTTTAACCTCAGATTCGGGTCAGTAGTTTTAACCTCAGATTCGGGTCAATAGTTTTAACCTCAGATTCGGGTCAATAGTTTTAACCTCAGATTCGGGTCAATAGTTTTAACCTCAGATTCGGGTCAATAGTTTTAACCTCAGATTCGGGTCAATAGTTTTAACCTCAGATTCGGGTCAATAGTTTTAACCTCAGATTCGGGTCAATAGTTTTAACCTCAGATTCGGGTCAATAGTTTTAACCTCAGATTCGGGTCAATAGTTTTAACCTCAGATTCGGGTCAATAGTTTCAACCTCAGATTCAGGTCAGTAGTTTCAACCTCAGGTCTCTCACAAAACTGCATACCAGTAGGAGCCGCTTGCAGATTCGCGTAAAAACTTAAACTCTATTTGTTATGTTGTTTGTAATAATTTAATTGTCCTATTATAGCGAACAATTTTGCTGGTGTATGTTTTCGACTAGCTTTAACACTTTCCTTACCATTGATGATGAGAGCACTGCTGTTCTCTGTGTACTTCCTGTCCGAAGTGACCACACATGGAAATTCTGGACACGCCCTCAGGGGGTTCAGTCCAGTGATAGGAGCTTGAGCTATCTTGTGCTGCCACCAGAGAATGATTTTCTTGTCTGTAATATCACGTGAGAACCTTTTTTCATCTCTTTGAAAAAATTCTGTTTTATTAAAAGGAACAAAAGCCTCGAACTCTGAAGTGTAAAACGGATTATCAGCTTTCTCCAGAAATGGATATGGACGATACTGGACACCATTCTCTATCCAAATGTCTTCCTTCTTTTCCGTTGTGTAAGGCTCAAGTCCTAACCCAGACCTTAAAATATGTTCAGATATTGAATCATTCAGTGAAATGTCTTCGTGCAAGGCTTTAGTTATTGGAGTCAAATATCTTGGAATCAAAAGAGTGAATTCTTTGTTGGAATTACTTAAGTTGAATTGTGGTATTTTCGTATGTGTATTCTGGTTAGGATATTCGTCAACAGAAATCTGGTTAGTCAAAGCTATAGTATCGTTGCTGATGAAAACCTTGTTGGATGCATCGTCCCATAAAACTCTCACATTATTGTCAATGTATACAGTGAGTGCAATGCTCCGAGAGAGCCAATAGAGTGAAAGAATAATGAAACCAATCAGAAGCAGTAAAATCAATTTCAAATGTGGACTCTTACGCATTTCTATAGATCTGAAAAAGAAAAGAGAAATTGTATTAGCGTTTCAGACGATAACACATTTTTCTTTACTTGGACGTGAGATTGAAAATTTCTATGTTTAACTATCAAAGCCAATGAGTTTACGACCTGTCGAGTGTGGGATGATGAAACATCTGAATGAACATGACATTAAGCGACGAGGGGAAGACAGGTTCATTTTCAATAAGAATGACGAAATCTTGAAATAAAATTGCAACACGGATCAGCATCGAAATAGTTCTTTTCCCCAAAGCAAAAAGCATTTAATTTTGATAGTTGCAAAGAATCATTTGTACAAGTTCATATTCTTTTCGGAAAATCAGTTGCAACGATATACGAGTCCGCGAAACCAGAAATCTATGAACACATTTTGAACGATGCCGATTACTTTGAAGGCCATTGTGTTACAAGCGTGTCCCTTAGGTTATTCCCTTGTGTGCATGTCCAACGGCTAAAATAGGTCAGTGTGTTATAGTGTGTGCATTGGGGGTAGAGACTTGGAGTTAGGGAGAGACAGGTGGTTAATATCGAAAAGATTATTTCTTTATATCATATTACACGCAAAATAATTGACACATTAAGACAATTAAGTGTTGTCATTGTTACTTATTTGTGGTGGCTGAAAAATATGAAGGGCATCATACGGACAAACGATTTCTATGCTGTGTTGCCTGCAGACTTGAACAAATCTCAGAAAAAAAAGCGCTAAGATTGATCAATAAGTTTGAAAGTACGTTGGGGTTTAGTTATGAAATGAGAGAAACACGTCCTACGTGAATGACTTCAATCAAACATTTTTATAGAGTACTCTAGCCTGGACTGTCTATGGACAATCGCAAGTTTGGTGTCGTTTTAAACTTTAAAGTTTACATTCAACTCATTGCTCTAGACCTATGTAGATTGAAACGTGTTTCTGATACAAAGGTTGTGTCTGCTCTAGTCTATTGCTGTTCTATTTTGTTGAGGCCGCTGAAAGATTGTGAGAAATGTTAATGACCTCCAGGTCCAAAATGTCTGGACATCAGAAACGTAAATATTTAAGGAAAGAGAATTGTTTTCAAAGCCATAGCCCCGAAGAATTGGAATTTCTTATTCACAATCACGACATGGATGAAGCCTTAACTAATACTTTGTAGTAGTAGTAGCAGCAGTAGTAGTAGTGCTATTTTAAAGAATAAGAAATGTCAACGTAGAATGTCATTATCATATTTTCTTAGTATCATATTCAAGTATCAAAAAAGCTAAAAATGATTCATGCATCGTTCTTAAAATAGACAACCGCCTTGCACTAATACATATTATGTTAGTCATATTCAAAAACCTTAAATATATGTAAAGCTACATACAAAAAATCTTTGCAGAAGGAAAACTGACTTTTTTTTTCCAAGTATTTGCCTATTTTATCAAATGAGAGCTTGTTTCCAAGGTTTTTAGCTTGGGAAATGCTACAGTGAATAACTGGCAATGCTAAATGTATTTACCAATGTGGTATAAACCTGGTATAGAAACTGTATCCGTGAACAGCGGAAAATTTCGTTCAAGTCTTATTCATTACAAACACCATACCAGGAGGTCAGTTTACATATATATATGTGTGTGTGTGTGTGTTTGTTTGTGTATATATATATATATATATGTGTGTGTTATTATTTATTTTTTTTAAAGTACACATTTCTGTTTAAAACGAACATCAGTGAAATAATACTAAGGCAATGTAAAAAGGTTCAAACTGCTGGGCTACTGTTTTAGACTGAACCTGTTCCATCTCGTCCTACTGATTGTAACATAGTCCAACTCTTAAGAAGAGAGCAGCATTTCTTGTGAATAGGATGATCATGATGTGACCTATCTACAGAGCTGATGTCAGGTTTACATTATCTTATCATGAAATACAGATGTTGCTCCAAAACAAACAAAACAAAGAGATGATTACTTATTGCTCGAGTTCTAAGTCAATCGAGTCTTGCATGTTAATCAATGACTTAAATTCTGCTAAGTCATTGTTTTCCGGGCTGACTCAAGCAGCGGATTCCATGCATTTGGGAAGAAGAAGTATTTGTACAAATTTGTTTTAGCATATGGAACGAAGAATGTGCCTTTCTCTTTCTATCTTTCTGAGTATTTTAGTTTTTGTATTTGAAGATTATGGTTCAGTGTTTTATGTATAATTGCTACTTTACTTTTAAGTCTTCTCTCCTGAAAGCTTTCTAAATTTAGTGATTTTACTGAATGTGTTACCCTAATAAAATGTGAATATTTGTTTGTTATGAATCTCACTGCTGTGTCTGTTATAGTTTCTTAATGTTTTTTTGAGTTGAGGTGTCCCAAACAGAAATAGTACATTCTATTATTGGCCTAACCAAGATTAAATAACATTTTAGTTTTATGTTCTTATTTGAGTTGTGGAAATTTCTTTTTATAAACCCTAACGATTTATTTTATCAATATGGGGATTCTATGAGAGTTTTTTGTGAGAGTATTTTGTGTTTGGTCTGTGTTATTGGTATTTATTTATTTTTGTTACTCTTAATAACTGACATTTTTCTGTGTGGAAAGACATGCTCCCATTTGATTCACATATCTGTAATTCATCTCATTCACTTTGCAAAATGTATGTATCTTGTGTTTTGTTTTATTGTTCTACATTATGCAATCATTAAATTTGCAATTTCATTAAAAACCATCTTAAAAGCATTATAGAAAATCATATACCAACTAAATACACATCAAACAAAATAAATAAATGCTGGTTTAATAATAGACTAAAGAAGCTTTGTAAACAGAAGGAAAACCTATATAGAAAATTTAAAGCAACCAAGGCAGAAAGAGTTTACAAAAAGTATATAAAAAT
Organism: Biomphalaria pfeifferi; assembly: GCA_030265305.1. Classification (NCBI taxonomy): domain Eukaryota; kingdom Metazoa; phylum Mollusca; class Gastropoda; family Planorbidae; genus Biomphalaria; species Biomphalaria pfeifferi. The sequence continues at coordinate 1,841,772 of JASAOG010000043.1, read as the reverse complement.
TAAACACCTAACCCAAAAAGTAAGCAGACAGCTGCAGAGTGAATACATCAACAATGTAATATCTAAAGATAACAACAAAAACCTATGGTCATACATTAAGTCTAAGAAAATGGAAACAACAGGCATAGCGCCATTAAAAGATGAACATAACATAATACATAATGATAATGAAACTAAAGCAAACATCCTAAACAAATACTTTGCATCAGCATTCTCAGCCCCAGGAGACAAAGACATATTTCTTAATTTGAACCAAGTAGACAACATAGAAGATTTAGTAGTACAAGAAAATGGAATTAAAAAACTATTAGCCAACACCAAACCAAATAAAGCGTCTGGACCTGATGGTATTCCAGCTAGATTACTCAAAGAACTAAGCAATGAGCTAGCCCCAGTGTTCAAAATACTCTTTCAAGCATCGCTTAACCAGGGCAGAGTACCAAAGGACTGGAAAGAAGCTAATGTCACCCCCCTATTTAAAAAAGGAGAAAAATCTGATCCAGGAAACTACAGACCAGTATCACTTACCAGCATCACATGTAAAATACTAGAACACATAATATGTAGCAATATCATAAACCACTTAGACAAACATAATGTCCTCACCCCATACCAACATGGCTTTAGGAAATATAGATCATGTGAAACACAACTAATAGGACTAATTGATGATTTTTCAAAAGGTTTAGATAATAGTGAACAAATAGATGCTATCTTACTAGATTTTTCCAAGGCTTTTGACAAAGTTCACCACCATAGTTTGCTTAAAAAATTAAAATATTTCGGCATTAACGGTCCACTGCATCAGTGGATTAAAGATTTTCTGATAGGGAGAGAACAAACTGTAATAATAAATGGCTCTAAATCAACACCAATAACAGTAAACTCAGGTGTACCTCAAGGAACAGTTTTGGGTCCACTATTATTTTTAATTTACATAAATGATTTACCAAATTGCATTAGTTCAGGAACAAAAGTCAGATTATTTGCAGACGATTGCATAATATATAGAACAATAAAAACAAAACAAGACACAGATATTTTACAAAGAGAATTAGATGAATTACAGAAATGGGAATCAAATTGGAGCATGTCTTTCCACCCAGAAAAATGTCAGTTGTTAAGAGTAACAAAAAAACTAAAACAAATTAATTCCACTTATCTTATTCATGGCAAACCAGTAACACAGACTAAAAACTCAAAATACCTAGGTGTTATAATAAATGAAAAACTGTCATGGAATCCACATATTGATGAAACTATAAAAAAATCCAACAAAGCATTAGGGTTTATTAAAAGAAATTTCTATAAATCAAATAAGAACATAAAACTAAAATGTTATTTAACCTTGGTTAGGCCAATAATAGAATATGCATCCACCGTGTGGGACCCCTCAACTCAAGAAAACATTAAGAAACTGGAACAAACACAAAATAGAGCAGTGAGATTCATAACAAACGAATATTCACATTTGACTAGGGTAACACCATTAGTAAAATCACTAAATTTAGAAAGCCTTCAGGACAGAAGACTCAAAAGTAAAGTAGCAATTATACATAAAACACTGAACCATAATCTTCAAATACAAAAACAAAATTTAATAAAATACTCTGAAAGACACAAAAATAAAGGCACATTCCTCGTCCCATATGCTAGGACAAATTTGTACAAATACTCCTTCTTCCCTAGTGCTATTAGAGCATGGAATGGGTTGCCTGAGCTAGCCAGAAAAACCAGTGACTTGGCAGAATTTAAGTCATTGGTTAATATGCATGACTAAATGCATGACGCGTAGGACGTAATCATCTTCTTTTTTGAAGTAACGTCTGTATTATATAAGATAAGAAGATAAGATAAGATCTTTGCACATGCTTCAAGAAAAAGACAAGTATTTCGCTGTATACGAAGACTATCCGTTGACTAATGTACAGCCATCAAAACTTTGGCTCCAAACTCATGCAATTTATAGCCTAATCCTATCCTTAAACTTTGGGACTTAGTGGTTGAAAATGATTGCAGACACTTCAAGAATTTGAAACGTGCGTCTTATTTGGAGAAATAAAGACAATTACGCTGCAGAAGATTTACGCTTATGAAAATGACCCTGAAGAAGAATTGTAAAGACTATCTACCAGCTTTTTGTTTTTCATTTAACACAAAATTTATAAACAAATCCAAAGGGCCTACTTTACAGGTGAACCGCCGAGCACCTTTGCGTACTAGGCCTTGTGCGGAGATTCCGTTAGCTACACCTCTAAAGGCAATAATTTTTTAACGAAAAAATTATTTCCATTGTACCAAAAAAGTTTAGGCAAGAACCATTTTCTGAAAAAGAATGTTGACCACATAGATTAAGTTAATGTTATACACATCTATTGTAGGCGCGGTGGCTGAGTGGTAAAGTGCTTGGCTTCCGAAACGTGGCTCCCAGGTTCGAATCCTGGAGAAGGCTGGGATTTTTTATTTCGGGATCTTTGGGAGCCTCTGAGTCCACCCAAATGGGTACCTGACATTAGTTGGGGAAAAGTAAATGCGGCTGGTCGTTGTGCTGACCACATGGCATCCTCGTTAACTGTGGACCACAGAAATAGATGATATAGACCACAAGGTCTGAAAGGGGAACTTTTATACGTATGTATCATACAGCTTTTCTGTTGGTTCTTAAAATTTCCTGTACTCCTTTATGGCTCCATACACCGAGGCTGCATTTTTTATATTCCTGAGCTCGACATATCATAAATTCAAGCATACTCCTGTCTAGACATTTTAAGATATTAAGTAGATCTCAACAGCTTTTTTTCTCCCTTTAAATATTGTAACGTCTCTCCTACTATCCAGGCTCTCTTCCAACTGCACCACACGACACAACGAACTTAAAGAACCTCACAACTCGGGGCTCCAAAGTATCAGTAACAGTTTCATTTCAAATACATCGCAATTGGCCACAACATTAACACTGTCTTTACAAAAACCTAGTCTTGCTCCGCCTGACTTCACACACCGTGCTGGTTCTCGCCTCGTACTGGTCACATAGCGAGGTAACGTGAAGTGAAGTGATTCTGACACACCTGCTCTTATATAGTGTCTCTACTGGCCTCGAACCTGTACTGTCACTGGTCACGGTTGACCGCTCGTCTAGCGCCGGACTGGGGCGATTTGATTAGGCTAAAAACACACAGCACTCCCCCATCTGTGTCACCACCAGTTTTACAACAATATTATATATTATAAATCTGATCAGTCTACTATGTCAAGTGTTCTTACAGACAGAATACAAAGGTGCTTAGAGTAATTCTGACTCTTATAAGTATATCTTTTATGTGGTTTTCTAAAACATTAAAAAAACTTTTCAACATTATAGATACACTTTCAGCTATGGGTTTTATCAACACAAAAGTTACAACATCTTATGGAAAAGACATGTTGTTAATATGGTCACAAAATGTCAAATATTCTGATTTTATAGAAACAGTCCGTGCACTATATCCTTCCATTGTTTTTCCTCTTGACATCAATCCTAGCCACGACTTCCTTGTCCATTGTATTTGTAGCCTGATGCCCTTGTTTTCCGATTTTGCAATCCTGATGAAAACCCTTCATATGTATTTTGATATTCCAATTTTGGACTTTATATCCACCACTTAAAAGTAACTAATTTGTACTTCATTTGTATAGAATTAGTTGAAAATAGTTGACAACAATAAGTAACAATTTCTTAGTATGAAGTGACTAAATCATTCTCAACAGGAAGTCCACAGCTTCAGTCTTTTAACAACTGCTGGATTTTTCCTTTTGCTCGGGATCATTTTCTGCGCAATTAATGGGACATTGGCACCCAACAAGAAGAAACTATCCCCTAAAATATTAAAGTCTTTATCATTCCACTGATTCATGTAACATTTTCATCTTGGCTAGAGTTTCTTTTACATTTAACTTCTGAAATTATATCATCATTTTCAGAAATCTCAATAATCGCTTATTTACTTTCCTATTCTATAAAATTTACATATGCCTGAAGAATGTCGTCATTTGTTAAACAATGACTATTGGTTGACAACCTGATATTACTATGCTAGCTACTATTTCGACAGATTCGATAAAAACCTTGTTAAAAATCAAAGCAGTGTTTATATAAATGCAGACAGATAGAAATGAAGGTTTCACATCTGCTTTTAACAAAAAGAATGATGTAACGTTTTGGACTAATTATAAAATTTCATTTCAAAAATTTAAATATGTTTAGCCGAAATATTTTAAAAATATATAAAGATCTATTTATCAAATGTAAATAAACATGTTCCAATATTTAGCCAGTAACACTTAATTTTTTTAAATTGTCAGTTATTCCAAAAGTAAAATTTTTTTTCACTTGGGTGTCGCGGACCGCAATGGTGAAAGTGAAGTTAGATATGAACCTGACCTAACTGATGTCTTATAGTGAGTAACAAATTGATCTAATTGTTTTGTAATTGGTCCATCTCTTAGTCAAATCCTCATGAAAAAAACATTTCTATAAACGTAAAACCAAATAAAAAAAAACGTGTACAATGTGTTTGTAGTATAAGACAGTTTGGCGATGTAAAATAAAATACTTATTAATTGTTGTACTAAATTATGTCCAACTTATTTGCATAGTTTTTTCTCTTAAAAAATTTTTTTGGGGGTAAATGTAGTATTTAGTATAACAGATCTTAAATAACTTAGCAATACAATTGTAAAAAATAATATATTTTTATCAAAAATCTAAAACCATTTGCATACATGTGTTAAAAATTGGTAAATAGCTTCCTCCCTTATTAAAAAGCCTCCAGTGTATGTTACTGTTAATAGTGAATAGTTGTAAAAATTGTGTATTTTTTTAAATGAAAAAAACTGCTTGCTTAATTGATTTAAAAAATTAGATTTTTCGCTTTCAGAAAAGAAAAAGTAGCCGTTACATCAGAACTTTGAATGATCTAAAATATCATGATGTCCGATTTTCATTTTCTCTTCTAGTTTCTGAGATCTAAACGGGACGGGCGGACGGACGGACGGACAGACGGAAAGACAGGCAACACAAATCTAATAGCTTCTTTTCCCCTTTCGGGGGCCGCTAAAAATGTTAATGTGTGCCGTGTGTATTTCATTTAAAGTTCAAAGATTTCAATCTAAAATTTACGAGAAAGCGTTTATTAAAAACGGGGGCGTAACTCTAAATTCTGACATGTAATTAAGACATAAATAAAATAAAAATAAACATTACTTTATAATGAGACTAGCAATATTTAATCAACCTAGGAAAACACAATTTATTTCAATATTGCTGTATGAATATTTTGTACATGTCAACATACTGAATAGTATAAAAGTTTCGATGTATACCATTATTGTAGGAGAAAAATTAGCATAAGTTTATCTTTTTTATACACCTGCGAGGTGCAGTAGTACTTGTTCGCATATATAGACATTTATTGAATATCTTTCTTTTGTCTGCAGTAAAACAATTCGAGCTGGACAAACTATCTGTTCCATTTCCAGTGAATTCTTAATTTAGAAACAGGGGAACTAAACGAAGTGAAAACAATAAAACGATGAGCTTAAAAACTTGATAATGTCGACGGACAGGAAGAATTGAGCCTTGAGTGAAGAGAAGATTTTGAAGAACATGATAGGTAACGTCTGAACATTCATGTGTGAAGTGAACGAGTCAGTAAGACCTAACTCAGTAGACACTCAGGAAAAAGAAAAGATAAAATATTTCTCTGTCCATTTACTAGGATAAATACAAACAAGCACAAGCAATGTTTCTATCCAACTGCCAAATGAATAGTAAAGTAAACTAAGGATATGATAATCGTGTAGGAATGATAGTATCACTGATATTACAAACAGCATTCGCAGCTACATCTTATACGTTGATATCTACCTACATCACTATTCCTTGTAAATGGTAAAGTGCTCACAATCCAATGTGCTCACCCAAAAAAAAACTGATTGAAATAGGACAACATCTAGTTACTATCATAGTCTTCATCAGGGATTTGTGTTCCTTGTCCAAATTTCTTTCCTAAATCATTCGCGTCTCTCCATTTTGTTAAGGTAAGTATTACGTTTCTCGTATTGATCGGGAATTATATTGCCATGGAACATGGGCGTAAACAGTAAAGGGGGGGGGGGCGCTCTTGGGGCTCAAACCCAATGGGGGGGGGGGGGGGGGGGGGGATGGGAATTTTGTGACTGATTTTTCGCTTTGATTTCGTTTAGTTTAGGTGACATTTTAATATTAAACCATCACTTGCCCAAGCGCAGCCAATGGGTGGGAGTTGATTTTAATTGTTTGAGTTTTGACCCCCTTCCTCCAGAGGGCTTAAAGTTTAAAAACCCTCCAGATGGTTTTGAGTTTCAAATCCCCCTGCAGAAAGTTTTGAGATTGAACCCCCTTCTTCAATATTATCCTAAAGCACACTACAGTTGCCAAATTCTATTGTGTACCTAAGGGGGTTTTGAGTTTGTTTAAATTTTTTTTTTAGTTTAAACCCCCCCCCCCCACCACCACCAACAGATGGTTTTGACGATAAAACTTCCCTTTTCGATATAAAATCTAAAGCAAACTACAGTCACCAAATTCCAAGAGTGCAGCCAAGAGAGGTTACACATTTCTAACAGTCGCTGGGCTCCAGTAATAAAGTGCAGTGAATAGTATGGAAGCCATCTGCCGAAATTGAAAAAAAGACTAAATGTGGGTTAACAAAGATGGCTTAGACGGATTTCAGGAGTCAGTTATAGAGATTGGGTCTCAATCAAGGAAATCCTATGGGATTAGTGAGGTTGTGACAAGGCGTTCAGGAGGTTTGCAGGACATATTCTCTGGCAAAGTGAATTACGCATCCCAAGAGTTGCGATGACATGGAGGCCATTACGAGGAAAGCGGAAACAGGGAAATCCTAGTTTAACTTGGCGTCACACTTTCATGAAGACCTTCAGAGTAGTGGACACCAGGTGGGAAGAAGCTTCCGACATTGTCAGTGAAAGATTTTTGTGAAGACAGCTTGCTGCCCAATGCGCCGAACGGCGCGGGAGGATCTAAGTCCTAAATAAGTAAGAATAACATATTAGGTTTTTGAACTAAATTTTTTTAATAGCAGGATAATGTACTGTAGATACCTCAGAATATGCAATTTTTTGTTTGTTTTAAATACCGGAAATAGTGATTGGCTGTGGGGCTCCACGCCAAACCCCGCTGGGGGAGCTCACAGCGCTCCACCATACCCCCTATATGCCAAGGAAAGGGTGTTTACAGTTTTTCCACTCACTCCAGGATGAACCTATTCAAGTGTACAATAAACGTCTTTTGAAAGAATGAAGGGTCAGAATGTAATAAAGATTAATTAATCACACACTAAGACTGCTTCATTGATCCTTATGGAAATTTGTTGTGATTACAAGGACTCTTTTCTCATATAAAGACAACACAATAGAAACATACACATTAATAGAACAGACACAGCATAAAGAGTTCATTCAGCGACTACACATACACACAATGAATGAACCTTTTCTCTCATGTTTTAGTTCAACGACCAAATATTTTTCTGCTTTAAGTTTGTAAATCAAAGCGAACTTACAACGGCAGGGGGCGGGGGTGGCTAGGAGAAGAGGTTAATTTCATTTTACACAATTTTATTTTACACTTATCTGTCTTTCCTTAGGTCTGGAAAGCCTTTTTGGTTTTACAAAAAAATTCTAAACAAAAATAAGTAGTTAGTATAAGGATTCAAACCCAAGTCAAGAAAGACATTTGGTGAGTAAAGCCAACTCCATTAATCAATCGGCCACACTTTAATATATATATATATATGTATGATCAAAACATAACGCCCCAAAAAGGCTCCGCCAACACGTCATATACCGTCTAAACTTGTACATGCGTTTTTAAATAGATACTTTCTCATTAAGAAATTGAAAAAATAGGAAACACTTCAAAGAAAGTTATACTATAAAATATCTACAATGGTTGTAATAATAGCATTTGTATTATCAGCATTTAGATGCTATCGTAGAATATAGAAGGATATTATTATTAGGTATAATATAAAAAGACTTCGGAAATCCCAAACAGGATCACAATGGCGATTGATAACCTTCTGCTCTCAAGACAAAAAGAAAACGCAAGCCAAGACTATTTGGCCATAGCAAGAAGCAAATGCCTTCCTGCAGGGAACCAGGAAAAAAGGGAGAGGCAGAGAAAGAAACGATAGGGAAATAATCTCAATGTATTGATGGGCCAGTCAATGAACTAAACCAGGCAATAGTCAGAGAGAAATGGTGAGAAAGAGAGAGAGAGAGAGAGAGGTCGAAATATCATGTTAACTGCTCCAAAGGGCTCTTAGACTATGGGACAGAACAGGCTCTAATATTCATGTCAGTGAGGTCTGTGTGTTAATAACAAAACTAGACGATGTTTAATAATAGGGTACCTTCTAGAACAGTTAAACATAGTTGCTCCCAACATTGCTTAACGTATTACGTGTATTTTGTTTATCAGGTTCATTGTACATATGCAGTTCACAAAAAGAGCCAAAATGTACAAAGTGACTGTATAGAGAGTACACAATGTACAAAGTGACTGTATAGAGAGTACACAATGTACAAAGTGACTGTATAGAGAGTACACAATGTACAAAGTGACTGTATAGAGAGTACACAATATACAAAGTGACTGTATAGAGAGTACACAATGTACAAAGTGACTGTATAGAGAGTACACAATGTACAAAGTGACTGTATAGAGAGTACACAATGCGACAAGTTTTTTTCTCCCTCCCCCTCTCTTTCCCTCTTCTTCTTTTTTTCGCATTATTTCTAAGCTCATGTCTGCCTGTAATTGTCCCTATTTATACCTCACACCAGAGAAAGAATTTACTGAGTTGTAACAGTTAGTGAGTTGTAACGAATAGTTAAGTCTCAATTTGCGTTTATCATTTTGATAACGGTCATTTTCATTATATTCATTTACCGTTGCCTCTTTTTAACTGCCTCATTTCTCCTTTCCTCTCTCGCTTTTTTCTATTCTCTTTATTCTTTCTCTTTCTCTCTCCTTTTTCTCTCTCTCCTTTCTTTCTATTCTCCTTTTCCCTCTGTTCCCTCCCTCTCTCTTCTCTTTCAATTCTCTTTCTCTCTTCCATTTTCGGTTCCAATGTATATGACCCAAGTATTTAGGGACAGTTTCTATGAATCTTGAACTCTCTGTGTCTGTAAACTCAATTAACTCTTTCTCTTCGTAATTATTTACCACATTCAGGTGGAATCAACGTTGCTATCGTCAGTTAGGAGAGAAAGAGTTAAAGCTGTTTAGAACTAGTTTCATTTACAATGAAAAGTAATATACTTGCCCTGCCTTTAACACATCAAAAAATGTTACTTAATGTAAAGTTACTATAAATTGATTTTTTAACATTAATATCTTATTTTTCTGTGAAAGATTGATATCTAACGTAAACTTTTGTTACCTTCTGCTATGTATCACCAGCTAGAAACTAATCAATAACGCAATCGCTTATTTATTTTATAAAGGTTTCAGTAAAAAATGTCAAATCACATAAATAGTAAAGGAAACAAAAAAAGGAAACAAAAAAACTCCCTTTTATCCCACCAAACTAAAAAAAAAATCATGCACAAGATGTAGACCTGATATCTAGCTTGAAAGCTATTGGCTGTACCAATCACGTGACTTATGGGTACTAAAATCTGTCTCTTGACTATGAAATCATTAAACTTTGAATTACCCGATTTAATGTCACACAAGTATCTTTATTAAAGCGCTCGTCTGAAATAGTTTTTAAAGTTACCACAAATCTGAGTCCAACCTTCACACTCCCCGCCTTAGTTCACTATTTTACGGTTAGTCGGTGTTGCCTACACCAGCGACCTGATTAATTGTTAGACTTAAACAGAGGTATTTATTAGTAGGTTGAGATTATTAGTCTTACGGTAAATAGGGTTTATTAGTCCTTCAGTATGAAGAGTATATTAGTCTAAAAGTAGAGTCTATTAGTCTCTCATTTACGTCTCTTAGTCAAACAGTGTCTATTACTTTTACAATACATACAGCCTACTTGTAAGTAAATAGTTTTTGGTGAAATAAATACTAAGTATCTTATCATCAGTAGGTCTACAGTAAATAGTGACTACAATGGCAACCTAAATTCCTTAAAAACTTGACACTAGGTTTATCTACAGACTGCTTCCTATAAACTGGAGATTTTCAAACATGGAGTCTAGTCCCTAGACAGCAAGCTCTTTGGTGTATCCGTTGTACAGAATACGGAAGTAGAAATAAACGAAGTGTTTTATTCAGAGACGAGAATGTGCTTATCAAAAGGCTTTAACTGAACCAATATTTTTCGCTTTACCTTTGGGCAGAGCGTGAGAGATGGACTCCTTTTGGTATCTTTAAAGAATTTATTTTCGGACATCTTAGAGTTTGGAAACAAAGATTATATTGTGATAAATTGGTGAACAATTCTACGGGCGTAGCCTAATATAAAAATAAGGCTTGTTCCTTCAGGCTTACGCGTTTAACTTATGTGGCAGTCATTCCTATTATAACACATTTTATTCAGAGGCGCACCCAAAAAAAAAAAATACAACCCATTACCTTGCCCCACAGATTCAAAAGGAGATAATAAACATGTCAGACAAGGCAGTGTTAGCAAAAATACTAAAGGAGATCCAATCTGCGCGACTTTCCTCTGTCATTGTTTGACAGCACACACAGAATTCGTTATATGGTGGGGGTGGGGCATTAACATACTCTTGAACCACAAATTTTATTTTCAGGCCTCGCCATGATTGAGACAGAAAGAAAGAATTTTATGTGTTTTTCCCAACCTAGGGAGCTATAAAAATGTGTTTTTATCGACTAACTCAAAATATTTGTATCACGTGTGTGTGTGTTTTAAAAGCTATACCTTATTGAAGTATTCTATGATCAGTCTTCTTTTTTTCATAATTCTAAACATGCATCCGAACTGCGAAAAAAAAACGATTTTAAACACCTGCTTGCAGTCTGCTGGTGTATCTTATAATGCGATCTACATAGCAAGAGTAAAATAACATAATTAAAAGTGAGTGCAATAGTTATATCTAAGAGTCTATGTTGAGATTTTCTTTTTACAATAATGCACTGACTTATTTTTATCCCAGTTTGCAACTTTATACTGAAGAAAACATGAAAGTAAAATTAAAAAAAAAAAAAACCTGTGGTATCCTAAAAAAGAAACTGAGCTATCCTAAAAAAAAATCTGATGTATCCTAAAAAACTGAGGTATCAAAAAATTGAAAAAAAAAAGTTTGTAGCAGTATCTTTGAAGTTTTCTTTTTTTAAAAAAGTATTTTTATATTTTGCATGTTTATATTACATATACTGTATATTTTTACCATACTATTTAGATAAATAGATAGATACATCCCACATTTAATGTTAAGCTTTTCCATCTTAGGACGTGACCAGATATTATTCAGGATCTGTGCACTTTGTTCTCACTAGTGATAGGCGCATATTTATATTTTTATTTATTTCGTATTGTAAGTGAAGTAAAAAAAAAAGGTCTATATCTCTTGTAAGCAGCTAAATTTAACTTGGGTGACACTAAGGCCATTATTATTACTTATAAAGTGTTGAGGGTATCATGCATTGTTTAGCTACCAGACAGAGAACTGTAGGACTTCCATTATAAGCTACTAGATGTAACTAGGGTAACCCTACCATTAGTAAACATATCGTGTAGCAGTATAGACAGTCTTGACCATGAATGTTCTAATACTTCTTGGGTTGATTAAGAGGACGATTACACAGGATGTAAACGTGAGATACTATAATTAATGTAAGCTACAAGACTGATATTACAAATACCGGAAGCTACTACACAGATAATACAGTCATTAAGCACTGATATATTGATATTATGATGATTGTATGTTGGTTGTAAAATGATAATATATCTTGCATATACTACTAGAGCAGTGTTAAAAAATGTATTCATTTCAAGTGTGTTTTTTCGTTGTCTGTATTAATTCATGAAGTTCAAATTGAAACAAAGCGTAATGAAATTCTGTATGTATTACAAGGATTAAGCACACACAAAAGTAAATGAACGAACTCTGCTAGAGAAACGGGAAAAAGTCAGAATAAAAAAAAATGGATTAATCATTGACTGTTTTCTTTAATTAAAAAACTGTTATGAGAAAAAAATACATTTTCCTAGCCTTAGAAATAAAAAAACATATATTACATTTTGATAAATGCTCAAAAAAGTTGTCCATTTTCAGCAGAAGTGAAATGTAGGCAATGAAAGCTTAATTGTAAAGGATTTTCAGATCCCATGCGCCCGTTGACTTATGTACAAAATCGCCAACTAAATTACATTGTACACAATATGTTTGGTAGCAAAGAGGAAAATATTGTAAAAACTTTCCTTTCAGACCTTGCGACCTATAGGGCAGATCTGTTTCTGTGGACCACCGTTGACGAAGGTGTCATGCGGCCAGTACAACGACCAACATATTTAATTTTCCCCAACTAATGTCAGGTACCAATTAGAGCTGGGCGAGCTCGGAGGTGCATTACTTATTTAGATTTCGGTCCTCCCGAGCCTTTCGGCGCATTGGGCGGCAAGCTGTCTCCTAAAAGATCTGTCACTGGCGATATCTGAGGTGTATAAAGATCCCGAAATTAAGAATCCCAATCCTCACCAGGATTCGAACCCGGGACACCCGGTACGGAAGCCAAGTGCCCTACCGCTTAGTCCCCACGCCTCCGTTGAACTATTTCTAATTAAAAACAAAGGCTGTCCAAATATGTTTTATTCTCTTACCAGAACACATTTGGACACTGAAATCTGTTAAAATCCTTCATGGAATGTAATATCTTTCTTTGAACATAGAGGTAGTATTCCACTTTAAAGATAAAAACACGTGAATGTAACACGGTTATCGCAACACGGAACTAAACCATATGAAGCAATATCCAAAGTATCCTATCCAACGGCAAGCCAAGTCAAACACAGGCTCTCTCATTATTGTGGTTTTTAGACATGCGTCCTACTCAGTTAAATAAGACTGAAGCTAACACACTAGTATTGATAAGATGGTTTGACTCACCGTTACTCACTGAACACATTGATTAGTTGCTGTGTGAGCGAGCATGTCATTGATATTTTTTTTATAATACTAATAAAATAAAGTAGTGTAAACAAGTGAACCTGAAGCTTTACTGCTCGAGTCCTGCGCAGCGTGTCGTACCGATAGTTCCGTTTTATGACCAGTACGGGTCTAGTCCGGACTGTAGCTAGGTGACACTAAACGCGCTATTCTACCCGGCTAACCCGTCATGCCAGAGTGAACATGTTGTAGCCTTTTGTATCAGCAACAAATAGAAACCTTACACACACGTACACACAGCGTATCCACACGTTTAGATGGTCTTAACTTACCATTAGTAGATCTACATAAATATGATTGTTTACAAATATGAATATCCTCATTTAGTTGGTTCATAGCAAGATGGAGGTTTTTTGTTAGATATTGTAAAATATGTTGATTCCAGCTAGAACTGGGTGGCCAATGAAATACTACACACCATTAATATTTGGACTTACGTCAAGCCTTATTATTATTATTACTATTATGGTTATGGTTAGATGAAAATTTCGATCAAGTTTTCTATTATTGACTAATATACTTGTGCTCATGAAACCAGATTCCTTTGACCTGAAAGTACTTTCATCTTAACCGTTATTGATTAAAACTCAACTAATTCAAAATCAATTAATATAGTTCTGTTAGAACAGGTTAGCACAAATTTAGACGACCACAACTTTAGAAGACACATTTTTAGTCGGACACACATTTAGAAGGACACACAAGAAAACATATTAGCCGGCGTGTATGTCTGTTAATATATACTTAAATTTCCATTCAAACCAAACAGTGGCTTCACTTGGAAGATGAGAGGGGAGGGAGTGTGGGCCGCAACGGCTGGCATCTAAAAGTGGATAACAATTAAAATAAAGAGAGAATACCTATGATTTCTTGGTTGATAATGTAGGTCTATAAACACTAAATATAAAGCAAAAAAAAAAGGAAATAAATTATCATAGTATATTTTGAAGAGAACAATAGCTACAAAAATATGGACCATACCCTTTTGCAGAGACCATACCTCCTTTTTGTAACATTATAGAGCGATTATTTCGCTCTTAACAGTGAACAAATATAGGATTGAATAGAAAGAAAGATTTATATTTACCCACCCTATTCCCCTCGCCAAGAAAAAGAAAAACCTGTTGAAGCGAATGTATAAATCTAGTAGAATTTATAATATTCTAATGATATGCCTTAAGATATAGGTTCCTGAACAATAAGTTATTAAACTCAGAGGCTCTCAAACTGTGGTCCGCGAACCCCAGGGATCCGCAAGAGAATGCGAAAAAATAGTAACGATTTATTGACAGTGGTACTTCAGTTGATCAGCTATGTGTACTTCAGTTGACCAGCTACGTGTACTTCAGTTGACCAGCTACATGTACTTTAGTTGACCAGCCACGTGTACTTCAGTTGACCAGCTACATGTACTTCAGCTGACCAGCTACGTGTACTTCAGTTGACCAGCTACATGTACTTCAGTTGACCAGCTACGTGTACTTCAGCTGACCAGCTACGTGTACTTCAATTGACCAGCTACAAGTACGTCAGTTGATAAGCTACATGTACTTTACCTGACCAGCTACGTGCACTTCAATTGACCAGACATAAGTACGTCAGTTGACAAGCTACATGTACTTCAGTTGACAAGCTACATGTACTTCAGTCGACCAGCTACATGTACTTCAGTTGACCAGCTACATGGCCAATTAAAGGAAGGAAAGCGTTCACAATGCGGACAAAGAAAACGCTTTAGGGACACCCTCAAATCATGGCAATTAAAAAGAAGCTGATTAATTAAAACAGAAACTTATAGAATTGAACAGAAGCAAGTATAATGAAACATGAGCTTATTCAGCCAAGTAACATTAGTGCATACTTAAATAAATTATAAGGAAATTAATATTAAAATCGAAAAAAAACAACTATTTTATATCTGTGTAGTTCATTAAACATACCCCTTTCAGGCCTGGAGATCTATAGCCACATAAAGATCTTACGGTCATTGTTTATAATTGTGTATGTTTACTAGACTTTATCTGCCAGCCCAGTTTTCTTGTCACGATAAAGTAATTAAAGGCAGAAAGCATCCTAAGCCATCCAACAATGTTGACTCTAAAAATAACACATCACATCTTGGCCATTCCTAGAATGTCAAATCTAAAATAACACATTTTGAACTTTCCAATAATGTCGATTCTAAAAAGAACACATTGTTGGCTATATAATAAAAAATGTCCAGAGATCAAACGAAACAAAAAGTAACAAGAAAAAAATATTAATGTCACAAAATCATTTTCCATGAATAATTCATCAATACTATACTCTCCCAACCACTAACTTTTCCCAGTCCATTCATTTTGTATGACAAAACATGGATCCACTCACTGTAGCTTCTTGTACACGTTTAGTTCTCACTTTTCCTATTCACCGATCAAGGTAAAAATTTGCACAATTATTCAATGTCTGTGACAACACATAAATAAAGTAAAACAAGGTTACAAGGTGTGGAAACACAAACTCAAAATCGGCACCCGAAGTGGTCTACCTAGAGTCTTCACCAGAATTCGAACACGGGACTTTCGGTTCCAAGTGCTTAACCCCTCAGCCACAGCATCTCCATATATTCATTTAGCGTACACTTATATTTTTTTTAAATAATAATTATTAACCTTATTCATACTTTCAAAATTAATAACATGTTACATGTAATAAAAGGAAACTAAAAAAAAAAATTATTCTTCTAACAGAATCAAAGAAATCGGTAACACGAAAAAAAAATCTTGACCTACTTTAGGTAGTGAGCTAGCTAGAAATGACATGACAGACTTAGACAAGACTTTCCACTCGCAAAAAAATAATTAATATCTCCATTGCCATTTTTTTAAAAGTGGTGTATTTTAAAAAAAAAAAATCAATCTACTTGCATAGAAAATTTAAAAAATCAGATTGTTCACTTTCGAAAAAGAAAAAAGTAGCCGTTGTTTCAGAACTTTGAATGATCTAAAATATGATGATGTCCGATTTTCATTTTCTCTTCTAGTTTCTGAGATCTTAACGGCACGGACGGACGGATGGACAGACAAACCACACAAAACTAATAGCATCTTTTACCCTTTCGGGGGCCGCTAAAAATTAAAACAATTAATTAAAACTTTAGCTGTAATTAATTAATTTTGCTTTGTATAGAAAAGGGAAAAATAACCCGTGCAACATTAAGTGATTTGCCAGCAATCGATCAGCCATCTCCCTTATTTCAATATAAACATTCTTTTTTTTTTTTTAAAGTATTGTTTTTATATTCTGCTTGTTGTAAATGTTAACTTATAACAGTCATTCGTATCTCAACATTAAAACATTGATAAGAGACAACTGGTTTGTTTCACATTCTGTAGAAAATCAGCTGCCCGGACTCGCTAACAAACACACACACACACAAAGACATCTATATATAGTTGTAACCAGTGGCGTAGCTAGAGTATATGATGCCTGGTGCGGTACCTCATATTTATTCCCCCCCCCCCAAAAAAAAAACAACAACTAACTAATTAATAACATTGCAAAACCTTACTTTTTTTTTCAAAATAATATGTATTCATTAATCAAATATTGTTAATTCTTTCATGACCTTAATGACCTTTCATGACCGCAGCATTATCATAGCCTTGACCCCTACAGTCCATTATGTCTAAGCTATCCAAACGCATCCGTCATTCTCCATGACAACATACTGTAAAATTTGGGAAATTTGATCCAGCTTTGAGATGTCAGGTGTACTGTCAAAAATAATAGAGAAATATTTGGCTTGTTTTACTTGCTGTATGATTTGTTTTTTAGCGTGATCCCCCAATATTGTAATAAATTCATTTAGTATTTGTGGAGACATGTATGTATTCGGTCTGGAACAAAGCTTAGTTCAAAGCACATGCTCCCTTAAGAGTGGATCGTACTTTGATAGTAATTTTACTAATTCTCCAGGTTTTCGTCTCTTGTATAATCAAATCTTGGGCCTTATTGTCAATATTGTTTCCTACTCTCAGGCAAACTTCAAGTTCCCTACAAGCAAGCGATGACTGAATGTGAGCTCTGATGGTCTCATGTTTTTCTATTTTCGGGGATAACCTTCACCACTCATTGAATCCATCTTTGGATTTAAATGAAGACTTGGTACTTGATCTTGTTGAGAAGAGTGTGCAGGGGAAGCAAAATAAGGATTCTTTTTTTTTTTTGGGCGAATAACACATCCACTTTCTAAGAACTTTCTCGCCGTTTGACATTTGCCGGAAAAACCAAGCCTTTGAAAGCTTTCTAGCCTTTCCTTTTGCTGATTCTTGATGTCTATACGCCTCTCTGAATGGACTGTCCATACGCTGAACTGTTTCAGATCCTTGAGTGAGAAGGTGTATGCGAATATTATCTGTGATGACATCAGGCCAATCTCCAATGTCGTTCAGTCTAGAGTTTATTATCCTGCTTTCTGTATTGTTTACACTGTCTGATGGTTCAGCTTCTTCAGTATGAATTTTTGAGAACATGCTTGTGTGCTGTCCTTTAATCTCTAGAACCTGCGGTATTGAAGTATTTTCTTCTTTTCACGATGTCGGCCTCATCATTTTTTTCTGGATTCAATGATAACCGTCTCATCTTGCTTTGTTGCTTTTAATTGTTCAGTTAATTCATACCCATTAACAGCTCGCCTATAGTCGGTGGACTCTGGCAATGATGTGACTTGAAATTGTCTCGATGCTTCTTTAGACTTAAGAAATTTAAGAAACGCACCTCACTGAGGTCAAAGAAACTGCTTTATGCGGATGACATTGTCCTCTGGTCAACCGGCAAGAAAGCCGACCAAATACAGGCGGCATTACAAGCAGACCTCCAAACCATCTCCTCGTAATGCGACAAAGACAGATTCAGATAAACGTTGCCAAAATGACCTGGTCCCTGTTCAGCCTAGGGATCGACATTCTTAAGGCTTCATTCGAGCTTCAACTCGGTGGGCTGCGACTCCAACGTGAAAACACGCCAAAATATCTAGGGGTGACCCTGGATAGAAAACTGTCAATGCTCCAGCACGTCCAGGAAGTTGGAAGAAAAGCCTCGGAGAAGTTAGCGTTACTTAGAAAGCTGGCCAGCACAAAGTGGGGTGCCAAAGCTTACATGCTACGCACATTGTACTTAGGGGCAGTCAGATCACAAATTGAGTACAGCTCAAGTATATGCTAGTAAAACTGCCCTCGAATCCCTCGACCGAGTACAATCACAGGCACTTAGGTTCATTTGTGGCACCTTTCGGACAAGCCCAACAAACGCTGCTGAAATTTTAACAAACGTGGCCCCTTTACATTTAAGGAGGGAGAGGGCGGTACTTACAGCCTATGAGCGCTATAAAAGAAGCGACTCTAGGCTACCCACCTCAATATTAGTGAGACAGTGGAGAGAGAGAGGAACCGCATAAAATGCGATCGTTCCTCCACATTGCGGCCAATTTGTCAAAATCAGCTGGGCTCTCCACTGACAGAATCCCAATTAGAATAATTAGTACTTGCCCTCCGTGGAGGAGAAGTCGGCCCCACAAAAAAGCATGTCCCTTATAGGGCAAGAGGGTGCCATCAAGAGGCGATTAACACCTGCCATACTTCAAAACTAAAGTCCTACCCATCAGATGCCATTTTCTGTTATACCAATGGGTCGGTAATAAGGGACCCCGATAGATCTGGGTATGGGGCCCTTATAGTCTACCCAGACAGGACAGAACCAGAGATGCCGATTTCTCCTGAGCTTAAAAGGGGTTTTGAGGCGCCAGCCAGACTAGTCAGTCTCGAGCATTGTTCATCATTTTGTTTACGTTACAGTATTACAATTAACTAGTTAGTTAAAAAAACTCGTAGAAAACAAAGGTTAGCTTATTTAAAAATATTGACATTACAATAGAATTATTTCCAAATTAAACTATAAAGAATCATAAAGAAATGAATAAACTAAGACAATTGTTTAGAGCTAGTGTTTAGAAATATATTTGTAAACTCAATATCTAGATTAAACCAATGGACTAAACAATGAAGTAAAAAAAGGTTGGCCTATCTTCTTCTTTATATTACAGAGCATTGATCAGTGTAGTAACAACATGTACCGTGTGTCTGAAATAAATCTAGTAAATTAGATTCAAACTGTTCTATAGCTTACATTGTATGGAAGAAATAGTCAAGGAGATGAAACAAAATAACGCCATGACTAGTTTATAAATCGTTAGTTCATGTTTAAAATACAGTAGTTTAAGTTTGTTCGTGTCCATACAATTAGTCGTTTTTACTGAAAAGCTCAGGGAAATAGGAAATTAATACACACTGGGGGAATTTTGGTGCCCCTCTCCACTTGGTGCTCTGTGCGGCCCGCACCACCCGCACATTGATAGATACGCCACTGGTTGTAACCCTGCCTTACACCAGTCTTTGTGGTACCTACGCGCGCACTATTGAACCAGCACAGGAAGACGCTGTATTAGAGGAAAGAACAGTGTATCAAGGGAATGTGAAAGCTGCGAATTGTTGGAAACTAAAGAGCCGTCTTTTGTGCTGCCTGAAGACTGTAGTGGGGACCTGGAGCGAAACGGGGAAGACTGTCGTTGGTTCGTATTCAGGTTGCTGGTGAAAGGACTGGTAAAATTAGTAACAAGACTCTTTAAATGCAGAAGGCTGTTTTGGGTTAGTCCTGGTAAATAAACACACGTATGTATTTACTGTAGAACTTCGATGAGTTGCCTGCCTTAGATTACACACACACACACACATAAATATATATATATATTAGGGGTGCACCGGATAGTCGCTCCGGCTCCGGCTTCTGCCGAATATCCGGCATTCTTTACTATCGGTGCTATTCGGATCCGGCCGGATATCACTACCGGATAGTAAACCGGATAGTATAAAATACACTATTTAATATGCATAAAGTGAACCTCGTTCCATTAATGTCTGTTGTAGAATGTATTAATGTTTATATTAAAACAAAATAATGTGCTTAAAAATAGAGCCATTATGAATATACACCAAACATCGTTTATTATAAAGACAAGGCGTGTTAATAACTTAATATAAATAGAAATGAAACTTTGCATCATAAATGCGCTTTACATACAGAGCAGCAATGGCTGGCACTTTTTTCAATTTGTCTTGACCTTTGAGTAGGTTATATATACACACACACGTGCACCTCCCTGGATTTTGAGTAGCCATCTTCAAATCCATTAACTTCTAAGTAGCAACTGTGGTGCCTCCACTGAAGTACAGTTGTAAGCATACGCTTTTTTATTGGGCTGATAATAATAATCTTTATGGATGGCTGCCTGGTCGTGCGGTTTGAGCGCTGGACTGTCGTTTGGATTTATCGACGGTCCAGGGTTTAAACCCTGCCCGCTCCCACCCCCTACCCCCGTCGTCCTGCGGGAGGTTTGGACTAGGAAGTAAACTATCTTCAACTCTGAAGGAACATCCGAAACATGTCAAACATTTTATTGTCGAGAAGGAAATGTTCTTACAATTTGTGCATTTCACCACACAAAGCTGGACTAGGCTTATCAGGAATTGATGCAGACCATGTACTTGCAACCCCCTCTGAACTGAATTCCGAGTGTGAAATTTTAGACAATCTTTTGCACATTCAAATCAATGAACTTCTTGAGAGTAGCAATTTAACCAGCAAGGCTTCCATTTTAGTACAGTTGCAAGGATAAGCTATTATTGTAATAAACTAGAATAAGCTATTCAGGAGTTGATGGCTGACCATGTCTGTGGCATTTACTTCTCGAGAGACGATCTGTTCCCTTTGTAATTTGAGGCGGAGTGACCTCCATTTCTGGGGGAAGCCTGTGTGTATAATTTACGAGTGCTGGGCTACCCACTAATATATATATACATGTAATTTCCGCAGTTACATTCTACTACTTTTATTTTTCTCTGTATTTGTGTTTCACCTAAAGCAAAAAGCAATACATGAGGTTGTAATTGTTTATTTTGATAAATAACGTTATGTAGTCTGTTATTGTAGTAATTTGTTTGGTTTCATTGTAGCTTACGGTTAGGCACAAATTAGTGATGTAGATAGCTCAGGTTAGGGTTAATTAATTAGCCATTGTTGTCTATAATGTAACTGGAAGTTCCACAGACTTCGGTAGCGTCACCCCTTAGCCATCTTTAAAAATCTCATTTATTACCTTTGTTCTATTCTATATCTATATGTGTAGCTATTTTATCATCCTATGTTTCTAAAAATATTTTTATTAATATTTCATTGTTGGAATAACTATTTTAATAAGTTGGCAGTTTGTTTCCAATTGTAGGCCTCGCCCTACCAAGCGCTTCATGATTGCGGCTTTGTACCTTGAGCCTAGATCTAGATGTTTATTGTTGTCTAGCCCGACCTGTGTTGGTTGTGGTGTAGACTTTACTTATGTATGGCTTTTATTGGCTAGATGAAGGTAATTGTAGTTACTTCATGTCTTTATTATGTTTGTGTATTAGATACATTCTAGATCTAGTTTAGTGTAGTTTGTTCTTATATTTGTGTATTTTTTGTATGTTGCAGGCTATAATTCCTGCTGCTTAAAAACGGCTTTAGCTGCTGTAACTGCTGCGCAGTGTTAAACACTTAGTTAGAATTATTAGATTACATGGATTAAACCTTCATCTGAACTGTCTGATGGTTTTTGGACTTGGTTTCTTCACGTGTTACTTTCTTTGTATGTGCGTATGTCTTAGTGGTTAGTCGCATTGAATACACCCGCACACGAAACCCAGACTTGTCCAGAGTAATTCTGTCGAAGTCAGGCATCAATAACTACAAGACAGATATACACATCACAGTAGTAGCCTCCTATATCTTCTGTTGAAGCTGCTGTAACTGCTTAATCTGCTGTTTATGAGTTGTTAAGTTTAGATGTAGAAGTAATTAAGTTCAGAGTAATTCAGGTCTGATATAGTTTTTAGGCGGTTTATCTGCCTTAGGTTATGGTTAGGGACCTTAGCTTATATAATATTTTCTTTTATTGATTTATTTTAATTTGTGTGCCTTTAATATATGTAATAAAGTATATATATATACTAGCCATATGTTACCCGCGGCACGCGGATCTAAAATATGCGTGTCACTGATATAGTACATTACAATAGTTTGTGGGAAGCGTGGTCAAGAGGCTGAGTACGCTTGAACTTGGCTTGGCTACCTATGAAGGGGGCTCGAGGCTCGACACCCGACTCGAGTTTAAGCTGTGTTTACTAAGAACCTAAAGGCAGCACAGAAACCAATGTGAATGGACCCTAGTGCTCTGAGCATTCTATACTCATTAAAGTAGCGCTATATAAAAGATATAATAATAATTAGAATCAATTAAACAAAATAATAATATTATAAGTAAAGCGAATTCGTGAATGTAAACATGGCTTGAATAGTGCTATAAAAATAGCTAATCGACTTCATTCTAATTTTGTTACAAAAAGATTTGCTTGCATATATATTGAGATCTAGATCTAGAGTCTAATATAGTTTTTGACCTACATTAAACTTAGATTCATTTGTTTAATTAAGTAGAATAATCTACTTTCAATGTGAACAGTCTTGCACGTGTTGTGAACTGAATGGTTAAGTTTTCGTTAAATGTAAGAGAGGGTTAGGGTTGGACAGTCGCTTCCTGGACTGGTGTTTATGTATTATTTACTGACAGTTAATATAATTCAATATCAAGTATTATTTGCATTTCCATGGATATCTGATTTGGAGTTAAAGTGTATCAAGTAGTAATTGTTCTTATTTGTGTAACAAATATTTGCGTAGCTAGTATTAATTAATTGGAATAGAGTAATCAAGCAGCGAGCCACAGGAACCAAGTCAAGTCAAAGCATATAAATGAACCCCTGACATATTCAAACAGACCTGATTATCAAGAAACCATATTTCACTAGTTGGAAACAAAGTATATCATCTTGGGAATGTATATTAAGGTTTAAAAAGGACGCAATTCTTTAAAGTGAATCTCAATCTATAAAATACTAGAGGTGGCACGTTAACATTTGCATATTGTTTGAACGAGGCTTTCTATGATAACAACCTTGAGACTGTTGTGCAAACAGTATTGCTATTCTATAGCCTGCTAGAGGTTCATGATTGGCTACTTCAAGTATCAAATTTACATATTATTACAGTGGAGGAAGTAAAAAAAAATTAATCCCAAGGTAGCGCCAACTTTCTGTCATTCTGTGTTCTACTTTCATTGACTTCGCTACTGGTTTAAGCTACGATATCCTATTAACTATGCTGCTGCTATATATAACCTATATATATATATATATATATATATATATATATACAACTTTGGGCCTGCGTCCGAACCTGAAGCTTTTGACCTTAAGGACCCCTGTCAAACTGCCAGTGCCTACGAGGGGAACGTGAATTTCTATTGTTGCATTTATGCGGTAAACAAGAACTGTACATGCGATGCTTAACGAAGGGAATGCAAATGTCAAGAAATCCATCAACAGGGTCTGAAACCAGTGGACTTCGATACTTCTGTTTTCACCAGCGAGAGAGGCCCTGAAGGTGGTCAGAAGAACCCTGTGAGACGTGATGCAGCGCGGATGTACTTTTGCACATCAGACGTTATCCACGTGCCATGCAGGCATGTCTTCCAGGTGCTGCTGGGTTTGGTGAACTGTTTAATAGCCTGACCTCCTGGGAGCCTCCGGCTTAATTGCAAAGCATTCACCGAGAGAGTCTGCTGAAGCAAAGTGTAGAGCCAGCGGTCTTGATGACCATCGCCATGACATCCACTGCCTCTCTTCTTGGCATGAAGTTGCCGTCGGTAGTTACTGCGAGAAATTCCAGACAACGAAAACGACGTTTCCTTAACCAAAGGCAGATCAATTGAAGCAGAAGGAGAAAGAGACATACGCAGACTACAACGCAGATGGCTCCATCGAGATGGCAAGATAAGCCCATTGTCGCCCCACCGATAGACCTCCGCCTGCATCAACTAACCTCCACAGCCCATGTCGTGAGGTAGATGTTGTCTGGGACGGACAAATATGAGAAGGGGGCAATGTTGTAACTCCGCTTCGGAGCCACACTGATGGTGCGCATCAGAGCGCCATTCAACACAAGTAGTGGAAAACATGTTTATACAGGAAGAAGAACTGTTGTAGATCCGGCTTAAGTCATGGGAGTCTGAATAATCTGGCGCTGAGTGCTATACTAGGGAACTGTTTGGGAGACCTGGAGCGACACTGGGAAGTGTGTCGGTGGTCTGTTCTGTGTTCTGGTATTAATTAGGACTTAAGACGTTACTTCCTGTGTCCAACTCCAACTATTTGTTGATATAATAAATACATCATTTATTATTGCCTACTATCTGTTCTTTGAGTGCCTACCTTAGAGTTACAACATATATATATATATATATATATATATATATTTAAAAACAAAAAATACAAATAGAACTATATGGACATAAAAATTTGTCAACAAAATCAGATTACGGAGAATAATCATTTCGTATGAAAATCTGCAATATTTGAAAAAACAACTCAGACTATTTATCTCTAAAAGAAGCAAACACATTGTGTACATGTTTTCATCACTGCACTGATAATAATTAGTAATCATCAGGTCTGTATAGCGAAGTACTTTATTTCCTTTACAAAACTGATATAAACCCACTCTGTCTGGTGCAAATCTTTTACACGCCATTTCTCCCAGTTCCCATTCTTGGATCAAGTTGAAACTTTGCACGATTATTAATTGTCGATGAGAACACATGAATCAATAAAAAAAAATCAAGCCATTTTAATGAATGGAAATTAATTAATTTTAATGTACGAAAGGGAGATAAATCCTGCTGTATTAATATATTGTAGTAATTGTGCGGTTTTTTACCTTATATCAGGCTGTTTTTGTTGTTTTTTACTTAAAGTATTTATTCTCTTTTGATTGTTTCGTCTTGAGGACATCTTGATGTAGCCAGTAAACCTACACTCGTGTACCTTTGTCCAACCCTGTACCTGAAACACAGCCTTCAAGAGCTCCTATACCTAGCAACATCAGAGACTAGCAAGCAAGTGATAAAATGTACAAATTGTTATTGCACAGTCAGAGCCTGAAAATATTTGAAAGTGATAAACAGATGTTTTTAATAGTTCAAATATTTTATTTGTATTCTGTCTCTGCTGGTGCAGTCTCTCCAAACATCCTACAGGATTAAGCCATCTTTTAATACTGTATGTACATCTTTCTTTTTTCTTTATTATCTTCTGTCTCATTTTTATTTATTTCTTCTTTCTCTCTTCCTTTCTTTCTTTCTTACGTCTTTCTTTCTCTATTATTTCTTTTTTTCTTACTTTTTACTTTCTTTCTTCCCTTCTTGTTACTTTCTTCTTTCTTTCTTTTCAAATCATATTCTTACACAGTGGCGTAGATCCCCTTCCCTTGATGGGTATATAAAAAAAAAGGATGCATAAGAAAGTTTAAAGGAAAGACATCCCTGTGCTGCCAGGTACTACCTTTTACAAGTCAAAGTGTAAAATATTTGTTGTTTTTTTGTAAAATGTTTTACATATTTCGGATGTTCCTTCAGAGTTGAAGATAGTTTACTTCCTAGTCCAAACCTCCCGCAGGACGACGGGGAATGGTAGCGGGCAGGGTTTGAACCCTCGACCGTCGATAAATCTGAACCACAGTCCAGCGCGCAAACCGCACGACCAGGCAGCCATCCTAAGTGTCACTCAGTTCAGTTTCTTACAGACAAGAGTGTCCTGACACACTCAGAGCTGATAAGACTTCTTGAAAGTAGCCAGACGATGAGTACCGGCCGTTTCATAATATTAATGGCAATGTCTTCGATTTCGAAGATTATGGATGAGTTTAGTATTTCGCAGTTGTGTTGTCGGTTTATGTTCCTCCATATATTTTGGCCCCCTGCACCACGTAAGACTCAAATGATTTGCTACAAAATTGACTGGGAATTTTGTTTTAGTGGGAGGGGGAGAAGTTCCAATGCTACGATTAGGATTTTGATTATTGGTTTCGTAAATAGTGGAAGTTTTGACTTGGAGGCAATGACGCGACTGGTACAACTAAACTCTGTTTGGAGGAGAAATAGCGACACATCAACCGAATGTCAACAGATTACTTTAGGGCGGCTTTAGAGAGAGGAATCTTTTAGGAACGTTTGCTTTCCACGCTCGACGGTCTCCTTCGTTATTATTCAACATCGACATTCGCTATCAGCGTCGACTACCTTATATTGTTAGCCTTTCGCATGTGTTTGAGACCATTGGATGCTTGGACCATTGGATGCTTTAGACCATTGGATGCTTGGGGCAGATGATGTAGAGCCCATCAAACAATGGTAGACGTTTAACATGTCATGAGGTCGTCAATATATCCTTTAAAGTTGGATGGACTCACTATGGACTCAATGGCGTCTCAAGGATCCCAGTGTTAAAAAAAAAACAGTCGTCATCAAGATTCCGGCTACTGACCCTTCCTTTCGAAAGCCAAATGTATTACAACTCAGCCAGCACACCCTATCGATAAAATACATATATGGCTAATTTGCCGTTGGCATGCATTTTAATTTCCCGTTCAGTAGGTCACTAGATTATTTATTTCAATGTAGAAAATGAATTAGTTTAATTACTTACATTTCGAACAATAGGTCATAATTGATGACGGGCTGTCGATGGAAAAAAATCCTTAAGCGTCACTTCTGCTGGTTGTACGGAATTACCTCGTCCTTACGTCTGCGATCAAATATTGACCTTTGTTCCACATTCTCTTTGAGTGAATCTGAAATCGTTCGTGTGGACACAGTCTCAGTTTATACTTGAAATCTTTCTCTAATGATTCGTGACTCCCATGTTAAGGATATGAAACTTCAGAATTCAAGTATGCGCCACATTGAGATTATTTCCCTTAAAAATTAAGTATATTAAAATTCGTATGAAATATTTTATTTTTTAGGTTTGTGCGGAAACTAAAAACAAGGAGCGTGTCTCTTTTTTTCTTTGTGTCTTTGCTTGAGGGAGGAGTCTCTAGCATAAAGTAGCACTCCCAGATTGAATTGTGATTCCAAAATAACCTACAACCATTCTCCTTTCGTATCCTGAAGAACCTAACTAAGGGTACAAAGAAAAATAGACTTAAGTCTAAAACAATCACTCAAGATATACATAGTATAGAATGCGAATAGTAAGTTACATTATTTAAATGCATGATAGCATTTGTTTGACTTCCTTTGTAATACTTTCATTCCTTTACAACTGTAACAATCTTTAATAACTGTTACTATCTTTTATAACTGTAACTAATGTTTTATAACTGTTTCTATCTTTTATAACTGTAACTAATCTTTTATAACTGTAGCAATCTTTAATAACTGTAACTAATCTTTTGTAACTGTAAATATCTCTTATAACTCTAATCTTTCATAACTGTAACTACTTTTGAAACCACTTGAATTTTGTTTTGAATGTTTTTGATAATACTTTAGAACGGCTGACGATGGTGTCGGCAATGTTTGAACCCTGGACCATCGAGCGCATACAAAAGAGCGGCCAGCTCATTTTTAGCCCATATAAGTCACTTTTATGCTGTATATCACCTATCTTTTCAAATCAAGGCTTTAATCTTGCAACTAGGCTAAATAAACGGCTATATAGTTTTACCCAGAAACACTAGAACTTTGACCATAGTTGATCATACAACGATTCGTAGAAACAAATCCACAAAACTTCAACTATCAAGGAAAGAACAAATTTAGTGTAAATATGGAAAAACCCAGTGACATCAAAAACACCTGTCGACTTCCACTCCCAGAAAATAACTTCAACTACTCACAAAGCTTCTCTTGTCAAGTGGTAATGCATAAATTTCACACCTATACCCATAGTAATGTTACAAAGGAATGTAACTCTTTCATACCTAAATAACAACAAAGAAACAAAGGCTATAGTCTCACCATACACGCTACGGACAGAAGCGGTACATCGGTACAACTTTTGTACACAAGAAAGCAATCGATGTACATGGCCGGCCTTGGTAATTGAAGGCCCTAATCAAAGTGAATTTGGTGACCCCAAAAGAAATGGAAAAATAAAACATGAACAGCGAAAAATATTTGCTCGCAATTTATTAAAAGCTTATCTTCTTGATCTTTATCTAAATCAACGAATAGCTGAAATACAAGAGCAATTTCCGTAGCGTTCAACTAGCGAGCCATAAAGCTTCTTAAATTATTCGTACAGGTGCCAAAAACATTCAACAAAAATCTTCTTGTCATGCATTGATGAAAGCAAAGTCTCTAAGATAATTGTGAAATAGAGACTGGGCGATATCTCGATGGAGATCACTGACTATTTAGGCGTTCTTTCGTTATAAATGTACTTCAAGAATGATTCATGATCAGCTAAACTGTCACTGGAGATCTTATTTGAGAAAGAGAAATTTTCATAAATGGAGTTCACAGTGTATCCGGTGGGCAAATTTATATTTATAAATGCCGTAACTGGATTTCTTTAAACTAATGTTAGTACAGCGTAATCAAATTTCTAAACACTTTCCAGTGCGGCACAAAGTAATTTGTATTATTTATTTGATCTGATCTTTCAATAGAGAACAAACCTTTTCAAAGGGACATATGTAATTCATTCAATTGTGACGTTTATTTTCTTTAGTAAACTTTCTTTTTGAAACCTTGCGATCAATGGGGTCAATAATGTTAAGGTCATCTGTTTCTATGGTCAACGGTTAACGAGCAGGGTGTCATGTGGCCAGCACAACGACCAACCACATTTACTTTCCCCAACTAAAGTCAGGTACCCATTAAGGTTGGGTGGACTGAGAGGCGCCCTAAAAAATCCCGAAATTGAAAACCCCAGTCTTAGTTTGTTTATTTATTTCACAATTTATTTCAGCATCCCTGTATTCTCTTGCTTACGTCTATCACAGATTCCATTACATCGCCCCATCATTTATCCATTTTGTTTTCTAGTCTTGTTCTCTCTTATTGTATACTGACCTACTTTATGGGTTTTTTGTTTGTTTGTTTGTTTATTTATTAATTTACATGCTTGACTTCATGTGCTTAAAGAATGCTTGCTAAAAATCAAAATGTGGACATACAATGAACAAAGCAAGCCAATTAGCAGATCTGAATTTCGTGGAAGGGTTTCAAAATAAAATTTATGACTTCTTCTTCTAGCCAGCTTTTTGCTGCTGAGCTGTGAGCTGTTTTGCAGACTGTGCCATGGAAAAAATTAATTAAATTAATACTCCCGCGTTTTTATTTTTTATAACCTTTAAGAATCGACTGGTCTTAAGATGCTGTCTTTGCCGAAACTGAACGGTGTTTCGAAACCAAAATTGTCATATTAAGAGTTACATAGTAACTGGTATCATATCAAATCATATCGTATCAAATTCCTAGTTTATGACAGCTTATCTGGTTATCAAAGCTGACGATGACAATGGAATCTCCGATCGCAGGGCCCCTTTCAGGCGCGGGGCCTGGGCCAGTTGCCCCACTTGCCACCCCCGAAGGCTGCTACTGCTGACTGTAACTACCTCAGACACGGTCCAACGGCAGCATTGCTACCCTCCATTAGAGAAAAAACAACTCAGCTATTAACTATTAACAGTACCAAGATGGACATTCCATGACCAGTAGAAAGACAGCAAGAGCACATTTTGATTTTACAGAGAAAAACAACACATCGTAACTGTTGTTTTTTTTTGTTTTTTGTTTTTAAAAGAAAGTGTTGAGCAGAAGTTTAACAATGTCGTATTGACGTCTTTTTTTTTTTTTACGCCTTAACTTAGAGTGTTTAGGTTTAATATGCACACAATAGACTTTAAGTGTTTTAATTTACGTGTTTTAATTTACGTGTTTTATTTTACGTGTTTTAATTTACGTGTTTTAATTTACGTGTTTTAATTACCTTGCTCTATCTCTCTCTCTCCGAAATCTTATTATAACGTATGATGTAAGGAATGCAAGACAGAATTTTGTTTGACGAGTCAGTCATAGCTAGCGACTTAAACATTACGTCACGGACTTGCCGTTGTATCTCTTGTGGTAGATGACTTGTCGCACATTGCTAATTATAGACGATATCTGAGTACGTACTTCCGGTAGAAACTTTGAAAACATTTTTATTCTCTGTAGAGCATTAACAAAGTAGTACAGTTTAAACTTAGCTTCACACTCACCTTTGCGACATCATTCTCAACAGAGATGTAGGCAGCGTAGATTTAGAGGTTGTAATTTATGATTTCCAATTAACATTATCCATTTCAAATATTCTTTTTTTGTTGGCGGAGAAAATCTCAAGAGTCGTGTGATGTGTTAATTTCGTCAAAGTATCGCTGTTGGGCAGAGCTATCTAGCCAAAGGTCCAAGGTTCGTGCCCTACTTAGGACTTTCAATAATTTCGACATATTAAATTTCCGCATTTTAAGAAAAGAAAATTGTTCTTTAATTCTTCCATTCTAAATGTGAGAGGTATGTATCATTCTAAGGGCACTCTTTCTGCTCACTTTATCAATAAACACGAAAAATTATAAATTTACTTTCAAGTAGTCAATTCAAAATGCGTCTTGCACCTACAGTTTAAGCATATCATTTGTAATTCATTCAAAGATGCTTTTTCCTAAATCTCATCAAGTCCATAGTTCGAGTTTTTTATTCTTAAGTATTAATATTTCTCTGCCCTGTCTAGGTAAGCTATTATACAGGCAAAGCTTAGCGTTGTTGTGTTCATATTTGGGACTATCTACTTAATTAAAAGGTGAATATTTTGCATTTAGACCATTTATGTTTAATATTTTTTTTTATTTTCCAAAAGAATTTGATATTATATATATGTACCAGGTGACCGAGCCTCGCTCGGTTGCATAATTGTTTACGAAAAGATACATGCCCGAAGTCATTTTGGAATGGTTTTAGTAATGATGAAAATGAACGATCGGGTAAAGACTATCAATCTAAAGAGTTGCTTTTGAGCTCTGTCAGTTCTCAATGTAATTGTACATAGCGATTAGAATAGAAAGTCTCTTAAGTCCCTAAACAGTGTAAGAAAAACCACAGCTCACGTCTTAACGTTTTACATTTCATCTTTTGTGTAGGAGTATTGGGCTATTATTGGCTTGGAAGAAAGTCTTTGCAGGTGCAGTGTAACTTCTCAAATGGTTACGTTAAGACATTTAATATTGCAACTAGTATATTCATTATGGTTTTAGTACGAAACATCAAGTGGTACAAAATCTCTACGTTATAGGGTAAACATGCACTTTATAACAAAGTAAAATTGCTCATTTTTGCCTAAGAGACATAAAAACATTGCATTTGTATTCTAAAGAAGCGTTTCCATGGGCCCTGTTACGCCGACCACCTTTCAGGTCACTAAAAAAGATTGCCTTCGGCATATGCTTGTACATTATGCATTGCTATGGCCCTGCTCAGCGCGACTGTAGGACTATAAGAAGTTAATACCGTAAATCCATGATGGTGTGCAAATATTTTTGGTGAAAGCGTTCCATGAGCTAAACAATAAGTTTTAAAATAATGATGTAGGGGAGAGAACCCAAGTAGGTTTAAGACTATAAGGCAGTAGCCAAGTGAAGAAATTATTAATTTAAAAAATTCTTAAGCCTGAAGAAGCCAGTAATTGTGTTTCTATTTCTTGGATTTCTTTTAAAGCTTTAAGTTATTCCAAAAGTATGTACAGGTTCTGGAAAGAAAATAATTGTTTTTATTTATTTATTTATTTTCTTCCCTCTATACTACCAAACCTCCGGTAAACAACTAAACCTTTGTAGGCGTAGTTATCTTATTAATAAAACTTCAAATTACTTGAATAACTTCCTGGTGAACAATACTAAATATGACTTTGTTTATAATATAAATAACATGCTGTCTATATAACATCAAATAAATGTAGTAGACTTTAGTAATAATATTTCATGACAAAATCTAACTCAGAGTCGCTGCAATAACACAACCTTTCTGAAGTCGTCTCCCTTAACTAAGACCAAAAGACGACAATGTCATCTATGTTGTATGTGCATCATTCATAAACAATCACTAACCTCCTCCCACCGTCACCAATAAAACACACACACACAATTTATAACACCTTCGTTCCCCCCCCCCTTTTCATTTTAAGCAAATATTCTTTAAATCAAATAATCGTTTTGTAATATAAATGTCAGGCTTATCAGTTGTTGTTGTCTGTAGTGTTATACATCTACCTGTTGATGTTGTTGTCTGTAGTGTTATACATCTACCTGTTGATGTTGTTGTCTGTAGTGTTATACATCTACCTGTTGATGTTGTTGTCTGTAGTGTTATACATCTACCTGTTGATGTTGTTGTCTGTAGTGTTATACATCTACCTGTTGATGTTGTTGTCTGTAGTGTTATACATCTACCTGTTGATGTTGTTGTCTGTAGTGTTATACATCTACCTGTTGATGTTGTTGTCTGTAGTGTTATACATCTACCTGTTGATGTTGTTGTCTGTAGTGTTATACATCTACCTGTTGATGTTGTTGTCTGTAGTGTTATACATCTACCTGTTGATGTTGTTGTCTGTAGTGTTATACATCTACCTGTTGATGTTGTTGTCTGTAGTGTTATACATCTACCTGTTGATGTTGTTGTCTGTAGTGTTATACATCTACCTGTTGATGTTGTTGTCTGTAGTGTTATACATCTACCTGTTGATGTTGTTGTCTGTAGTGTTATACATCTACCTGTTGATGTTGTTGTCTGTAGTGTTATACATCTACCTGTTGATGTTGTTGTCTGTAGTGTTATACATCTACCTGTTGATGTTGTTGTCTGTAGTGTTATACATCTACCTGTTGATGTTGTTGTCTGTAGTGTTATACATCTACCTGTTGATGTTGTTGTCTGTAGTGTTATACATCTACCTGTTGATGTTGTTGTCTGTAGTGTTATACATCTACCTGTTGATGTTGTTGTCTGTAGTGTTATACATCTACCTGTTGATGTTGTTGTCTGTAGTGTTATACATCTACCTGTTGATGTTGTTGTCTGTAGTGTTATACATCTACCTGTTGATGTTGTTGTCTGTAGTGTTATACATCTACCTGTTGATGTTGTTGTCTGTAGTGTTATACATCTACCTGTTGATGTTGTTGTCTGTAGTGTTATACATCTACCTGTTGATGTTGTTGTCTGTAGTGTTATACATCTACCTGTTGATGTTGTTGTCTGTAGTGTTATACATCTACCTGTTGATGTTGTTGTCTGTAGTGTTATACATCTACCTGTTGATGTTGTTGTCTGTAGTGTTATACATCTACCTGTTGATGTTGTTGTCTGTAGTGTTATACATCTACCTGTTGATGTTGTTGTCTGTAGTGTTATACATCTACCTGTTGATGTTGTTGTCTGTAGTGTTATACATCTACCTGTTGATGTTGTTGTCTGTAGTGTTATACATCTACCTGTTGATGTTGTTGTCTGTAGTGTTATACATCTACCTGTTGATGTTGTTGTCTGTAGTGTTATACATCTACCTGTTGATGTTGTTGTCTGTAGTGTTATACATCTACCTGTTGATGTTGTTGTCTGTAGTGTTATACATCTACCTGTTGATGTTGTTGTCTGTAGTGTTATACATCTACCTGTTGATGTTGTTGTCTGTAGTGTTATACATCTACCTGTTGATGTTGTTGTCTGTAGTGTTATACATCTACCTGTTGATGTTGTTGTCTGTAGTGTTATACATCTACCTGTTGATGTTGTTGTCTGTAGTGTTATACATCTACCTGTTGATGTTGTTGTCTGTAGTGTTATACATCTACCTGTTGATGTTGTTGTCTGTAGTGTTATACATCTACCTGTTGATGTTGTTGTCTGTAGTGTTATACATCTACCTGTTGATGTTGTTGTCTGTAGTGTTATACATCTACCTGTTGATGTTGTTGTCTGTAGTGTTATACATCTACCTGTTGATGTTGTTGTCTGTAGTGTTATACATCTACCTGTTGATGTTGTTGTCTGTAGTGTTATACATCTACCTGTTGATGTTGTTGTCTGTAGTGTTATACATCTACCTGTTGATGTTGTTGTCTGTAGTGTTATACATCTACCTGTTGATGTTGTTGTCTGTAGTGTTATACATCTACCTGTTGATGTTGTTGTCTGTAGTGTTATACATCTACCTGTTGATGTTGTTGTCTGTAGTGTTATACATCTACCTGTTGATGTTGTTGTCTGTAGTGTTATACATCTACCTGTTGATGTTGTTGTCTGTAGTGTTATACATCTACCTGTTGATGTTGTTGTCTGTAGTGTTATACATCTACCTGTTGATGTTGTTGTCTGTAGTGTTATACATCTACCTGTTGATGTTGTTGTCTGTAGTGTTATACATCTACCTGTTGATGTTGTTGTCTGTAGTGTTATACATCTACCTGTTGATGTTGTTGTCTGTAGTGTTATACATCTACCTGTTGATGTTGTTGTCTGTAGTGTTATACATCTACCTGTTGATGTTGTTGTCTGTAGTGTTATACATCTACCTGTTGATGTTGTTGTCTGTAGTGTTATACATCTACCTGTTGATGTTGTTGTCTGTAGTGTTATACATCTACCTGTTGATGTTGTTGTCTGTAGTGTTATACATCTAC
This sequence comes from Biomphalaria pfeifferi, assembly GCA_030265305.1. Classification (NCBI taxonomy): domain Eukaryota; kingdom Metazoa; phylum Mollusca; class Gastropoda; family Planorbidae; genus Biomphalaria; species Biomphalaria pfeifferi. Next base: position 1,806,885 of record JASAOG010000043.1, on the reverse strand, counting down.
CTGTTGATGTTGTTGTCTGTAGTGTTATACATCTACCTGTTGATGTTGTTGTCTGTAGTGTTATACATCTACCTGTTGATGTTGTTGTCTGTAGTGTTATACATCTACCTGTTGATGTTGTTGTCTGTAGTGTTATACATCTACCTGTTGATGTTGTTGTCTGTAGTGTTATACATCTACCTGTTTATCACTTTAAAACAAACAACAGTATATTTAGTTAGTACAATAGCACACACAGACAAACATATAACAGGTCACTCCTCCCCACCTCCCGTTGCTTTTAAATACAATATTTTCAATAAAGTATTTTAATTTTATACAACCCCTTTGTAATACTCTTTTCAATGCTAATCCACCACGCATTTGACAAATCCACCGAAGGCATATATCTTCATTCCAGATTCGATGGCAAACTTCTAAAATATTGCTAGACTGAGGGCCAAAACGAAAACAAGAACCACCCTAATAAGAGATATGGACGACGCAGCGGTAGTGGCATACTCACAAGAAGAGCTTCAGTCACTAATGTCCTGCTTCTCAAAAAGCTTGCAAAGAGTATGGCCTTATCATGAGCACAAAAAAAACCTAATGTTATGGGACCACCTGCTACAGCACCACCATCCATCCTCATTGACGATAACAAGCTGGATGCCGTAAACAAATTCTGCTACCTTGGATCTACAATTCAAGGTCACCTGTCACTAGAAGAGGAGATCAAAAAGTACATAGGGAAGGTCACATCAACCTTCGCTAGACTCAGGCCAAGAGTTTGGGAAAACCAGAAGCTCACCAAAGCGACCAAAATGGAGGTCTACAAGGTATGCGTTCTTAGCACGCTACTGTACGGCAGTGAGTCGTGGACAACCTACACAAAGCAAGCTGATTTCAAAGGATCTTAAGTATAACATGGAAAGAAAAAGTGTTTGTGTATAGGTCTAAATCTATCTCGACCTCTAAAAAAAACAAAACAAAAGCGATATTTTGCAAGTCGATAGTCGATAGTAAATCTAAATCTGAATGTTTATCGGCTTTTTTGTTGAGAAACTACTATCTACTGTAGATGGCTCGTAAAGTTAATTTGACAGCGATTTGGTACTTTGTAAGGAATGAATAAAATGCAAAGACGAATTTAGTTTCTAATACAAAAATTTTAATTTTCACTTATTATCTTTATCCCTACCCAAACTGGGCCCCGCGCAATCCGTTTCGCATAGGGCCCCGCAATCTGCAGGATCGGCCCTGTTTGGTATTACCCTGGACATTGTTGTCGGCATCTTTGTCAGTCTTGTTGGTCAGAAGTTAATGATAGTCTTGAAATGCTACTACCAAGATAGATGTTCATTGAGTTTCTACAGTAGGCTATCTGTTTCAGAGACGAATCTTTGGCATAAGTTAAGAAACTGTGATGTTGAAGTCATATCAATGTGTCACTGTTGTTCAGCAACATACTCTAAGCTACCGTACTTACTTTAGTGAGATATTATTGAAGTAATTACTTAGAATGAGCTCGTGACTTACCATCTTCACATTTATTTCTGATTACTTATCATTCACATCATTCATTTCAATACGACTGTATAAGTATTGTATTAAATTCATATTTTATTTTAAACCATCATACACATTGTTTATTAATGTATGTACAACTGAGTATGTATGGTGTGTCTGTTAGGCTGAACTTCGGGACTAATATATTTCTAAATCAAAAAGAAAACATAATAATTCTTCAATACACATTTGCAAGCAAAATTATTAGCCGAGTTAACTTACCTAGACATTGAAAATATCTAATAATACATAATTAAAGTCCTGACAGTAAGATTGTTGTATATAATAAAGATTGTTGGATGTAAGATAGATTGTTGGGTATAAGATAGATTGTATATAAGATAGATTGTAGCATATCAGATAGATTGTTGCTTGTAAATAGATTGTTGGATACATCTACCGAAAGAAGGCAATAGAGTCTGTCGTACACATACAACTGACGTTTATTTTTCCATCAAAATGAGGAGCCACTTTAAAAAAATGCGAATCAGCAGAAACTCGACAGAAGCTCGGACATAATGCACAGTGAAAGGAACACAAAATATATATGTCAATAATTACGATATTGTAATAGATGTCGGAGATGGTCTGATCTGGATTAAGACTTGATAAGGCCCTGAGCTATTTGAGATATGGGGCCCCTTGTAATCTACACAAGACAATGTTACCTTTATTCTTTCTTCAAAATGATTAAAATATCCCAGGAATCATCTTTGGGGCTCCCAAATAAGTGAGAAGCCCTAAGCAATAGCTTCTGTTGTCATCAATAAATCCAGCACTGTCGATGGCATGTAACGCATTGAAATTAAATACAAAAGTGATTGAACATGTCAAAGACGAGTTTGTATATATGTAACAAAATATGCTATTATTGAGCTTTAATTTACCTCTCAATGTGTCGACTTCTTTCCTGATATAGTACACTTGTCAGGGTAAAGTATTTTCTTTCAATAGTTCACTTTTAAGTTATGCATACGAAGTGTTTATACTACGGCCTTGTGTTAAGTGTAAAACTAATAATCTCATTGTAGCTATAACATGGAATAATAATGGTGCCCGGCGCTTACCTAATGGTGGTCCTGTCGACACCGTGGTGTAGATCACCTCACTGATATAAGGAGCTTTTTGGGCAATGGGGCTTATGATGTGACAGCTGAGAATGGAAAAGGCCAGTTACTTACACATAAAAAGAGAGACGCAGGAAACACGGATTATCTACCTTAGCATAAAAATGAATTAGTCATATCGTTATAGTAAAATGTCTTAAAATGTCATTGATTTAATCACTGTTTTTACTGCTTTCATTTTTTTGCATTAAGGAAGAATTGAGGAATTAAGAGAGAATATGAATTGGACTAGACTTTCAATTTCAGAGCCAATCGAAATCAATGAGCACAACGACCACACTTCAAACTCATCAATCAGATTTTTTAAAATCACTTCAGGCTACTCTAGTGGTTCTCAAATCGGATGCGCGCCCCACTAGCGCGACTTCGTGACAACGAATATGGCAGCGGGCGGTTAATTTCCTTTTCAAGAGTCACAAACATCATTTTAGATTTGATGGTACTTTGAAATCATTTTAGATTTGATGGTACTTTGAAATCATTTAAGTTTTGATGGTACTTTGAAATTTTAGTTTGATGGTACTTTGAAATCATTTTAGTTTGATGGTAGGCCCTACTTTGAAATCATTTTAGATTTGATGGTACTTTGAAATCATTTTAAATTTGATGGTACTTTTCAATCATTTTAGTTTTGATGGTACTTTGAAATTTTAGTTTGATGGTACTTTGAAATCATTTTAGTTTGATGGTAGGCCCTACTTTGAAATCATTTTAGATTTGATGGTACTTTGAAATCATTTTAAATTTGATGGTACCTTTCAATCATTTTAGTTTTGATGGTACTTTGAAATCATTTTAGTTTGATGATACTTAGAAATCATTTTAGTTTCATGGTAGGCCCTACTTTGAAATTATTTTAGTTTGATGGTACTTAGAAATCATTTTAGTTTGATGGTACTTTGAAATCATTTTAGTTTGATGGTATTTAGAAATCATTTTAGTTTGATGGTACTTTGAAATCATTTTAGTTTGATGGTATTTAGAAATCATTTTAGTTTGATGGTACTTTGAAATCATTTTAGTTTGATGGTATTTAGAAATCATTTTAGTTTGATGGTATTTAGAAATAATTTTAGTTTGATGGAATTTAAAGATCATTTTAGTTTGATGGTATTTAGAAATCATTTTAGTTTGATGGTATTTAGAAATCATTTTAGTTTGATGGTATTTAGAAATCATTTTAGTTTGATGGTATTTAGAAATCATTTTAGTTTGATGGTATTTAGAAATCATTTTAGTTTGATGGTATTTAGAAATCATTTTAGTTTGATGGTATTTAGAAATCATTTTAGTTTGATGGTATTTAGTAATCATTTTAGTTTGATGGTATTTAGTAATCATTTTAGTTTGATGGTATTTAGAAATCATTTTAGTTTGATGTTTCTTAGAGATCAATGTTTAGAACGTAAACAACAAAAATGTAACAAATAGTAAAACAACTTATTTGAAGTTAGAGAGTGACTGTCAGTGATTCACACTGCTAGGATCTTTATACAATGTTTTCCAAAGAGGCGTCTTCAAAAATATCGAATGAAAACGTATTTGAAGAAGTCATCAGGGCCGGTCCTAACAATTGCGGGGCCCTATGCGAAACTGATTGCGCGGGGCCTAGTCTGGGTGGGAATAAGTATAATAAGTGAAAATTAAGATTTTGTATTAGAAAATAAATTTGACTTTGAATTTTATTCATTTTTACTAAGTAGAAAATTGCGATCAAATTAACTTTGCTATACGAACCTTGCAACCTATGCCAGTGACTATACAAGTAAAGTCCATAGGAAATGTGAAATATGCTCATCTTCGACCACGAAGGAGGAGCTATATAAGTAAATAAAGTATTGGAACTTCGATTAAGGTAAAAATTCGCCCGATTATTACATTTTACTAATGACAGTTGACAATGCCTTTATTTCTTTTATCGTGCGTTTTCCGCAATGAATGACACCCACAAATAAACATTTAGTATATTTTGAGGAGATTTTTATGAGATTTTAATAAATTCAGGAGATTTTCTGGATTTTTTTGAATATATTTTGCAATTTAATAATTTCAACTAGAATTAGCGCTAGGCCAATGAAAACGCGGGGGCCCACTGCGACCGCATAGGTTGCAGTGGCCTAAGACCGGCCCTGGAAGTCATGTCAAAACGCTATTTTCATCTACTTTCTTTTTGTCAGAAGGGTCGAATTTTCCATAACTGTGGGATATGGGATATGCTGAGAGTCCAAAACCACTTGGCTACCTTACAAAGGGGCTAGAGTTCAAATGCTGACTCAAGCAGATTGGTGAGCGCCTAATGGCAGCACAGACAACCTTCTTTCGGACACCCACCTCCACTGGTCTACAAAAGTGTTTCGACCATGACGCTCTAAGCATGATGTAAGCTGTAAATAAAATAAAATAAACTATTGAACAAAGTTATGCTGACGACTTTTGCGTGAAGGTTCGTGACAATATGTTTTAAAATACAGGAAAATGATCTTATTACCATGACGCCCATGAAATTTAACTGGACTGTCCCTCGCATCGTACTATGACTCTGTCTCAACCCCATTGTAAGACGTTTTAAGACAGAAACTCTTCTAACTATGCTAAAAAACTATTTGTAACTCTGTCATTGACGGCTTAGTTTACTTTAGTTAACTTTATTTAATTGATGATTTCGTAGACATGACTTTGCTTCCTCAAATATGTCTGACCATCTGGTTGTTCCTTAGAGTGATTTATGGCCAATAAGTTCTTTAAAAATGTTGAAATCATCATCATTTTTTTTTCCTAAAAAACGAAAAGCTTAAATAGTTAACATAAAAAATGTAAAAGGCTAACAAAATGACAGCATATATTTTCATGAATAGAATCCAAAGCTAACAACTACATTGAACCAACGTATTCTGTATGTGAGTGGGGTTTTTTTTTGGTCTGATTAGTTTTATAAACATTTCAGTCAATCCGGGAGTCGTAATAGCCATTAAATGAAATTCCTCTCAAACTTTATTTCTAGAAATCGTTTATTATCATTTTTAACAAACAGGCATGCTTTTCATGATACTTTCTCAAGGTGAAATACGCCACTTGTAAATGTGTAAGGTGCCACTTTTGGGGCATGCATTATAGGTTGCCAGCCCCTGGACTAAACCGACTTATCTTTCATAACTAATTTATCTATATATTTTCTCCGAAATTCAAAGACCTTCCAGCTCCCTATGGAGCCAAACATGTGAGCCCCTCCAGAATACAAAACTATGCTATATTTATCTACTTAAGGACTACATCATAGTATTTTTTTAACAATTACCTTACTCGGAAGAATTCGCTCCACATAGGTTGAAACTAGATCTAGCTAAAAAAAAATACACAGAACTATAGCCCGAATACCATCAAGATCAGAAGGTATCGATACCTTGCTTTATTTCAAGGGGGGAAAAATGTAGGCTCTTAAGTATGGTCACACTTCAATTATTCGACTCCATATGTGTCGTTTGCGCAATCACCGATTACACATCGGCAGATGCTTCAGCAATCTCATATAAACAGGAAGAATTCCCGCTGATGCAGTGTTTATAAAAAAAGGAGACAAATTTAATTTTAAGATGATTATATTATGAAAAATTATAAGGTTCAAACCAGAGTTTTCATGAGTGGTTAATTAGGTAGTAATATTTTCCAAAAGATATGGAACTTACATAATCTGTCAAATTTCTTGTAAAATTGTTAGAACTGTTTTTAAAATACTTGTTCACTCACCCATTCAGTTTTTATTTTTTATGTATTTGCATTGTTTCGTACTCTTGAACCCAAGAAGATAATGGAAGCTCTAAAACTGAGAATTGAGAATTGTAAAAAGTTAGTCTTTTTGTTTTTGACGTCTTTCAAACTATATTAGAATAAAAAGATGTGAAAAGAATTCATGTGAAACGAAATATTTCTGAAAAATTATAACAGTGAGGTTCAGAATTTTCACTGTATGGCCAATCAGTTAGTGTTTTTTTTTCTTTAAAGATCTACATAAACTGTCAATTTTGGGGGAAAATATTTATAGCCGTTTTGGAACTACCCTTCTATCTTCCATGAAGACATCGCAAGCTAAGAGTTGGAAGTGTAAAAAATGGACTACATTAATACGAGAAGTAGGTCATGTGATACTTTACTTGCACGTAGGGTTAGAGCTCTTTCGTCTGTTGCTGTACGATGTCATATGTGGCCAGGAGAAAACCAAGAAGTTAGGCTCTACGTCGCAATATTTATAGCATGCTTGACTAAATGCTAAGCGACTGCAGGTCTTTCTTCTTTTGCTTTTTAGCAAAACATTTTGGTCTTCCTGGTCAAATTTAGCGTTTGGTGTTGTTTTCATAATTCTAGTTAAAATCAACATTTGCATGTGTGTATTTGTACGCTCCCATAACTTGATCTTTTACAATAGCATCTTTGCCATTGTTTAGAAGCGAAACTTTTTTATCGAAAGTCCGTAATAGTTGTTCAAGAGACACACTCTAAAGCAAGTTAGTTTTTTAATTGTGTGTCCCCAGGTCTGTTGGTTTTGTGACGTTTCCGTTTATCACCTTCAGGTGTCACAAACTAAATTCACTATCAATATCAACTAGAGCCCATCCTCTGGTCGTAAAGGGTTAAAACAATTTCTTGGTGGCCAATATATTGAAGTGTAAATAAAACTATATTTGTTCAATAAAAATAGTTTATTTTGTATATACAAGACACAAACTTTTCATTAAGAAACATTAGGACTATAGATCTGTATAAAGTAAAGGGTACGGGAATTCTTTTGAGCACAAAAATTTGAATATTTCATCCTTTGACAATGAAGAATTAGAATATTATATCATTTAAGTCAGCAGTTTAAACACACAGTCTGCGAACATTGTATGGACAGTAATATGACTTATTCAGTGTAAACTTTATGCTTAATGTTTTGAACTTGTAAGGTTAAATGCTAAAAAAACAAAACAACAACACACACACACACAAAATCTGCATGTGTAATGTTTTACCCCTGATTTTCTACTGTAAAGCGTATAGCTAAATTTAAAACATTAAACCACTCTTAATGTTTAAGAAAATATTTGTTAGTTTTGTTAATATTTTTTTTATATCGCACATTTTACATGAATTGCACTTTCAAAATCAGACCAAATCACTCATTTGTAACAATATATCTGAACAACTTTTACAAGTTATTATCTTGGTTATCAATTAAAGAAAAGAAAAAAATAATATATCGTTTTAATTGACTTAGAACTTAATTGTTCATATTAGAAATAAACATCTTTTTTTTCAGCAAAGATCGGTGTATCGATAGCTGAGTGATGCTTTAGGGTTAGGCTCATGTTTCCTTTTAGATTAATCTACAACAGATGTCATTCAGTAACCTATCAGTTTTCCTGTCAATGAATGACTGTGGCCTTAGCGTTCCTGCCGACTCCTTGACCCACGATTTACATGACGAAGTCCTTAGAGAACAGAATTTTATTGCACCACAGTTAGTGTCTCCACCTCATTGGGCCTCCTACAAACACACCCACACAGCAACATTGGTCTAAGTCAACATTTCGTTATAGGTCTCAATTTTCAGTTGACTGCGTGTTGCGGGTCAACGCCATAAGGAGTTGACTCACTGAGATATAGAAAAGTGGTTTTGGACACATTGCCTTCACGTTAAGGTAATATATTATATATTCGAAACTTCAATAATTGGATACTTTATTTTATTAAAAGGTTTTATGCAATATCATTTTTAAAACATGTGAACTGTGTCTTGGTTTATTTTTAGCTGTTCCACTTTGTTAAGTTTTGTTTTGTAGCATATCGATCATTGTCAATTTCTTGTTGATAATTTTATTGGACACTTGGTAAATTATGCACACGGTCCAGGGAATTGATGTCTCGTTGTCCATGGCATACATTCTTCCATTAGGACATTGAAAGACTAGCTACCATCTTGAATGCTCTAATAGTTATTGATTTTTCTCGAACTTCCATGCGTATCGATTATTGATTATTTTTGCCGGAAACTAAAACAAGAAAGAACATTCTGTTCTTCATAGTTCGTTCGTTTCCTTCTAACTGGATGGCGCAATGCTTCTTGGTGCTTGATTAAGCTTGTCTTGTTTTGTTACTTGGTTTCATCTGGCCCTATGACTTGAGAAATGGAAACAATGAATCGAAGAGATTATTAAAGAAACATCATACATTACAGGATCACATGCATGTATTCAAAGTCCAATTCAATCTAGTATATAACAGTTGGTGTAGCCTTTCTTTCTCCTAGGATACTATAAAAAGGTCACTTTCTCTAGGGATACTTTAAAAAGGGTCACTTTCTCTGCGGATACTATAAAAAGGTCACTTTCTCTAGGGATACTTTAAAAAAGGTCACTTTCTCTGGGGATACTATAAAATGATGACACTCCAAACCAAGATCAAGACGTTCCTATTCTCCAAGAATACGTTAAAATATTCAAGCTTCTTTCTTTATTCATTTATTCGTCATCCGACGCAAGATGGAAGAATTCCCCAAAACATCATTTCTGCTGAGCTTACTCAGGGAGACCAATGAAACGCTCATGATTTCTTATGGCTATATCTGAGTCTGGATCTCAGGACTACAGACATCAATAAAAGTATGTGGGAGAACATTTCTCTAGATAGCATAACATGAAGTCTGTGTATGCTGTAAGCAAGAGGAAGAAAGCTGCTCTACAACAGTTTCATTCTTGTGCACGAACTGTGGCAAAGTTTTGTTGCTCCAGAATCAGCTGATTGAGTCCACCCGATTCAATGAGAAGAAACCATCACCAATAATTCATCTTTCGATTAGAGGTATAAAAAAAAAAGGAAAGTTCCTCTTTCAAACCTTGCAATCTATAGTGCAGATGGTAATAACTAGCAGGGTGTCATGTGGCCAGCACTTTTCCCTCAGTAGCGCTCTAAAAAATCCCGAAATTCAAAAACCCAGACTTCACCGAGATTAGAACCCAAGACCTCATGTTCGGAAGCCAAGCTTAACCACTCAGCCACTCAGCCACCTCGCATCCTCGTTTATCTTAAGCAAGACTAGAGTTTGAGTCCAGCTAACTATGTGCCCTACCACTCATCTATCTCGTTCTTTTAGTTAAATGTGTACAGAGTGTACAATGTAACATTGATCTTATAATTATTATGCTAATAACCTTTGTATGCAGTGAGCTTATACTCAAGAAGAATGTTTGTGGACATTGATTTCAGCAGTTACTTTCTTAAGACGTTGAGTTTGTTCATGTATACTTTTTAAAAAGTTATTTCTTTCAAAGTTAATCAAGCCGACATTTTTTTTTTAAAGAGCACAATGTTATTGTTTTTTTTTAAAGATAACAGAGAGAAAGAGAGAGAGAAAGAAAGAGAGAGAGAGAGAGAAAGAGAAAGAGGATTAGAAATGGGGAGAGAGGGTGAAGGAGATAGCTCCGAAAACTATATTTGATTTAGAAGCTATATATTCTCGCTGTATGTTTTTCGTTTGTCTGTCAGTCTCTCTCTCTCTTTCTGCCTGTCTGTTACCTTCTCTTTACCTCTTTCTCTCGATGTCTCTTCACTATTTTCTCTCTGAATTCATAACTAACTTATTGTGAGCAGACAAACTCTTTGATTAAAACATTGCTCAAACATTTTACAGTACGTCTTAGTGTGTGTTTGTGTGTGTATATTTTTGTGTGTAAATCACTGTACGAATAACGCTTACATGTATTTAAGGCGTAGCTAGCGTGTATTTACAATAAAACCAGCGTGTAAGCACGTTCGCCTGTATAGTTTACAATCACTGATTGATGGGATTCAAAGAGATCGATGTAATGAACTGAAAACAGATTACGGAAATGGCTGTATCGATTGTGCTAAGGAGTCGATGCCAACAAAAACAACAGCTGGTCTGACAAGCCAATAAAAAGTCCCACCTTGGCGGTATATTCATGGGTATGATACTTTCAGGGCGAAACCTGTTGTTCAGAGTGACAGGCCGTCGGCTAATCAGAGGAAGTGAAGGTCATTTGCACATGCGCATTCTTCGAAATCGATGTGTTTTTAGTGGTCAGGGTTAGGGTTAGGGTTAGGGTTAGGGTCTAGAATTTCTCAAGTTCATGTTTACCCTTTCAGAGGCATTGACCTACTTCAGCCTTAGAACGACTGGTTGTTTGACTGGTTCTTTCGTAGAGCACATCTTCATTAGACTGTACAATCCTCTTCTGGAGAGACATTTCCCTTCATATGTAACACATGTAAAAGAGCCCTTCACTTTCTTAGTAGAGGAACCAGCCATTTTTCGTTTGGCACGATTCTCTTACAGCGCTGAGCCAATGCTTTTTCGCTGTCCGTAGCTTTCTTGGTCTCTCTCCACGGTCTGGGGCCATGTTTTCCCAGTAGTCAACGTCGATGTTCACATCTGTGAGGTCCCGTTTTACTTTATCCACATATCGATTATGATTATTTATCTCTCAATAATGTAAAAATTATTTCCTTTATTCAACATCAAACAAAATTAGTGATCACCAATTAATTTATTGACTTGATTCATGTTTTGTTAGCTACAATAAATAATTGTTTAAAGTTTCAACTTGATCCGAGAATTGGTGTGGGAGAAATAACGTGTTCAATTATCTAAGGGGACGAAACAGGACATATTTAGCCGTATCGGTGAATACTGAAGCATTAATTTATCTTGTTGATACCAAACAAAACCAGTAATTAATTGACTAATTTTTTAATTGAATCATGTCTTTTCTATGCCAATGAAGAATTGTGCAAAGTTTTATGTTGATCCGATAATGGGTATAGGAGAAATAAACTGTACAATCTTTTAACCAAACAGACAGACAAACAGACAGAGGAAGTCGATATAAGCTTTGTAAAAACACAGACACATATGAAACAAATATTCGCTCTTGAAACCTTCGTCCAGTGTTCCACTGACAGAATCTTTTTGTTATAGAGACTTTTAACATAAATATCCACTTCTCTTTATCACGAGCCATTCGTGATTTTACGGTAGGTGGCGAACCAGTCTATTCTTTTTAACACAAATTAGTATTTTTTGTTATCTAAAATGTATAAGGCTTTATAAGAGCATGTTCAAAGCATCCAAGTTAAGTGCTTTTGCATTTGAGAGTCCTTAAAAAAAACAAATAAGAGATTTCTAACAAGGTTACAGAGACAGTTTGTGTGGAAACACAAACTCAAAATCGGCCCCCGTAGTGGTCCATCTAGGTAGGTAAAAAGACAGGTTTCAATATTTTCAGAAAGGACTTCGGAATGAAATTCTATCAAAGACAAATGACAGAGAAAAATGGAGAAAAAGGTTTGACAGATCTTGTGTGATGCCCCAGCGGTCCAGCAGACCAAAGGATATGTGAAAGTGAATGCGAATTTAGATGTACACCTGGCCTTACTGATGTCTTATAATTAATATCTTATTGTTTTGTAAAGGGTCTTCAAGTAAAAAACCTTTCCGTAAAAAAAAAAAAAAGAAAATTCCCTTTGGCTGATTTTTCTATAGTAGAAGATTGTACTGCAGTTCATGTGATAATATAAAAAACTACTTATTAATTGTTGTTTTAAATTATGGCCAACTTATATGCATACAAAATAGATTTTTTCTCTTTAAAAAGAATAGTTAACATTTTTTGTGTGTAAATGTAGTAGTTAGTATGACTTACTTAACTTAGTAATACAAATGTAAAAAAAAAAAATTTGACAAAACATCTAAAACCGTTTGCATTATTGTGTTAGAGATATGGTGCATTCCTATTTCCCCTACTAAAGAGCCTCCCGGTTTATTTTGTTACTATTAATAGTGAATTAAAATTAGATTTTTTTAACTTTCGGAAAAGAAAAAGTAGCCGTTGCATCAGAACTTTGAATGATCTAGAATATCGTGATGTTCGATTTTCATTTTCTCTTCTAGTTTCTTAGATCTAAACGGGACGGACGGACGGACAGACAGGCCACACAATACTAATAGCGTCTTTTCCCCTTGTGGGGGCCGCTAATAAAACCTGAACGCTGAGAATCTGGTCTTGATATAGCATATACCCAATACACGATTACGCCTACTTGCAAATGTTTATGTATACATCGTCTACCCATATATAGGAACAAATTTATAATAGCTTTTTTTTCTTAAAATGAAAGTGATTGATCATTTTACTGCAAAAATGTTTCAATTACCGCCACAACACCCCCCCCCCCCCCCCACAAAAGCCGAGCTTGTATCATTCGGTAAAGGTTTTTAATAGATCTAAATAACTGTGTTCTTCTGGTGTTTGAAGTATTTCTTCTCTTGCTTTGTTCTTTCTTTTGATGTTGTTTGGGTTGTTGACATACTGCATCACCGACCAAGGGCAGAGAATTCGTATGCTTTCAATTGGGGAGTAAAAAGTTGCACAGCAGACACTTCAACTAGAAGCAGTTAACAGTGTAGAACTAGAAGCTATGAACAATGATTTCCCTTTATTACAATAAACTTGCTGGTTTTTGTTTGTTGTTTTTTTGCCTGGGCAGTATGCGCGTGAAAACGCCTTTTCAAGCTTGAATAGAAATGCGCTTAATACTACAAATAGTTGTTGGCCTACTTCAGTCGTAGGACGACTATAATTCATCTCAAACACTTTTTCATGTGACTGTGGAGCCCTATTTTGGAGACACACTCCCGTCCACAAATATCGCAGGTTAAGGTGGTTCTTGCTTTGGTGGTAGAGAAGCCGGCCATTTTTCTCGTATGGCCCGCTTTTCTTCTAGAGCTGATGTCCATGTTTTTTCATTGTCCTTAACTATCTATTTATCTATCTATCTATCTATCTATCTACATAGATACATAGATCGTGATAGAAATGCGTGTGTGTAAATGCAGCGCTAAGTACCACACTGTTTATGAAAGAAAACGATGAATTAAATATAAATTAACAATAAAAAATCTTGACCAGGGCACGAAAATTGGATCCTCCAGCAACACAGAACTAGGCGAACAAACCCCTCGGCCATCCTGATTCTCAAAAAAAAAAATATTAAAAAACATTTTCGAGTTGTTTTGAGTCGGAGGATCTATTATTCTTCCTGCATATGTACCGCAAACACAGTTTGAGAACCAGGCATGCTGCTATGTTGTCAACATATAAGGCCACCAGGTAAATAAGACAAGATCCATTGAAAAGAAATTCTTTCATACGACTGACTGACAGCTTCCATAAAGTTTGACGACATCCATGTACATAGATCTAATTCTAATACTAAAAATGTAAAAAAAAAATAGAAGTCTAGCATGTTTTTGGATGAAGTCGTTACACCCGTCTCTTTTTAGAGGTCCGCCCTATAGGGTCCTCCCATTGTGTAATACATAAGCAAGGCGTACATTTCAATAGGAAGTTTGTCCAGAACGTGTTGGCTAAGTTTCAAAAGTCTATGTGTGCTTTCACTGTTGACTTGGTGCAATGTGGCAGAGTGGCAAAACATTCTATTCAATTAGTCATGAAGAAAAAGTGAGCACAATGAGGGGTAGAGAGGCAGAGAGTTTGTATTTGAGAAAAAAAAAACTGCTAAAAGGTATACTTCTTAATTTATTGACCAGTGAAGTCTTTTTAACAAAATAAGGTCAAACGAATGGCCTGCTGGATTGTTGTTGTTTTTTTTAATCATGAAGTAATTAAATGTGCATGAGTTGGTCTAACACCATATTATTTTATATATTTTCGACCATATAGGTCGAATTAGTTAGTCCGATATTTGCTATCAGTTCAAAGTTCTGTCATTATATAAATACAAATGTACTACTATTTCATGGCTTTTTTTTTAAACCCATTCTCAATTATGACTTTAAAATATTTCTCTTGTGATGCTTTTTTAAACTCACCAATACCACCAAGATCCCTCCTACACACAAAATATAAACAGAAAAACACGTAATCAATAGTTCAATGAAAATAACCAGTAACCAATTCACCTATTAATAAACGAAAATAAGAAATTTTAAGCTTCACGAACACGATGACAACCCTAGCACTCAGCAAAGGACAAGGCTATGTTCGACAAATCTATTTTCCATAAGACTCTTATGTACTATTAGCTTTGGTACATTGGTCAGTGTTACTTTTCTGAAATATTTTTTACCAATAAAAAAAAAAAAAACTATAGAAAATATTTGTATGTCTTGACCATTTTATATCTGTGCACTACTAAAAGACAGACATAAAGGCTTTTGTTTTTCTTTCATTCTATCTCTATCCCATAGGCGTAGCCAGGATTTTTTTCGGGGGGGGGGGGACTTTGGGGGGGGGGGGGAAGCGGGGTTTGGGGCGGAGGCTCGTCGCCAAACACTATTTCCGGTATTGAAAAATGCATATTCTGAGATATTTGCAATGCATTATCCTGCTGTTAAAAAGTTGTATTTCAAAAACCTAATCTGCTATTCTTACTTACTAAGATCCTCAGGCGCCGTTCGGTGCATTGGGCGGCAAGCTGCTTCCACATAAATCTGTTTCTGGCAATGTTAGAAGCCTCTCCCACCTGCTCTGAAGACCTCCATGAAAGTGTGGCGCCAAGTTATACTAGGGTGTTCCTGTTTGCGCTTTCCTCGTAATGGCCTCCATGTCATCGCAACTATTATTATGCGTAATTCATTTGTCGGAGAACATGTCCCGCAAACCTCACCTCATGTGACACTCTGTCACAACCTTACCAAGGGGTAAACTCCCAGTTCGGCATAAGATTTCCTTAATTGAGACCCGATCTCTATAACTGACTCCCAAAATCCGTCTTAGCCATCTTTGTTGAGCCACATTTAGTGTTGTTCGATTTCAAGAGTTGACTATTCACTGCAAGTTATAAATGGAGACCAGACACTGGTAGAACTTTGTAACTTCTCTTGGCTACGCTCTTGAGGTTTTGGTGACTGTAGTTTGCTTTAGATTTTATATCGAAAAGGGAAGTCTTATCGTCAAAATCATGTGTTGGGGTGGGGTTAACAATTCAAAACCCTATTTAGCTACCCTCGTAGAATTTGGTGATTGTAGTTTGCTTTAGAATAATACTGAAGAGTATTTCCAACCTCAAAACTCTCTGTAAGGGAATTTTAAACTCAAAACCATCTGGAGGGGTTTTAAACTTTAAAAAAAATACCCTCTGGAACCCGCAGGGGGATTTCATTTCAAGGGGGGTGAACATTTATTACAGAAGGAAGGGAATGTATTGAATTGTTCATTAGGAATCAGTTTCACCAATACAAATAGAATCAGCATATCTTAACTTATCTTATAAAATACAGACGTTACTTCAAAAAAGAAGATGATTATGTCTTACGTGCCATGCATTTAGTCATGCATATTAACCAATGACTTAAATTCTGCCAAGTCACAGGTTTTCCTGGCCGGCTCATGCAACCCATTCCATGCTCTAATAGCACCAGGGAAGCAGGAGCATTTTTTTTATCAATTTTTCCTAGCATCAGATTCACATCTGCATATAAATAACATCTCAACAGCAAAGAAAGTGTCAAAACTTTTTAGCTACTTCAGATCGAGCTTGTAAAGGAAGCTGTATGCAATCTACAGAAATGTTTCCCACAAAAAGCTGACAAGTTGTTGACGCTGTTCGTGGTCGTGGTCCTTGGTAATTAATTCTATTTATTTTCTTTACGTTTCTAGTCTTACAAAGTCTCATGTGAAGTCAGTCTAATATTAAACGCTGTAGGAAAGTAGTTTTAGTGGCCCGATAGTGTTGGCAGGGCAATAAACATTTTTATCTTTCTATTTTTAACGAAGCATTGTGTAAAACAAAACCTCACTGGCATAGTCCAACAAGAAAGGTACAGGTATGTAGTTTTACTTTAACTGATTGAGACAATTGTAAACAATACACAATACCTTCATATTTCTTATGCTTGACACCTTCCTGCCCCACTTTCTTTTAATAATACAAACTTTCACGCAAGACCGAACACGTACATTATTGAGAAACTTTCCAAAATTAGAGCTTGACCTACTTTTGATTTGATTGATATCTTTTTTAATAATTTTATTTATTATCAACTTTTAACCAATATCAATGAGAAAATAAGGACCGACTATACTGCTATTGATCTTTAAATGGTAAGCATATTCGTCTGCAGAGTCGGCCATGTGCGTCACATTGGAAGTACATTCTGCGTGGGTTTATTTCTCTGTAGGCCTATGTGTTAGTGACGGTCGTTGACCTGTAGCACCAAACTGTTGGTAGACAACTAAACCGATGTAGGCGTAGTATAGCTTAGCTTATACAACTTGAATAACTTCTTTTGTGAACGAAACTGAATATAAACAAATTTGGCTTGAGATAAAATGAACTAAATCTAGACTTTAGTAATATTCTATTCTAAACAAAATCTAAGTCTCAACACAAACACGTCTTTTCTTTGTTGCAATCTAGAATCGTCTGTCCCACGCAAGACAGTTGACAACGATGCCGCTCATCTCGCATCATTCACAACCAATCGCTAATTTCCAGCGTCACCAGACACAAGGACACACTCCGAAACAGATTGCACGTTAAGCAAGACAGAATCCAGAACGTTTGAGTGAGAGCAATTTATTTGGAGGGGGGGCAATATAACGATATATAAAATACATTATATATATCGGCGTACTGCAACATACTAATAAAGTGTTTTTTAAAAAAAAATTGTATTTTTCACAAATGAAGGTTAATCTTACAATTAATTAAATTCATTTTTTTAAAAGTATCATAAATATGAAAATGACATTGCGTGCACATTGATGTAGTCGCGCCATAGAAGATTTCTTTACTGAATTAGTTCCAGCAACTGATTGTTTAGATTCTATGTGGAAGTCGGGCTGTCATTGGGATAGCGTCTGAAAGAAGAGTTTACCAAAATTCAAAGTAAAATTATTAAATAATTATGTTCACACTACCCAAAATTTGAAGCTAAAGCGAAGGCCTTCAATTGCCATTCTCAGACTTCGATACTGTAGGTCGTACCAAATTAAAATAACTAGCTCATTTCTTTGTTACTGAAACAAAACGCTGACGTCGAAGTATTGTGTTTAAACGCACACACACACACACACACATCTATGCACTTGTTACAAAAAAGGAACAACTTTTCAAAATCAGAGTTCAAGGAATTTGAAGAAACTGCTCAGCTTCAGTTGTGTTGTTACTTAGGTCACCTCGCACGTGCTCAGACGAAGAGATGGGGCTGGCTAAGTAATGGACAGGTCCAGGTGTACACAGAAACGTCAAGTGACTTGCTACCTTTAGAAATAATACTGAGGAGTTTTCTTTTTCTTTTCCAATTCAATTGTTTACTGTCACGTGTTTCAATTGTTTACTGTCACGTGTTTCAATTGTTTACTGTCACGTGTTTCAATTGTTTACTGTCACGTGTTTCAATTGATTTAGGGGCTGAGGAAAAACAAAAAACAAAACAAACAACTAATTTACATCGACTCGGATGTTTACAAAGAGTAAGAAAGTAGCTTGACTGTAATAAGGTATGTCATGAAATATACAAGCCGTTTATAGAAATATCAAACATTTCATAGCCATATTTTTGTTGTGTTTTTTTAATTCTAATAATTGTCATTAACACAAAATGTGTGGAATCTAGATCTTAATTTTTTTAAAATTTAAATCGCGATTTAAAATTTCTTTTATTTTCGATGATATTGTTAATGAACTTTTAAAAGACACACTTTTTTTCTAGTTCAGTGAGGATATTTTTTACACTTTGTCCAAAGCAGTAACACTTTTGAAATATTGAATAACTACTCAGAATTTAACGTAACTTTCATTAATTAAGGAAAATAAACGAAATAATTCTCTAGTCCTCTTCAACTTTATTTCTAAATATTTCGCACAAGTTTAAAATAAAACCTTTTATAAACTCAATATTCTAGAAGTTTGTTGTCGGTAAAAAGTTGCTTATATACGTTTTAATCATAGACTAAATATGGTTTTAATTCACTCCTATAAACATTCACTCTACTACGTCAAAATCAAGGGAATCTACGATAGTGTCTTTGTATACAGAATACTGTGTGAGATTACGATCTATTCTGATAGCATTTAACATATTTGTGTTCTAATCAAACTGTCTACTGAAAACAAGATACCTAGGTTTATACAAGATACCTATACCACCTACTAATTATATACTAAAAACAACAAAAAAGAAAAAAAAAAGATCAGGTAAATATCCGCCATACAAGTTTCGGGTGTATTAAAAGCCAGGATAATCATAGTGTGTATGATAACATATTATAGGCCATAAGGCGTGTCTTGTTGCTACGCCTGGCTGGTCTGGCTTCTGTGCGAATCACAGATCGTGTCATCTCGGTTACATAGTCTTAGCGTGTTGGTTACATCAGTGACTGTGTTTCTTCCTAAAGGTGTGTGCTTGATACTGTGGTGAGTTTATTAATTAATGTATTTGTTGTTGTCTAAACATAAAGCCATATGTAGTGTTATTCATCCACTTCCACAAACGTTTGCTTGAGCGGGCCATAGTGTCATTCTCATGAACACACAACTCACTCGTCTCTGCCTTTAACAAACTATTTTTTTTTGAAGTCTTTCATTTTAACTAATTGTCTGAATTCCAATAAATAAAACTTTAGTAAGCACTGACCTAGGTTATTTAAGTATAATATACACAGTTCCTTTAAAACTAAGATTACAACATTAGACGTCAACACATTGAGTCCTTAAGTTAGGAAATACTTGAGCTTACGTTACGTTCAGTTGTTGCGGTTAATGCTTTCTCAAACTTTTAAATTGGTTTGACTTTGTTGGAGTTCTTGTATTAGTGTATCCTACCTTGTAGTATTTAAAACATGTAATAATCTAAGTGAAAAGTGATTTAAATTTATTTTTTTTAAGTTTTGTGTTTTAATTTCATTTATTTCTATTTTTAATCTTTTTGGTGTAAAGGATGTCGGTCGATTATAAAAAAAATATATGATTTAGTTTTGTAATGGACACACACTTGCTGCTGATTGTAAAGATATTGATAGAGACGTTTACATTTTATTTGTTTGGAGACATAGGATTAAGTGTTAAGTCTGTATTATATAAGATAAGAATTTATTATTGACCTATTTCGATAAATAAAGTTAGTTTTCTCGACATTTACTAAGGATGGTGTTCAACACTCAAATGAACGCAATCTGAGACTACGTCGAACTAGTTGAAGTGAGCCATTGAATCAACTGGAGGTTTCCATAAAGTAAAATAGAAAATAAATGGCAAGGACTTTGTCTGATGAGTTTAAAACCCGCCCCTTGCCGCACCCCCTGTCCTCATTAATGCATTCACCACTGAGGGGGCTATGTTCAGAGCTAAACAGGTTCAACTGGTCGACCCGATTGACTTGGTTGGTGTACCTATAGAGCATACCTTCCCCTCCACCATTTTACTTTTTTGTCTCAGCCACTATTTCCACCTTTTTTTCCACACAAGGACAAAGTGGGTTTAAAGCTATAAATAGACCAGGTGTAAAACACAGTTTAACGTGTTTATTGACATCCCCCACCCGTCTCTATATATGCCGCAGCCCGCAACTCACCCCGTAACCTCTTTAAGACATTTGAAAGGAAACAGTTCTGTGGGACGCACGTTTATTGAGACAAATAGATCTATACCTTTACAATTATGTTTAAAATCTTTGTCATGTTCAAAAGTATCTGAATTTGCATCTCTTTGCTGTATGTAGTTTAAACGTCTCAAATTCACGACTTTTTTTATTTTCTATCTTGTTAAAGGTAAGAATTGGTATTTCTTTATCAGGTCCTATTGGATCATGTATAAAATGAGATTTAGACAAGTTCTAGGTTTAGAATGGTTGAGATACAAAAACCTATTCTAGAGTGCCATATGCTGGAATGTAAGCGTTTCATTTCCGACCTTTGTCTTGAGCATAGTTTAGTCTATGGTCTTGAGTTATGCACAAAATGAAGATGCCAACGTATTTATTTTTTTAAATCAAAGTATCGACCATTTTTAAGTTGGCAATAATTAGATCTATGTTGGCCTATGATATTTCTTCCATGTCTTTTATGCACATCTAAAGATAGTGCAATGAACAATCAACAGGACTACAATCAAAAGTGAGTAAATATATTTACAGGCATTTGAACATATTACTAGTGAGTAGGGCTTGCGGATGTACGTAGACAGACATCATGTCCAAATACTCGTCAAAATGAAATCTTTCCTCAATTCAGTTCTCTCGTCTGTTAACACAGGTAGGATGTAGTGGCCTAGCTCCCGGGAAACAACCAACAGCGGACCAAAATGCAAAGGGAAAAAAATGTGTTGATTGTAAAAAGTTAAATCATTTAAGTTTGTACATAATTTTACTTAATACCATTTTTTGGGCTATATAGGCCTATTTATTGTTCTTAAATTATCTTGCGTATTTAAAAATGAACAGAATAACAAAACAAAATCAGTGCTTACAAAAATATATTAAGTGTAATTGTATTAGTTTGGATTAGTCATGCAATTAAATGTGTAATATAAATGATTATAACAGTTTCTCTATACCAATGATTATGCCCTATTAGCTCACAATGAAGTTGATCCATCTCGCGGTCAACGAATTAGCACACGCTGCCGCCTATTTTGGTTTATCTATAAACCTCGGAAAAAAAAAAGCCATGTTCCAAAAGTTCCCCAATTAAACTTACACAGCCCCAAAGTTCTCCGTAAATGGACACCCCCTTAATGTGGTAGACCACTTTTACATATCTAGGAAGCATGGTATCGAATGGCACATCGCTTTCATTGAAGGATGCTAACCGACTGGCCAGGACCAGCATTGTTTTTGGACGCCTCCGCGAGAGCTGGCGGAATAAATCGCTCCACCTGCCTACTAAAATTAGTGTCTTCCAAGCAGTGGTTCTCTCGACCCTTCTATATGGATCTGAGATATGGGTACTATTAAGAAAGCAACTAGACTTTTTGAACACAAACTAAAGATGAATGCGCTCCATCATAAACATACAGTGGCACAACGCAATACAGTCAGCGATGACCTTGCGAAAACCGGTATGGACAGTATAGAGGGACTGGGCAAGGCACGTATCCAGTATTCGTATATTGTCAACTATTTGTCATCCATTTCTATGTTGTTTTTTTTGTCGAAGAGGATAACAAAACTTAAATCGACACCTATTGGACAACGGCTTTGTCTGAATCACACGTGGCAAAGTATACAGGTTGCAACTGGGTTTGCGTGGCCACAAGAAAACTGCACTCATCCTTCGGAATGTCAGAATCAAAGACACAAGCCTTGTAGCGTCATACTGATTTGACTTTCTGATTTGAAATACTGATTTGACATACTTATTTAACTTACTGATTTGACTTACTTATTTGAAATATTGATTTGACATACTGATTTGACGTCGTGTTTAAATCGATAAATTAACATAATGCTATTGGCTTTTTAAACTTTTAGTCACTTTCTTAGATTTGTTTCATGTAATAACAATGACGTCATTTCTTTGTTTGCGAGAGTATTTCCTTATCAGCATTACTGACGGCGATAAGAAATAAACAGAAAGTTGCTGGCACATAGAAACATTATTTTATTAATGTAAACAGAAACTTTACTTTAAAAAAGTGAAAGGAATTTTCCTTCTGATTTTCCAAATATTTTCATATAAAGTTAAGCCAATCACAAACAGAGATAACGTCTGTTTTTTTTTTTTTTTTTTAATGTTTCCACTTGAGTCTGAAAAAACATAACTCAGGCTTTTCTTGTAAAATTGATTAAAAAAAAGTTTTTCAGGTATTGAAAAACTTGTAATTATGCCTGGCTCTCTATATGTTCTTTCCTGCTGATTTATTGTCTATTTGTAGGTGAGTTTCTTTGTAAATTTATGACAGTGTTGAAATTCAGATCAATTTCCAAGCATTTTGCTATTAATTATGACGTAAACGTCTTTTTCTGATTCGACTTTTTAACAACTCTTAGCATGAGTGAATGGTTCCTTCATTGGAGTCTGAAATACATCGGTTTTGAACTTTGAAAATAATGCAATGAAATCAGAGTTTATTTGGATTCCAATTGACATGTATCTGTGTTTGTGTGTTTGTGTTCTGAGGTGAACACTTTTCGATATACGAACGAATGTTGGTGCACCTGTATTAGATCTTTCTTCTGTAAATAGTTGTCACGTGATATGTGTAAGACAATGCATTTCAGAGGCAAAGTTGTTTTTTCTCATAATCAAATGACATAATCAAAGATCTAGTTCAAATAACAAATTTACGACACAATATAAATGTATGACAAATATTTTTTTCCAATTTACAACAGCTAAGTTTGGGCGAGCCCAGCCCCACCCTCAGTTTTAAAGATGTCTAACCAAAAATGTTTCTTGAAATATAAGTCGTGCTTATAGGACCTGAAATCTAATACCTTCAGAATGTTACTTACACAAACGTTTTGCACGAATCTATAAATAACCGCGCCAATAATGGCGTCTTGGTTTTGCAATATACAGTATCCCGCCTTCTTATCGTACAGGATATGGGTCGGTGATCATGAAAAATAGAAACCAGTTACAACAGTGTTTCCCAAACTGTTGGTCGAGAGGCCAAGTGCGCTTGAACTTGGCTTGGCTTGACTACCTAGAACCTAGAAGGGGGCTCGAGGTTCGACAACCGACTCAGGCAGAGTTGTGTTTACTGAGCGCCCAAAGGCAGCACAGAAAACCAACTCCTAGATACCCCCTCCCCCCCACAGGTCCACAAATGAGATTGGACCAAAAGCGCTCTGAGCATGCTATAAGCATGAAAGTAGCGCTATATAAAAGCTATAATAAAAAAAACAACTGTGTTCTGCGATGTTCCACGAACTGATGAAATAATTAACTAGAGTAGGCCACCACGTGAATTAATCTCTAAAAATTAGCAAAGTGTTCCACTCAGAATGTGCGAAGTGTTCCGTTGACGAAAAAGTTTTGGAAACACTGGGTAAAAGCATTGCGAAGGTATTTGGGTTATAATATATTGTCCTCTGTGCTGTAACAAAACAAATCTGCCTATCCGTATTTGCATTGTGGCAAACCAACTTCCGTGTTCAGGAGTCACTGCTGTTAGAAAGTGGTTTACAACAGGTAATTCAATGTACTTTATTGAGGACACTGACGGGTGAGATCAACTTCTACTTCGTTTTCGTCAGTATCCCGATCCTCTTTATGTTCATGGACATTGCATTAGCCTCAATGCCTGAATTTGGAACAGATTGCTGTTCAGAAAACACCTCAGATTCATTTTACATTTTAAAAGTAGCTACAGATTATGTCAAGGACCTATTTGTAGACTTTTGTTTCACTAAAAGATATAAAGATATATAGATATAAGATAAGATAAGATATAAAGATATAAGATATAAAGTTCAAACTTCTTTTTTAAAAAAAACTCTCTAAAGTCCAGCATCTCGAGGTAGAGCTCTAAAAGATACGTATGAAACATCGGATTCTTTACATATCATTTTTTCATCATCAGCGATATTAATTAAGAAAACTGTCTCCACAATTTTAAGCCTATGACCAATAAACTGGTTGAGGAGCTGAAATCTTTTGACATTTATTTACCTAGACTTAGGTCCTCCCGCGAAGTTCGGCAAGCCGTCTTCGCACAGATCTGTCTCTGGCAATGTCGGAAGCCTCTTCCCACCTGGTGTCCATGGGTGGGGATGGAACAAGTTGCCAGAAGAGCCTGTCAAAAGGTCCGCCAAGCCATTCCACAAAGGGAACCGACATCAGTGTCCCGTTAGCTGGAGTAGCGGTTCCTGCACGGAACAATGGCGTTACAGTATAGGAATACGAGGCAAACTCCCCATGATTAGCGCTGCTTTCGGACACTTATAGCCTGTGGGAAAGTGTGTCACTAAGTTAAACAAGGACTTCCCTGTTTGCGCTTTCCTCGTATTGGCCTCCATGTCATCGCAACTCTAAACCTAACCCTAACTCTTATTATGCGTAATTCATTTTGTCGGAGAACATGCCCCGCAAACCTCATGCGACGCTCTGTCACAACCTCATTAAGTGATCGAGTCCCAGTTCGGCATAAAATTTCCTAGTTTGAGACCTGATCTCTATGAGTGACACCTAAAATCCATCTAGCCACATTTAGTCTTTTCTCAATTTCGACAGATGACTTCCATGTCTCGCATGCATATGTTGCTGTTGGAATGACGATTGTGTTAAGTAGGTGTATTTTTGTCTTAGGGTTAGGATTAGGGTCCAATAGCTTGGCTGAACATGTTGGTCAATTGTTTTGAAAAGATTGATTATTAGTGCTACACGCTTTGATAACTTTATTTTTGTTTATCATATACACCAAAATCTTGCAAGCTATAGTTTTTCCGCCATGTATGAAAATCCCAAATAATCCTACATGCTTAGAAGCAGGGATGTAAAAAAAAATATTTTGAATAATATTTTGCCTAAAGTAAACAATTCAATGTGTTAGGTTTATTATCAGTCTTTATTACTTTATTTTTCAAATACACTGACCTATATAAACATGCATTCACACATCTTTTATTTTTATGTATAAAGCATTTTAGTCTACGGCCCTAAACTGTATCGACACTGCAATTCCTTTGGATACATCAGCTGCATGGAGAGGGGGGAAATGATGTGTGGGCGACTTCGTTCCGACCACAGTTAATTCCCAGGCATTCATCTCATTTTCATGAGATGATCCATAGTCGATTCGCGACTGAAGAAGGCCATAGGTTTTAGTCTAGCATGCATAAGAGATTTTTATCTATTCACGTCAAGGTGAAGGATGCACTACTACTGCCATGTCAAACCAGTTTCCCTTTAGACAATAAAATAATGTTAAGCTACTAGTATTTGATTGTATTTATAATGAAATGTTTGTTTCTGTTGAGCTATAGATTAACGAATCTGAAGGTTTGCTTTCCAAACATCCTAGAGAATGGGGACAGAAGGCTGTTGGTTCAAGTTCATGAAATTTGTTCTGGTGTTCTTCAACTTCCTAGTTTTGGTGAGACTTTTGTTTTAAAGAATATTACTTGAGCAGAAATAGCAGCACCAACAAGAGAAGAAGCAGCAATATATATATATATATATATATATATATATATATATATATATATATGTATATATACCATTTAAACGAAAGATGTCAACCGAACGAGTATAAAGGTGATCCAAAGGTCAGCCATCTTGCTGCAAGATTTGATTTACATGTTTACAACCAATGTCTTATTTCTATAGACACTACCGTGAAGTTTTGTGATAGAATAGAAAGTGAGGCGTTCAGTATTTTGTCTGTGTTAAGAATGACACGAAGAAGTAATTAGCATAACTAATTGAATGCAGCTTAGATTCAGACGTGAGTAGCTATCAAGTGGAAGCGGCGAAAATGTTCAAAATCAATAGTACAAGTGTCGAGGCTGTAATCATTATGAAGAAACACTTGTTACTTTGCAAAAATGAAAAAGAAAAGATTATTGAGCTTTCTAATCATCTTGATAGACCATTAACACCTTTCTTTTTTTCTCCCTACTGTATGAAACTGTCTGTTTTGAAAGTATCTATATTATATATAATTGTATTTACTAGATTGTTTTACATTGTTTTAACCTCTTCTTAGACTTTATTTTATAATCTATCAGAACAGTAAATATCACACAGGGTGATTCAAAAAGAATGTTTCAAAACGATTGCTCTACATAGTATCTATATATATATATCTTAATTGATAACCAAGCTGGACACAACTGTTGCATATAACTTCAAGTTTTTCATTTTATGCTTTACAAGAGCTCAATGTGACCAGCACCGGAGGCACGTGAAAATTCTCCACGTGCTGTTCTGAAACACGTGCTGTTCCAGGACTCGTTCCTTTACACAAGCATCGTCTCTTTAACCCGCCGTCTTGGTTGATAACCAACTTCAGTTCTTAATGCCACACTGTGACAATGCTAAAGAGTCGCCATTTTGAGGGTAAATGAACAAGTGATATTCCTACAAAGACAAATTGAGGCTAAGTTAAGCAAAGATATCAACTGTATGATAGATCACTAATTCAGTCCATTTCAAGGTTTTCGAAACAAATACATACTTTGTTTTATAATCGCATTCTTTTTTAAATCACCCTGTACTTTAAAATACGTTTAACTAACTAGCTGTTGAAAGATAAGCACATGTATTAATTAGCCCAAAAGCATAAAATTAATAAATTAAATTACTTCTTGAACAACAATGCTATTTGTAGGCTGCTGGAGCCATTGCTATTGGACTTGGAGCCTGGGCTCTGGCCTCAGAATATGGAGCCAAAGAAATGAAGGCCATTACAGGCAGCGAGCTGTATGAAGGGGGCTGCATCGTGCTTATTGTTGGAGGCTCAATTATCTGCATTCTCGCCCTTTGTGGATGTCTCGGAGCATTCTTTGAGAGAAGAGTCCTTTTGGGGATCGTAAGTCATCTTAAACAAATTAGGCTTGTAAAAATATCCAATCAATCTGTAATTTTAAATATAATATAAAAGGGACAATACTAATAATGACACAGACAAACACAAACTACCTTGGACTATTTACAAAATGTTTGATGACTCTGATACACTACATTGAAATAAATATTAGACTGTTACTATAAACACGAATTACATACTCAACAGTAAGCTACATTCGTTCTTGCTTTTAAATAATGCTCAAATATTTCAAAAGGAAAGTACGACCTAGGCTTATTAGAAAAGTATACGGTATTGAAAATAAGATAAATAAATCAGGATTAGTTTCTTTTCTACTAAATAAGTACTTCTACAAATCTGATAACTAAATTGAAATATGTTTTGAATTTGTTTCAGTACTTTGTGATCATGCTTCTAATCCTCATTCTGTTCGTGGTGGGGGCTGTACTTGGATTTTTCTTCAGGGACCAGGTACAAATCAATCGAAATTTTGTCAAATTTAAAATACTCTTTTCAAATATATATTATATATATGGTGGGTGGGGAGGCAGGTTTGGGATTGTTAAGGCTCGAGCAGTCTTACATCAACTGAAGAACATCTGAGAATCTAGGGACATAAGCACCACCACCAAGATAAGGCTCTTCAACACCATTGATAAGTCAACACTACTTTATGGAGCGAAAATCTGGAGACCTTTAATCCATGTATTTCATTAATACCTGCCTGAGGAAGATTCTTATGATCTGCTGGCCAGACAAGATCTCGAATGGTGAACTGTGGCAGAGAACATAGCAGCAACCCCCATTGAAATAGATGTTACAGAGACGCTAGAGATGGATAGGTCACACCCTTCGCAAGCCTACATCCAACATAAAGCCAGCCCTAACCTGGAACCCCAAGGAAAGAGGAATACATGGCGCCGCGATTAGGTAGTAGATATCAAACAGACGGGCAAGGCGTTGGAACAGTTGGAAAGACTCGCCTAGAACCGAGACACCTGGAGGAAGCTGCCCCAGGCGGGACCACAGGCAGAGATAAGATTAGGAGGGAGTTGTGAGGGGCAAAAGTCTACACATTGATGGTGGTATACGTGAGAAGTACGAATTATAGCTGGTTTAGGAACGGAGACGTATTTGGATTTGAAAAGGACTAAGCTATTTGAGACAAAATGTCCAGATATTAGGCTATATTTGTCAGTGCTAAATATTTCTTGGGGGGTTAAGCTATCTGAGATTAAATGTCCAGATATTGAGCTATATTTGTCAGTGCTAAATATTTATGGGCTGCACTAAGCTATCTGAGATCAAAAGTCCAGAAACTATGGTATATGTCAGTGCTAAATATTTCTTGAGGGCACTAAGCTATAGCTGATGTTTTTGTAGGTAAATCTGGCCCTGTTTAGGAATTACTCGCATGCTGCTAACAATATTAATAATTTACTTGTAAAACTAAACATATTACCTTTCAATTTAAGGTGCAGGTAACTAAAGATAAAATCATGATTATTTATACACGAAGGTCTAGATATGTACATATAATAATATTAATTACTGCTACAGACTGGCCACATCACCAGAAAATTTATCAGCGGACACTGCTAAAAAGACTACAATGAATTTTGTTTTGTTTTTTTCTAACGAAGCTCGACCCTGGCAGTGCCAGAGAATGAATTAGTTCATTTTTCACATAATAATAATAGTGCAAGTGAAGGAATTCTCGTTCGTTTGTAACATAATAATTAAAAGGCTTCTCTTCAGTCTGAATATTAATTTGGAGTAGAGGACACGCAAACCCATCTGCGACCTACATATTTTGCAACATTCATCACAGACGCATATAAATATAAACAGCACTAATTCCTTGGACGCATTTATACGAATCCAAATATTATTCTGTATTGTTGTTTGTTACTGGAACATAATAATACATGAATCATTCGACATTTCTATGCTCTGGAGTCGGAGTGGAGGAGAGGGATAGGATTCCTTAAGGCCCTGATGTAAGGTTTTAGAGAACTAAATCTTCAATAACTTGTGTGTACACGATTTTAACATTTATTTTTTTTTACAATTATTGTAATGTTTGATTTATTCATTTGTATGGACTATTACTCCAGTCATAAGTTGTTAGATAACATGCTACTCAATGAATACATTGTATTACTTTAGAAATATGTGGTAAAATATTTTATGTAGACGTAGTCCTCAGATGGAAGTAAACTTTTAAGGATGGTATGTCTCCCTTTCTCTAAAGATCGAAGCGACTCTTGAAAAACAGATGAGAGAAACGATCACACAGCGTTTTAATGTCAGCTACGATAAAGATGATACCAACAAACTTGCAACAGATGTGTGGAATAAAATACAAACTGAGGTAAGAGAATAGTGTTGATATCAAGATCTGGATACACACTTCACCAATAGTGAAGCACATATACATGTTAGATGTATGTTTGGGCAAATTGAAATCAATATTTTTTAAATATGCATACTAATTATAAGAAAGTAAGGAAAGAAAAGTAAATTTACAAGTGTTCTATTTTTCTTTTTCACAAATATGATATTTTATTAATATTATTGTGCATATATATTAAATCCACAAAAAAATTCTTCTCAGGACCTCCATTTACTAAAATCCGAAAGTTTCTCTTTAGACCTCAAAGATATACTATACGAAAGCACTAATTAAAACTTAGAAGATTTGTATAACTACATGGTAAATATGAACATGAATATCGGAAAAAACGGGACATTTTTAGAAGTAAATGGACATTGCTATTTAGTACAGATCTTCAACAAACTTATAGCTTCTTCATCACGTTTAATAGTTTCATTATTTGTTTTAAGCTCAAATGTTGCGGTGTGAGTGGAAACGTATCAAGCCCCAATGCTTGGTTTATTTACCAGTCTAGCAAATTCTTTTCACAACAACCAGGTTAGAAGTCATTCTCAACGACAGTGTTTGTAACATTAGTGACTGCTTACGAACATAGTTTCATTACTGTTGACTGTACAAACGTAATAATTTAATTTTATTACTATTGACTGTTCCAGATGTTACAATTTAGCTTTCTTACTACTGTTTGTTTTATTATAAAAAAAATATTCTCATTTTTTTCAGACTCAGATAGAATCTATGTACCAGAAAGCTGCTGCAATCCAAATTTTAAAAATGCTACCGGTCTGGCACAATGTCAGAAAAATAATTATAATTTAGATACCAGTCAACCTATTCAAACTACGTTGGATAAAGTGACGAAACTAAACCCAGCACTTTATAACAATGTAAGTGACTTTCAGAAATGCTCGCCAAATTATTGCAATCAATATCTGTAACGAGTTTTCTTTGTGTCCAAATACTTAAATGCATGGGCACACCCCCCCCCCCGAAATGAAATCCTCCCCCCCCCCCCCCACAGCAAAGAGGGGG
This sequence comes from Biomphalaria pfeifferi, assembly GCA_030265305.1. NCBI lineage: Eukaryota > Metazoa > Mollusca > Gastropoda > Planorbidae > Biomphalaria > Biomphalaria pfeifferi. The sequence goes on along the minus strand of JASAOG010000043.1, from coordinate 1,776,291 downwards.
GTGTGTGGAATATATGATTTATTTGTTTGCTTTGTTTTGTTTATTTTAGGCGTTAAACCATCACTTGCCCCCAGCGCTCCAAGGGTGGTTTTGAGTTTTAAACCCTCTCTTCTATAAAACAAAAATAATACACAGTCACCAAATTCCATGAGAGTAGCCAAGAGGGGGGATTTTGAATTTAAAACCTCGTCCGAATTTTTTATGATACCCCCCCCCCTCTTCAATGTAAGACTAAAGCATACCAGATATTATTATATCTATATATTATTATATTGATCAAGAAACATGAAAAGGAGCAAGATATGTGTTTAGTCGTTCATGAGCTCTTTATGTTGTGTCTGTTCTATTTATGTGAATGTTTCTGTTGTGTTGTCTTTACATGAGAAAAGAGTCCTTGTCATTACAAAAAAATTTCATTAGGATCAATAAAGCAGTCTTAGTCTTATATATTTTATTTTATAGTTTATTTTGCATATATATATATTTATTTATTTATTTATGTGGGGGGGGGGGGGGGAGAGAAAAAATCCACCCTCCCGAAAAAAAAAATCCTGGATAGGCCCATGCTTTAATGTCTTTACTGAAGTTTTGTTTTCACTTCTCTAACTAAAGGGTTGTCTAAGTGTCATTGAAGATGAAATTAAAAAGCATATCCTGGCCATTGCTGGCATTGCTGTCGCTATCATTATCGTTGTGGTGAGTTTTAATTTTTTATTATTTTAAACATACAAATATACAAAATAATTTTACCATATTTAAGTTTGTTCCTCGATAGCAGGTAAGGCAATCTCAATGTAATTGAAAGATCGTACCATACAAAGAGTCTATACTAAAGGCAAGGATATAGTGGACATATATCAATGTTGTCTGTTTTGTGTGCTTGTGTTTTTTTTATCTTTTTTTTTTTTTGCTCTATTTCTTTATTTGCTGATTGCTATCCTCTTGACCTCGTAGTTTGAAACACCCGACACTCACGACTCCTCGCCATGAGGAGCGATCAGGGTTATCAACTAAGTAATCGTGACTATTAATCAAATAACACAAAAGTTGTAAAAAAAAAAAATCTCATTTTTAGTGCATCTATGAATCAATAATGCAAAGACCCTAGCGGACTGACTGATTCATTAAAATATTCCCCACTAATTACTAGCTTGGGCTTTACAAAGAAAAAATGAAAACTTGTACCTGTTACTACTAACCTTGTGTCTAGAACAGCTAAGCACCGTTTACAATTGAAACACCAGAGGCCAATTTTTCCCCCAAATCATTTATTGGCAGCTTCGTCATGATACGTTTTTATAAAGCCGACATACTAATGTTTAAAAGCAAAATATTGGTTTTTAACTTTAAATGGTTAGTTCTGCACATTTCCTGTGTTTTTATTTTATCACGTACACATTCAAAATAACCAAAATCCATTAATAAAACCAAATATATATATATTCTTTTTTTTTTCAAGAAAGATGATTATCTTTAAGAAGTATTTGAAACACAATTATAGTACAACTATTTTATGTTCAGAAGCAACGAAACGTATGTGATTTATAAGATTAGATTGTGTGATAATTAGATCTAGTTTGTTTATGAAAAGAGGTTGTAAGGCACTCGTGATCTGTGCTAGTAAACGGTTCGTGCAAACTTTTATGTATGGTATATTATGTCAATTAGTTTGAAGATTTAATTATGATAACACTTTGTACACATTTTGCATGATTACGTAGGATTGGTGATACATTGTAAGGCATTCCGCCTGCGTTAGGTATTTTTAGTGTGGAAGTAGATTGTGCACTCTTTAGGCCAAATGTCGAACACAGTGGCTCAGACTGATAAGGTATTATTACATTTTGAAAAAAGTGTTAACTAGACAGCTGCAGTTTTTAAAAAAATCAAACTTAGTTATTTAATGTGATTGTCTTTCTTTTTCAAAGCCATACTCTTTTCTTGTTTTAGCTGATAATGAAATGATCATGATGTATTTGTATAAACTTTTTTTTTCTATATTTTATTTTCAGCTTATTACTGTAATATTCTCTGTGGGCATGTGCGTTATGATTGGGAAAAGAAAATCCTAAAAGTCTTACAGCGTTGTTCTTTGAATACCAACAAGTGGGGAATAAAAACTTCTTGTGTGTGTGACTATGTATTGAAATTTTGAAACCTATTAATCATAAGTACGTTGTTCTTCCGTCTTTCTGTACATATCCTTCCCAATGTTTCTTGTACACACGTAATGTATGTCTAGGTCGTCTTGGAGCAGAGCCTCTGGTTGGAAATCTTTTTCACTAACTTTAGATATTGGGTTTGTCTTTGTTTTTTTAATTCAGTTTTTTATATAATTATTTATTGTTATTATTGGTGTGTTTTAGATCATTTAAACTCTATTTAAAATTTTTATTCACACATTTTAAAGATTTATGAAGACCTGTGCTTCCAGCTCAAATATTGTTTCATCATTTTAAAGGCGTCTTTACCCTTTTGTCTAAAGTTTTAAAAAAATATTTGTCTCACTTTTTTTTTAAACATCATTTGTTATCACCTACCGTCTAGCTAAACTACAATTATATTTGTACTCTCAAACTAAACCTTTGTTTCAATGTAATTGATTTATGTTATCACATGTAATATATGACTTTGTTGAATTTCTACCAAATTTATCATTATGATTAATCAATACATATTTGAATAACTTGAGAAATTGTTTGTTCTAGTTTTGTTTTCAACGTAACAATTCTACAATGTGTTGTTTTGTTACAAATTTAGAATTCGCAGCTTTGTTGTTTTACAAACACTTTAAAAAAATCAATAAATTAAATTTTTACAAGGAATGAAATTGTCCTTCGGAAATTTACGTAAAAATTATTTGTTTTCCTTAATAAGAATATTTTTTCCATTCTTTATAGTCCTTTTGTCTTTCTGTTGTAAATTCCCAACAATGGCCAGCATGAACATGGAATATCAATTTTCCCATCAACTGTTAATCACTGCACTGGTCAATAAGAGATCCTGCTGATGTATTGATTGTTTAGGTGTTAACACTTCAACTTATACAATATCCTTCAGAAAGAGTCGTTATATATCTAGTGGTGAATGGGTTTGCTTTAAAAAAGTATTTAAAAACATTTACTACATCAACTTAAATAGATGATAAAAATACTATGTATTTGATTTTGAAACACACACACACAAATAGTACGCACACCTTGAGGTCTATTGAACGAATGATCTAAAGGCCCATATGTTTCTATGGCTGACGTCTATTGGGGACGTAATAAGGCCAGCACAATGACCAAACGCCATAGTATTGCCCAACTAATATCAGGTACCCATAGTAGGTGGGTGGACTAAAGGCTGGCCTTTACCAAGGTTTGAATCCGAAAACCCTCGTTTTTTGGAAACCACCACGCCCCTGAAGTACACAATAAACAAAGCTGCGCACAATCACAGACAAAGAGACATATCCTGTGCACAAATATATATATGCACTGAAATGCAAAAGAGAAAAACATAGTACACAAAACATCTGATGAACTGAACAAGTAAAACTTAAATTTAGCTTCAAGCTGGCGCGGAGTTGTGCAAAGTATGTGGCAGTAAAGAGAGTCGAGGTTCAAGGAACCTCGCTGGTTTCTTTCTCATCTATTTCAGTATTTCTGTTTGCAGAAATTGGCTTGGCGGACCTGACGGCGCTCTCCGCTCGTAAAGAGAAACCCTCTGATTACGCCCTACGCGTCTTCCTAGGTCAGAAAAGGATTAGGCATATATATAATATATGTCTTTTTTTTTGTTCTAGAGATAGGCCTACTTCTTTAGAGTATATTTTTTATACGGGTCGATAAAGATATAGCATGATTGGTCATGTGGTAGCTTATGCGCTAATGACTGTCGTCACGGTGGTCCTGAGTTCGAAACCACTCCGCTTCCATCCCCTGCCTTTTGAACAATAGTTTTCATTTCTGAATAAATTTCCGAAACTTATAAAACAATGTAGACGAGAAGGCCTATGTATTAATCAAATTAATGGATTTTTCCAACACATTAATACTGTATTATTAATGAATGGTCAGATGCAGCTAAAGATAACAAAGAACAAAACACTAATTAGAATTACTACCACATTCTTGTATAACGATCGTCAGTCTCACCGATTAAGTGTTAGATCTAGACATTCGATTTGTCAACAATTTTTTCTATCCCAGATCTTGAAGAGAGCAAAGGCTCATTTCGCTGTAATTGATTCTATCGATTGCCTTAGATTGCTCTACGCCTCATCGATACATGCGTGAATTGAGATGCACCATTTCACAACCTCTCGGGCTAAACCTGCAATAGGTTTTGTTTTTCAAATGCAATAGCCAGCAGTCTATTGTTTGATCTTATAATGCTTATTTCTTATGTGTTGAGAGCAAACACGTTGGTATTGGTGATTATTGTTTCTCCTTTGTTATCTATTTAAAGTGTTTCACTTATTGAATTCAGGGACTACATTTGTGTTGCATTGAAATGTGCGTTTACCGTTAAGGAGATTTTCATCTTTTTTTTTTTGTCTATTTAACAGGCCTTCTTAAAGTGGGTTTAATGATTTCATACTTATAGAGGATCGAAACTATTGTGAAGATTTCTTTATTTGACTTGCTGTTATGATGCCGGTTCTGTGTTTTATACTTTGTTTACTATTTTCTGAGTTTACTTTGTCTTTCTGTGTTTTGAGTTTACTTTATCTTTCTGTGTTTTGAGTTTACTTTGTCTCTCTGTGTTTTGAGTTTACTTTGTCTTTCTGTGTTTTGAGTTTACTTTGTCTTTCTGTGTTTTGAGTTTACTTTGTCTTTCTGTGCTTTGAGTTTACTTTGTCTTTCTGTGTTTTGAGTTTACTTTGTCTTTCTGTGTTTTGAGTTTACTTTGTCCATGTTCTTTTATTTATTTTATATATTTTTGATGTTTTTACCAGCGTTGAAGAATTACATCCTAGCCCAAACATCTGGCAGAACGGCCTGGTTGGGGAATGGGGGGGGGGGGGGGGAAGCAGCGGGCAGGGCTCGAACACCGAATTACGAAGTCGAGAGTCCAGAGCACATACCACGCGAACAGGCAACTATCCAATGTTGTTTGTTTTCTTTTTCTATGCTATTTTCATCAGCGTGTAAGTCACATGTAAAGATAAATTATAAGCTTCGTTTATTCACAGCGAATTTGCGTGTGCAATGGGGAGTGCAACGAAACTAGCCATTTTTTAAAGCATATTATTTATTATCTGACTTGGTCATTGAATGTTATAGGCGTATTAGCGAAGAAAAAACTGGTCTATGCATTAAATAATATCTCCTTGTATTTACTATCATACTATCATGTGCATCCATAATATCTCCTTGTATTTACTATCATACTTTTCATAATGTACATAGCAAAATTATTTTATATACAATTTTTGGATCGTATCTAATAGTGTGCATACCCTGTTAAATTGTTTAAAATGTTTGTAAAATGTTTTACATGTTTCGGATGTTCCTTCAGAGTTGAAGATAATTACTTCCTAGTCCAAACCTCCCGCAGGACGACGGGGGATGGGAGCGGGCAGGGTTTGAACCCGGGACCATCGATAAATCTGAACGACAGTCCAGCGTGCAAACCGCACGACCAGGCAGCCATCAAGACATGAGGAATGAATGAAAATAACGACCAGATCATCTGTTACGCCCTAATGGTCCAACGCATAATCAGATACATCTAGTAAAGTTAACGCGGCTGTTTGTTTAATAAATCCTTCAAGGCCTTTCAAATCCTTTGCTTAGTGTTGGAAAGAACTGATGTAACCTATTGTTTCAATCTGTTGATATAAGAAGATCAACATGTATACACTAACACAGACTTGCCAAATGTGCGTAAGATTTGATATATTTGTCCTCGCTAAAGTCTCTTTAGTTACTTGAAATTAAATTGCTTCATGCATGATTACATTTAGTATGTATATCTTTAACTCCTAAGACTGTTGTCTAAGTGTATACAAGAAAAAACGTCGAAAACATTTGCTCTTATCGATTAAATATTGGCTTTTTTTTTGGCAAAATTTTTTTCTTCTTTGATTTCTATGTAGTATGCTTTGGTTTCTTCTAGTTATACTGTTTTTTGTTTGGTGTAATGCACAAATTGTAAGACAAATTTCCATACGAACAATAAAGATTATTATTATTATTATTATTTTGTGTTATTTCTGTGTGCTGCTTAAACATTTTTTTTAATTCAGTTTTTTTCTCAATTACAATAATAAACCAGACAAACATGTTCACGGATCCCCTCTCCAGACTGTACAACACGAACAAGCTTCCAACATTATCGAGAAATTGTATGTAGTTCATGATCATTCACATGGTTCATTGGTTAATGATTTGCTTTTTTAAATTTAGCATCCTTCCAAAAATTGAACATTCTATATTAATCAAAATATTCTTTTATTTCAGACATTAGGTGAAATTCTTCAAGCATATTTTTAATAATAATGTGAAAGTACATCATTTGCTTTTAATACTCGCCCGCACGCATGCACAGCCATGCCTCTCGATGGACTTGGAAACCGTTTGATGAAATATATTCTGGTTGGATTTAATATTTTAGTTTTGGTAGGTTGAAAGTTTTTGTTTTGTTTTTGATCTACCTACGTATATTGACAAAGCGTTGAGTTTCTTAAAAAGATATGTTTTAATATTTATTTCGTATAAAACTAATAAATGTAATTTCTGTTTTTGGGGGGGGGGGGGGGGGGAATTCCTTATCAGACGCAGAATGAGTGGCATTTAGCGTATAGAGTTAGAATAGTGTATTTTTTATATTACGTATATATGTGAACCAAATCATTAAATACATAGGCCTACATATTTTATCACAGATTATGGGAGCCACGACCATTGGTCTGGGAGTCTGGGCCACATCCTCTGAGTATGGCGCCAGTGAGATGAAGCTAGTGTCTGGTGAAGAGCTCTACCACGCAGCGTGTACCATCGTGTTGGTTGGTGGCTCTGTCATGTCTCTCATCTCCCTTGCGGGCTGTCTGGGAGGACTCTTGGAGAGCAAACCAGTTCTAGGCTTGGTCAGCATTGCTTTACGTAGTTTTGAGTGTGGACGAATAAATACGGGTGAAAGTTGTGGATGTTGTCCAGCCAAGTGAGTCAGTGCCATTTTATATAGTCCAGTGAAATATGGTGATCAAAGACAACTATTCTGTTTTGTTACAGTATTTATTCTTTATGATGATCATACTGCTGTTGTTTCTTGTCTGTGCCATCCTGGGATTCTTCTTCAAAGAGAACGTAAGTATGTTGGACGCAGTATTGCACTTAAAAGCCAAAGCTTTTTGAAAACAAAAACAACAAAGATAACATCTCGTCTTGTAAGATGACTATTTTAGCAACTGCCAAAGACGTTAAGAAGTGACAACAGATGAGTGAATTATTGTAACGTTAAAGTCTACACTTACTTCTGGAACGTTGTTCACTGTCATTGTACCATATAGACCAAATTAACGTTTTGCTTTTAACGCGACCTTTATCTTATACCATTGCGTTAAAACACCTTCACAAGCTTCATTTTACATACGTAATAAGAAATATTTTTTTTTTAGTCCACATGACATCCTTGTTAACGTTAGGTCACAGAAAAAGATGATCTTTACATCATCGACCACAAGGGAAACTTGTTCGACTATATAACTACCTTCCAGTTCTTGGCTCAAAAAGCACGATGTGTAGGCCTCTACTCAATTCTAACAGTTTTAGGGGAAACTTTTTGTTCTGGGAAAACATTTGCTTTATATCTCAAATCTTGATTTATTTGCTGTACATTTTGAAATCCACAACTGAATTTAAAATAAGAATTGATTCCTTATCACCCAAATATCTTGTACTCAAGGTAACCATCCCCAGATTTCTAAATCCTATAGGAATGCTTCATCGAACATAGAATCGGGTGCAATGTCCCCAGTTTTCATGTCACTGTATTGATTTTCCAAGGTTTTAATGTTTATGCAGGAAGGGTGTCAGATAGATAATCATACTTTAAAAAAAAATAAAAATTCCTGTTTCGCTGTCTTTCTTTAGCTCAATGCGCAAGACAAATATGTTCTCTAGATTTTGTACAAAGGACACATCTTTAAATGAGCCTACTTCCGAAGTGAGAGAAAAAATAAAATATTCATCAATTATTTGAAACCACAGTAAACGAATACCCGCTCTGAAACAAATTCATCAATAATCTCGCTCTGGCTGCATGCGTTAGTGTATCAATAAAATATAATCATTTGGCCAGAACAATGTATTGATTTTCGTATAGCCTAGAAGTCTTAGTTGTTGAAAACAAAAAGAGGTGAAAAGAAAATAACGTTGTATTGATTCATATTCACACTCGATCGTCTTTCTATAAATAAAATAGTATGTGCTAGATATGCAGCATAACGCGGGCAATCTTTTCGGACTATACTTCCGGTGGAGCACATCTTTGTAAGAACAAGTCACTAATAAGGTGTCTGTGAGTGTCAGGCAACCCATTCCATGCACTAATAGCACTATGGAAGAAGGAGCATCTAGGAAATATTGGCACTGCCGTATAGCAAATTTTTGTTCTGGGTAGACGGCTAATAGAAATCTAGGAAATAGTGGCACTGCTTATAGCTAATGTTTGTTCTGGGTAGACGGCTTATAGAAATCTAGGAAATATTGGTACCGTAGAGCAAATGAGGCCAGAGGAACAGTTTGTTGGTTTCGTTAACATTACGCCCAAACCTCTTTCAGGACGACAGAGGATAGAAGCGGGCAGGGTTCTAACTCGGGGCTATCATGATGACAGTCCGAATAGTATACCCACACATCCAGGCAGGCGTGTAGGCCTTCACCAAACAAGACTTTCCTTAAAAGGTTTTAACAAATCTCATATGTATAGACTTACTTATTTTTTAGTACCATAATAATGTATTTGAACTAACTTGTTGAATGAAGATGTTGATTTATGCATGATCACAAACGTTAAATAGTGCGGCTAGGAAGTAAGAGTTTCACTCTTTCAGTTTGAAGCCAAACTGTCCCAACATATGAAGAGTTCATTGACAGACCAGTTCTACGTCAACTACACCACCGACAGTTCCAATAAACTGGCGACAGACATATGGAATAAACTACAGAGAGAGGTCAGAAAGTGGTGTTTTTTTGTAAAAGATTCCCATTATTTAAACAAAATGTGTAAGTGATATACCTGGTATTATACTTTTTAGTTTAGCAGAGATGGTTTCAGACAGTCTTGATTTAATGAACTAGTTTGGGTCTAGATCTTGGTGTCTTGGTAGCACGTGTTAAACATTTAGTAAACGTTCTTTGTTGAGGTCACTGTAAGAGGAGTAACACCTATGACAAGTCAAGCGTAATAAATGCCAAGGAAAAGACCTTGGAGCAAGGAAAGAAGTAGATTGTTAAGATGGTGGGAAACTGCCTAGTTTTGAAAAATGTACAAAAAACAATGAAACTAGAAATGGCACCATGTAAATAACTCTTTAAGCTGAAAATTACCTTAAATAACAGTCTTTTGCTTGGGATGCTCCAATGTTTCAATTATATAATAGTTTTTTAAATGTTTGCTAGATAATTTGGATTTTTTTGTTTTCCAATTTCCGTACAGTTTCAGTGCTGTGGTGTGAGTGGAGGCTTAAAAAGCAGCTGGTCTTGGTGTCTCTACCAGAGAAGCAAGTGGTTTCACAATCAAGATGGTGCATGTTTTTTAAATTTATTACCAAAGACTTTTGTAATGTGTCAGCATTAAGTCTATCCAGCTCACTCAAATATTATCTAAGATGACTCCTTTGTCTTCTGTACACTCATCTATTGCTTTACAATCTCAAAGTAATTTGTTGTACTGATTCAAGAAAGAACATCCCTATATAAGACAAGTAGATATCACATGGAATCAACGCGCTTTAGTTTCAATTAATTCATAATTAATATTTAAACAATTCCAATTTCATTAACAATAAAGAAAAAGACAATAAAGGAGTTTGCATTAAATATAAACTTGTACATTTGAGATGGGGGAGGAGCCACTTTGTGGGCATTGTGCACTTACATAATGTTACATACAGACTTGTACCTTAATCTGAAACTGTTGTCAGTCTAATGACTTCCGAACGTTCCATTTTTTTTTATACATATGTCCTTTACAGTCCTGTCTACACATATATACTCTTTCTATTAACGAAAATACATTTTTCGGGAAGACTATACATTGCTGTTGCATTTAAGAACAAATACCAAAATAATAAATAAATATACATATACCTGCATAAATAAATAAATAAATATATATGTATATATATATGTGTAAATAAATATATATGTATATATATGTGTGTATATATATATATATATATATATATATATATATATATATACACACCAGTATATATATGTTCCAGAAAACCAAACAATATGATCAGTTCCCTTTCACTAAAGTAGTATTGCCACACTACATAAGATAGCCTTGTGCTAATACTTGTATACTGAACAGGCATGTGTATGAAAAAACAACATCAATTTGCATATTTAATTTAAAAAAAACAACTTTCTCTGGACATGTTAAAGTGATGATGAAATGGTATCAAAAATAGTTAGGTACAAAAAAGTATGTTTATTTTTTAAATCAAAACTGACAGAAGGACAGACAGACAAACAAACCGAGGGAGTCCTTTTCCCAAATGAGGACTGCTAAAAACACTTTAAACCTAAAAACACAAACAAATGGAGCAGGAGGTAGGAAGGGAAAATTTAAAATATTATTATTTGAGCAAACGTTCTATCACATTCTTTTTGTTACGTTTTATAAGTAAGTTCTTATTACACCAATGCTTAGCCTATCATTCCTGAGAAGAATGCAGTCATTTAAATATATCTGGCTTCATTGATGACTAAATAACATCACAAAACAATACTTAGCCCTATCAAAGTCAAAACATTTGAAATGGTTTGGTAATAAGATTCAGTTTACCTTCAATATATTCCATACGAAAAAAAAAAGTACTGAGACAGGCGGAGTGTTAAGTTCCTTAAATTATCAGCCTCTCTGTGACTCTCCACAGTGCTATAGAGTTGTTAGAAAATTTCCAACAGATGTAATAAAGTTATTTGATAAGATTTAATACATTTAATACTGGTATGTACTTCTTTAAGTCTCAAGATATACTCCAAGCACATCATTGTATACTTGTATGCATACATAAAGTCATTTACAGTAATATTAAACATTTCCATATCATTAAGATAGATGCCTTAATAAGCACATCTATATGTAATTGCTGCAGTGCCAGCTCAGTCTAGAGACTATGTGCCAGAGAGTTGTTGCAATGTCAGTCTCACCAACCTGACAGAATGTCAAAAGTTGCAGCCTTCAGCTGGCCCTCTTATTATCCCAGTACAGAAAGAGCCCTCTATGGTGACAGACGTTAATCCTGCTTTGTATCATAAAGTGAGTATAAGTATTGTAAAATGAATAGTGCAGTACTTTAAGAAATATGCTTCCACAGAGATCAGAGGCAATGTGAGAACCTTTGTTTCATTCTCAACTATGGAAATAGAATTGAATAATCAAATGTAGGTCTGTTACTCAGCCATTTAATCTGTTGTATAACAAGATTACTTATCTTTGTATTAATTTAAGAATTCTTTTTTCCATTATTATAGTGGCTAAGGCTAAGTCAACATTTGTGTTATTGCAATTACAGACACAAATGCCCTATGAACAGCAGTGATTGTAAAAAATAAACGCCCATTGGTGTGGGCACTTTGTATATAGGCCTACATAGGGCTGAAGTAGACCCATTAAGTGAACTGCAAAACACTTAGTACTAACTGCAGTTTTGAATATATAAAAATAATAGCAACCCTCTAGATTCCGAAAAGCTTGACATTGTTTAATAAATTGGCTCTTTTTAAACTAAATTTTAAAAAAGTTTTATATCTCCCTAATATATAATGTATCATTAAGGAGTCCATGTTGTTTTAGCCACCTTTAGTCAAAGGGCAACAAAGGTTCATCTGTTGATCTGTGTGGTTGGCAATGTTTTTGACTATAGCAGTACACAGAATTGTATTAAAACATAAATGTATTTTAATTACATATGAATCACCCTCAATAACCTATACCATCACCATTATTATCAGGGCTGCTATGATGCTGTTAGGGAGTCTATATCACAGAACACTGTCACAATAGCCTCCATTGTTCTGGTCTGTATTGTAATCACGGTAAGATACAATTACATTTCCTTTGGCCTTTGATCAGCAATATTTACAACAATATATTTCTATTGAATGAGTATTTAGCAGTTAAATAACCAAAGGGAGATAAACCTTCACCCTTTAACAACAGTGATGCCCAAAATATGGCCCGCGGGCCTGACATGGTTTTATCCGGCTTGTCGAAATGTCTGCAAAAGTGTAGAAAATCCTCCCCATAAAAGAGTTTGAAAAATTTATCTTTAAATACATTAGGGCCCTTACATTTTCTCTGGTGGATAAGTACAGTGTCCTTTAACATTTGTGTATTTATGAAATGGGACTCTAAATGAAAATTTACCAGGAAAAGTGAACGGATCTTTTTTTTTTTTTTTGAGGGACATGATAATATTAATAAGTCAACATGTTTGTTTTGTAAAGAAATTATGGCTGTTAAAAACACAACATATAAACAGCATTATGAAACAAATATGGTGACATTCTTGGTCACAAATAGAATATTGTTAAACTACACGACTAGAGATTGGAGAATTTATGAGAATATTTACCAAAAAAAAAATACAAGAAAATGAGTAGGTTGTAAAGCTATCTACAATGTCACTTGCATTTTTAGAGAAGTGAGCTATTTTCTGAAGCTTTAAAAAAAAGTTTATCTTCAAATATCTCATCAATTACTGTAAGTACTTGATCCACAGGTTGGTAATAAAATAATTTCAGTTCAATTTCATTTCCTTTTGTATCTTTTCATTGAAGTGGCCCGTGACACTAGTGTTGGAAATTAAAATGGCCTGCAGGTCAAATTAGGTTGGGCATCACTGCTTTAAAACAACAAATAGTTAAATTAATTGATATGAAGTCTTTGATGAGAGTTTACTTTATAACTATTAGTTTTAGTTACACATTTCTATAATTACCCTACAAAAAAATCCTTCATGAAAATGTTTAGCTTTTACTGCCAATAATTATCTTCTATATAGTATGTTCCTACAAGTTTTCAAATGTACCAGGATTAGTCATGAGTTTATTATTAATATCACATATGATAACATTTCTTCTCACCAATGCAGGTACTATGTATTATGTTAGCAACATGTGTTTGTATGGAAATAAGGCAATATAACTACATAGTGTGAAAAAAACAGCAGTGAGTTCAATGGCGTCAGGACAAGGGGCCCAAAAGGGGACATAACAAGAACAATGTCAAAGTGCTAGATTTATGAAGAGTTATTCCGACACCACTGGAGCTATACTTCCCAAACAGTTGTACAAAGTTTCCCAAACATAGCTCAAAACAGTTTGTTTATAGTGTGACTGTGTGGACAAGAGCATATGAAAGATGAAGATCTTTATTTATTTACACATTAGATTTACAAATCAACATATAAAAACATCCAATACTATGCTAGAATCAAATTGAGAAAAAAAAGTTTTCAATGAATAATTACTAACACTTTTTTTTTCTTTACAAGAAAAAGAAAATTACAAAATAGTCTAATCATTTTAAATGAATTAAAAAGAAATTCGTTCTTTTTTTTATTTCCAATGGCCTCCCACAAGTAAAAGGAATTGGTTGTGATATTTTTACTTCTAAATTCAGAAATGCAACTTGAATATTTCAAGCCATAAAATAGTCATCAATGTGACTTGTCACAGAGTATGCACAACATGCAGTGCAATGGAATCATTTCTTTGCAGCACCAAGTTTTACTTGTCTCTTTTTTATATGTTTTGGAATTTTCGTCTGTCTCTTTTCTTTTTGTGAGTCTTTCACAAGCTTCTTTCTTTCCTAGTTGAACATTAAAAAAATGAAAAAAAAATATTAACAACTAGAAAACAATAAGTAAAAGAAACAATTTTATTTCAATTATTATCTGAAAAGTGTGAATAATTTTAGTTGGTAAAAAAAAGTTGAGCTATTTATTTTAAGAATTCAATAGAAAAAAAAAAGCGCAAAAAGTATATACATTAAAAATGTATAAAACACATAGTATTAAACAAAAGTATAAGGCTTACATCAATCTTATAATTGTATACTATTAAAAAATTATGTTATAAGTAGAGTTATATTAAACCATTATAATATGTTACATAACTATTATTTGTTATAGGTAGACTTACCTTTTTCTCTTCAGCTGTTTCATTTCTCTGTCGCACAGGATGAAGCTTTTTATTTTTATTGTTACTCTCCCCATCGTTACCATTGTCAGAGTTATCACTTAAGCTCTCTTTCTCATGTTCATCCTTTCCTCCCTCATTGTGACTATCTTGATCTTCTTCCTCTTCTTCATCATCATTATCATCCTCAGTCTGTCCAGTGACTTGCTCCAGAAGTAAAGGAACCTAGATGCAAGATCAGAGCTCTTAAAGAAGCGCCAAGATTTAATACTCATTTCTTATTGAAGGAAAATGTAATGCAGTGAATTGAAACAAAAAGTCATTCACACTTTAAATTTCTATTACCTGGCTAGGTCCACTTAAATCTGGCTTCAGTCCAGTGACTGTGTGATATAAAACCTGGGGAGAAAAAAAAAACTGGACTTGTAGGCAATTAGCATTAGACAATAGAAGGTAGAACAAAAACAATTAGTATGTTAGTATGTCAATTATGTTGAGTTGATTTTTGTTACATTTTTAGAAAATCTAATGACATTAGAATGTATATTAAATTAAAGAATGCTTGACTTTTAGAGCAGAAGTAAATTTGCAAACACAAATTCTTTGCTGTTCCATGCATTTTTATATTATTAATCAGTAAAGTAACTAAAAATAACAAACTAACTAAATGAGTTCTTTTTTTTTTACAGACATTTGTGTTTTTTTAATGATTGTAACTATTTTCTTTGCAAAATTATACATTCAAATTCTGTTAGACTATTAAAATATGATAATATTTATAGCTGCTACATTTAAAACAAAATGTTATGTTTTACAAATTAATGCAATGTAAGTCAAAATAATGCAATTCAGACTCTAACACTTTTTCAGATTTTAGATTAGATAATATTTGTTTTACAATTGTACAATGTATATCAGGGCTGGTCCTACAGATTGAAGGGCCCTATGTAAAACAGATTGTGCTGGGCCCAGTCTGGGTAGGGACAATAATAAGTGAAAATTAAGAGTTTGTATTAAAAAATAAATTCGCCATTGCATTTTTTTATTCACACTTTACTACGTACATAATCACGGCCAAATGAACTTTACGAGCCATCTATAGTAGATAGTAGTTTTCCAACAATAAGCCATTAAACATTCAGATCTGACTTTTAGCTTTACTATCAACTAGCAAAATATCGCTTTTTTTTAGAGATCAAGATAGATTTAGATCAATATTTGTATGCCAGCGACTATTAAAGTAAATTAAGTATATGAAATTCTTGTTTTGGTTAAAATTCAACGTATTATTAGATTTGTATTAAATAAAAGCTGACAATACTTTTTTTAAATCACGGTAGGATTGGCGTTTTCCATATTGTATGACACCCTGAAATGACCATTTTGTCTGTTTTTAAGGAGATTTGCCTGAAAGATTTTAATAATTTATGGAGATTTTCATTACTTTTTTGTATATTTTTGCAATTTCAGGAGAATTCCAGGAACCCTTTAATAACAAGTTAAAATGGTTTAATTTAAAAATTTACAACTAGAATTCATGCGGGCCTATGAAAGTGCGGGGCCCACTGTGGCCTAAGATCAGCCCCGATGTATAAAATAGTAAAATAGTTATTTTTTGTTCGGTATTTATATTATACACTACAATAAATTATATTACTATATATGTGTTTTCCTTTTACTATTTCAAATTTATGCATTGCAACTTTATAATAAAATGTTGAAAAACCTTTATTTCATTTTTCTAAAATTAAATTACATTCTTAATTAGCTGTTGTTTACTTTGTATACAGCATTCACTATGTTTTAATCTAGAACACCAACCTGCTCTCCTTCAAATGTCTGAGTCCTTCGGAAATCTCGTTCTATGTCCACAACTTCATCTAGAGTTCTAGGAATGAAGGATCTCTTGAAAACCTGAATAGACAAACACAGAAAGTACTATTAGCTATTTTCTTATGGTGCCCCTTTTTAAGTGTTAGAAAAATGTAGCAATGCAAAACAAAGAGGAAATTTCCCTCTAAGGAAAACAGAAAAATATTTATCTGGAAAGATGCACAAGTAGATACTTTAAATTTATATGGTGAAATGCTTGAATGTTTTTTGTTATGTACTTTTCATTCTAAAAATTAGGTACTTGCAATAATTCTGAAAAGCTGACAGCTAATGTTTCTATGTTTAAAATAAAATTTCTCTAAAACATCTGGCAGTATTAGCTCTTTATGTCACTTAGGAAAGCACTAAACTATATTTCTGATTTCAAAATGTTTCAGGGGATAATCTGTGAAATCTAATAAATGATAAATGTACTCCTCCTATCTCAGTTATAAGGCTGTCATAATAGAATTTTTTACATAATACTTTATTTCTGTCTTAATAATAACAGTTATAAACTGAGTTCAAAAGATAACCATTATTTAGTAATTTAAAAATGCTTAAGTAAAAAAGATGCTTTTAAGACTTACATTGCTTTTTTAAAAATTGGTTTTAAACCAGTTTCAGCTGAGACTTTTTAATAGGAGGATTGAAGATTTCTCATTATAATATACACATTTGGCTTAAAATATTTAGTAAATAAAAAGACATTCAGACCTCTTCATCTATTTTTTCTTGCTCTGATATTTCCTCGGCTGACCTTTCTGAGGATATCTTCATTGCCTGCTCTAAATAAGCATCAATATTCTCTGTAGTTATACTGGAGTCTGTTACAAATTCAAACAATTCCTTAACTGTCATTGTCGGAACATTTTTTCTTCGAAAAAAGTCTGAAAGATAATAAAAGGTTGGTAAGTCAGTAACCAAATCAAATTAACTGGAGCTATGCATAAATAAGAAATTGCTGATATGTCTGATTTGACAACACCAACCTGTAATGTTTGCTAAATCTTTACGCAGAAATTCCATTGCGTGTGGATGTTCATGCTCAACTGATTGCGAAACATCAATGATATAAGCTTTACCTTTAAAATATCTATAAAAAAATATTTTAAAATCATTCTAAAAAGCAACATAGTATATCATATATTATTAACAGTAGTAAATTAAAAACCATTAAAAAAATTGTTAAATGAGGATTAGACCTAAAAAATGATATAATTTTCTCAATTTGAATGAACAAAATAAAAAAAATAAGTAGATGCTTACAACATATTGAATTCACTCAAATCTCCATGAATCAACTTGCATTCATGATATAAACGTCTAACCATCAAAATTATATCCAAATAGAGTTCTCGTGCTTTTGAATCTGGAAATGTAGCATCTTTTAATAATGGAGCAGCACTGTGTGGAACAAAATTAGTGTTGCATTAACAATTTTTGGTCATCTATTTAATCTAATGCTAAGCTTTTAACTCGTAAGAGTGTGTACATTACAAACAGAAGTAATGTACTTGAAAGATAAAGTATCCAGTTAATAATCACAACTATAATTGTTCTAGGAAATGTAAAAGAAATTGAAGGATGCACCTATTCTCACTTTTAGCATCATTATTAGACTGCTAAAACTATTATGCTATTCAAAATCTGCAGAAGCTAAAAGTCATAAAACTTACACTCCATCTTCTCCAATAAAACTCATCAGCAATACATTATTCTTTAATAATATAGGCTCAGGACAAGGAATCTGAGCTTTGTGCATCCTGAAATCAGATATAAATGTACAAACGTTGTAATTCTTAGCAGTAACTAAGTAAGATTAGATGAAAGTGTAGCATTCTGTGGCTTTTAGTAAGTGGACAATATATTTAAACCTTGTCAAGTTGCGCATCTCTTTTTCTGCCCAGAGTCTCACCATTTTTCTTGGATTTGATTTGCAATAGCCATGTCTAAATCTGAAAGTAAAAAAAATATTTCCATTGATAAGCTTTTTATTATTATTATTATTTATTATAGCTTTTATATAGCGCTACTTTCATGTTTAAAGCATGCTCAGAGCGCTTTGGTCCAATCTCATTTGTGAACCAGTTGGGGGGGGGGGGGGGGGGTATATAGGAGTTGGTTTTCCGTGCTGCCTTTAGGCGCTCAGTAAATGGTAAACGCAACTCTGCCCGAGTCGGGTGTCGAACCTCGAGCCCACTTCTAGGTAGCCAAGACAAGCCAAGTTCAAGCACACTTAGCCTCTCGGCCACGCTTCCCACGCTTTGCTTCAATATGCGTAAAACAAATTATTTTAATTAAGTCAGTGAAAACAAAAGAACAGAAATTAAACTAAACGAGAAAACATTTTACATTCAACTAAAAGCCCCATAAAAATTTTCTTTACAAATTACTAATTTCCCTTTTGCAAGTAACGTAAGCTCTGAAATGCATTAAAAAACTTTTTTTAAAAATGTCCATAACAGTCGATGACAGCTTTTGTAAATTCAAATGTTTATTAAATATTTGTCATAAATGAATATTGAGTAGTGCTGCTGACCACTCCAAGCCCTTGATGCTATCCGGCCACTTAAAACATCTGCTCAAAATTCATAATACAAAAGACACTGGTTTTTAGGCAATTTTCTTTGGTGGTGATGCCACATGTAAAAATTGTAAATGGTCCTCAGGCTCAACTATATATTGGGCACTACTTATACATAATGATCATCAAAAAAAAAAAACAACTAAATTAGCAACTGACCTAAATTCTCCTGTGACATATCTGTCTCGATCTTTAAATATCAGTATAGAAGTTTTGTAAATCTGTGTAGAGAAAACATATATCATCTCAGTCAGAAAAAAGTTTGAAAATGGAAAGTATTGCTGCTAACAATAACATGTACAAATGCTATTAAACATTTCTAGATTGTAATATTGAAGAAATTCTAGTAATAAAAATAGAAAGCAATGAATTATATTTTTGGTATAAGTTCATTGACCTTACACATCAGAATATGTTGGCAATCAAGGTTTGCCATGATAGATATATATTTAACAAGAGAATTCCAAAAATCAAGTACTGGTACAAATTCTGTAAATCGTTCTTGCTTTTTTAAAAATTGAAATCACTAAAAAAAAAATGTAAGGCTACCCTGTGAATTTGTGGTATAAACAGACCAAAACGTTTTAATTTGATGCCACTCTATTTTAATATAGATCTAGATATAGTATTAAAATAGTTATCAGTAGCATTATTTTTAAATAAATTTTCTTAAACACAATTAAATTCAATCAAAATAAAATAAATATAATCAAACTACCTTAATAGCTTTGTCTGTTCCATCTTTAGCTGTTGCATGGTAGACATTGGCTTCTTTACCTGTGCTAATGGCACCATTAATCTCCAACAATGTCCCTTTAGAGAGCAGTCTGTAGAGTATCATTCTGGTTCTGGGATCTAATACTTGCTCTACTGTGGCCTGCTGTGATTTGTCTCTACGTCTACATTGACAGTGACATTTAAAATTCCAAATAAATGAAGGCTTGTTTTTTTTTGTTTATATTTTACTGAACGTTACCAATTGTACCATACTAGTAGAATATTTTTTTTTATAAATTTTTTTTATGTCAAACTAAAAAATTCAAAAATGTTTCTTACATACCTGCCCCTTTTATTTTCACCTGTATCAACACATTAGGCAATAATTTTTAGGTGAGATTTTATCACAAAATGATATTTTGTACTTTACATCATACTTAATTTTAGAAAATTAACCATGTTATTCTTTTACAACAGGTTTTATACGTAGCATAGTTTCATTTAATAAGCTGTTTATCTTTTTCTTTCTTGAATATTATGTATGAATATTTCTTTTCTGTATGAATTAAATAAAATTTGAATGCATAAGCTTCAGAATTATATTAACTTTCAAGAATAGATAAATAGAATAAAAAAACTAACCACATAATTTCAAATAATCTCAGTAATTACTTTGTGACTAAGTGAAGATTCCTATAAACACAATTCATAAATGATAAACAAAAACTTACCAATACTAATTTTATTGACTTGTGTATGAAGTTGACCATGGCTAGCATTCTGAGTTTGGACCTTTAAACAAAAATATAAGTAGACTATTTAAATCAAATGTGATAATAAACTTTTCAAATGTGAAAATTGATGGTGTTTATTTTTTTTTACAAGGACTAATTAGTATTTTTTTAAAAAGTAAACAATTTCTTACATTAAAATCTCTAGATACTCTATGAAACTGTTCAATATCGTCATCATCATCATCAAAATTATCATCCTCATCTTCATCTTCAGGATTATCCAGGACATTGAGATCTAAAAATATTTTTATATAAACAATTTACTAAAACTGAAACAAAAAATAAATAAATAGGTTATGCAACAAAAAAGTATATGAATTATACCAGGATTCTTTAAATGATTTTAAAATGTAGATTAACATTTTTGAGCTATATAATTATTTTTTTCTTAGCAATGTAGAGAACTGTAAAACAAACATTATTTAGATTTTTTTTTGTTTTTGTTTTACTAGTAGGAAATTACAAATGGCTAATTAATGACTCTTAATAATTTCTTTAGTTGTTTTGGTTACATATCGTATAAGTAAAAGTAAAGTTCCTGTAACAGACCTTGCGATCTATAGAGCAGATTAAAATTAAAAGCAGTTTGCTACATAGTGTGTTTGGTTTCTTTTAACCACAAACATTTCATCTTTTCCCCCATACATTATTTGAAAGTTCTTCAATGTATAAGAAAACTGTGTAGCATCATAAGACAAGCTTTGCTTGGGATACAAAGTAAGTGAGTAGAGCAATTGTAGACTGTTGTTAGGACTTATCAATGGTCCCTGGTTCATACCCTGCCCGCTGCCATCCCTCATCCTGTGGGAGGTTTGGACTATGAAGTAAATTATCTTCTACTCTGAAGGAACATCCAAAACATGTAAAACATAAAAACAAGTCAGATATTTGAATCATGCCTATTTTGTAGTTTTACTATGATGCTTATTTGTATCATTTAAACAAGAAAATTTAAATATCTAAGACACATAAGTATATGTAGTTCTTAATGACAGTAGTTGTTTTTTTTAAAGAGTGATTTAATATATATACTATCTAATGCACAGTAAAAGACTTAAAAATCACATCTTTCATATTTAACACTAAATCAACAACGATAAAATAAATGTGAACACTACATATAGAGTTGCGGTGGCTGAGTGGTAAAGTGCTTGGCTTCAGAACCAAAGGGTCACTGGTTTGAATCCTGGTGAAGACTGGGATTTTTAATTTTAGGATCTTTAGGGTGCCTCTGAGTCCACCCAGTTCTAATGGGTACCTGACATTAGTTGGGGAAAAGTAAAGGCGGTTGGTGGTATGCTGGCTACATGACACCCTTGTTAAACGTGGGGCACAGAAACAGATGACCTTTACATCATCTGCCCTATAGATTGCAAGGTCTGAAAGGGGGACTTACTTTTTTATACTATTCATATGTATTTCAGAGATACCTATACTCTTCCAGCTTTGTGCGCAAATTGGCCATGATCAATGTATGGAGTTCACTCCCCATCTGGCTCTGAAAGGCCACTTTTTACTTCATTAGAATTAAAAAGAACATTAAGACCTACACTTTCAGAATTTAATTCTAGATTACTTTGCACTCTTAACTCTTGTTTTTTCTGTTGTGTGATACGTTCTCTAAGTGCCTTGAGTCTACATGTCTACATTATGTTAGTTAAAAACCTTATACAAATGCACTCATTACTATTATTATCAAAAATAAACTTTTATACACAGTTAGTGTTAATTTGTACCAGTTCAAACAAAAATCTTAGAATGCTTCAAATAAACAGGTAAAGGAAATAATTACAATGCTAGAGATATAAATAGATGTGTTAATTAAATATGCTAGTAACAGAAATTATTGTAACCACAATGCTAGATAAGCATCATTTTTTACTAGATGATTAATTTGATGATTAATATGATGCTAAGCTAAAGCAAGCTTTCTTTTTTGTACGCTTCTAATAGTACTGTGATCTTGTTAGAAGTATGTCTAGATATATGCAGACAAAAGTTTCACCTAACTAAACTTGAGTTATATTAAATATCAAAGATAGCAGAAAAAGTAAATCATCCATATCAAATTAGATTGAATCATAGCTAATATAATAATTACCTTTAAAATCTGATATAGTCAATCTGCAAAAAGTATTTGTTTTATTTATAATCAAATAAATGTGTAAATAAATAGAAAGAAAAGAATTTAAATTAATATTTATTTATAGTTAATAAATTTAGAGTTCAATTTAGATTATAAAAACTTCTAGATTTAGATATATATTCTTACTTTACATAGAATCTAGATCAACTGTTAAAAAAAAATAATTGAAAATTAAAAAGTAAAAGGATAAAATTAAAACCAGAATCTTACTTTTTAAAATTGGAACAGTTCTTGGAATCATTTAGATCTTTTTTGAGATCTTCATCATTAACAGCATCACAATCTGCATCATCAAACTGACCACTAACAACATCACTGTCTGCATCCTTTAAGTGAATAACATCATCCTCTTGGCTTTCACCATAATGTCCATAATCCATCATTTGCTTTATAGTAAGTTGACTCATTTTAAATAAAAAAAACAGCCCTAAATTCTAAAAAAAATAAATAGACTAAATTAGAACTAGATTTAGAAAACCAGTGTAGATTTAACTTTTCTATAATTTAGAGACAGAATGAGTAGTCAGACTTTGTCTTTATTTAGACTAGGTCTAGATTCTAGTACATTGTATTTAATAAATTAGACAGTGGCTAGCACCTGGTACTACACATGATTAGCTCAGTAAAGGTCTAGTTACTAAATATAGTCCAGTGCATGCAGATCTTTGTAGGTACTTCGATAAAAATTTCAAAATGATCACAATGCAATGTAACCTATTTAGTTAGATAGAGCTTGAGAAATGCTTTCCAATGATACCAATTTTATATTGGTGAGTTAATTGTGAGGGAAGTTATTAAATCTTTAGTGGCCAAAAATTAGCCTTCTTTAGCCTTTGTAAAGCAAAAAAAAAATCTGTGACCGAAACAACTGACAGTTGAACTTAAATTAACTGTATTATAAAAAGTCTTTAAGATATGGGGTTGAAACTTCACACTCTTTTACAATAACCAGTATTCTGTTCAAATAAATTTTAAAAAAAAGACCAAGCAATAAAATCTTTGAAAAAAAGTGAATAAATATATATATAAAATTTCACTCCTTGGCTGCAGCTCTTCCATGAAATGTTTTTAATACAGTAATGGAATATTGTTTGTTAACTGAATTGCTTTTTATGAGGCGAGTAAAGTTTTTGAAAAGAGACACATTTTAAGAAATCAACAATAGACAATAGCACTGAAAGTTGCTTACAAACATATGTGTGTATCCATCAAATAGCTACTGGCTGAAATACTTTATGGCAGGCATCAATTCTACTGAGCATCAGATTTATATAGGTACTGAATGCTTTTCTATTCAAAATTTATTTTTTACCATTATTCAGTTGGTCAGGTGACCATGGCAACACAGTATGGAGGAGGTGCATGCTATCAGCTGATACTCCCATCATAAAATTTGCTGACGACACAGCAATCATCAGTCTTATTACAGGTGATTGTAAATCACTCAAACACAGCTACCATCTCTTAAGAACTTTTTCATTAAAGATGCCTTTCCAAAACACACAGGATTCTCAAAGACAACTTGCACCCATTAAACCGCTGTTACATCAGATCTGAGTGAAGTGGTGACAGCGGTCATCTCCTTTCCATTAGGACTAAAACAGAAAGATTTTAAAAATCCTTCAAAAGTGGCTGCCTGGTCGTGCGGTTTCCGCACTGGACTGTCGTTTGGATTTATCGATGGTCCGAACCCTGCCTGCTTCCATCCCCCGTCATCCTGCAGGAGGTTTGGACTAGGATGTTATTGAAGTAAACTATCTTCAACTCTGAAGGAACATCCGAAACAAGTAAAACATTTTACAAACATATAATAATATAATATAATATTATCTATATTTTTTGTGTGTAATATAATAAGTATATAAATAAATATAGTAATATAGTAAATAATAGTAAGTATATATTAATAATATTTATATATTAATTAATTAATATTCGTCGTATATAATATTAATAGTAATACTAACTAATAACTAATAAATTTAATAAGTTAATAATTGTCTTAATAAAAGTTAATAGTATAATTTAGTATAATTTATAATCCAGTCAATCCAGACATCCAATTAACATTAACCAGTATAATGCGTAAATGATAAATGCCGTTTAAATGAAGTATGGTATGAGTATATGCTAGATATATAATATACTCTAGGCCTAGGTCTAGTCTAGATCTTTGGATTCTAAATCAATCAGTAGCCTCTTGAACCTATTCAAGTATTGCGAAGCACATACGTAATTGTCGTAATAGAACTACCTGATACTAGATATATGAAGATTCTAAACATAGTCTATTACATGTGTGAATGTAAGTTGATTTGAGTGCTTTCCCTTGTTATGTTGTTTCTGTTGTTTTTTTTTATAACGGGCTAAGGAACGTTTGGATATTACATCTACGTAAAAAAAATTCGTTACGATTTGTTTCAAAGGGGAGGGTGAGTTTGAAAATTTGTTACGCAACAAAACAAAAATGAAATGAATTAACAACATTTTGCCATTTTAACTAATTTAATGAACTCTCGTGTTTATGTTATGTATTTTCTTACGAAAAACACGTTATCACACTCACAGTCACAAAGCCCTGAGCCTACGATTATGTTTGTTAACCGCGCTTTATAATTTTTAATGTATTATTAAATTTATTTTGGAAAAATGATAATTAGTTTAATATATCTTTCTAAAATTCAAATTTTCTTGTTATGTTACGCTACGGGATAGGGTTGGGGGTTATTGAGTTTTGTCACAATTAATTTGTAGTTATTACAAGGGTTGGGGGGGGGGGGGGGGGAAGGAGAGGTTAAAAGGAAGATTTTTGGCGTTTGGTAGATATAATATCCGAACGTTCCATTAGATCTAGACTCTAGATCTAGTATATAATAAACAATAATGCAGTCTATTATAGATCATCGTCGTCTTTATATCTATACAGAGAGATCTAGATCTATACTTACAAACCAAATAATTAGTCGATAGCCCAAGACGTCTTTTAAATAATTAAAAAATATACTTTAATAATCAGCTAGATCTACTTGAGCTAGATCTAAATATTAATACATGTATAAATAACATTTCTACTACATTCTTGCTCAGTTTACGTATCGATAGAAATCAGAGCTACGTCAAGTATTTTGGTTACTTCCAATATGGCACCGGTTAAAGGTGTCTTGCTGGCACATACAGATTTTCCACTTTATGTTGTTCGTGCACTTGACGAAAGACATTTTCTTGTTGCCGGAGGAGGAGGGCAAGCTAAAACTGGAATAGCTAATGCAATTGTAATTGTATTATTTAACTATTTACAAAATTATACCAATTACTAAATCTATACACTCACTCATCGAATGAGACTGAGTCAGTGAGTCTGACTTGGAGTTGGACTTACTCAGTTACTGACTTACTTATAATCTAGATCTAGTTATAAGTAATATAAGCTATCATACTTGTCTGTTGTCTTGACACTGTCACACTGTGACACTCTGAGTCTTGAGTTCTGTCTGTCTCTGTGACTCTACTCAAAAGTCTCTATCTGAGACTAGAATCTATAATCTAGGTCGTAATCATCTTCTGTCTTCTTTTTTGAAGTAACTTCTGTATTATTAGTATAATCAGTATCATGATATTGCCAAGCAATATTCTCAATCTTAATCTGATCATATGACTGATTATGATGACTCTTTAGCTCTGGAGTCTGAGTTTGAACTCACTCTCTTAACGCTTAATAGGCTTAGGCTTAACTTCTTAACACTAAAATTAAAAGTCTTCTAACTTAACTAACTACAAAAATATTTTCTAGCACTCTCACTCTGTGACTAGAACACGAAGTAGATCTAGATTATTCTAGATCTAGTAGAAGACTGTCTAGATCTATCACTAGTCGTGACTAGTTAACTAGTATGAATGATACTATCACTCTATCTAAATCTAGAATATTCTAAACTAGACTAAACTGTATATATAATAATTTATTTTTTGATGTTAAAGTGGTGTTACATTTATTATTATATTATATTTACAGACCTGCCTACCGTTACGCAAAATCTCCCAAAAATGACAGCCAGTACGCAAATACAAATTTAACCCATCGCGTTACGCATTTCATATCCTTTTTTTTTTTTTCCTCTCTTGACTAGCTTACAAGCTGTCACGGAGGCACGCTTAGCCCACCTGTGGGGAGAGGGGGGAAACAGAAAAGGTGGGGTGAACACAATGTGTCCAGATCTATACGTTGATTGGTTCTTAATAGCAATTAGATGTCTAGAAATGAAGAACGCGAGAGTGAGGGAGTGACGAGTTGGTACCATCAGTTAGCTGATACACCAACGTGACTTTTTTTTTTTGTAAGTTCATTAGTAGAAATTAATTATGTTGGTGCATTAAAAATAAGACGAATCTTAAAAAAAAAAAAAAGAAGAATCCCTGATTCCCGTATTCATTTGTATAGAAAAAAATATCAAAGGGCTATCGATTTAAAACACATTGAGTGACATTGTAGATATCTAATCTAGATCTAGAATGATAAGAATCTAGATAACTTGTTTTACAGGAATAGATCTAGCTAGAGTCTAGCTAGTCATTACGTTATGATTCTCTACATTACTCTACAATTTAGATCCAATTTAGTTATAGTATGATTTAGAATTTAGATTGACTAGATGTAGATCAATAACATCTACTACCATCTAGTCTAGATATAGACTAGATTCTTAGTTTTAGTATAGAATAGACCTACGTTTGTAGCGGATCCACGGCATCGGTAACACTCTTGAGCCCAGATCTAGAGTAGATTATTTTCATTATGTAGACATAGATCCAGATCTAGTCTAGATATCATCTCTATTGATCTAGATTTAGATTGTAGATCTAATCATGACATCTAATATTATATAAATATATATATGACAAAATAGTGGATTGCGTAAGTGTTACGCAATTTGGTGCCAAAATACGCATTTTGACCGTAAGTGTTACGCATTTGGACTTTTTTTGGTAGGCAGGTCTGTATTTAAAAAGAAACAATAGAAAAAGAAGTACTCTTTTATGCTTTTGGACCTTAAGAAATAATTAAATACAATTTTCAACAGAAATGCCTGATTATCTGTTGATATTTATTTTATTTTTAAACCATAGTGTCACATTACTGTTTGATAGCCAGTGACATATATCGGTGTGAAGCATGAGATACACTTGTTTATGGAGATTATGATGTTGCATGGGAGAGTTAGGAATTATGAGCATTTTGAGAGCTGACCACATGGTCAAGTATCAGTTGATGCCATGAGTATTAAAGAAGACAGACATGTTATGTCTGTAGGATAAAAATCTGACTAATTGTGTATTTGATATTTTTCATTTGGATTAAGATTGATTTTTGTGAAGTATTCCATGCAATTTATTGATGGCTGAAGTTGCCAGTTTATTGTGAACTGTTTTATTATAATGAATAAATATTTTGTCTGCTTTGATATAGTTTATCTTTAATCTATATGTTGTGGTGATATTACTCAGTAACTCTAGTAGATGTACACAACTACAAATTTGGTGTGAAGAAAGATATTTAATTAATACACAAAGAACATTCTAATAATGCCAGAAGAGGTATTAAAGTAATACAAGAACACTACACCATTCAAAGAACTTTACACATAGATAGAAGTTTAAAACAATTTTTGTTTACTAAACATAGTGAGTGACAAGGGAATAAGTCAGAGTTAAACTACAGAAAAAGTAACTATAGTCAATCTTTCAACACCCAAGGTGGAAACAAGGTTTGTAACAAAAACAAAATAAAAATATTACATCTAATTGATTAAATAATTGTTTAATTTTGTTATAAATTGATTCCTGTGTTGTCATCCAAAAAGAATAATTGTGCAAAGTGTCAAATCGATCTGAGAATGGGAAGTGGGAGAAATAGCATATGTACAAGATTCCACCCAGAGTGAGTTGAGGTATTATCTTTGCAAAAATGAACTGCATGCTTTTTTTTTTTTTTTTTTTAAGCACCATGTTATCATTACTGAATACAATATATAATATAAAGTCTTAAGCTCTGTTAATGTCAAACAGCCTGCATGTATTTATTTATTTGCACAAACTGAACTTCAACTTTAACACTTTCTATATTTTTTTTACAGGAAATTTACAAGATAAACTCAAATCAAAATGGTGTCATTAGCACTAACATTTGCAGACATGAAACAGATATCCGTGCCATCATGAACTGTGCTACTTTCTATGATGGCAGACATCATCACTTAGCAACAGGAGAAGATGAGTTCTGTCATTTGTATGCTGTGAAATACAAGGTCATTTCACAATCTTCAGACAAAGCTGGTTTGTATGCTTACATTTGATTGTTAATAAACACAAAATTATTATTGTACTAGCAAATATTTTTTAAAAGTTTAATTTCACATTTTTAAATATGGAGAATCTAAGACAATTTGACTTTAGTGTAAAAATGTTCTTTTGATACAATTTGGCCAGATTTTATTTATGCAATAAATGATAATTTAAAAAAACACTTTTCCTTTACAAATAGTTACCTTGTATTTTGTTAGCAAATATTTTATAATTTTGTATTGTTAGGGTACTTTGTGTACATAAATTCTTTTTTTTTTTTTTTACCAACTTGTTCAAT
This sequence comes from Biomphalaria pfeifferi, assembly GCA_030265305.1. NCBI lineage: Eukaryota > Metazoa > Mollusca > Gastropoda > Planorbidae > Biomphalaria > Biomphalaria pfeifferi. The sequence goes on along the minus strand of JASAOG010000043.1, from coordinate 1,747,166 downwards.
AAATTTAAATATAATTATGATATTCGAAGAGATTGAATTTAATATACTTTTCCACCTTCACCTATTCCTAAGTCTGTTTGACGGTTTGGCAACTACAAAAGATATGTTGACCTTCTTTCTCCTTTCCTCTTTAGATCATCTGCCTTCATACAATTTCTTTCAATGACAGGCCCGTCCATTCTTTCTCTGCCTCTTCTTCTTTTTTCTGGTATTGTTCCCTGGTGTCCTCAAAAATGTGCAGAACATTTAAATTACTTTTTTTGAGGAGGCCACACCAATATATCTGCCTTGCTACAACTATGTGGATGACATGATAAGGTGTATCCCATGAACACCTACATGAATACAAAATTATATCTCAGCTGTGGCTTTGATCAGTAGGATATAAATAACAACCATGGGGTTGCTGTTTCATCAATAAATAAATGGATTAAAGGCTATGGTGAAACAAATTCCACAGTAATAATTCTTATGTCCTAGTTAATGCCTTTAATAAAATTGAATCAAAGTGTAGTTCAGTGCTAAGCTTAGGCTTTGTTCTTTTCTTTTACTTAGCTCTGACAGAAGAAAATAATAGCTGTCAATTCACTTGCCTTGGTCTATCCCACTTTTTGATGCTTGACTTTATCTATACTAATGGCTAAAAATGCTATTAACATTTAGGCTGTTAACATGATTAACTTTTGTAATGGATAAAGTTATATTAAAATGAAAATGTAGGTTTTCCAATGGACATTAAGATCTTGGAGGGAAAACATTTTTTTTGTTTCAGAAAATATTTTCTTCTCTATAAAATATTAATAACATAATACAATTTATCATGCTTTTTATTTTCTAGCAAAGTTTTTCGTTTTTTGAGAGTTTCCCCCATTATATGCCCTTTTTTAATTATTTATAGAAAAACAAGATGGAGTTCGGTTGAGAAAACCAGAAAATGATTTAAAACAGAAAACTGACAGCAACAGTAATACTAAACAGTTAACATTCCTAATAGAAGATACAGGCAAAGTTGTGACAGATTTCTCACCTGATGGTGGCTTTCAGAAATGTGTGCGCTTCTCATCTCTGATGACCCATATGGCAACAGGAGGAGCTGATGGTCATCTCAGATTTTGGAAGGTTCTTAAATTTAGTATTTATTTTTAGATCAAAAGAATTATTTTCAAAATCACTTAATAAATAATTTTGTTTTGCAATTCTGTACATACTATTTCACCTTGTAACAATCATTCTGACCAAAAAAAAAATATTTCAAAGACATTTTGTGTTGTTTATTTCTGGTCTTGAGAAACACTTATCTGTTGTATGAGTGAACAACACTGCCTGTATTGGCCTTGAAACAAAAGAAGAAAGAAAAAGAATAGACCAGTTCATTGTGCATCTTGATAAAAGGAAAAAATGAATTTTGTGTTTATCTTAATTTGTTATGATTAAAAGTGTATGATTGCAAACAACTTAAATCACAAATAAAATAGTTGAACTTACAGGTAACCTCTTCTCTAGTCCATATACTGAAAAGGTTTAAGAGAAATCATTTTGTCCTGATTATTTTTTCAGCTGTGTGCCTGCATCTCAATCATTATTGAATCAAATAGTTTTACTTTAGGAATATCTGTATATAACTTTTTAAAAACAGTTTTGTTTCTAAATAAAGTAACTATTTGAGTAAATTTATCTACAACAGTCTGAAGCTTCTATTTGTGCAATGGTTGGCATTGAAAAGTTCTGTAGCACTCATCTTTTTAGATTTAGTATTTGTCAGCACTGACACTAGGTGGAAAAAATTGACCTGAGATATTTCAAGCAGGTGCTGTTACATTTTAAACTCAGACCAAAGAAATGTGTAGGAACCAGAACACTCCATGCTTTACATACTGAGAAATAAGAAATAGGTCATCATTGTCTAAAGTTAACTTTTCTTTTATTGAGAATGATGTGGAACTAAAGGGCCCCAATCATAGCAGTTGTTCATCTATTTCTTCTAAAACCAAACTTTCTCATAGAACTTTGTCTGCTAAGATGGATTTTAGAATGAAACAAAAATTACCTTTCAACTGATATTAGAGTAATACCCTAGTAGTTGGAGCAAAAAAACTTTCAAATTTTGGTCTAGAGAAATGTTAACAGCATGAAATGGACTAGCACTCTTATTTTCAACATAATGTAAAGAAATCTGCATGTCTTTTAAAAAACTTCTTCAGAAAGACCAACATAGCCTGGCATCTCATTTCAATGTGGTCTTTGCTATCTCTTCTTTTTCAAATGCTATTAACATTTAGGCTGTTAAGATGATTAACTTTTGTAAGTGTTCAGTTTTAGATTGACTCTTGCTAGAGTTCAGTAACTCAATATATCTTTTTGTTTTACATTTTGTGTCCATCTTATATTCTTACTTGATAAATTGATAGTAATAAGAGTGATTAATTTATATGCAGTACACACTTCCTCTATTATCTTTTTGTTTTTAATTTCAGTTTTACTTATTGCCAACTACTATGGAACTGGCCATTTTAGAAATATTAAGAAATATATATATATATGTGTGTTTATCCTCCAATGTTGTTAATATTTACAAGTAATGAATGTCTTGTTTTAATGACTATTCTTGTACTTTATTACAGTACCCAGAGCTGGAGAAAGTCTGGGATACAGAAGGACATAAACAAGAAATAGATGACCTTGATATTAGCCCTGATGGTTCAAAGGTTTGTTAATATTTGACAACTATTTTATTTAAATTTGTATGTCCTAATGCATTATCCTTAAAAAAATATACATCTGTTCAATTCTTTTAGTATATTTTTTTAAATGTAATAATAATAATAATCTTTATTGTCCATAATACAATTTGTGCATTACACCAAACAAAACATAACTATAAAATAACAAAATGTACATTCACACCAGACTCACTCATAATTTACATGTGAAATGTTTATATCAGATTGTTGTTATTTAATGATTTGATTGCCAGGAGAACAAAAGAGTTTTTGTGTTTGTTTGTCTTTGCTATTGGTGTCTTATATGTCATTTGTGATGGTAAAATCACAAAATCCTGACTCAAAGGGCGGGTGGTTTTTTATTTCTAGAATCTTTTTAGTTTTTTTTATGGATGTTTGTCTCAAACAGCTGCCCAAATGGGTTTGTTTTTTACCAATGACTTTACCAGCAACATTTAGGATTCTATGAATTTTATTTTTAATGTTCATGATTGCTGTACCAGAAAAAGAAGCACAGGAGATGTTCCTCATTTTTTTGAGAGAAGAAAAAGTACATTTGTTAAGACTTTGGTGGGCTGAGAAGCTTAAATTACTTGACAGCAAAACTGAAGGGCTTGAATTTCAATCTAGGTTGATACTGGAAAATCTTCATTTGAGATTTACTTCTAGCTCTAGACTACATGAACTCTCCCAGATATAGTCTTATCTGTAATGGTCACAAAGAGAAGTAGATAAGAGTTAATAGCACACTGAACAATTTAAGTTGCATAGCTACAGAAATAATATACTCCTAATTCCCCCCCCCCCCCCCCCCTCTCCCAGCAGCAGGCATTGCAGATGGTTTTATATGAATACTACTAAATTTATATAGAGTAATATAGTCCTTTTTTTATTAAGGAGTAAAAAATTTAATTTAAAAACATTGTGTTGAATTTTAGCTTTTTAAAAAGATGATAAATATCAGTTCATTATTTTTTTTTAGATTGTTACTATATCTCGAGATAAGAATGGGTGTGTTTGGAATACTAGTAATGGTAAGAAAGTGACAGATTTAATCTGGAACTACAGTACATCTCAACCTTACAGATTTAAAGCTTGCAAGTAAGATTTAGCTAATATGCCATGTTCTATCCAAATGAAGTTTGCCACCATCTTTTTTTTTTTTTTTTTATAAGAGTCCAAAAAAGGGGTGTGGCGTCCATTCACCTTTGCATCATCTGCCCTATAGATCGTAAGGTGTGAAAGAGGAACTTTACTTTTTATACATTCACAGCCTGAAACAAAGAATGTTAAATTGATTAATACATCATATCCACAAACTTTAACATAACATTGCATTTCATTTACTCTTAATCCCATTTGATCCTTAAGATAATACTTATCAGATGTGCTGTAATTGAAAATAAAAATGTGATAATGTAGGTATCTCAATGAGTAACTAGCACCTAAACCAGTAAGCTTCAGGGGCTCATTAGCCATTAGGAGAAGGAAAACTCTGAATTCAAACCTCTGCTGACTTGCAACTATACCTAATTGTGGGAAAGGCTTCGGGAGTCAACCCTGAGGAATAATCAGGAGCCAGCGACTCTTAGGCACTCAGTGCTACACCTTGGAAGAGCTTGTGATGCCGCTGACCCTAACTGTATCTGTACTTACTAATCCTTTGGATTCATCTGTAGAGTTGAGAGGGGGAAACTGGTGTGTAGGCTACATTGTTCAGACCATAGCTAATGCATTCATCTCATCATCCATGTGATGATCTATAGTTGCTTTGCGACTGAAGGCTGCCATCAATTGGCAGGCTAATGGGGGTATAGTGTGAACCCTAAAAGAATGAGCTTCTGTTATCATGTCCATTTTTTTTTCCCTTACACCCCCGACTTACATCATTCGCAATTATATTTATTCCTCATCCTTGCGACATGTGTGTGTCTTTTTTTAACCTTCAACTCAGGGAAATATTGTGCTATTTTGTTTTTGTTGTTGTTTTTTTTTTTTTTAAACATAAAATTTGAGGTACATAATTAGGTAAAGAAAAATGGCAATTATTACTATTTAGATATATATTTGTTTTCTTTTAATAAAAAAACAAATGAGCTATAGTTAACAAATTTTTAAAGATGCTTAGAGAATATGTATTTTGTTGCTACTTTTAGGCATACAAAAATCCCTACTTTGAATTGAATAATCCTTTTATCAGAATGTTTAAATAGTTAATTTGTTGGTCTTTGTTGTTATCAATTTGTTTTTATTGAATTATATTTAAAGTCCAATTTGTTGTCATATATATAGTTATTACAAAACTAAGATTTTTTTCTTTCTCAGATATGGTCTTATTGAAGGCAAGCGTGACAAGTGTAATATTTACACCGTAAACATTCCTGTTACTCGTTCAGCAAAGTCTGTTTGTTACATCTCACTGTGGGATAGCAGTAAATTTAGTCTCAAGAAAACAGCCAGTGCTGGTACAGAAGTCATCTCTGCATTTGCTGTCAGGTAGATGTTGTGCACAAAGTACTAATAGTTATAGACTAACTTTAATATGCATAGTTAATGCTAGACTAATCGTTATAGAAGGCCTCAACACTGACCTTTTTAGACCAATAGTTCGTTGCCATGTCACAGGTTTTACACCAGGACATGATGTAGCGAAAGCTTCAGGTTGGGAAATTGCAGGTCAGTGTTCAGGCCTTCCATAACAATTGGTCTTGATTAATGTAAATTTAAGAAGACTACTGTAATTTAATGGATGTTGTCTACTAGTGCTTGACTTAACTTGGGTATCAATTTAATAATGATGATGACTGGGATTTTATAAAGGATTTTGAAAGTTCCTATTTCAAACTGCTCTCATGAATACCTTACCATTGGTATGTGAGGGGTGGAGTTAAGACCTTAGGCCATTGTACTTTTCATATTATAGTCGCTATCCACAGAAACAACAGATTTCTGTACTGCTGGGTCTTGAAAGGAGCTAGCTGTACTTTAAATCTTAACAAACAAAAGAAGTTTGTTAACCTTGTGGTGAAATAGTCCTAACAAGAATGACCTACCAAAGAAACATGACCTATTTGCTGTTTGTTTTCACTTTGTTTAGAAAACACTAACTGTTCAAATAATTGTTTCTTTTCAGTAATGATGGGATCTATTTGGGTGTTGGCTCAATATCTGGGAGTGTTTCTGTGTATATCTCATTTAGTCTTCAGGTAAAGTCATTATCCCAACTCTTAAGCAATATGTCTGCCTTTTATTGTTTTGTCACACCCATTTTTTTGTGGCCAAAAAAAAAAATCCATATTTTCTTTTCCCCAATTGTTACCTAGAATAATTTCTGATTTTTAGCGCGCCCCCCCCCTCCCCCAAAATGGAAATAGATGCTATTAGCTTTGTGTGGTCTGTCTGTTTATTCATTCGTAATGGTTAGATATCATAAACTAGAAAAGATATTGAAAATCCAAAATCATCATATTTATATTTTAGGCCTTACAAAGTTCTGATGCAACAGCTTCTTTTTTCTTTACTGAAAGCAAAAAAAAATAAATGCTTAAAATAAACTATGCAAGCACTTTTTTCATAAAAATACACTATTTTTACAACTTTTCACTATTAATAGTAACAAACATTGGAGGCTATTTAGTAAGGGAGATGCTTTTAACCATATTTTTTATCACATTTATGCAAACGGATTTAGATTATTTGTCAAAAACATATATTTTTTTTTACATATGTATTGCTAAGTTAAGTAAGTTCTGTCTTACTAACTACTACATTTACAAAATAGAGAAAAAATGTATTTTGTATGCATATAAGTGGAACATAATTTAAAACAACAATTAATTAGTAGTTATTCACATTCTCGCCTTTGTAAGACACCACTCACAAGGGCCACATCATTTTTTCTTGAGGCTTTGAAAATGAGATTGACATATAGATATATTCTAATATTGGCCTAACCAAGGTTAAATAGCATTTTAAATTTATCTTGTTTGATTGGTTAAAAAAAATACTGTATATGATTTTTTTTATATTTTTGTCAATATGAGGATTCCATGATAATTCTTCATTAATTACCTAGATATTTTGAGTTTTTAGTCTGTGTTACTGGTTTATCCTGAATAAGTTAAGTAGTATTCATTTGTTTTTGCTTTTTTTGTAACTTTTAATGCTTGGCATTTTTCTTGGTGGAAAGACATGCTCCAATTTGATTACCATTTTCTGCAATTCTTCTAGTTCTCTTTGTAAAATTTCAATATCCTGTGTTGTTTTTATTGTTTTACTTTATTTTTGCTAAGTCTGTTACCATCTCTGTTTAAAATATCTGAAAATGTATTCCTAAATTTTCAAAATTAGATTTTTATTGGTAACACTTTCAGAAAATTTGATCTTACTCCAATGTTTTGTGTTTAACTAATATCAGCAGCTACTGCAACATTATTAATTACTTTAAAGTGATGGATATTTCTTCACATTTGGTATCATGTTCAATTGGTTTTCACCAAATTTTAAATTATGGAAATAACTTACAAATAAATAAAATATAAAATGAGCTTTATAATGCTGATTATATGTATGTTTTTTTTATTTCAGAGACTGTATCATGTTCAAGAAGCTCATAGTATATTTGTCACCAGTGTTGACTTCTTACCATGTTCTGAAGCTGCCCGAGCAGTCACTGGTAACCAAGACTTTAACCTGCTCAGTGTATCTGCTGATAATACCATCCGCCTTCACCAGTGCCCAGAGAGATGTATGTTAGTTTTTGTCATGTAGCTAGTTTTAGTGCTTAACCAGAATTATATAGATAGTTTTAATACTGACATACTGTATATTAATGTATAAATTTTATAAGAGGATTTAAATTTTAAAAAAAATTGTTAAACAATGAAATAAAACTTTTTGATTTCAAATAAGACTGATCATTAATTGTAAAGATATTTAAATAAGGTTTATAGTTCTTATTTAAGATAAGTTTTTTTCTTTTCAGTAAATTAAAATGATAATTTCTACTTGCAGCTACCATCCACCCTGTATGGTTGATACTTGCCTTGATATTTATTATCTTTGCAATGTTCTATGTGATGTCAGAATTGGGACTTTGATGTAAAGACATTAACTCTTATCATTATATTAGTATTTTCCGAACTTACCTTCTACTGGATTAGAGAAAAAAAAAAAGGCGTGATGATACAAGACTCATAACTAAACATTGTGAAAGAAACCTACAACAGTTATCTCCTATATAGATTCCCTAGCAGTATATGATGTTGCTACTGGATTAGATCAAAAGTTGTGATGGTACAAGACTCAGAACCAAACATTGCAAAAATTTAAGAAAGATGGTTATTTCTTGTATAGATTTGCCAGCAATACATGATAAATTTGAGTCAAACATGTTTCTATGATTGTGTTCATTTACTGCCTTCCATCAGCATGAATTAAATTTTAGATTCAAATTGGAACTGTTATCTTATGGACATTATCTGTTGCCCTTGTGCATCAGCCAAATGTTTTGTTGTTTTGACTTCAAATGTTTATACATTCAGCTTGTTTCTATTACTTCATATTTTTATTCATTTTTGGTAGCTTTATAAAGGCAACTTATTTTGCCATTGTGATTAAAGGTTATGACCCTGACATAGTATGCATACTCTTTTGTTTTAAACTCTTTCATTATCAAACTTTGTATCTGACATAGTGCCAGATATTATTTCACACATTTCTCCATTCTATTTTACAACTAGCTTGAGCTAGAAGTGTTAGAATAACCATTACATTATGCATGCATCAAAGTAAATATTCACAAGTGTTGATTATTAAATTAGGTTTATTTCAGAGCTAAATATTTCATATATCTGTGAACATTTGGCTTTTCATGGTATGCAACAAAGTGGTTTCCTATTACTTATATTTCATTTGCATATTCTGCTGTTTTAAACACCAATTTTTAATGATGTTTCTACCATTTGTGTCAGTTTGTCTACTTAACTGTAAGGACTGTTGAAGGCTAGTAACATTATGTTCATTATATGCAGCTAGCACCAACAACTATACAGTATGTATAGATTCATTCAATCTTTTTTTTTTCTTCATTTGCAAAATAATTTGGTTTTGTATGGCTTGCACAACTGGAATATCAGTAATCAGGAAGTACTGTAAAATGCTCATTTCTAGCTATAATAATGTGCACAATGAATGTAGCATTTTAATATTTGTATTGCTTTATCCAGTAGAATATCCTTACTTTTTTGGCTATCTTTTAAATGTCAGCATTAATTTTTGTTAGAGATTATTGCATATCTGATCTTATTTAAATATTTCATAAGTAACTATGGTAACACTTTTTTTATTGCCCTTTTTTCTAAAAAAAAAATATTTATTAAAAACTACTGTAAGCATGTAATAAATGACAATTACTTAAATGTATATTTAATAGACTAGTTCACACTCATATGAAAATAACTGAGATCATTTAAGAAAAAAAAACACAAATGACTCAGAAAAATATTTATTTCACTTTTAATTTTGTGGTTAAAAATTACAATTTCACTTTAGAATTTCAAAATGGGCAGAATTTTATTTTTCATTGATAAAGCTTTTCCAAATAGAAATGAAATTCAATATGTGATATACATATTTTGTACAATGTGGTATCTCAAGGGAAGTGCTTGGTAGTAAAGGCAATGTCAGGGTTTGAATCTGGCAATGTGTGATAATTTACTGTAGACATTACCATTTTCGTTCAAGTATTTATTAAACTGACCTAATTCTATCCCATACACATAAAGGTCTGTTGATAGAGTGTGGTTGGTCCCATTGACTTGTGTCATTCCCACTACTCACACATTGTAGAATCTAATTCTTCAGGTATTTCAGAAACTGTAGCACACATTGTTGCATTACTGACAACACAAATCTTACTGTCACTCACTTGGCTGGAGACTAGAACATTTGTGTAGATCTGAAAAAAAAAGGCAGCACATTTTTACTGGTATTGTATTGTCAGGTACTAAAATACAAATACCCCCCCCCCCCCCCTCCAACCAAAAAAAATTAAGCTTAAGATCAATTGTTTTTAAATTTTTTGTGTATCATGAGGTGAATTTGAAAAATATATTTCAGAAGTCTGCCCTTCAAATTTGTATCTCCTATTGTCACTTATTGTTAGTATTTTATTTATTTTATAAATCTGGCTTCAGTTTAGTGTAACAGATTTGACTAACTTGTATGCTACACATAGTACTATCAGTATGCTAGTGAATTGGGTTCACCCTATTGTCTAAGACAATCTTTCATTATATGCTCCATTTTTTTGTTGATTCTGTTATTTAAAATTATTTCTGCATTTATTTTATTTTTTTAATAAAACTAAATTATAATGTAAAAACATGTATTTATGAAGCTAAATTATGTGTACTTTTGTTTTTTATGCATACTAGTGCTAGGATTTTGAAATGTGAATTCTCTCTATGTTAGACTAAATAATCAAGGATAAAAAAATATTGACTTGTTAGTTTCGAGGAGGTGTTCCTTCAGAAACGCAGATTATTTCTGTAGGTTCTAGCTCAAACCTGTCAGGTATGGTATGGCTGAGGGCAGCATTCGAACCCAGAACATTCATGAAAAAAGTCTTTAGTGCATGAGAGGACGAGGAAGCCAACTTTTCATAGAATGTTGCGTCTTGCATGCTGACAAGGTTTTGAAAGAGAAAACTGGTACAGGATCTGGCTATTCCTTTAACGAGACAGAGACCTTAAGACGCTGCCAATTATTTTCACTTGTTCTAAGGGAATAATCTTAGTTCGTAATCTCCTGCCAAAAAGGTTTTTCAGATAAGGAGGCATGTCACACAATTAGGAAGCCAACCCAAAGTATATTAATATTTAGGCCTACTGATAGATATCAGCAATTCAGCTTTTTTGAAAGATGGTGATGGTCCAACTTGTTAATAGGCCAACTAGTCTAGCTCTAGTTAAATTGAATGGTTAAAGAAAACTGACCAAATGCTTATTGGAAAAAAGACATCTAGTTCTCCATTTGTATTTCTAATATCTTCTTTACAAATGATTCACATAGTAACCTATTACAATTTTTTTTTTTTTTTTTTTGCTTCTCTAGGTTTGCAAGCTAACATTTGTTCTATTTTTTTAAGAAAAAAATGTTCGAAATGGTAATGTTCAAACCTATTAAGCGACAAGCTTAAAAGCACTGCTTAAAAAATCGGAATTTCCAATGATGTCAGTGCTCTATTTCTGGAGGGTAAAATCATGACCAGAGTTGTGATAAGGAGTTATCGATCTTTTAACATCTACATTTTGTGACAAACTCATTTACTTTCACGTTTTCAGGAGACATTTGAAGTCTCACTAAATATCTACCTGAACTCTGCGGCCCCTGGAAGAAAAAGTCGCTGTTGATCAGACATTTTAATACAATTAACAAGTGACATTAAAAAAAAAAGACATTCCTACTTTCTACAGCTCACCAAACTCTTATATGAATGATTATTATGCTCCTAATGACGAATGAATGATAAATTTAAAAAGAATCACACTATAACCCACTCCTATCCCCCCCCCCCCCCCCAGCGAAAAAAATCATAGCTAAGCTAATGTATAAATTTACTATAGTACTATTACCATAGTATAAAATTCTAATGATAGGTGTATCCACACTTAAAAAAAGGTTACCTAAGCCAAATTTAATTTTAGAGGATAATATTTCTAAAAATTATAACGGTCAATCTAGAGTTTTCCAAGTGATGCCAATTAGGTGGGTGGTAATTCTTTTCCAAACGATAGGCATCAACTTTCGAATTTCTAGGAAAATCGTTAGAGCCGTCCAAGTTTTCCGAACTTTTGTTGTTTTTTTGACCCGATGAAGAATGTAAAAGGTGAGAAGAGGAATTCTAACAAGAAGAACTACAAATACCTCCTTTATACAACTTATAGAGCGACTATTGTTTATCTCAATAACTAGATATTTAAAACAAAATGAAACGCTTTTTACCCGGCTTCTCTCTCCCCCCCCCCCCCCCCCCAAAAAAAAAATCATGTAATTGGAAATGAATGTAGAGATCTAGGTCTACTTGACTATAAAATTCCAATGATTGACCATAGAACTGGTCATTGCGAATCCTGCACTATATTTTTTTAAAATTATTGAGACAAAGAAGGATTTTACGCCTCGAACGCGCGTGATTTACCCTTGTATTAATTAGGCTACTGGTGACTGTTCTTAAACAAATATAAATTAAACCATGGAACTATACTAAATGGAACTATACTAAGATTCAAATAATGATGCCACAAAAAAAAAAAAGTAGCTTAAGTTTGATCCTCAAGACTCTGTTAACTGTATTGGAGTTTCAGGTAAGCTATCAAGACTTGTTTAGTTAGAGCAATGCAAAGAAATAAATGAAACACCGAGCTGTTTCATACGGATTTTCAATCCCAATCTACTCGCTTATCATAAATGAAGCGTAATGTAATTTTTTAAGGCGAAGATTGAACATAGTTGTGCACACAGAAAATAAAGGTTAACTTTGTGCACCAAAGAGGAGCTTCACTTCAACAATAATAAATCTCTGCTTTATAAGTTTACCTGTCATCTTCGTTACACATTTTTCTTTAAAAATGCTCGCACACTTTGATTAAATACCAAATGTTTAGCCTAAAAATCTAGTTCACTGTGGCTCTAGTGTCTAACAAAAACGATCGAGACATTAATTCTATTAGAAATGATTTCACTTTTGATATCCCCACTTCCCAGCTAGTGCCGCGCCCCAATAGATCTATTCCTTAACCTTGGACGACAGACGATGCCGCAAATAAGTATACGGCCACTCTGGAGGACTGTCGATCCGTTTAAAAACAGAAATAGAAAATCGATACTCGAGATGGCCACCAGATAAGACAAAGACGTACGAAGACTGGTCACAACGTTTTGAGGACAGCACGTGGACAGTGAACTTGAGCGCCAACTCCAGGTCCAGAAATGTGGGGGACATTTGTCACGTAGACCTAGAAAAGGAGATGGAAAAAAAAAGGGGGGGGGGGGGGGTATAGTGATGTTATTTGCGTCTAGTTGATTATACAAGACGAAGTGTTGAGAGGTCAAAGGGTAGCCCACACAGGACGAGTTCAAGGGTCGGGATTTCCCGTTACAGTGCATTTAGAATAACATCAGAGATTAAGTGGGAAATTTGAGTGCTATCTCGGCGTAAATGATTTTATTCGAATGAAATCATTTTCAGCATTAAGATTAAAGCCTTTTTTAACAAAGGGCTTACTAAATGGGGAAAGGGAATTCCAGTGATAATTAATGTTTCTTTTTGGTATTTATTTGTAATAGGCTACACGAGCAGTAGTTTGGTTGATTTCATGCCTCAAAATCATTCGTTACAAACGCACAAGAGCAAACAAAATTTCTCAATTTTAACCACCAGAAAAACAATTAGGGATGTTCACTTTCACTATTTGTAATGCTTTTCTGAACAGCATAGCTAATTACTCGGTTGTCGAGCTATAATAGAAAAATGGTCTTGTCAGGCAAGGTTCAAATCTAGTAGGCTTAAAGCAACCTTGAACAAATTGGTTCAATTTAAGACCTTTGAATTCAAGAATATTTCTTTATCTTAAGTTTTGTACGTGTCACCCATTTCTTTATCTTTAGTAGACGGAATAGAAGAAGTCAAAGTTTTGCTTTTCAACACACACACTCAACACTAAAACAGAGTAAACAATACAAGAGAAAGAACTCAATCCGTACACATTTCTGGCACTTTAGGACTGCCAAAGCCAAAGAGTTTTTAAAAGGTTTGGAGCATAACCTCCTGGTCAAAGCCAAAGGAAAATATTGACAACTATGTAAACATTTTGTTTCCATTTTCCTAACTGCAGTGATGCATTCAGCTCCACTCCTGCTTATATAGTTGAAGAAGAGGTCTTTCAAATAGAGACAAATAAACTCGTTGGTTTAATCAAACATACTGGGGTAAAGGGAAACAACAAAACTTTTAACCCATAATGAAAATTAAAAGGCTAAAATTATTTATAGTGTAATATTGAGAATTGTGCATTTTTTTTGTCCAGAATTATATCTAAAACAAGAACAAAACATGAAACAGTGCATAGAAATATAAATTAAACATTTATTCTTTTTAAAGAATGAAAAAAAAAAAGATGTGTCATAGAAACATGGGGAGATTTAAAAATCATTTTGGGTTGATATTGGCTTTCATATGCTATTTGTACAATGGTAAATTTGCGAGACATTTACAAATGTAAACAATTTTTACTAACACAAACTGAAACAATGAGTTTGATGTCAAAATAAAAGTTTATCACATTATCATCAAATTTCATCAAGTTTGTTACAACCACTTGCACACACTGGAATGAATTCAATTATATAAAAAATGCAGATCTGGACACAGCTGGCTATGAAAGGGTTGTCCAGGGATACAGACTCCATGGGCTAAACCATTATATAATATTTAAAAGAAAAGGTCCATTGAGCATCTGGGTAAATGAGGCTTCATCCTAGTTTTTTTTTCTTTCTGGGCATACTGTGTTAGCATTAAACTAATTTGTCAGCTCTGAGCTTTGTGTCAAATGTATCACTCATATTAATATAAACATAATAAATTTTTCAAAGTATCAAAGCCTAATTCAAAATACCATGTCATGCTAGAATTAATGCAAGGACCAAAGCAATCATACATGTCTTTGATTCTCCAAATTCACCTTAGAAGAAATTAAATAAGGCCTAGGAAAACTATTTCAGAATCCATCCACCAGTTCTTGCATTTAGTCAGGACTAAAAATAAGAAAATGTATTTGATTTGAGCCTGTAAAAATATAGACAAACAGTTTTCAAAAAATGTAAATAGGCATGTATATTACATAAAGTCAATTCTATATATTATATACATTATTCCCAAAAAATGTCAATTTAAAAAAAAAAAATAAAAAAAATGAAGGAAACAAATACACATAATCCAAATATGTCAAACAAAAATGTGTGATGTGGTTGTGATGTGGTTTGTATCGATTTGTAAGGCTTTCTTCTATGTATTGACTAAAGAACATATTATAGTACTAGAGATGTAGGTTTCTATCACATACAAACTATAATGTCAATTGTCTGTCAAAAAAAATATTTATATCAACAATAGGTATACACATACAACAAAGTCAATTTACACTTCAGATAAACTTGTTTAAACAATTTTCAATCTCTAATGAAACCAGCTCTAGTCTAGTACATAAATTACTTGAAGAAGACAAAACATTTTTTGTTTGTTTTTAATGATTTCCTCATTGAAAGCAGCAAGTATTTAGTACTTTTCAACTCTTTTTCTACAAGTAAAGTTATAATCAAATATGGGTATAACATAAATTATAAAATATTTGAAAAGACTATGTAATGATTTGAGTGTTAAGGGACTGGTACTTTATACACATCTATACAGTGAATAATATGCCAAAGGTGTATAATTATTATAATTAGCTTAAAAAGAGCACATGAAAAAAAATTAGAGAAAGACACCATTTTCAGAAACTTACATCCATCAACATTTCAAGTTCATCCAAAGAACAAAAGCATAGATCCAATGGCACTTGTGATCAAAATATCATCATGAGGATTTCTATATGCAATCTTGTTGTCAGTGTGTGATGCTGCAAAAGATAAAAGTTATTGTCCTGTTCACTATGCACAAGATGTCACCTCAGTTATGTTGAAAAGAGATTGGTTGTCTAATTGTAGACGGTAGATGTTCAACATGGGAACCATTTCCACTATGCCCTCCTGAAGATTCCCAAGGTTTGGTTTCCACTGTGAGTCATAGAAAAATTCTTCATTAAAGTCATTTTAATTACAAATTCAAAAAATAAACAAACAAAATAATATTAATACATCGATACCCATTTTTACTTAAAACTTCTAAATGCCATTCATATACTGTGTATATTTACAATTGAACTAAACCATGAAACATAAGTGCAGAGTCTGCAAAAGAGCTGAAATGCTCCGCAGCAAAAAGCTGGCTAGAAGAAGAAAAAGAAGTGTGAAAACACTCTAAATGTGCTGTGCAAGTTTCATTGTACAGATTGTAAATAAAACCTACCATTATTTAATGTAATAGGAAGAGAATATGCAAGAAAATTCTTTTTAACATTCTAATTAGTTGTTTTTTTTTTAAATATTTTTTCACGTTACATGTTAAAAGAAATTGATGTGGTATGTTACTTTAAGTGACCAGAAATGTCTAAACTTTATAAAATCTTGAAAGAAGTTAGTACATTTTCCTTTTTTAAAAATGCTAAATTTTTATTTAAAAACTTCTGGCATATATTAATATAAAAAAAAAATTGAACTATATATAAGCAATACAGTTTTAACTTCTAATTGAATACTTTTTTTACTCACCAAGAATGACAATAATTATAATAGCAATGATCAGAAAGATTACACTTCCCAAAATGCATGCCATTTTGCAGTTCTTCCACCACATTTTCTTTTTAATCTGCACAGCTGCTCTCTTAAATTGTGTGGAATTATTTTCTAGATCCTCTGAAGAAACAAAGTGGCAAACATAATAATGCAATTATTGTTAGAAATTTCTGAAATTTTTCATATATCAGTTGCAAGAATAAGTTCATTTTAACCTGCTTTTATTACTTAATTATTTACCTGATCTGGACTGGAGAGTATCAATTCTCTCCCCTCTCTGCAACACTTTTTCCACATTGTCTTTTAATAATGAGGTTACTTCACTAACTTCATTTTGAAGATGATCCAAGTTATCAGTACGCCTGGCACTACTGTATGCCCTGTCAACATAAAAAGAGAACAAATTTAACTTTTCCACCCCACTTTCTTGTTAAAAAAAAAAAAAAAAAGGTAATTCTAAAATGTATTTTTTTTTAATTAATTAGTCCAAAATATTATAAATGTTTTAAAATCATTCTGAACCTGGGATAAAGAGAGAGATTAAATTCTGTGCAAGGAGAGACAAAACTGTAAGGTTTTCCCTGTATAAATAAACATCCCTTCTGTCACTAAAAGCCTAATTTCAATTCAAAAACAGCTTGCTGGGGATGTGTTATCCAAAGACATAAATCTGAAAATGCTCTATTGATGGTGTAATTTATCTATAAAAGGTTACAGATAATCTCCTTTACATAGCCTAAATCGCAATAGAATCTATATATGGCTTTTAATTTAATCATTCAATTGACTGGCTTATTGTCTACCTGACAGACTTTGAGAATTTTGTTAGGATTTTGCAATCAAATGGGAGATGAGCTCAATTAATTTTTTCCAAATGGAAGTTGATATAGATTTGAAACACACACAAAAATGCTATTCCAAGGACATGGTTACAAGCAAAAAAAAATTATTTAAAATTCATGTTTTAGATTGCTCTAAGTGGGGGCATTAGAACTTAGCTTTTAAAACTCAAAACCCATTTATTCACAATTTTTAAATTGTGCTTATTGTATGCTCAATGTTGTTGCTGAATGAGGCACAGAATGAAGAAAAAACTTGTCCAGGGCTACAGTATAGATGTACATAACAAAAAAAATTGAATGATGAGAACTCCCAGACCAGCTCGTTACAAGGATGGACCCATAATGAGATTCTCTCTAAAGTGGACTATAATTATAATGACCACAAAACAAAAAGTTCTTTTGTTTACTAAGCAATTAAATCCTATAGATAGAATAAAATCAAACTTTACAAAAAAAGTGAAACCGTGTATCATATTAATTTTATTAATATTATATACTCTATACTATGACTATGAGATCTATTTCTATAGTCAGACTATTATAATTATAGATCATCATGGTTGACATGATCTATATAGTTAGTATATCTTCTTATCTTATATAATACAGACGTTACTTCAAAAAAGAAGATGATTACGTCCTAAGCGTCATGCATATTAACCAATGACTTAAATTCTGCCAAGTCACTGGTTTTCCTGGCTAGCTCAGGCAACCCATTCCATGCTCTAATAGCACTAGGGAAGAAGGAGTATTTCTACAAATTTGTCCTAGCATATGGGACGAGGAATGTGCCTTTATCTTTGTGTCTTTCAGAGTATTTTATTAAATTTTGTTTTTGTATTTGAAGATTATAGTTCAGTGTTTTATGTATAATTGCTACTTTACTTTTGAGTCTTCTGTCCTGAAGGCTTTCTAAATTTAGTGATTTTACTATAGGTGTTACTCTAGTCGAATGTGAATATTCCTTTGTTATGAATCTCACTGCTCTATTTTGTGTCTGTTCCAGTTTCTTAATGTTTTCTTGAGTTGAGGGGTCCCAAACGGATAATGCATATTCTATTATTGGCCTAACCAAGGTTAAATAACATTTTAGTTTTATGTTCTTATTTGATTTATAGAAATTTCTTTTAATAAATCCTAATGCTTTGTTTGATTTTTTTACAGTTTCATCAATATGTGGATTCCATGACAGTTTTTCATTTATTATAACACCTAGGTATTTTGCGTTTTTAGTCTGTGTTACTGGTTTGCCATGACTAAGATAAGTGGAATTAATTTGTTTTAGTTTTTTTGTTACTCTTAACAACTGACATTTTTCTGGGTGGAAAGACATGCTCCAATTTGATTCCCATTTCTGTAATTCATCTAATTCTCTTTGTAAAATATCTGTGTTTTGTGTTGTTTTTATTGTTCTATATATTATGCAATCGTCTGCAAATAATCTGACTTTTGTTCCTGAACTAATGCAATTTGGTAAATCATTTATGTAAATTAAAAATAGTAGTGGACCCAAGACTGTTCCTTGAGGTACACCTGGGTTTACTGTTATTGGTGTTCATTTAGAGCCATTTATTATTACAGTTTGTTCTCTCCCTATCAGAAAATCTTTAATCCACTGATGCAGTGGACCATTAATGCCAAAATATTTAAATTTTTTAAGCAAACTATGGTGCTGAACTTTGTCAAAAGCCATAGAAAAATCTAGTAAGATAGCATCTATTTGTTCACTATTATCTAAACCTTTAGAAAAATCATCAATTAGTCCTATTAGTTGTGTTTCACATGATCTATATTTCCTAAAGCCATGTTGGTATGGTGTGAGGACATTTTGTTTGTCTAAGTGGTTTATGATGTTGCTAGATATTATGTGTTCTAGGATTTTACATGTGATGCTGGTAAGTGATACTGGTCTGTAGTTTCCTGGGTCAGATTTTTCTCCTTTTTTAAATAGGGGGGTGACATTAGCTTCTTTCCAGTCCTTTGGTACTCTGCCCTGGTTAAGTGAAGCCTGAAAGAGTATTTTGAACACTGGGGCTAGCTCATTGCTTAGTTAATTGAGTAATCTAGCTGGAATACCATTTGGTTTGGTGTTGGCTAATAGTTTTTGAATTCCATTTTCTTGTACTACTATATCTTCTATGTTGTCTACTTGGTTCAAATTCAGTAATATGTCTTTGTCTCCTGGGGCTGAGAATGCTGATGCAAAGTATTTGTTTAGGATGTTTGCTTTAGTTTCATTATCATTATGTATTATGTTATGTTCATCTTTTAGTGCCTGATGTTTCCATTTTCTTAGACTTAATGTATGACCATAGGTTTTTGTTGTTATCTTTAGATATTTAGTCTACACTACCTCACTACACTCAATTAAAAATTATTTTATGGAATCATACTGAATAAAATAAATTATTTTAATTATAAATCTAGACTAATTGAGCAATTCATACTAAATTAAATAACCAATGAGTCCAATATGTCTTATGACTAATAGTAATACTAGTAATAGTTACTAATTATTATTAGTCTAATACTACTTTTACTTTAGTAGACTATACTATATTATAGTATACTACTAGTTATTACTAGTAATATAATACTAATAATACTTAATAATTAATAATAGTAATTCAAGTAATACTATACTAGGATTTTCAATAACTAGATCTACTTATTATTCTACTATAACATTACTTATACTATTAGTACTACTACTACTAGGTCTAGATCTAAATCAGATTGTGTGTCTTACATCTTTAAGATGTCAAGTAGGTCTATTCAGATCTGAAATAAATTATAATCAATAGAATTTATACTAGATCTAGATCTAATAATATCCCTTCGAAGGTAAAGTAAAATATCGTCATGATCAGCTGACTAACAGGAGTTAACGCGCTGAGGATAAATTTAGAACGATGGGGCACGGTAAAACAGTATTTCGCATTTTCTGTCTTTATTTCTATAAAAAAAATAATAATAATTTGACTTGGGCCTAAGTAAAGTACTTTATTTGCTTAATAATTTCTCGATTATTGAGTTACTATATCTGTAACAAATAATGATGCAATATTTTTGGCACAGTCTGCAAAAGAGCTCACAACTCAGCAGCAATTATGATGGCTAGAATAATAAGAAGTCATTGCATGATAACATATTGCATGACTAGATTGACATAGGAAGTAACGTCTATTTGTCAGATGGTAATATAAGAATAGATACTTTTGTTTCACATGTGCACTGATATCAAATCATCCCTCATATTTTGACTTTTAAGATAGATAGAGAGAGAGAGAGAGAGAGAGAGATAGTGAGAGAGAGCGAGAGAAATTTCCTGCACAATAATTGTCTTTCACCAGAGGCAGCGCAAGGCGTAGGCGACGCGAGTAACCGCCCACGGCCTCGCAGTTCGAGGACCTCGAAAGTTTATCCATTACTCAAAATTACTGACCACACAGATGTCAAAAACAGTTACAGATGAAGTGATTTGTAGTGTAACAGAGGCAATTTTTTTTTTTTTGCTTATATGCACGAGAAACTGTAAATATATATACGGTAAAAGTCTATAGGGCATATGATGTAAAGGTCATCTGTTTCTGTGGCCTAAGATTAAAGAGGGTGTCATGTGGTCTGCACAATGACCGACCATCTTTACTTTTACCAAACTAATGTCAGATACCCATTAGAACTGGTTAGATTCAAAGGAGCCTAAAGATCTTAAAATTAAAAATCCCAGTCTTCATCAGGATTCGCCTCATGTATATATAAACTTATAAATACTTATCTTATGCAGTCTCACTACCTTGGGCTTAGGACCCCTGTATTAACTGAAATAACCCTAAACCTACTTTCAAAAAAGATTGTCAATGCGAGACTGCCAACTCAAACTGAAATCATTAACGCACACACTCATAGATATATATATATATAGATATATGATTGGGCGGTGGAGAAAAAAATAAATACCCTCCCCGAAAACAAATATCCTGTCTACGCCCATGATAAGTTGAATTAGTCTCCTGTAGTAACTTTATAAAACACTGCAGGAAAAATTTTTTTTTTTACTTAGGCTATAACAGTTCACAAGAATACAGTAGCCTAAATACACACACACAAGCTTACATAGACACTGCGACATTTTGACACACCAATACAGATCAGTTCACAACACACAACAAGAAACATAAATACACAATGTCACCCCCCGTTTAGTTTCTTTTCGCTCTATTTCTGAGCTTATATGAGTGCTGTATGGGCGTATCTCTGGCAAGTGATTTTTGTCCATTTTCAATGGTGTTTTCCTCTGCTCTTAAAGCAAGTGGAACGATGCTCTCTGCAGATGTCTTCATGTCTTCACATCAAGAAACATAATACACAACACCCCCTTTATATTTGGTAGAGAGAAATAGGTCGCTGCTTTAAAGTTTGAAACTAACAAAAGATAATTATAAAACCTCTAATTTTTCAAAAGCACTTCCCTGGCACAATGGTTTGAGGAGGCCTGAACCTTTGAGTTCGAGTACTTATCAACTTTTTTTTTTCTAAATGCATTTAAAAAGCGATCAATTCACATATATACACCCTTCTTTCTATCTCCCCCCCCCCTTTTTTTTTCCCAATCCAACTGATCCAGACAAGTGATAAGATCATAGTGCATTGAGAAAGCATGAAAAAACAATTGATCACATTTTTCTAATCAACAGATTTATTATTAATAGTCAAGATATATTACAAATTGAATTACACGACTGACCCAAACTAATTGATACAACTAATCTTATTATAAACTTTTTAAAAAAGTATTTTAAAATATTTTTCTTTGTGTAAACTTGATTTTCTGTGAATGAGCTATACTTGAACAATAAATGTCTATTATTTTTGGGAAAAAAACGTCCTTTAGCAGCTTTATTTTGTATTTTTGGAGGGCGTCAGAGAGCCTAGCTACGCCACCTCGGAGTCGTTCTATGTCAATTCTCTTTTCGTTTTCTGCACCTTCTGTTTAACAAGGGCTTTTCTTATGTGTGTCCCGCGACTTTGTTGAGCTCTATCAGTTGTCTCTTTCAGAGGTCAACTGCTGCCAGCTACCATTCTGAGATTTTTTCTATGCCAGTTGGGAGCGATCTTTGTTTTTTATTTTATGCTAAAGAATTTACGTTATCTTAATAATATTTTCTTTATAAAAGAATTGAATTGTAGTGATCTATTACACTTTTTAAAAATTTTAAATTTAAAATTAAGATCACTTGATTTAAACCAATAAAATTATCCATCCATCTTAAATTGACTTTGTGTGTACTCATTTATTGTAAGTTGCAGTTGTTAATTAAAAAAAGAGATATGTAGACATAAGATTATATAATATCCTATAAATTACAGACGTTCCTTCAACATAAAAAATAATATATTCTACGTCATACGCGTATCCATGACAGTTTTTATCTAGTCATGCATTTTAATTCGTGTTATTCCTATCTTATCTTATAAAATACAGAATACAAAAAGAATACATTTTTATACAATGGCTGTGGCAAAATATGTAGGTCTCAGCTGGTGCTGCGTAGCCACGAGGATTACTGAATTTCTCATTAATCTTCGGACTTGAAGACAAGCCTTATATTATTGTCGCTAACTATAGGCCTAAGCATTATTTCCGGTTTTTAAACTGCATATTAATGTATTTATACATTTGCACATTAGCGCGACAGTGCGTACCATGCAGCACGTTACCGCATAAAGATCAAATCTTGATCTAGATCCATATGTTTTCCATTACACTCGCCGGTTTGTTAGGTGTATTGTACAGATATATACTTATATAGGCGTAAGCGATGTTTTAGTTCTGGAACTAGATTAGATCTAGGTCTACACATATTATAGGTCAATAAATTATTAAACATCAGAAAAATATAATATATAATAGGCCTTGTTATCTTAATCTTGATTTATTCCTAGAATTGTTTAGATCTATGGAATAGCCATATCACAACATCAGGCATATCAATATCAATGATCATGTCGTAATATGGATCTTGTCGTCGAAAATTAGATCTAAATGTAGATCTAAATTTTAATTGACTAGAGGTTTAACTAGATTTAGATCTCTAGTTGTAATAAAATCATTTCTTTTTAGCCTCCACCAAAGTCTACCAATTCCTTTTTCTATTTCTCTCTCATTTAGACAAAGCATACAAACACACACTGGGTAACTGTTGGGTCTAAGCACGCAGGACGGACAGCGTTCGTCTGTCGTACGACTGGCTGGATCAAACTAACCTCGCATCGCCCCGCACAGGACCAACACACAACACACTTCACTCCCGTCATCCGCCATGTTGTATCAGTCATAAGGCAAGCCATGTTTGTGTAGCAGCAGATGGAATCCAACATAAAGACCGAAACGTAAGTCATTTCGAAGTACCATCATGCATACAAGTAGAGGTTAGTAGACCTAGCCTTCTAACAGTTACAAATCGAAACCAAAAATAGAAACATCTTAATTACTTTTAGATTCTAGATCTAGATTAAGGAATAGACGTATGCATACGGTTATCTGTTCGTCTATCTAGAATTTAGTCTATGATAATAGAGCTAATTCTAGATCTAAAGATCGGGATCTAATAAGTAGCATGTGCAATGTTTGGTGATTTAAAGGGTGTTATATAGCTTAGCACTGATCTGGACCTTAATTTAATTATTAAACAAATATTTATCAATAAAAAGCTAAATTCCTCGATGATACTGAAAGTCCTTCTTCCCTAGTGCTATTAGAGCATGGAATGGGTTGCCTGAGCTAGCCTGGAAAACCAGTGACTTGGCAGAATTTAAGTCATTGATTAATATGCATGACTAAATGCATGACGCGTAGGACGTAATCATCTTCTTTTTTGAAGTAACGTCTGTATTATATAAGATAGGAAGATAAGAGAGAAAAGTAGATTAGGCCTATATATATATATATATCAACAGTGCTTTAAAAAAATAGGTGCCGATACTCAGTAATGGATTGCCTAACTCTTAACTACTAATAAATTAATAATAAACGTTAAAATACAAGAAAAGTAGTAATTTTTCTCCACCGGTGCGTACCGTCACAAAAAAGCACTAAATATATATATATATATATATATATATATATATATATATATATATATATATATATATATATATATATATATATATATTTGTGTGTGTGTGTGTGTGTGTTGCAATGACTCCTCTCCCATGGTATCCCCGCTACAAGCTCTTACCTATTTTAAAGAGTGATAAAAAAAAATACTCTCCTTACATATTAAATTGAGCGCCTCTTTCATGATTATTGTTCATGAACAATTCGGTTGCTAACAATTATAACACATGACCCACTCGTATGTCTTCTCTTATCAGTAATCTCTTCTGCATGGTTGGTGAGAAATAACAAGAGAGCAACAGAAAATAGGAGAAAGAAAGAGATGGGGAGGGAGAGAGGACTGTTTGAACCATGCTTGTTTACAGCGATAGAGCTCCAATTTCTATGACCTATACTGTGCATCTAAATGTATTGCTCCTGATTACGTCATCAGGTTTAACAGATAACATTTTGAAGATAAAGACCAAGCTATCCACATTTTCAGAAACTATTGTTGATATAGTTGCTCTATTTAAACGCTTGTCCTTCGTTAGTTTGGTCTAAGGCTAATTTCGTAGATTTCTTTGTTTTGACCAACTTTTCCAACCACTCTTCATCCCTCCCTATATGTGTTTTTATTTTTCTTAGCCAAAAGAAGTGAAAAAAAAAACAAAAAACAAAGAGGAGCAGTCATGGTGAAACCATATAATACATAACGCTTGGTCGATTTCCGACCTGGTTTTCATATTGCACACTGGTTTTGTAAATCTAATAGGAATGTTATATAAAAAAAACTCTGTAAAGGTAGAAATCTAGTTCTTAAGAATGAACAATATCCATGAGTTTAAACAAACATAAACACAAAGTTAGCGTTATATCACAAACTCAGTTGCATTAAAAAATCATCATTTAAGTCATGAACATGTTTACTTGCTCCTCTTCTATTTTTTTTGTATGCTAAAATATCTCTATACTAACAAATTAATCAAGCGTGTGTTTACCTAAAAGAAATAGAAACCCTTTTAAGCTTGGGATCCGCTGCCTTGAGCAAACTGTTGGAAATACAAAAGAAAAACTTAATCTTTCAAGTAAAATTAAAGCCATATTCTTCCTAAGTAATCTCTGTACTATAAAACTATTATATGGTTGTGAAAGTTAGACACTGAAGGCTGAGGCTGAAAGAAGAATTCAAGCCTCTGAGAGTAAAAGCTACAGAAAAATGCCGGGTATCAGATACCATGAAAGACAAATAAGTTTGTACTTTAACAAGTCAAAACTCTGGCTTGCAAAAAAGAACTCCTCACTACTGTAAAGAGAGGAAAGCTGAGCTTGTTCGTTCAAATCGTAAGACATGATTTACTATCATAAGTCATTCTTCAAGGTACATTGGAGGGATCACGAAGAAAGGGTCGTTCAAAGAAAAGCTGACAGGATGACGTTAAAGAATAAACCACCCTCTCCTTTGATATCCTGCTAAAAACAGCTGCTGACCTGGAAAAGTGGAGGGATTTGGTGACGCGAACTGTCACAGTACCCCTATGACGAAAGTCAAAGGACAGATGATGATTTCTACCTGTAATATGTCAGCAATGTTTCTAAACTTTAATATTCCTTTATTTATGTTGATAATTTAAATTATAATATGAAAATAACTGGTCTACTTTTTTTTTTAGAATCCAATATAAATGTAGCTCAGGGCTCACGTGATTTTGTTAGGTCTCTATCTCAGAAACCATTATAAACTACTCTCTCAAACTTGTGTAATATAATAAATACATAATATAGGTCAATTTAATGCACCATTTTAAAATTTGCACCAGCCTATTATTCACATAATTTGTCATAATTTTGTCTTCTGATTTAATACCAATAACATGACTGAAATATCTTTGGAAAGTAATGTCGATTCTAATGTTCATGTTAAGTTGGTTGGTTGGTTGGTTGGTTGTGTCTAAAAGAAAAACGAGTAGAGATTTACAACTATGAACTTCATGACTCTTTTCATTTGTTTAATAAGTTGATGAGATTAGAAATACATTTCTATTGTTGCATTAAACAAAGTCAATACAGTTACAAAAGAATCTGAATGTTAGTATGTGAATGTTAAGAGTTAGCTATTCGTCATCTCAAGAAAATGTTCGTAAATCTTTAAATGTTCAATTCCCTGAGATCACACACAAGGTTTAGAGTTTAGATCATGTTAGCAAAATACCTGTCCCTTTCGTAAGTACTTTTTGCAGCACCGCCAGCACGACATATTCATTGCACAATCAAATGGCTAAAGGCTAGAATTTTAAGCCATACAATCTATAATTGGTCTATTTTTAACATTTTAAAACTTCACTAAGATTACAGACTGTACAAAACAAATAAACAAATGTAACAAGAGTTAACAAGAGACTACTTTCTCTGTCTCTAGAATTGGTAAAATGGCGGCATATGTGGATAGTAATTTAAGCAAGTGTGACTTTGTGTGTAGTGTTTTGCGGCAGTACGACTTCAAAAGAAACTTGAAACCGTATTCCTTCTTGGAGACATGTAAGCTGTGTGCAGTGGCAAGGAGAAGATACCCCTTCTCCTTTAAAAAAGCTGTCTTTTAGTAATGCTGCATTTATTTTCACTCGTTTTTAAAGGAATGATGTTGATCCTACGCTTCTCTCTCAGCCAATCTTCACCAGCACAAGAACAGAAGAATGATCAATTCACAAACTTATACCTTTTTTTTTCAGGAAAGGGACATAGATCTGATAGAGACATGCCAGCGTTTATTTGGCATGTAACTCTTGACAACAAAGTGTTCTTGAGGCTTACACTAACTGTTTAGATTTTCTTCTTAAACCCCCCAAAATTGAATACAAATTATATCAAGATTAGTAACTTGTTAGTTCCACAGCTGGAAGTCACCCGTCGTTCAGGTTAGGTGTTACTGTCGTTTTCTTCACGTGATCTCTTTCAAGCGTGTCTTGAGCATGTCATGGTGTGTGAAGTAAGAATAATCTGTCAGATAAAGGCACATGATATCAAGAGCAATAATTCAGAGGAAGCTACTATAAAATTTGGAAAAGTACATCTGCTTGTGTGCAAAACATTTCTGTTCAAGACAAAGTTTTTGTTCCATCGTTACCAGATAATAGGAGGCGCTGTAGTTGAGCGGTAAAGCGCTTGACTTCCGAACCGGGTTCCGGGGTTCGAATCCTGGTGAAGACTGGGATTTTTAATTTCGGGATCTTTGGGCGCCTGAGTCCACAAGCCCTAATGGGTACCTGACATTAGTTTGGGAAAGTAAAGGCGGTTGGTCGTTGTGCTGGCCGCATGACACACACGTTAACCGTAGGCCACAGAATCAGATGACCTTTACATCATCTGTCCTATAGACCACAAGGTCTGAAAGCGGAACTTTTTAGTTACTTTTACCAGTAAATATCAATGGCATGCAAGATCGAATAACAGCTGCAGTCAACACATTAGAATGGGACATCCTGTAGCATGTTTCGGAGGAATTTTTTTATTTATAATTGACAGTATATAATGGCAACTGCCTGGTCGTTTGGTACGCTCTCTGGACTATTGGTCCATGGTTCAAACCCTCCCTACTCTGCCGTCCCCCGCCGTTATGCGGGAGTTTTGGGGTCAGTTTGGACTAGGATGTATTAATCTTCCATTCTTAAGCAACATCCGAAACATGTAACACAAACAAAACACATTAGTTTTGTCTATTGAAATACAGACTACATTGTTGCTCTCTATCACAACATGATACAAAAATTTAATACAGACTACACTGTTACACTTCTAGCTCAAAGATTTAGTACAGACTACACTGTTACACTTCTAGCTCAAAGATTTAGTACAGACTACATTGTTACACTTCTAGCTCAAAGATTTAGTACAGACTACACTGTTACACTTCTAGCTCAAAGATTTAGTACAGACTACATTGTTACCCTCTAGCTCAAAGATTTAGTACAGACTACATTGTTACACTTCTAGATCAAAGATTTAGTACAGACTACATTGTTACACTTCTAGATCAAAGATTTAGTACAGACTACATTGTTACACTTCTAGCTCAAAGATTTAGTACAGACTACATTGTTACCCTCTAGCTCAAAGATTTAGTACAGACTACACTGTTACACTTCTAGCTCAAAGATTTAGTACAGACTACATTGTTACCCTCTAGCTCAAAGATTTAGTACAGACTACATTGTTACACTTCTAGCTCAAAGATTTAGTACAGACTACATTGTTACACTTCTAGCTCAAAGATTTAGTACAGACTACATTGTTACCCTCTAGCACAAAGATTTAATACAGACTACATTGTTACCCTTTAGCACAAAGATTTAGTACAGACTACATTGTTACCCTCTAGCTCAAAGATTTAGTACAGACTACACTGTTACACTTCTAGCTCAAAGATTTAGTACAGACTACATTGTTACCCTCTAGCACAAAGATTTAGTACAGACTACATTGTTACCCTTCTAGCTCAAAGATTTAGTACAGACTACATTGTTACCCTCTAGCAGAAAGATTTAATACAGACTACATTGTTACCCTTTTAGCACAAAGATTTAGTACAAAATACATTGTTACCCTTTAGCACAAAGATTTAGTACAGACTACATTGTTACCCTCTAGCTCAAAGATTTAGTACAGACTACACTGTTACACTTCTAGCTCAAAGATTTAGTACAGACTACATTGTTACCCTCTAGCACAAAGATTTAGTACAGACTACATTGTTACCCTTCTAGCTCAAAGATTTAGTACAGACTACATTGTTACCCTCTAGCAGAAAGATTTAGTACAGACTACATTGTTACCCTTTTAGCACAAAGATTTAGTACAAAATACATTGTTACCCTCTAGCACAAAGATTTAGTACAGACTACATTGTTACCCTCTAGCACAAAGATTTAATACAGACTACATTGTTACCCTTTAGCACAAAGATTTAGTACAGACTACATTGTTACCCTCTAGCTCAAAGATTTAGTATAGACTACATTGTTACCCTCTAGCACAAAGATTTAGTACAGACTACATTGTTACCCTTTTAGCACAAAGATTTAATACAGACTACATTGTTGCCTACTAGTGTAAAGATTTAGTGCAAAGCTGCAACACGAATACAATGATACAAACATATATAAAAGTGACAACTATTACACGGCGTAGAATGGATTACTCTTCCAGAACATTGAGATATTTCTAGTTTTTTATATCTAGTCTTTTTACTTTTTAACGTAACATTTATTTAAAGCTCGAGCTGAAATTTTTAAATTGACATGCCAGAAGTAACATTGTCTTTTTGTGTAATCATTTTATTTGTTTTGAAATTAGCCAAGATGGAGTTTTGGTTCACTGAATCATTTTTCTTTTTATTTCAGTTATTTCCCCATCCTGCATAAGGACTTAACATCAAGAGAAAACCATCCTATTATTAAAGCGACTAATTAACAAGCATTCTAATACTCGTCTCACCACATTGACTTCAACTTGTGGAATTGAAATAGAATATACATTTCTTGATTTAAAAGAGAAGATAGCCTTGTCAACGACTCAAGAGATTCATCAGAGATGCAGCAAGAAGTGAAAATCAAAGAAGAATGGTTAGGGACCGAGGGATCTCAGAAAGCTCCATCAAAACGAAAGAGGAAAGGCGATGACCCAGACTTAGATGAAGCTTTGTATCAGTGGTTCTCAGCCTTGTCGAAACAGGGCGATATAGTCAATGATGCATTGTTAAAAGCCAAGCTAGAAGAGTTTGCTCAGGATATGGGCCGCATGGATATCAAAGCAACAGACAGTTGGCTGTGTCGTTGGAAATACAGATATGGCGTTTGTTTTCCTGAATCTGAGGGAGACAAAATATTAGGGGGCAGCTTACGTTTGGTAATTTTTTTTAAATATACATATTTTTGTTGTACTTGCTCTGACTTGCAATTATTATACTTATAATTGTTTTCTATTAGAGCTATATTAGTTAAGGGTCTTTTACACCACTGTCCATCGATTCTTTTAATCACCTTCTCGGAAGTTTGAATAATTACCGACAAAATGAAGCCTTCTTAGTTTTTTTATATATCAGTTGTTGTTTTGTTTATGCTAGTTTTGAGATTGGCTAACCAATTTTTAACTTTCTGCAATTATTACTAGTGACTTTTCTTTCAAAATATGCCTAGCTTCTTGCCTCATTCTGGGTGGGAAGGAGAAGCGAGTGAGCCTTATAATAGATGTCGTATCTATTTTGATGCCATTTGAATGAGTCTGCTACAGAGGGAACGCCGAGAACCTTTCTTCACACCTTTCCAGGGGGAACATTCATTTCCATTATACAAATGGTTTCAATGGGTGTTGTATCTCCTCTTTAGAACATAGCACTACTGTGTTAGTCACTAGGCCACATCTATGTTTCAGTTCTGAATAAATTAAATATATTTTCTCATTTTAATCTAGATCTTACCATGTTGTCTAGTTTTATTAACACATAAGGTAGTATTTTACTGGTAGGGAATCTACATATAAGTTGTATATTTTTTTTAAATAAAAGTCATTTTTATAGTCCGATAGATTTCAAACCTTAATTCCAGAAATTATGTTCATTTCTCTAAATGAATGACCTCCTTTGCTAATGACGCAAGCTCCTCTTTCCTACCAAGGTAAATGTTTAGCCGTAGACTGAATAACTAAGGTTTTGACGTATCCTCTTCTAGATGCCTAAAGGAAACAGAGAAGTGTACTCACTCCTGATACAAGAAGTACAGAATCGAGAATGTCTGTATGTGCCGACACACCCACAGTACAAAGACAGGCAGAAATTGGAGTCAGAGTGGACAGAGATTGGCCAGATTTTAGGAGTCTCAGGTAAGTCTTGTCAAAAACCTTCTGATATTGTTGTCTACCCAGTATTACATAATTCTGATCAACCAAATGTCAGCCGTAGTAAATTTTGGGAATAAATTATTGGCGAAATTCCTTAATGGGAATTTAACGTTTTGACTACTTTTGTTTGTTTTACATTTTTCGATGTTCCTTCAGAGTTGAAGATAATTTACTTCCTAGTCCAAACCTCCCACAGGTCGACGGGGATGGGAACGGGCAGGGTTTGAACTCGGGACCATCGATAAGTCCCAACAACAGTCCAGCGCGCAAACCGCACGACCAGGCAGCCTTTTTATATGGTTGATGTTTGTTTTTCTTTTTCTCCTTTACCTGTTTTCTGTTGTTGTTTTTTTTCAAAGTTCCAATAATGTATGGAAATATTGAAATGATAATCTTTTTTTTTATTCTACTTTTTGTTTTCTAAAAATCATTTATTGTAAAAAAAAAAAAGCTTATATTTGAAAAAATAATATTGTTAAAAAATATATAGTTTCCCCTTTCAGACCAATGATACAAACCTCGCCTGTTTCTCTGGCTGACTATATACGTCACTAGCACCATGACGAAACAGCTTTAGTTTCTCAGATAATGCCAGACTTTATAGGACTAAAGGATGTCCTAAATTCACAGCTTTTACTAGGATTCGAACGCCTAACTTATCTGTTTGGAAGCCTAGAGCTTTACCACTCGGTCACCATGCTCACTACAAAATTTTAATATGAAAAACTATATTCTCTCTTTTATTAACAGTATATTATACATCATTGTCTGTTAGAAACAACAAGCTAATACATTTTTTGAATGCTAAGCTGTGTGTTGCTTCTTGTGCAGGTCATGTCGCTAAAAAGACTTGGCAGAACTTAAGAAGTTCCTACACACGATGTCTGGCTAGTGAGAAGGCGCAAAGCTTGACGGGAGGTAGAAAAACAACTTGGTATCTGAAGGACCAGATGGAGTTTCTAAGGGAATATATGTCCACCATGTCTGCTTTGGATGTTGGCCGAAACCACAATGGCTTTGATGAAATTGGTCCATCCACTGAAGAGCTGGTGGACAGCTACATTAAGGAACAAGAGAAGGAGCTTGAGGATTCCACAAACGATTCGGCTTCTTCATTCTATCATTCTCCCAATCCTATTTTACCTACCTCACTGAAGAGACTTAAACCATCCTCATCATCTTACTTTAGTGACTCGGCCTCGCCTATGGCGGATACTTTGGTAAGGCTTTTAACCTCAGACTCTGATGATGACCTGGTGTTTTTTAAAGGACTTCTTCCATCTGTCAGGCAGCTGACGCCAGCAAACAATCGCAAGTTTAAGCACTCTATATCAAATTATCTTTTTGAAATGCTAGAAGCTCAGGAAGCAGATCCAGGACAAAATATTGCTGAGCCAATTCTTAATCATCAGTAGTTATTAATCTGTAGTGATGAGGACTTTTTTTTTTTTTAGACTAAGATGCGTTTTTTAAGGCTAATATTTGTTCCAAGTTTTTAATATTTAATAAGGAGACTGAAAGTGTCATTGATAGAGAATCAATTTAAAAATTGATTAAATGTAACATTGTTTTAGTTCTTTTAGTAAGTCTATTTACCGAAAGTTGCGATATGATGACTGGCAGATATTACTAAATATGTTGATTGAGGTTTTTTATGTTTGTAAAATGTTTTACATGTTTCGGATGTTCCTTCAGAGTTGAAGATAATTACTTCCTAGTCCAAACTTCCCGCAGGACGACGGGGGATGGGAGCGGGCAGGGTTTGATTCCGGGACCATCGATAAATCTGAACGACAGTCCAGCGTGCAAACCGCACGACCAGGCAGCCATCCTGGTCTTGTGCTTTATTAGTTTGCAAACTTAACTATGCTTTCTTGCCAGACACAGTCTGTATAATTCATAAAATAATAAACAGCTTTATAATAATTATGATAAAAAATATTCTAAAATAATGTAATCAACATAGTGTTATAAAAATACGGATTATCTTATCAAGATGTTTATAAAAAAGTGTAATATGGTTCCGTTTTTAGAATATCAATTTAAAGAAAAAAAAGAAAGTGTTTTCTACGAATAGTATAAAAAAAAAACGCTAGGTTACTGACATGCATAGTCTGTGACTGATCGATATTCTTAAATTATAACAATTAGGAAAAAAAAATTCTTTAACCTTAAAATCTGGAGATCACGAATTTGCTGTTATCGTGTTGAATGATAGAACTCGCACAGTGTTGAAAGATGACAGAAGAATATATGTTGTAGATAACATGACCAGTCTAAATGTAATTGTGTAACAGTTGTATTTCTACGTGGTCTGCTGTATTGGGATAACAACAATACAGAATTTGGTTACTTCGGTCATTGTGCTATTTGCCATTTTTTTGTCATTTCATTGTTAGTCATGTTACTGTTGAAACGTCAAATAAAATATATTTTTTGTCAATTTCTTTCATTATCAGTCTAAGATTGTTTTTGAGTGCAGGCGTGAGGTTGGGGTTCTGTAAACAAATGTCATTGTTACAACTCTGACACTATGTAAATTTGTCGTGTATAACTCTTCCTTCCTGTATACATATTTACACTTTGGTGAGCCCAGTCTTGTATAAGTGTACATCATTTACACTCGAGTGTGCCCTGCCCTATATATGTCTACATCATTTACACGCCAGTGTGTCCTGCCCTATATATGTCTACATCATTTACACACCAGTGTGTCCTGCTTTTAATACTCTCCCAGTTATCTTATGAAAACGTAATAGTAGTGGGAAGCAGACATCAATGAAGTCCAAGTTACTTTTAGACAGACAAACATTGTGGGAATCATTCATATTCAGCTGTCAATACAGAGAAACATTGTGGGATCATCACTGACATATGTCAATACATAGAAACATTGTGGGATCATCACTCACATATGTCAATACAGAGAAACATTGTGGGATCACTCACATATGTCAATACAGAGAAATATTGTGGGATCACTCACATATGTCAATACAGAGAAACATTGTGGGATCACTCACATATGTCAATACAGAGAAATATTGTGGGATCACTCACATATGTCAATACAGAGAAACATTGTTGGATCATCACTCACATTCAGTTGTCAATACAGAGAAACATTGTGGGATCATCACTCACATATGTCAATACATAGAAACATTGTGGGATCATCACTCACATATGTCAATACAGAGAAACATTGTGGGATCACTCACATATGTCAATACAGAGAAATATTGTGGGATCCCTCACATATGTCAATACAGAGAAACATTGTGGGATCACTCACATATGTCAATACAGAGAAATATTGTGGGATCACTCACATATGTCAATACAGACAAACATTGTGGGATCACTCACATATGTCAATACAGACAAACATTGTGGGATCACTCACATTTGTCAATACAGAGAAATATTGTGGGATCACTCACATTTGTCAATACAGAGAAACATTGTGAGATCACTCAAATATGTCAATACAGAGAAACATTGTGGGATCACTCACATATGTCAATACAGAGAAATATTGTGGGATCACTCACATATGTCAATACAGAGAAACATTGTGGGATCACTCACATATGTCAATACAGAGAAATATTTTGGGATCACTCACATATGTCAATACAGATAAACATTGTGGGATCACTCACATATGTCAATACAGACAAACATTGTGGGATCACTCACATTTGTCAATACAGAGAAATATTGTGGGATTACTCACATTTGTCAATACGGAGAAACATTGTGAGATCACTCAAATATGTCAATACAAACATTTTGAGATTTTCGATAACTTTCTATTTAATGTTAATGATATGAAAGGCCATAGCAATGTCATGTCTCCCAATCCGAGTCGCAATTTGAGTAGAGAGAATGGAATGCAAACATTGTCTGTTAAGAAGAAATGTACAGACAATTTTGTATTTTAATTTATAAATATTACAAACAGAAAAAAAAACTATACCTCAAAATATTTGGAAGAATCATGAAACATAAAAAAAATATTTTTTAAGCTACATTAGCTATTTGAAATTTATAAAACTCATTTTCTGCACCTTTTTAGAATGGAATTAACCCATGAGCAAAATATGTTGATATCTTTTCATACAAATCTTACTTAGAGCTTTAAACACACACACACACACACACACACAAAACCCAAACTTCTACGTGCAACAATAAAGTTTCTAGAGTATTTATAGCCCTTCTATATCCATTGGATACGGGATGAGAATTGTAAGACTATCTAATAACATTTATAACCCTTCTATATCCATTGGATACGGGATGAGAATTGTAAGACTATCTAATAACATTTATAACCCTTCTATATCCATTGGATACGGGATGAGAATGGTAAGACTATCTAATAACATTTATAACCCTTCTATATCCATTGGATTCGGGATGAGAATGGTAAGACTATCTAATAACATTTATAACCCTTCAATATTCATTGGATACGGGATGAGAATGGTAAGACTATCTAATAACATTTATAACCCTTCTATATCCATTGGATACGGGATGAGAATGGTAAGACTATCTAATAACATTTATAACCCTTCTATATCCATTGGATACGGGATGAGAATTGTAAGACTATCAAATAACATTCAATAGGACTGTTTGATTCCTTTGATGCGGACACTACTAACCCATACAACATCCTAAACACCATCCCAAAACAAACTCACCAACCACTAGCCAGATCCACTCCTGTTAAACCTAAATCTATTAAAATTAATACAACAGCCTCACTAAACAAACCTACTAAAGAAGTAATACCAAAATACCTTAAAACCTTAGTAATAAATTTTCAAAGCATTAGGAACAAAACAGCAGACTTAGAAATTTTATTAGAATGTGAGAAACCAGACATAATTGCAGGAACAGAAACTTGGCTACATACTGAAATTTATAATGCAGAAATTTTCAATAGTAATTATGAAATTTTTAGAAAAGATAGGGCTGATAATCATGGAGGAGTTCTTTTAGCAATAAAAACACTCTTATAGCAGAAGAAATTACCTTATCTAACTCAAAAAATATAGAATCTATATTTTGTAAAATTAATACCACCTCAACATCCCTAATAATAGGCAGCATTTACAGACCACCAAATTCTAGTTTAGAATACATGCAGGAACTATGTAATCAGATTACTACACTTAAAGAGACAAATAAAAATGCAGTTTTTTGGATTATGGGTGATTTCAACCTACCAGATATAAATTGGAAAACACTAACCATAGATAAACACCAAAAGCTTAAGGACATAAATGAGCTTTTCATAGAAACTTTACACAACCTAAGTTTAGATCAAATCATTAAAAAGCCAACCGGATTAAACAACACAGTAGATCTCTTCTTAACCAACAGACATGGATTAGTAGTTGATTATGATATTATCCCTGGTCTATCAGACCATGAGATCATTAAAATACACAGTCAGATAAAAGCAGTAGCCAATACAAAACTCAAAAGAAAAATCTTACTCTGGAATAAATGTAACCTAACACAACTACACCAAGCTGCATTAAACTTTCAACAAACATTCTTATTAGAAAAAGACATTAACCAACCAGTCGATGACCTCTGTAATTTCATCAAAAACCATCTTAAAAGCATTATAGAAAATCATATCCCAACTAAATACACATCAAACAAAATAAATAAATGCTGGTTTAATAATAGACTAAAGAAGCTTTGTAAACAGAAGGAAAACCTATATAGAAAATTTAAAGAAACCAAGGCAGAAAGAGTTCACAAAAAGTATATAAAAATTAAACACCTAACCCAAAAAGTAAGCAGACAGCTGCAGAGTGAATACATAAACAATGTAATATCTAAAGATAACAACAAAAACCTATGGTCATACATTAAGTCTAAGAAAATGGAAACAACAGGCATAGCGCCGTTAAAAGATGAACATAACATAATATATAATGACAATGAAACTAAAGCAAACATCCTAAACAAATACTTTGCATCAGCATTCTCAGCCCCAGGAGACAAAGACATATTTCTTAATTTGAACCAAGTAGACAACATAGAAGATTTAGTAGTACAAGAAAATGGAATTCAAAAACTATTATCCAACACCAAACCAAATAAAGCATCTGGACCTGATGGTATTCCAGCTAGATTACTCAAAGAACTAAGCAATGAGCTAGCCCCAGTGTTCAAAATACTCTTTCAGGCATCGCTTAACCAGGGCAGAGTACCAAAGGACTGGAAAGAAGTTAATGTCACCCCCCTATTTAAAAAAGGAGAAAAATCTGATCCAGGAAACTACAGACCAGTATCACTTACCGGCATCACATGTAAAATCCTAGAACACATAATATGTAGCAACATCATAAACCACTTAGACAAACAAAATGTCCTCACACCATACCAACATGGCTTTAGGAAATATAGATCATGTGAAACACAACTAATAGGACTAATTGACGATTTTTCTAAAGGTTTAGATAATAGTAAACAAATAGATGCTATTTTACTAGATTTTTCCAAGGCTTTTGACAAAGTTCACCACCATAGTTTGCTTAAAAAATTAAAATATTTCGGCATTAATGGTCCACTGCATCAGTGGATTAAAGATTTTCTGATAGGGAGAGAACAAACTGTAATAATAAATGGCTCTAAATCAACACCAATAACAGTAAACTCAGGTGTACCTCAAGGAACAGTCTTGGGTCCACTACTATTTTTAATTTACATAAATGATTTACCAAATTGCATTAGTTCAGGAACAAAAGTTAGATTATTTGCAGATGATTGCATAATATATAGAACAATAAAAATAACACAAGACACAGATATTTTACAAAGAGAATTAGATGAATTACAGAAATGGGAATCAAATTGGAGCATGTCTTTCCACCCAGAAAAATGTCAGTTGTTAAGAGTAACAAAAAAACTAAAACAAAGTAATTCCACTTATCTTATTCATGGCAAACCAGTAACACAGACTAAAAACGCAAAATACCTAGGTGTTATAATAAATGAAAAACTGTCATGGAATCCACATATTGATGAAACTATAAAAAAATCCAACAAAGCATTAGGGTTTATTTAAAGAAATTTCTATAAATCAAATAAGAACATAAAACTAAAATGTTATTTAACCTTGGTTAGGCCAATAATAGAATATGCATTATCCGTTTGGGACCCCTCAACTCAAGAAAACATTAAGAAACTGGAACAAACACAAAATAGAGCAGTGAGATTCATAACAAACGAATATTCACATTTGACTAGAGTAACACCATTAGTAAAATCACTAAATTTAGAAAGCCTTCAGGACAGAAGACTCAAAAGTAAAGTATCAATTATACATAAATCACTGAACCATAATCTTCAAATACAAAAACAAAACTTAATAAAATACTCTGAAAGACACAAAAATAAAGGCACATTCCTTGTCCCCTATGCTAGGACAAATTTGTACAAATACCCCTTCTTCCCTAGTGCTATTAGAGCATGGAATGGGTTGCCTGAGCTAGAAAGAAAAACCAGTGACTTGGCAGAATCTAAGTCATTGGTTAATATGCATGACTAAATGCATGACGCGTAGGATGTAATCATCTTCTTTTTTGAAGTAACGTCTGTATTATATAAGATAAGATAAGATAAGACTACCTAATAACATTTATAACCCTTCTATATCCATTGGATACGGGATGAGCATTGTAAGACTATCCTATAACCATTTATAACCCTTCTATATCCATTGGATACGGGATGAGAATAGTAAGACTATCCTATAACCATTTCAGACATTGGATATTTTAGTGAACAAAAGCCCACGGTAGACACTTGCTGTGTTGGTTATATGTAAACTTTAATCAGAAAACATTTCGGTTATCTACCGGTACTTTAAACATTCTAGACATACACTATTTAAAAAAAAAAAGGCTAAACCAATTTTAAATTTAAATTTAATCCAAAAAGTATATTAATCGAATCAACCTGCAACCCACTGATGGTATTTGTGAATACTGTCCCTGTCCACCCACACTCACCAAGGCGCCGAAGTCATCCCTCCACGTGCCGAGAAGAGTCATGCTAATCACGTGACAAGTGCGTCTTCAGTGGTCAGCGCCATTAATTGTCGACCTTGTTTAGCAATCATTAGAAGAGAGAGAAAATTGAAGTTTAACAGCGTCCTAGCTCCCCCCTTGCCATCAAGTCATAACAGCGCACCGAAGCAATGTCAGCAATCTTAAGTTACGCGTGCCAGAGCCCAGACATGACACGTCCATCCAGACATTCTCAAGGGCACGTGAAGTCTAACAGAAAAGATAAAAAGAGAAATGGAAATATCTTGACTGCTACTTGATCTTTGCTAATTTTCTTTCCGATTTAGACAATGAAAATAGTAAGTATTTTTTTTTTTGCAAAGCTTATATCAGCTCACTGTCTGTCTGTCTGGTAAAAAGTGTGACACGTTATTTCTCTTACACCCATACTAGGATCAAGATGAAACTTCGCACAATTATTCATTGACATTCATTGACATTGACAAGACGTGAATCAATAAAACAAAAAACAAAAAGTAACCAATTAGACAATTAATAACTGGTAATTCGTTATTTTAATAGCAACAATGGAAATGAATACTTTAGTATTCACATATGGGTTTAGTCCCCTTAAATAATTGTTAGCGCAATTTCTCACACACGCATTCTCCGATCAAGTTGATACGTTAAACAATTATTTATTGTAAGTAACAAAAAATGAATCAGTAAATAAAAATACTCAATTATTCAATTAATTATTGGTAATTAATTATTTTGTTGATATCAAAAAAGGAAAATAATTTGAACATTATTGGTAGATATAGTTTTAAGGTCGGAGTTCTTCCTCTTTAGATTAACTTTTTTTTTTAAAGGATTTTTTAATATTTTGCTTGTTTTATTCATGTCGCTCCTTCTTTTTAATTTTTAGAATTAAAATAAAATGCATTTAAAAGAGATCATCTAGAAACCCACCTTTCTCCCTCCCCCACCCCTTTCCCTTGAATGGCGTAGTGAGAAAACTAAAAGCATGGTATTGCGATAAAAACAAAAACATCGGTAAAAAATATTTTTAATCGCACTGATTTATTATATTTGTCTAGATCTAATACAAAGTATTTTCATGCCTGATCCAAACTCAGTGATACAAATACGCTTAGTATAAGCTTTTTATTATTTTTTTAAAAATTATTTTTCTTGTTTTAAAAATAATTTTTTGTATATATTTGACTTGTTACTGATTTCTTTTATATCCTAACACCCAGATAACATATACATGTTTAAGATTTTGTTTTATGTAGTGTAATAAATAATTTAATTCAGATATTGGGTATGTGTTAAAGTAAATGGAAGTGTATTATACTACATTCACTTAATAATCAAATTGTTACTTGTTTATGTGAACGACTAGACAAAGGCTATAATACTACAGAGCATAGAGTATAGAATATTATCCGATATATGAACATTTTATTCCTATATAAAAAAACAAGGGTAATGTTTACACTTTTAATCCCACTAGCCACTTATGCTATTACACATTTTCAGGAACTGATTTGTTATTCAATATAAATTAGTCCCCCTTTTTAGACCTTGCGATCTGTACGGCAGATGTAGTAAAGTTCATCTGTTTTTGTGTCCCTCGGCTAACGAGCCTGTCATGTGGCCAGTGGAACGACCAACCGCCTTTACTAATGTCAAGAACCCATTAAAGTTGGGTGGAGTCCGAGGGGCCCTAAAATTCTCAAAATTCAAAATCCCAGTCTTCACCGGGGTTCAAGTCCGAGACCCCTTGGTTCAGAAGTGTTTTAGCACTCAGCCACCGCGCCTCCAAATACAAACTATTTGTACATTTTGTTCATGTGTATTCCGATGCCATACCCTAGGCATACCCTAGTGTCAATGACACTAGGATGGAAATTTGTGTGTTATTCAGGTCCCGTCAGGTCAAATCGCGACAGCCTGGCTCATTCCACTCGTTGACGGCTGGTGCACTACTCACGTTGAGGGGATAGCCATGTGAATACAATCTCACATAACTACGGAAGGGGATATTCCACGCCAGGAACCAGATTACTTCACACCGGTAATTGCCAGAGAAGAATAGTGCAACTCGCCGAAGGGAGGTAACACAGTTAGGTTAACAAACACATACACAATTATACACGATTGTTTAGACTGTTTATAATTGATGAGATTGTCGATAGCATTTTCTGAAATATTATTCAACGCAGAGTACAATAAGTTTTCAAAGTGTGAACGCATATTATAAACTTTAAAATTACATCTTAACCTCGTGTATTTGTCCACTTAAATTTATAGAAAACTATAAATATATCACAAAGCAGAGAAGATATAGGCATACTACAAAATAGAGAAGATGTAAGTCTATTACAAAATAGAGAAGATATAAGTATGTTAATCTCAACAAATGTATATGTCAAATTTATTAAACCTTTAGTTACTTGATTTGGTACGTCTTTACAAAGCTTATATTAACTCATTCAATCTGTCCGTCTGTCTCTCTGTATGGTAAAATGTTTGTACACGTTATTTCTCTAACACCCAATCTCGGATTAAGCTGAAATTTTTCACAATTATTTCCTTTACCTCAAAACAAAAGAACCGAATAACAAAAATTAGTTTATTAACTATTGATAATTAATTATTTTGTTAGGTAACTTGAACAAGGTAAAGAAATCGCACTTGACAGATGGCATGAGTTGAGTTAGTCCCCTTGAGGACTAGAGCCTTAAATGAAATTTTGTTATGCATTTAAAAAAAAACGATCGTGTAAAAAAAAATTCACCCCCTTCTTCCCTCCCCCTTTCAAAAGTTGTCCAGACAAGTGATATGAGCATAGCGGATTGAGAAAGCTAAAAGCCAAACAAAAACAATTGGTAA
The DNA here is from genome assembly GCA_030265305.1 of Biomphalaria pfeifferi. Taxonomy (NCBI): domain Eukaryota; kingdom Metazoa; phylum Mollusca; class Gastropoda; family Planorbidae; genus Biomphalaria; species Biomphalaria pfeifferi. The sequence goes on along the minus strand of JASAOG010000043.1, from coordinate 1,705,213 downwards.
AAATATTTCTAATCGCAAAGATTTATTATATCTATTATATTGCTATAACTCTGCCATTCGCACCGCCATCTAAGCTAGAAGGTGCGCACTGTGATAAACTAGACTGGAAAGGATGTCAACATTAGAAGAGGAGAACGATTTCCGCTCAAGTAAAGAACCAATATGGAGAGATTGTGCCTAAGATAGAGGATGTTTTGTGAACTTGTGATGTCGTGTAAATAAAGATATATGTGCCTCGTTGAGTTGCTTCACTTAAGTTATTACAATTGGTGTCAGAAGTGGGATTATAGGCAACTCAACAAGAGGAGGTAGGCTTTGATTACAAAGACATGTTTGAAGCTTTTACATCAGCTCTCAATTAAAGAGCTAAGACAAGAGCTTCAGTACCGAGGTTTAAAACCCGTCGGTAGCAGAGAAACTCTCACGGCTCGTCTCCGGCAAGCCTTGATTGATGAAGAAGAAATTCCGAAAACCTACCAATTTGAAATTGAATCTTGGATTGTTGAGGTCATTGGCGAGTACCAGGACTTTAGGAATGCATTTAATGAACAATTGAACATGATCTGTAATATGATGAGGAGCATGATGTGGAACAAAGTAGATGAAAGTGTGTTGCAAGTAGAAGGCCAAATAGACCAAAGTGATAAAATTGTGTCTCAAGCAAAAGGAGGAATAAACTTGTTAGGTTAGGAGCAGTTACCTGGTCAGGACTGTGGCTGCACAAACAGTGGTGATGGAGGCGCTGCGGATTGGAGCGCCGTCTGTGACTGTGTTGTGGGCAAGTCTGGCGGGGATGACTTTCAGGGCGAGAAATGTGACAACGATTGCTGCGACGATATCAATGAGATATACAGAATTGGAAGAAAAGAAACAAATGAAGAAACTAGAGAAGTCTGTTATGTGCCTGAAACTTTTGTTCCTGGTATACCTGCAACGAGCCGGACAGATCAAGACAACGTTGGATCTGCGTCCAAGCTTTCTGCTGTGGACCTTAAAGACCTCTGTTTATCTGTCAGTACATTTGACGGGACCTCGAACCATGAAAGTCTCAAGACCGTTTCTGATTCTTTGCCTTGGATGACGTCGAGTGAAATTGTGAATACGGGCCCCAACAATGGCCGAGACAGAAACAACGAATTAGACTTTGGCGTCGGCATAAGAGAGAACTTGATGCTTGGCAACTGCTTCCAGACGATTGACAAGAACTGTATATGCGAAACCCAGCTACAAGGTCTGAACTTAACAAACATTTGTACTTCTGCCTACATCAGTGAGAGTGACTTGAACGATGGTGAATTAATTCTTGCAGAACCTGATGCAGTGATGGATGAACATTTGCTTATGGAACATTACAAGGGTGCTTCATGGGCATACCTTACAGATGAGGCTGAGAAAGAATACGTGTTGAAACCATGGCTACATGTGGGCCTACAACTGTGTCACGAGACGTCCATGGAAAACGTTCCCTGACTTGGCGTCTTAAAATAGCGGCCCTGGAAACTACAGTGATCGCCACAACCTCCATTTGTGTTACGTGGCTGGCATCAGAGACTTTCGTCGTGAAGTCTAAGCAGCGACCACGACATCGTCTCAAACGTAGACTGGCCAACTGGAGGAAGAGGAAGCGACGGCCGCGGAATAATTTGCAGATGGCCTCGTGGGAAACAAGCTCCCTGCCGTCTGTGGCTCCCACCGATCGACCTCCACCTGAACCGGCAAACCTCCACACCACTGTTTCTTTTCGGGACGAAAAGCTCTAAGAAGGGGGCAATGTTATAACTCTATTATTCGCACCGCTATCTAAGCTAGAAGGTGCGCACTGTGATAAACTAGACTGGAGAGGATGTCAACATTAGAAGAGGAGAACTATTTCCGCCCAAGTAAAGAGCCAAAATGGAGAGATTGTGCATAAGATAGAGGATGTTTTGTGAACTTGTGATGTCGTGTAAATAAAGATATATGTGCCTCGTTGAGTTGCCTCACTTAAGTTAATACAATATCTATACTGAACCATATCATAATTGCATAACTGATCCAAACTAATTGACAAAATTACACTTAAAATAAGCTTTATTTTTTTAAAAATTATTTTTATAATGTTTTTATAGTTTTTAGTATATATTTTTTATTGTATTGTGTATGTTAATCCCAATGATTACTTTCCAACTATATCTAAGCCTCAGTCAAATGTGTGTTAGTGACGTGTGTATATCAAACTGCTTATCGTTGTGGCATTCAACTTGGCGTGACTTGAATAGACAATCGTCTTATTGCGTACCACATTTAGCACTGTTGATATTTTCAGAAGGTTTACGTTGCAGTCCTCGCGCCCATACGGCAATCTTCCCAAACCGTAGAGATAGTAAATGACGTCGCTAGAGCCTGACACTAGATCTTGTACGGAATGACAGTAAGAGGCTAATCCATCGAAACAGCACTGACTGCATGCAATAATAAGCTACGCTATTTCAATGTTATTCTTGGAACTAAACAGAGGCAGATCGCGTGCTCCAAGTTTGGTTTGCAGATCTGAATGAACTGAATCATTTTTTGTTGTTTTTTTGCATTCTTTTTTTTTTTTTTTGATTGCTTTGGACACTGTTCAATTTCTATACTGATCATTGGTCATGTGCACTGATAAGTTTTAAAAATCTTTTGTACTGCAGTAACTGCACACACTTGAATTGTTGCAGTGCATTGTTTAAACATGGTATGACGTACAGAATGAATCAACTTTCACCAGCCTATATATTAAATAATTATTCAAAAACCTTCCCCTATCCCTTAGTCTATAGAACTATTGGGGCACCACACGTGACATGTCGACCGTCTTTTGTAGCATTGGTGCTCGAATAGTATTTATCTCCTATTCAATTCTTGTCAGTGGATCATGGGCGTAGCCAGGGGGGTTTGGGGGTTCAACCCCCCCCCCCCCGAAATGAGATCCCCCCCCTCGGAATTAAATGACTGATTTTTGCTTTCATTTCGTTTATTGTAGGTGAGATTTTAAGACTAAATCATCACTTACCACAGCACAGCCGAGATGGTTTTAAGTTAAAAACCCTCTACTAGGGGGTTTTAGGTTTAAAACCCCCTACCAGGGAGTTTTGAGATACAAATCTCTCTACCAGGGGTTTTGAGTTTAAAAACCCCTACCAGGGGCTTCGCAGTTAAATCCTCTCTTCTATAAACAAAATTTTAAAAAATTTTAAACGACAATCCCAAATTCCAAGAAAACATCTAAGGAAGATTTTAACTTTAAACCGCCTCCAAAAATTACGATAAACCCCCTCTCAATTAAAAAAAAGCAAATTAAACACTCACAATTCTTTGAGCGTAGCCAAAGGGGTTTTGAGTTTAACCTCCCCCTTTTCAGTTGGGGGTTTCAAGCTAAAAAGTACCTATTCAATATAAAAAAAAAGCAAATTACACACTATAAAATCTATGAGCGTAGCCAAAGGGGTTTTGAGTTTAAAACCCCTGCCAGCGGGGTTTGAAGCTGAAAAATACCTCTTCAATAATAAAAAAAAGCAAATTACGCACTCAAAATGCTATGACCGTAGCTAAATGGGTTTTGAGTTTAAATCCTTTTCCTCCAGATGGCTTTTTCTTTAAAGTTTAAAACCCCTCCAGATGGTTTTGAGCGTAAAATTCTTTTCAATATTATTTTAAAGCAAACTACAGTCACCAAATTCTATGACCATAGCTAAATGGGGTTTTGAATTAAAAAAGAAACAAAAAAACTCCACAGATTATTTAGTTAAAAACCCCTCAACAGATGATTTGGACGATAAAACTTTCCATTTCGATATAAAATCTAAAGCGAAATACAGGCATGTAATTCCAAGAGCGTAGTCAAGAAAGGTTACAAAGTTCTACCAGTGGCTGGGCTCCATTAATAAAGTGTGAATAGTCTTCTGCCGAAATTGAAAAACACTAAATGTGGCTCAACAAAGATGGCTAAGACAGATTTTAGGAGTCAATTATAGAGATCGGGTCTAAATCAAAGAAATCATATGCCGAACTGGGAGCCGAACCCTTAGTAAGGTTGTGACAGAGCGTCGCTTGAGGTTTTGCGGGACATATTCTCCGACAAAATGAATTACCCATAATAAGAGTTGCGGAAACAGCTTGCCGGAAAATGCGCCGAACGGAGCGAAAGGGTCTAAGTCAGTAAGAATAGCACATTAGGTTTTTGAAATAAAACTTTTTAATAGCAAGATAATGCACTGTAGATACCTCAGAATATGCATTTTGTTGGCTTTCAATACCAGAAATAGTGTTCGTCGGCGGGGCTTCGCCCCGAGCTGAGGAAGCTCTCAGCCCCTTGCTAGCAAGAGTGGTGAGTCTACAAGTTTTCCACTAATTCCAGGAAGAACCTATTCTAGGGCGCAATAAACGTCTTCCGAAAGGGTCAGAATGTAATAAAGATTAATTATGTACACACACACACACACATATATTTTTTTCCGCGGGGGGGGGGCAGGGGAAATCCCCTTCCCAACCCCCCCCCCCCCCCCCCCACGAAAAAAATCCTGGCTACGCCCATGCAGTGGATAATACATAATTTTCAGAGCTCACTGAGGCCTCGTCGTACCATTAATTAAATTATGTATCTTTGTTTAAATATTTATGAAAAAAGTCGATTCATACATGATTAGAATTTAGAATGACCTTGCAAACTGATCATTTAGCTAATAGAAGAAGACTTTGTACAATGTGAAATGGCGGCTTATCCTAGTTGAACTGAATCCGACTATGCCAATAGTAGGCGAGCGCAGTAATTGCAAAAATTGCTAATTACCCTAGAAGTCTAGGACTACGGTTATTCAGGCTGAGTTCAAATGTTGAAGAAAAGTGAAAATAAACAACAATGCACCTTGGTCTGACCTGACTTACATCTCATTACGTGTAACGGGGCATTGAGTGCATCGCTGATTAAACAAGGCTTATGTTCCTAGTACACTGGTAATATGGAATAATGACAGTTCGATTGGATTTGTAGCCTGCTGATTACGTCAGACAAACTAGTTTTGAGAAGTCTAGGCGACAATGGGACGATAACAGACATAAGACGTAAATCTATCATCTTGTGTCTAACAGCGTATTTTCATCATACGAGGACGATATGCTAACAAATTTATAGTATAATAGAAAGGCTTGTCTTTCAGTCCAAAGATTAATGAGGAGTGCAGTATTTCACCTGGTTACGAAGTCCCAGCTACGACCTACATTTTTTAGCGTATAGTACACTACACAAAATCTTTTGTATTGGATGGAATATACAAAAAACAAATATTTTGATAAAATAGTGTAAATAGCTATTCTGTTCTATCATTTTGAGTTAAACAAATACATGTGTAAATTCAGTGGCGTAGCTATAGTATATGATCCCTGGTGCGGTACCTCATCTTGATGCCCCCCCCCCCCAAACTAATTAATAACATTGCAAAACCTTACTTTTTTTTTCAAAATAATATGTATTCATTAATCAAATATTGTTAATTCTTTCATGACTTTAATGACCTTTCATGACCGCAGCATTATCATAGCCTTGACCCCTACAGTCCATTATGTCTAAGCTATCCAAACGCATCCGTCATTCTCCATGACAACTACCGTAAAATTTGGGAAGTTTGATCCAGCTTTGAGATGTCAGGTGTACTGTCAAAAATAATAGAGAAATATTTGGCTTGTTTTACTTGCTGTATGATTTGTTTTTTAGCGTGATCCCCCAATATTGTAATAAATTCATTTAGTATTTGTGGAGACATGTATGTATTCGGTCTGGAACAAAGTTTAGTTCGAAGCACATGCTCCCTCAAGAGTGGATCGTACTTTAATAGTAATTTTAGTAACTCTCCAGGTTTTCGTCTCTTGTATAATCAAATCTTGGGCCTTACTGTCAATATTGTTCCCTACTCTCAGGCAAACTTCAAGTTCCCTCCAAGCAAGCGATGACTGAATGTGAGCTCTGATGGTCTCATGTTTTTCTATTTTCGGGGATAACCTCCACCACTCATTGAATCCATCTTTGGACTTAAAAGAAGATTTGGTACTTGATCTTGTTGAGAAGAGTGTGCAGAGGAAGCAAAATAAGGATTCTTTTTTTTTTTGGCGAATAACACATCCACTTTCTAAGAACTTTCTCGCCGTTTGACATTTGCCGGAAAAACCAAGCCTTTGAAAGCTTTCTAGCCTTTCCTTTTGCTGATTCTTGATGTCTATACGCCTCTCTGAATTGACTGTCCATACGCTGAACTGTTTCAGATCCTTGAGTGAGAAGGTGTATGCGAATATTATCTGTGATGACATCAGGCCAATCTCCAATGTCGTTCAGTCTATAGTTTATTATCCTGCTTTCTGTATTGTTTACACTGTCTGATGGTTCAGCTTCTTCAGTATGAATTTTTGAGGACATGCTTGTGTGCTGTCCTTTAATCTCTAGAACTTGCGGTATTGAAGTATTTTCTTCTTTTCACGATGTCGGCCTCATCATTTTTTTCTGGATTCAATGATAACCGTCTGATCTTGCTTTGTTGCTTTTAATTGTTCAGTTAATTCATACCCATTAACAGCTCGCCTATAGTCGGTGGACTCTGGCAATGATGTGACTTGAAATTGTCTCGATGCTTCTTTAGACTTAAGAAATTTAAGAAACGCACCTCACTGAGGTCAAAGAAACTGCTTTATACGAATGACATTGTCCTCTGGTCAACCGGCAAGAAAGCCGACCAAATACAGGCGGCATAACAAGCAGACCTCCAAACCATCTCCTCGTATTGCGACAAAGACAGATTCAGATAAACATTGCCAAAATGACCTGGTCACTTTTCAGCCTAGGGATCGACATTCTTAAGGCTCCATTCGAGCTTCAACTCGGTGGGCTGCGACTCCAACGTAAACACGCCAAAATATCTAGGGGTGACCCTGGATAGAATACTGTCAATGCTCCCGCACGTCCAGGAAGTTGGAAGAAAAGCCTCGGAGAAGTTAGCGTTACTAAGAAAGCTGGCCAGCATAAAGTGGGGTGCCAAAGCTTACATGCTACGCACATTGTACTTAGGGGCACTCAGATCACAAATTGAGTACAGCTCAAGTATATGCTAGTAAAACTGCCCTCGAATCCCTCGAGTACAATCACAGGCACTTTGGTTCATTTGTGGCACCTTTCGGACAAGCCCAACAAACGCTGCTGAAATCTTAACAAACGTGGCCCCTTTACATTTAAGGAGGGAGAGGGCGGTACTTACAGCCTATGAGCGCTATAAAAGAAGCGACTCTAGGCTACCCACCTCAATATTAGTGCGACAGTGGAGAGAGAGGAACCGCATAAAATGCGATCGTTCCTCCACATTGCGGCCAATTTGTCAAAATCAGATGGGCTCTCCACTGACAGAATCCCAATTAGAATAATTAGTACTTGCCCTCCGTGGAGGAGAAGTCGGCCCCATAAATAAGCATGTCCCTTATAGGGCAAGAGGGAGCCACCAAGAGGCGATAACAACTGCCATACTCCAAAACTTGGCATCAGCTACACTCAAGTCCTACCCATCAGATGCCATTTTCTGTTATACCGATGGGTAGGTAATAAGGGACCCCGATAGATCTGGGTATGGGGCCCTTATAGTCTACCCTGACAGGACAGAACCAGCGATGCCGATTTCTTCGTCTGAGCTTAAAAGGGGTTTTGAGGTGCCAGCCAGACTAGTCAGTCTTGAGCATTGTTCATCATTTTGTTTACGTTACAGTATTACAATTAATTAGTTAGTTTAAAAAAACCTTGTAGAAAACAAAGGTTAGCTTATTTTAAAATATTGACATTACAATAGAATTATTTCCAAAATTAAACTATAAAGAATCATAAAGAAATGAATAAACTAAGACAATTGCTTAGAGCTAGTGTTTAGAAATATATTTGTAAACTCAATATCTAGATTAAACCAATGGACTAAACAATGAAGTAAAAAAGTTTGGCCTATCTTCTTCTTTATATTACAGAGCATTGATCAGTGTAGTAACAACATGTACCGTGTGTCCGAAATAAATCTAGTAAATTAGATTCAAACTGTTCTGTAGCTTACATTGTATGGAAGAAATAGTCAAGGGGATGAAACAAAATAACGACATGTCTAGTTTATAAATCGTTAGTTCATGTTTAAAATACAGTAGTTTAAGTTTGTTCGTGTCCATGCAATTAGTCGTTTTTACTGAAAAGCTCAGGAAATTAATACACACTGGGGGGACTTTTGGTGCCCCTCTCCACTTGGTGCCCTGTGCGGCCCGCACCACCCGCACATTGGTAGATACGCCACTGTGTAAATTGTTAATTAAATATGTGGGTGACTATGTTGATTTCAATTGCTTTCATAGTTTTCCTTCTTATATTTATATACTGTACTCTCATCTGTACAACTCATCTATGTGGACGTCATAAATGGATGATCCTTCAGGTGTCTGTCAGTCTAACTTTTGGTTGCTACATTAAACATACAATTTAGATTTCAAATAAAGTTTTTATTGTTGGCCTGTTCATCCATTTATGACAGTTTTTCTTTATGAGTTTTGTTAACTTAAAAAAACTAAATAATTATATTATTTTCTGAATTATGTATAGAATTTATATATTTGAGATATCATGTAGATAACATGTCCTTTAATTGTCACTATTATATCTACAGATAACATTTAATATACTTAAAAAAAAAAGAAACAATTCTAGACTGTCCATTTCATGAGCTAATGTTTCACTAATGATTTAATTTATATTCTTGTGTGTGTGAAAATCATTGAAGTTTTGAGGCTCATTAAATCTAATTACTTCTCAGGCCTCTACAATTTCATTTCAAGATTTTTTTTCTTTTTCAGTCTTAACTGTGCTCCGATTTCAAACAGCAATTCTGTCGACAGACGCGAAATAATTAGTTCAACTTCATTCTCATTTCACATTTGTGTGTGTGTGTGGAACATATCTGGCCTGTTGGGTTTTTAAAATGTAATGTTTTTTTTTTGTTTTTTTTTGGGTCGGTCGTCATCACTGACATATATATCATGTCTATAGCTTTTTTTTTTTTTTTTAAAATCAAACAAAACTAAGTTAAAAATAGTATAAAATAAAAGGACTCATGCACACACACACACAGACGATGGATGCGCCAAAAACAAAATCAATCATTTTGTTTTTTTCTTGAGTTCTGGCAGAATCTGATGTGACTAACTAAGTCCATTCTATAGCAGCAAAGTTTGCGACAATGTGTGCATGTGTTAATCACTGGCTGATCCAGGGAGAGGGGGGGGCGGTATGGGCGATCGACCCCCCCCCCACTCGCCGCCCCCCCCCCCCCTCGATCGAGGAGGGGGCGGACGAATTTAACAAAGAAATCACACAACTTATATACAAATGTATTAGTAATGTTAATAATATATACTAATTAATTATATTTCAACATATTTTGTATTATTTTGCTCCCCTCTAGTATGTTGGCCTATTTGGTGGGATGGGGAGGTGACGATGAAATCTATCCCGCCCCCCCCCCCCCCCCACCATAAACTTTCGAGTGGGGAGGCGTTCCATATTATTTGTAGAAATCACAGCTTGTTAGCAGAATCCATTAAATATCTATATAATTAAAACTTGTTATTGATATTTTAACCGATCTTTATATTATGTCGTTCCCCTGTTAGCTGATTGGGTGGGGGGGGGGGGGCGAATATATCTACTAACCTTCCCACCTAAACCCTTTGAGTCGGGGGGGGGCGGTCCTAATTTTATCTAGAAATCATAGTTTGTGAACAAAATTAGTTGAATCACTATACAATTTTTATATTATGTCGTTACACTGCTGATATCTTAGCCGATTCGGTGAGGTGGGGGATTGCTTCTATAGCCCTCCCCCTCTAGTCCTCTGAGTGGGGGGGGGGCAGTCCTATTTTTATGGAGAAATCATATTTTGTGAACAAAATGTAGCTTATATAATATAAGGTACATATTGATGTTTTAACCCATTTGTATATTATGCCGCATACACACTCTCATCTCAAATTTTATCATTAGTAAATATTAAATGAAAAAGAGTTTTACCAGGTGAGAGGGGCGATACATGCAATCGCCTTCCGCCCATCGGACAAACAAATACTTTTTTTTATTTTTGTATTTTAGTTCAGAAATTACAAAATAAAAAAAATGTCCCTTATATAATGTATACATGCGTTTTAAAACAGGATAGTCAAATATGGCGACAGAGTTTATGTAATTGCATACGAATTTATCTTAGTTATCTTAAGACTTTGTTTTGGAAAATTTGGAATTCTGAACCCAAATATTATTTTCCTAGTCACCTTTTTCTAACTTTTACTCATACTGATATTTGTATTAAAAAATACAGGGACTTTAACTCACAATATATACTTGAATCCTAAAAATTAAAAAAATTAGAGTAGAATCTTATTGGTTCACTTAATTTCTCCTCCCAAGAAATTTTTTGTATAGAGCTTTGAATAATAATTGTGTAACAAAACAAAGTTACAAACATACCTATTGAACAAAATGAGCTTTTTTAAAAATATTATTTTTCAAATATTTTTTTTTTCAGCGGCGATCCTCAAAGTCTTAAACTAAATATGTGGGGTATCTTATCTTTTCAAGGTATAAATCGGTTGTATTTGCATTGTATTAAGGGTCTGTAGAATATTCTTCAAGTAAAACATTATTCAAAGGGTCCTTTTTTAATAGGATGAATAGATGTCAGGAGAATGCGTTTCTGCAGTGAAGAATTGCAAGAAGACGCTTTTGCCTTTGGCTTCGCCCCGGACTCCACTGGAGTAGCTTACAGTGCTCCCCCTGACCCCCTAGCTGTCAAGAGAAAGGCCTCAACATGGCTGGTTTTTTTACTCCGGAAGGTTGAGAAACACTGCTTTATTTTAAAATTCTAATATATTACTTTTGAAACAAAATGTGTTTATGTTATAGTTTCATTTGGCAATAGGAACCAATTGAAAAGTCTACAGTCAATTCTCGTGTTTTTTGTTTTTTTTCTGAATTGATTATAAGCCTATAGCATGCTCATTGCGCTAGGGTTAAGTAGGGGGGAGGGGTATCTGTGGCAATGTTTCCGTGCGCCTTTAGGCACTCAACACAACTTGAGTTGGGATTTGAACTCTTGACTTCTTAATAGGTAGCTAAGTGGTGTTGCCTCTCACTGACACCTCACAGGTTATGGACATGACATTTAACAAAGAAATTGTGGAAACCAAATCGTGATTAATACAACTGGCCAATCATGTAATTTGCTTTCACATCGGCTTTTTGTTTTCTCACTAAATATCAACAAGTAATGAGAGTAAGATATTTCTGGAATAATAGCAATAGTTTTGAACATGTGATATCAGTACAATTTTGTTACACAGTTGGGACTATTTGAGGCTTCTGAAATGTGATAAAGAAAGAAAAGAAAACCAAGATCAGGTGGAGGGGGGTTTTTGTAAGGTACTTGACGTGTGTGTGTGTGTCTGTGGGGGGGGGGGGTATTTGAATCCATTTAGATTAACTTTGTGAAGAAGCAGTTTTCTGCTTGTTTTGATATATTTCTTTAAGTCAATGGACATTTTATCTGCATGGTGTACTTCAACGGGGAATTTTTCTAAAATATTGATGGGCATTTTTCTTCCAAATATTTGTGTGTGTGTTTTGTTGTTTTTTTTGCATTAAATATGCACTCATTGGTAAATAGGTAGTCAATGGTTGATCGATTATTAGTTAATCGTTGTTGTATCATGGACCCGATTTGGTAGAAAAAAAAATGCTATTTTAAATGCATTCGTACAAACCATCAATGCTAATTTCTGAAAGCTTAATGCCTTCAAATGTTTCCGTTGCTTAAAAAAGACGACCTCTGTTCTAAAGAGTCCAAATATCTATACTATTTCTAACGCATTCTAGAACATTAAAGGCAAAGCCAGTATTACAGCACCAACACTCCACTGCCTCTTTACATACGTGCAGGGTTTTATCCAGGAATTCGGTTCAGGGGGGGGGGGGGGGGAGTTGGCATAACCCAGGGGGATTCCCAAAAAGGGGGCCTGGGGGACGGTAGTCCCCCAGTGGGGTCCAGGGCCAGGTTGCAGGTTGATTCATCTGGTACTAGACTCACATAATGGTTTGGCATAAAAGTCTTATCTCCACTGGAACAACTAAACAGACCTAAATACATTGGATTCTTTCTGCTGTTTTCATCATTGTCAATTACGAAAGTTGTGCGTTCATATGCATCATTATAAGTAACTTGTTTCTTATCTCCATAAACAACCGTTATTGGACGGTTGAAAAAAATCGAGGCAGTTGATAATATTATGCCATCTCCCCATGTTCCATTCTTTTCCATTGCCTCAAGATATTTGTCAACAGAAGAAAAACCTAAAAATATGTAAAATTATACAGTTATAACTTAGGAATATGAGTCATACAATTAATTAAATAGGCTAGGCTTGACACGATAACAATTAGCCTCCGGTACACTCCATGCTATCCCAGTCTGGGTTGGCAAGTTGTCGTCGAAAGGTGCACGGATGGCTACATAAAGTGAATTCCCATGCGTACCGATACATTGAAGTGGGTTGCATTAGCAAAATTTAGCATGGTATCAAATTTTGGCCATGCGCATGTGTCTAACAACTAACACAGTAGAACTAGATTATGAAACTGACTAAGTCTTTCATATTCTGGCTTCTAACCAATAGTTTTCGCCATATTGTCGCGTTTTAGGCAGTCAGGCCGTGCAGGGTTTTAGGCGAAACCCTCACCCATGCAAGGGCAAAGTCCAGTAATGCTGACCTATTATCGCTCACATGAAAGACGTGGAAGATTAGTTAGGCGGTGCCCACGAATTAACTAAAGTTTCATAAATCTATAATCATACCTTCAATAGTTTTGTCCAGAAGAATTTCCCGATGGTCTTGTAAATAACTGACCTATGATAGTCTAATGTCAGTTGCTGAGCCTGATTCACGACTGTTGCCAGGATTGAACGATAATTGATGCGCGATGGCCGAAAACATGCAGCTCCCATCAGGTGCAGTGTTGTGTACCGTAAACCCGGGAAACTCAAATGTTAAATTTTGCTCCATTCTCATTTATTCGAATTTTTTGGCAAAGCTGAACATCGATAAATAAATCTCTGCATACGTGTACAATACGTGGAAGCTAAAAAATTAGACATAGAGAGCAACAACAGTAGGACCTTCAGTGCTAAATTAAATCTGGTTATGGACTTTCCAGAACTGAACACACGGTCCATCACAGAATGTATGGGTTAGAAAATCTAATGAAACATTGTTATGTCTGTTGTGGGCTGCACAGAATTGAATAAATGACCAAGACAAGCTTTTATAACAGATAAAAAGAAACCTGCAGCAGTACACGAACACAACTTGTAAACAAGGTTACAAAGACAGTTTGTGTGGAAACACAAATTCAAAATCTGCCCCCGAAGTGGTCCACCCAGGCAGGCTTTAATATTTTCAGAAAGAACAGCCGAATGAAATTATATCAAAGACAAATGAGAGATAAGAATGGAGAAAGAAGGTTGACAGATTCTGTGTAGTGCCCCAACAGTCCAGCATATCAAAGGATAGGTGAAAGTAAATGTAAAGTTAGATGTGAACCTGGCCTAACTAGTTCCCCTTTCAGACCTTGTGGTCTATAGGGCAGATGATGTAAAGTTCATCTGTTTTTGTGGCCTACAGTTAACGAGGGTGTCGTGTAGCCAGCACAACCACCAACCGCCTTTACTTTTCCCCAACTAATGTCAGGTACCCATTAAAGCTGGGTGGACTCAGAGGCGCCCAAGGATTCCGAAGTTGAAAATCCCAGTCTTCACCAGGATTCGAACCCGGGACCCCAGGTTTGGAAGCCAGGCGCTTTGCCGCTCAGCTACCGCGCCTCCCCTGGCCTAATTGAAGTCTCATAATTGATCGTAATTGTTTTGAAAAGGCTCAACTGTTATTGAAATCTAGGATAGAAAGTTCGATTCTCTGAGCTGATATTTTCAATTCTCAGTTCAGCGACCTGATTGAAAAAAAAACCGTCAAAGCTTCTGTATCTATCAATTAGTGCAGACTTGACAGTAAATAACCTGAGCATGCGCAGAAAGTGACAATATAATAATTCATATCTGAAACTGAAATACACTGTAATGTCTCACAGATCCTCTGATAAAAATTGTAACAATCACGAGTTTCTGCTTCACTTCAATTTTTTTTTAAATTTCATTGATCTAATATTGTCATCAATTTGTTTTGTATTACAAAGAAGGAAAAAAAAAAGTTCCGGCTTTTTTTGTATTTGTTTTTTTATTTTTCTTCTTTAATCCTTCTGCTTTAAATCGACATCCGTTTTTTTCTTCAGCTATGTATTATCTGATATAAATTGCACATGCGCAATATTACACCTTCTCACGCGCGGGTTGTCTCTGCTCGCAAGATCTTAACCTTGGGCATCATAATTCCGTGGCGCTCGAGCAGAAAGAAGAGTTTGACTACAAGCACGTGAGCGCTGAGCCACGTTTCGAGGTGAGCGCACGAGAGAGCCAGTCACTTGTTTAGCAGACGACAAAAAAAAACACTCCCCCATGTAATGACAATTATTTTCACGATGACAGGATTTCTGCCTTGTCTTTCCCCTTCACTCCTGTCTATCAATCTACTCCCCCCTCCCACTCTCCCCCATCCCCCTAGCTCTCACATCTAAAGCAACCATTGCGTGTTCTATTCTTGGGTAAGATTATCACCATTTAAAGGTCGGCATTTTCAGGATGTGACGTCATGAATAATTATCGGGGAGCAAACATTATGCAATGTCAATGGCCAGGAATTTTTTTTTCTAGATTTCTTTTCAGTGAGTCTATGCCGGTTAGTTCTCTCTGAATGAATTATTTCAAGCCTTTAAAAAGAAAAAGATATTAGACGAAACAACCACGTGACTTGAAGACACAAGGGTTATATTAAATGGCATTAGACCGACTCGTCGATGTTTGCTTGTTTAAGGTGTCACAGCGCGAAGATGGCAACAGTCACGTGCTAAAACTGAACTTCATGTCAGGAGAACTGAAAACAACTTTTGTTTTGGTACTGTGTGACAACCACAAACACACATTCACACGCACATAGAAACATACTGCTTAGTTGCATACACTCGGACAAATACAAGACTAAACAATTTTGTTGAGTCCCGTTACACTGTAAAGTCATAGAGATTCACATCTCATCTGTAACTTGGTCTGGTGGAACGTATTTTTATAGGATTAGTTTCTTTCATTGACGTCCATTCCTTGGTGTTATCTTTCCATCACTTCTGCCTCTCCTTCCTTTTCTGGTACTGTTCCCTGTTGGAAGATCTTTGGGAGCTGTGAGGACATCAGGTTATTCTCAGTAAAGTCTTAGCTCTCTTTTTTTTTTTCGATAATGGTCAGAAGGTGATCAAGTGGTTCTAGTCAGACAAGCGCCTTACAAGACTTCATTACACAGGAACTGTAAGATTGATATACATAGAGAGATCGAATAAATTTCTATTATAAATAATAATATTAACAATAATAACAATCTTTATTATCCGGGAGGAATTTTGTTTTACAATTGTGCATTACAAAAAATACAATACATTATTAGAGCAAATAATTTATACTAGAACTTACAAAACTTATATTTATACCCTAGTTTCTCTTTATCACTAAATGTGAACTTTACATCAGTATGTTCATTTTTGTTCAACGATTTAATTGGCAAATGAACAAAAGAAGTTCTTGTGTCGAGTTGGTTTCGGTGACTTCTATCTAACAAAAAAATTATCAAAAATTGATATGAATAGACGAAAGTGTTCTATGGACGCTTTGAAAAGTTCTATAAAAATTTTAATCAAATCAGATACAGTGTTCCGTCAATTATCTCCAGTCCAACCCGTGATTAGTAAATGTCATTAAAGTGGGAACGCTTTTCTAATTTTAGTAACTATATATAATACTATTTAAAGTCTCTATAAACTTTCCCAACGCAACTCTGCAATTTCCAGAATAACTTTTCATTGACTGCACATGTACTTTTAAAAATACTTGTACGTACATGTTTATAACTATGTTTGAAACTCACGTGATTGAAACAATTTGATATGTTTTAGGCTGTTCACTCACTATCCTTAAGCTAAAATGATAATAATGAATAGGCTGTACTGAAATGATGCCGAAGGAGATTGAGATATTGAACGTTAATGCTCTCTAAAACCAAAACAGAAAAAATACCGCGCTAAACATTTTTGTTTAAACCAACAAATAGCGAGTCCAGGATAAACCAACAAACAAAGAGCGAGTCCAGGATAAACCAACAAACAAAGAGCGAGTCCAGGATAAACCAACAAACAAATAGCGAGTCCAGGATAAACCAACAAACAAATAGCGAGTCCAGGATAAACCAACAAACAAATAGCGAGTCCAGGATAAACCAACAAACAAATAGCGAGTCCAAGATAAACCAACAAACAAATAGCGAGTCCACGATAGATCAAGAGAAAAATAGTGAGTCTACGGTAAACCAACAGCGACATAGTGAGGAAACAATCTTATTTATTGTTACCATAAATATTTTACTACGGAAAAAGCACATGGCAATTCAATAAATTATCGTAATATAAGTGAGATGGATTTTAAGCGTTATTACAGTAATGAGAGAGAGAGAGAAAGAGAGAGAGAGAGAGAGAAGCAGAGAGAGAGAGAGAGAGAGAAAGCATCAACATTATATCAATTAGAAGAGAAGGTTATATAACTAAAATATCAAATGACTAAAGTTGTTAGATCTGGTGTGTGACTTCAGATTAACAAGTTGTATTACACTGGCTATGCCTCAACAGTTACATAATATCAACCAATCCCATGAACTGGACAGAAACGAAATGTACATGGATAGGCGATGACTAGTTCTCGACATTAGAGGATAGATGAAAGGTATGTGATACAAGTATGACAAATATAAACATTAGACACTTATAGCTTTCTACGTAACAGAAAAAAAGCAAAATCTCTTTCTCTCTCTCTCTCTATCTCTTTCTATCTCTCTCTCATTCTCTCTTTCTTTCTCTACTTTTCTCTCTCATACTTTCTTTCTATTTCTTTCTCTCTCTCATTCTTACTCTCTCTATCTTTCTTTTACATTGTTTCTCTCTCTCTCTCTCTTTCTTTCTCTATCTCTCTTTCTTTCTCTCTCTGTCTCTTTATTTCTCTCTCTGTCTCTTTATTTCTCTCTCTGTCTCTTTATTTCTCTATCTGTCTCTTTATTTCTCTCTCTGTCTCTTTATTTCTCTCTCTGTCTCTTTATTTCTCTCTCTGTCTCTTTATTTCTCTCTCTGTCTCTTTATTTCTCTCTCTGTCTCTTTATTTCTCTCTCTGTCTCTTTATTTCTCTATCTGTCTCTTTATTTCTCTCTCTGTCTCTTTATTTCTCTATCTGTCTCTTTATTTCTCTCTCTGTCTCTTTATTTCTCTCTCTCTTTCTTTCTCTATCTCTCTTTCTTTCTCTATCTCTCTTTCTTTCTCTATCTCTCTTTCTTTCTCTATCTCTCTTTCTTTCTCTATCTCTCTTTCTTTCTCTCTCTGTCTCTTTATTTCTCTTTTCCTTCCTTTCTCTTTCTCTTTCTATCTTTCTCTCTCCCCTTTTACATGTACACAATCTTCTATTCTCTCTATTTATTTTGTCTCTCTGTTATTTCTCACCCCTCTCTCTTTGTCAGTTTCTCTTTCACCCCCACGAGCACAATCATCTCTGGGTCTAAAACAGTTCACTAGTTACTTTTGTCCACACTGGAACAAAGTCGTGGAGGATTTGGAACGAGATATTTCTTGGCGTGGCATCTGTGGTTACGTTGTCATTATTACATAACGTTTTGTTTGCTCCAGATATTCTCTAAGACTTAAGTTCAATGTAGGATACAAATACAAGCAGACACATAATTTTAAAATGATTTTAAAATACAAGAAAGAACAAGAAATAGTTTAATGTCTCTGTTAGAGAGATCATTAGGTGTATCTGTAAGAGAGATCATTAGGTGTATCTGTAAGAGAGATCATTAGGTGTATCTGTAAGAGAGATCAGTAGGTGTATCTGTAAGAAAGATCATTAAGTGTATCTGTAAGAGAGATCACTAAGTGTATCTGTAAAAGAGATCATTAGGTGTATCTGTAAGAGAGATCATTAGGTGTATCTGTAAGAGAGATCATTAGGTGTATCTGTAAGAGAGATCATTAGGTGTATCTGTAAGAGAGATCATTAGATGTATCTGTAAGAGAGATCATCAGGTGTATCTGTAAGAGAGATCATCAGGTGTATCTGTAAGAGAGATCATTAAGTGTATCTGTAAGAGACATTATTAGGTGAGTTGGGAAAAAATTAGTTTTTTCGCTTTCAGAAAATAAAAAGTAGCCGTTGCATCAGAATTTTGAATGGTCTAAAATATTGTGATGTCGGATTTTCAATATGTTTTCTAGTTTACGAGATCTAAACGGGACGGACGGTCAGACGGACAGACATTTCTCAAAAAACTAATAGCGTCTTTTCCCCTTTCGGGGGCCCTTAAAAAGCTAAGGTATCCTAAAAAAAAAAGAACTTTGTTTTTAAGGGAATGTTTTTTTTTTCCTTGAGGCTTTGATACGAGATTGACCCTTTACAAAACAATTAGATAATCATTAAAAGAGATCAGTTAGGCCAGGTTCATATCTAGCTACATATTCACTTTCACCTATCTCTTGGTCTGCTGAACCCTTGGGGCACCATACAAGATCTGTTAACCTTCTTTCTCCATTCTTTTTGTCATTTCCTATTGATAGAATTTCATTCTGATATTCTTTCTGATCTGAAATTATTGAAACCTGCCTTTTATCTGCCTGGGTCGACCACTTCGGGGGCCGATTTTTGAGTTTCTGTTTCACACAAACTGTCTTTGTAATCTTTTTATTTGCATTTTTCAGTCTGGATCTGTCGTAATTAGACTTTATGAAACAATACTCTATTCTAAAAATAACTTTTATTTGTAGATCTTTATCCTTGTTCTTTATAAAACTGACACATTGAAGAAAAAAAAATGTCCAAGGAGCCTCTCGCCCTCAAGCACACACACACACACACACACACAATATATATATGGCTGAGCTCAGCATATTTCATTTCGTGACCAGTAGACCCAGTCATAGTATTGTGACTGTTATGGTCTTTTTGAGAACGGCTCCTATTCACAATGTAAATCCCACCTGGTCATGATGAATGTAATAGATCTATGTTGCTATTGGTCTGAACCGTCTATATATGATCTTTGGGGTCGGCCTTATATGACCAATGATAGCATTATCTCATTTGAGTTAAACACTTGAAATATAGCAGATGTCTTTAAATAGTTTTAATCATTCATGTCGTTAGGGTGGTTGGTCGTGTGGTATCCGATCTAGACTGTCGTGTCGATGGTCCCCGGTTCGGACCCTACCTGCCGCTATCTTGCAGAAGGATTTAGGCTAGCCTGAAATAATGTTGTAATTCGTAAGGGTGTACAAAAGATAATATATAAAACAAAAACATTTTAAGAGATTTTATCAAGCTGATAAATTTGGGTTAAATGATCTACAATATATATATATATATATATATATATATATATATATATATATATATATATATATATATATATATATATATATATATATGCATATATAGTGTATATACATCAACAAAGCATTGCTGTAAGATGGTGTAGCAAATCTTCTCTTATTAGAAGTCACAGCCTAGCGACCAAGCAAACGCGTTCTCTCCCCTCGTGACAAAACAGGATTGCTTTGCCAGGGTTGTCGCCCGTGTGACATTGAACCTGGTAGTCCACTCTCTGATAATTTTGCGGCACGGCGAGGCAGTTGGACCAAATATAACTCCAGAGCGTCCCGACCTCAGCATCGCTATTGAACCAACTCCTCATGTAGCTTGTACCAAACATTGTCTCAAGAGTAGGAAATTATAAGGAACAAGTTTTCTTTATTTTGTACATTTCATATAAAAGTTTTTGATTTTAAACAAGAAAACGATATATACAAAGTCTATTCATTGTTTTACAAACGGCTTCATTCATAAGTCAATCGACTACTAGAACTGGAGCAGATTGTCAAAAACATTACGTTCTCTGGAACCATTCATAAAATCGATCCGTTTTGTGTTGTTACGTACACCCCAGATAACAAAATCTGTTTTAGTGTTTCTAATAGGCTACATGCTGTATCTATTGGTGTTTTATGCTTGACAAGTTTTACTCAAAGATATCTTCACAACAATGATAAGGTTAGTTGTTTTGTTTTTAGTAATAGTATTGATTTCGTTTTGCATGTTACAATTGAAAATATTAATAGAGAACTTCCAGTGTCCTTTGTGTAAACTACCAAATTATTTATCACACGGCTAATAAGATATTTATTTTGCTGTGTTCAGCTTTTTAAACTCTAAATAACGAGACTTTTGAACAGTTATCTAGGTGGTGTCCCTTTTATCCTCCATTAAATTGTCAAAGCTGCCTCTAATACTAACTATCATAATTGATTGATTCTCATAGAATCTTGTTTGATGCTCGATTCAATTTTCAAATTAAATACGCATCTTTCACACTTTTATTTGTTTTGAAAATCTAGCTACCGGTGGTTCTGAATCCATGAATATAAAAAAAAAATCGTATTCAGTATTTCAACTACAATAACATACAGACAAAATAAGTAAACAGTTCCACGAAAATGTAAGGTGTCCAGACTGTACAGGGAAATTGTACATTGTTCATGATCATTTCATTTGCTCATTGCTATACACTCGCCGCATTTCACGACTCTATGAATTCATCGTCTCAAAAAACGGAGTATTAGCGAGTTAATGTGATGATATTTTTGTGTGTGTTCATGCCAAAGTAAGAAGTCTGAGACTTGTGATGACTCAATTGTTAGGGCCACTGGTCAGTTGTCAACACTTTTCCAGTCTTATTGGTTTACAAGACGTAATTCTTGAAAGGTTTATGTATTGGATGCCAGTTGAATGTTGTCTAAAGTCGAACTCGGGTCCTAGGACAGTGTTTCTCAAACCGTATTCCGCAGAACCTTATAGTGTTCCGCGAGGCCTGAATAGGTAGAACTACTGGAATAATTAGCAAGTAGGTCACCTCGTGAATTAATCTCTCTAAAAATAATCGAAGTGTTTCACTCAAACTCAGATTGTGGAAAATGTTCCGTTAAGGAAAAAGTTTGGGATACAGGAATGTTCTCTTGTTGTTGTCTGACTATGAGCTTGAGGGGCTAGTTTTCCAAACACTATCCAGCATTATAGTAGAACCAATGCAGAATTATGTTGAGGCGTATAGTTCATTGAAGATTCAAGCAGATTAACATTGCGATCATTTAAGTCTGACGATAATTTAATGATATCGGATTATAAATAGAGAATGTGACGTAACAACTTGCAATTCTTTGTTCTCTTACAATTTAAACCGCTAGGCCTTTGAGTGAGACATAAATGTATTACATCAATAAAAATAAGTCAACCTTAATAAATTAAATTGATTTACGTGTTTCTCTGTTTAATTCATTTCTAATTCTTTCTCTTCAACTTTCTTTTTCACATCTTATCTCGCTATCTCTCTTTTCCTCTCACTTTCTCTCTCTCTCTCTCTCTTTCTCTCTCCTTCTTCTTCTTCTCTCTCTCTCTCCAACCCTTTACCCCCTCCCACCTTTCTATTCATTCTAGTATATGTATATTTAATACATTGGACACACGTTTTCTTGAAGAAAAAAACTCTTTTTGACGTCAGTGTTATTTTTGTCTTCCTGTTTTGGACTTTTAACACACACACAGACATACACCGCACTACGCAAACATATTTTGCTCCCATCACGTGATTCTCCGTATTCTGGATCTGAATCTAAGGTTCGATCGATATCATCCTTGCAGAGAATGGCGATAGATTTTTAAAAAAAGATCGATGGTATCAGAGT
The DNA here is from genome assembly GCA_030265305.1 of Biomphalaria pfeifferi. NCBI lineage: Eukaryota > Metazoa > Mollusca > Gastropoda > Planorbidae > Biomphalaria > Biomphalaria pfeifferi. The sequence continues at coordinate 1,683,177 of JASAOG010000043.1, read as the reverse complement.
ACACAGATTCTGACAGTCTTATCGCAGGAACGGACTCATAGACACTGAGACTCAAAGTAGCACCCAGCTAACTGAATATAACGTTTTGTAGGTTTGTTCTAACTCTTCTAATAAATCATAGGCCTGTGTTTGAGGCGAAATCTAAGAGGTGACCATATTAGCATTGCTAAGGTGCCAGACTTTTGAATCAGCTTAGAAAACCAAAGACTTGGTGTGAGGTCTCTTATTGCCATTTACAGCTAGATTAATAAGTGATACGCGTAGGACGTTATTACATTTTTAGGGCGTTTTTAATTTAGATGACCTTTTAACAATGTCTCTTTTAGACTTAATCTTTTGAGATTTAGAGACATATGATCTTTTTAGACTTGATCTTTTGAAATCAAACAGATAACTTTTACATCATCTGCCTTATAGACCACAAGGGAAGCTTTTTATGTGTGCATACCAATAAGATTAGAAACGGATTCAAATGCTTCCCTAAGGCAAAGTTGGCGAGGAGATACAGTGCAGAAAGGAGGGTTGGTGGTTTCATTTTAATGGCTTAGGCTTAAAAAATATGTATTTATCAGATATCTCTCCTTTGTCCTCGGGCCATGAGAATAGCTTTGTCCAATCTCCAATATGGATTGAATCCATGAGGAAATCTCCTTCTCACTTGATCTCCACCTGCAATTAAGCTCTGTAAGAGGACGCTGAGGAGTGAAACGTAGATGTTTCCTAGCCGAAACATCACGCAGGACGGCGGGAGGATGGCGACGGGAAGGGTTTGAACCTGCGACCACTAAGTCGAAGTCTCAAGCGCATACCACACACCTTGTCGTGTTGACTTCTGCACTTCCCTCTAATTAATTCCATTCTCTGATTTGGTCTCAAGACATCTCTTCTTTTTTTAAGTTCTCAACTAACTCGCCAATTTTTTTTGTTACTGCCCCTGTTTCTTCTTCCTCGGCATGGCCGCATCAAGGAGTCATTATGAAAGAAAAATTAATAAACAAAACAATGCCCTGTTTCAATGTTTTGCCCATTGGGGCTGCACGTTTTGTCTGCATGTCTTTGTTTGCTGACATGCCTCTAGAGAATGAACACTGAGGGAACTAAATATAGAGATTCTTTGAAATAAAAATAGCAGTTCCGTAGATGGTCTTTGATGTTGATGTTGCACTTACTATAGAAAGACACAAACAAATAGATCGCATAGATCTATGGATATATTCGAGAAGCACTAATTTTAATTTGCATATTCCCATGAGCTGTGAACAAACTGATAAAATACGTATATATAGCATAAATCATTACCAGCTCGTGCTAAAATAGTATATTTTCCTTTAAAAGTACACAATTATTTGATAGAGTTGGCTATTCTGAGCCGATGTTGTAAGGACAAAGGAAATGATAGAAATCGAAGACTTGGTGTGTTTTTTTTTCAGAGTTGGTGAAGGTCAAGGTAATCGATGAGCAAATCAACAACAACGTGTTGTTTCTAAAAGGGTCATCACGACCCATTCCCCTATCTGATGACAAATAAAGAAGTCATTTTGACTTACGTGATTTATCACTACCCCCAAGCCCTCTCTCTTTTGCCCTATCTCTTTCTTTCTCTCTATAACTCCCTTTCTCTTTCTCGCTCTTCTTGAATATCTTTATATCTGACTTTCTCACTCTCTCTTTTTTCTCTCTTTCTGTCTCTCTCTCTCTTTCTCCCTCTCGTTCTCTCTTCCTTATCTATTTTTCTCTCCTCTCTCTCTCTCTTTATTTCTCTTTCGTTCTCTGCTCTCTCTCGTTCTCTATTAAGCTCATTCGCTCTTTTCTAATCAAGATACAACTTTACAAATAGATATCATTTACGCATGACGCGTAGGACGTAATCATCTTCTTTTTTTGATGTAATGTCTGCATTATATACGATAAGATAAGATACTTAATGATTAAAATTAGTGCTTCTCGAATATATCCATAGATCTATGCGATCTATTTGTTTGTGTCTTTCTATAGTAAGTGCAACATCAACATCAAAGACCATCTACGGAACTGCTATTTTTATTTCAAAGAATCTCTATATTTAGTTCCCTCAGTGTTCATTCTCTAGAGGCATGTCAGCAAACAAAGACAAAACGTGCAGCCCCAATGGGCAAAACATTGAAACAGGGCATTGTTTTGTTTATTAGGATAAGGCAGTTTGCAAAACATTCAATTTTCGACAATGTCTTTAACACAGTTGTTTCCTTGTACAGCGTAATTATAATTGCCTATATCCAAGTCATCTGTGTCCGTCCGTACACGAGGCAGGCATGTTAGCAGCATAACGGCCTACGTCCTTATGTCAACTGAAGTCTCAGCAGCCAGATCCCGAAGCTAAATTTGACGTGACATCAACGAGATTATATCAAGAGTTCTACTAAGAAGAATATGAAAAGGACGGAGCCCCGGGGCTTGTTTTTTTTTTCACTTCTTGATATATCCCTAGTTCTAGACTAGGTCACACTCACACTCCTGACCAGGGCACGTTATTAAATGAATCATTGAAATTCATCTTTAAACGATATTATAGTTTAAAGTAAAAAAAAAAACTGTCGAGAATGCTTTAAAACAACATCCATCTTCTTATTTAATGTTATAGATTTTTTTTTAAAGATTTTGACTTTCATTTTTTTTATTTATTTTTGGAAACGTAATCTTCATGCTATATTTAGAGCATCCTTCTCTTGTGATGACATTTCTGCTCACACAAAAAAAAGCCGCCCCCTAGCCCTCCGCCTCCAGTTCGTTTCTTGTCCTACTCCCCACCTCTTTCAACCCCGCACACTCCGACCTCATTTTGCTTCTCTCTTTCGCTGGTGTCTCGTTATATAACTCGTGCGGTAAACAGCCGCCGGAAGGTACAATGTCAAGGTCGATCTGGTTAACGTTACGTGGCGTCCATCACCCTAAGATTGATTTTGTCCAGTGACGTAATTCCATCAAAATAGAACACTCGTCCCCTTCCCCCCAACCGCCTCCCCATTCCATACTAAAGAGTCGACGTTTGTAGTTCTGTGATTGGCTGCTGGATGCTAATGTTTGTAAGACGACAATGTCAAAGGCGAAGGGCAGAGAATGTTTTAGTTTTTGGTGACAAATAAGAATTTAAGAAACACTGAAGACATTGACGGGGCAGTGAAAAGTAGAGAGATAAATGACAGGGTTAGAAAATGAAGAGAATCATTGAGAAAGCTGGAGAGAAAGATGACCAGGGAATGCAGAGAGACTAAAATATGGTAGCCAAGCGAATAGAGATTATGGGAAAGTGGAGAGAAAGATGACCAGGGAATGCAGAGAGACTGAAATATGGTAGCCAAGCGAATAGAGATTATGGGAAAGTGGAGAGAGAGATGACCAGGGAATACAGAGAGACTGAAATATGGTAGCCAAGCGAATAGAGATTATGGGAAAGTGGAGAGAGAGATGACCAGGGAATGCAGAGAGACTGAAATATGGTAGCCAAGCGAATAGAGATTATGGGAAAGTGGAGAGAGAAATGACCAGGGAATGCAGAGAGACTGAAATATGGTAGCCAAGCGAATAGAGATTATGGGATAGTGGAGAGAAAGATGACCAGGGAATGCAGAGAGACTGAAATATGGTAGCCAAGCGAATAGAGATTATGGGAAAGTGGAGAGAGAGATGACCAGGGAATACAGAGAGACTGAAATATGGTAGCCAAGCGAATAGAGATTATGGGAAAGTGGAGAGAGAGATGACCAGGGAATGCAGAGAGACTGAAATATGGTAGCCAAGCAAATAGAGATTATGGGATAGTGGAGAGAAAGATGACCAGGGAATGCAGAGAGACTGAAATATGGTAGCCAAGCGAATAGAGATTATGGGAAAGTGGAGAGAGAGATAACCAGGGAATGCAGAGAGACTGAAATATGGTAGCCAAGCGAATAGAGATTATGAGAAAGTGGAGAGAGAGATGACCAGGGAATGCAGAGAGACTGAAATATGGTAGCCAAGCGAATAGAGATTATGAGAAAGTGGAGAGAGAGATGACCAGGGAATGCAGAGAGACTGAAATATGGTAGCCAAGCGAATAGAGATTATGAGAAAGTGGAGAGAGAGATGACCAGGGAATGCAGAGAGACTGAAATATGGTAGCCAAGCGAATAGAGATTATGGGAAAGTGGAGAGAGAGATGACCAGGGAATGCAGAGAGACTGAAATATGGTAGCCAAGCGAATAGAGATTATGGGAAAGTGGAGAGAGAGATGACCAGGGAATACAGAGAGACTGAAATATGGTAGCCAAGCGAATAGAGATTATGGGAAAGTGGAGAGAGAGATGACCAGGGAATGCAGAGAGACTGAAATATGGTAGCCAAGCAAATAGAGATTATGGGATAGTGGAGAGAAAGATGACCAGGGAATGCAGAGAGACTGAAATATGGTAGCCAAGCGAATAGAGATTATGGGAAAGTGGAGAGAGAGATAACCAGGGAATGCAGAGAGACTGAAATATGGTAGCCAAGCGAATAGAGATTATGAGAAAGTGGAGAGAGAGATGACCAGGGAATGCAGAGAGACTGAAATATGGTAGCCAAGCGAATAGAGATTATGAGAAAGTGGAGAGAGAGATGACCAGGGAATGCAGAGAGACTGAAATATGGTAGCCAAGCGAATAGAGATTATGAGAAAGTGGAGAGAGAGATGACCAGGGAATGCAGAGAGACTGAAATATGGTAGCCAAGCGAATAGAGATTATGGGAAAGTGGAGAGAGAGATGACCAGGGAATGCAGAGAGACTGAAATATGGTAGCCAAGCAAATAGAGATTATGAGAAAGTGGAGAGAGAGATGACCAGGGAATGCAGAGAGACTGAAATATGGTAGCCAAGCGAATAGAGATTATGAGAAAGTGGAGAGAGAGATGACCAGGGAATGCAGAGAGACTGAAATATGGTAGCCAAGCGAATAGAGATTATGAGAAAGTGGAGAGAGAGATGACCAGGGAATGCAGAGAGACTGAAATATGGTAGCCAAGCGAATAGAGATTATGGGAAAGTGGAGAGAAAGATGACCAGGGAATGCAGAGAGATTGAAATATGGTAGCCAAGCGAATAGAGATTATGAGAAAGTGGAGAGAGAGATGACCAGGGAATGCAGAGAGACTGAAATATGGTAGCCAAGCGAATAGAGATTATGAGAAAGTGGAGAGAGAGATGACCAGGGAATGCAGAGAGACTGAAATATGGTAGCCAAGCGAATAGAGATTATGGGAAAGTGGAGAGAGAGATGACCAGGGAATGCAGAGAGACTGAAATATGGTAGCCAAGCAAATAGAGATTATGGGATAGTGGAGAGAAAGATGACCAGGGAATGCAGAGAGACTGAAATATGGTAGCCAAGCGAATAGAGATTATGGGAAAGTGGAGAGAGAGATAACCAGGGAATGCAGAGAGACTGAAATATGGTAGCCAAGCGAATAGAGATTATGAGAAAGTGGAGAGAGAGATGACCAGGGAATGCAGAGAGACTGAAATATGGTAGCCAAGCGAATAGAGATTATGAGAAAGTGGAGAGAGAGATGACCAGGGAATGCAGAGAGACTGAAATATGGTAGCCAAGCGAATAGAGATTATGGGAAAGTGGAGAGAGAGATGACCAGGGAATGCAGAGAGACTGAAATATGGTAGCCAAGCGAATAGAGATTATGAGAAAGTGGAGAGAGAGATGACCAGGGAATGCAGAGAGACTGAAATATGGTAGCCAAGCGAATAGAGATTATGAGAAAGTGGAGAGAGAGATGACCAGGGAATGCAGAGAGACTGAAATATGGTAGCCAAGCGAATAGAGATTATGAGAAAGTGGAGAGAGAGATGACCAGGGAATGCAGAGAGACTGAAATATGGTAGCCAAGCGAATAGAGATTATGAGAAAGTGGAGAGAGAAATGACCAGGGAATGCAGAGAGACTGAAATATGGTAGCCAAGCGAATAGAGATTATGAGAAAGTGGAGAGAGAGATGACCAGGGAATGCAGAGAGACTGAAATATGGTAGCCAAGCGAATAGAGATTATGAGAAAGTGGAGAGAGAGATGACCAGGGAATGCAGAGAGACTGAAATATGGTAGCCAAGCGAATAGAGATTATGAGAAAGTGGAGAGAGAGATGACCAGGGAATGCAGAGAGACTGAAATATGGTAGCCAAGCGAATAGAGATTATGGGAAAGTGGAGAGAAAGATGACCAGGGAATGCAGAGAGATTGAAATATGGTAGCCAAGCGAATAGAGATTATGAGAAAGTGGAGAGAGAGATGACCAGGGAATGCAGAGAGACTGAAATATGGTAGCCAAGCGAATAGAGATTATGAGAAAGTGGAGAGAGAGATGACCAGGGAATGCAGAGAGACTGAAATATGGTAGCCAAGCGAATAGAGATTATGGGAAAGTGGGGAGAACAGAGCAGAAGAACACAGACACAAAACTGAAGCCAGCACGTAATAACGGCGCATGTTTTTATAATTGATATCATCACTCATCAGCATTATTATCCTCATCTGTCCATTTACATACAGAAAATAAAACGGTGATATACATTTTGCTTAATGTAAAAAAAAAACATGACATAAGCAATCTGAAATAAAAGGATATTGTTTTCAACGTCCATTTAAATTGTAGATTGTTTTATTATCTTTGAAGAAAATGAACAATTTACTAAAACATTATAAATAGACATTTTTGTTTTGCAATTTATGTAATTAAACGGTAATCTGATATACAATTAGTGTTTCAAAAAAATTTATTTTCAAAAAAGTGTACATTTTATAATTGAGTATCACTTTCATAAAACTTGTACACGCTTCAACAAAAAATAAAAGTAAAAGGGAGATAAAAAAATGTCTCTGCATTCTATTTGTCACTATTCTGTGTCATTAAAACTCTCCAAACATTTAACTTTCATGTGATGTAAACGTATCTTTATGACTCCTCTGTCTCGGATGACAATGAATGCGCACAGAATGTGTCACAGATGAATCACTAATTTTGGTTTCGTCTTGAGACGGGGCAGAATCTGGAATGACTTATCAAGCCCATTCTGGAGTGGCAAAGTTTGCCACAGTTCGTGCATGTATATGCATCTGTCCTAGTGCTAGCTGATGGGGAAGCTTTCTTTTTCTTTCTCTTAATTAAGGCCGCTTCGTTTGTTTTGCTCTCGGCGAGGTTCGTAGCAGCACGCACAGTCTGTCTCCATGCTGTTCGGTGTTGGGCCATCACATACTTTTGTTGATGCCTCTCGTTCTCATGTCTCGCTTGCAGTCATCTGCATGAAGTGCCTTCTTAGCAGGCGTAAATGAGCAAGAATTAAGTTTTAATGTCACTGAAGATGTCCACCTAGTTCATTGCCTTGGGGTTTGTGTATTCACTGACACATTTTCCTATTGTTTGAAAGCTAGAAATTCCTGCACCTTCACGTCAAGAAGAATTCCCCCACGCAGAAATATTCATTTCTCTAAGAGAAATTTTAAATTTATCTTTTAACATTTTTTTAAATGCACATTTTCCATTGTATCGCTTCCTGTACAATCTGTTTATGAAGTCGCTAGCCTGAGGACAACAAGTCCAACAAATCAAATCGATCTTCAGGATCTTTTTACCTTTCTTTAAATACAGCCCAATAAATTCTCAAAAGATGGTACACATAACGGTTTACAAATTGCCTATTACATATAACACATCCTATGAATCACTCAGAAAAAAAATCTTTAATTGTTGGGTTTTATTATATTTTAGGAATAAAACTTGATAAATAATTGAGATATAAAAAAATTGAATCACTGATTAGGTGAATTTAAGTATTCTTTGTGAAGGACAATAAACACTAAAGCCCAGACTATAATTGCTTATTATGTTACTTAAGACTTAAGAACCCTTGTGACTTCAAATTTCAAAATGTATAACCTGCTTCAGCGTCGATGATAGAGAACATGACCTAAAGTGACCCACAAGTACCTGGTCAACGTTACACCCCACTAACAATGTATGACTTAATTACGTGCAGCATAAGACACGTCAGACGACTAGAAAAAAGACATTGCTTTAATCCCACCCTCAAACTAAAAAAAGCGATGACAAAGACTTGTGTTATATTCAAAGCCCAGACAATCGTATCGAAAATTAAAAAGTGCGAATCACACAATCAGAAAGTGTTGTAGACATATTATCTTCCCAGACATAAAATTTAAAAGCTCATTTATTGCTTGTTATTCTATTTGCTTGCGGGCTTATTACACCATTAGTTTTATATAATGTACATGATAAAGTGCACAGCTTCAAAGTGACATGTACAAGATAAAAACCAGCTTGACCTTTTTTATAAGTTTTTTTTCTTTTTTTTGCTAAAAGATGGGGGAGGGAATGGTTAGAATTTGTCATCAATATTGCTAATGTTCCCACCGGAAAATTGGGCACCAGAAAATGGGCAAAGCAGAAAAATGGGCATTCCTTAATAACCACCTCATATTTAACTTAAATTCTTTAGCGTATACTATTTTCTTAGAATATTATCCTTTGTTACGCTACAACATATCTTATTAACAGTTAATTTAGGATATAAAAAGAAAAGCTGACAAAACAAAAAAAAAAAAATGGCATTTCGTGAGAAGGCGAAAAAAAAAGACGCTTAAGAGAAGATGGCTAAATTTTCAATGTCTTATTTTCTGGTGCCAAATTTTCTGGTGCCAAATTTTCTGGTGTTTAATATTCTGGTGTCTGATTTCCTGGTGGCTTATTTTCTGGTGGCTTTTTTCTGGTACCTAATTTTCCAGTGGATTTGTGTTTTGCTCAGACACCTAGTCTAATGCATTCCGACTAATTCATTGTTTTCTAGAGATAGTTCAATCCTTGAATTGTTCTCTACACATGTACATTCTTTACTCAAAGTAATCGTGTAATGGCAATAAAAAAGTTTGAAAATATTTTGTTTCATTTTATACTTTGTAGGCCAAAACGTGATCACCTTGACCATTGAGTTTGTTCTTCGACCTCTGACCTCGTGATGTTGTCAACTTTGACCACTGACCTGCTCTCTCTCTCTCTCTCTAAATGTATATATATTTAGATCTATTATATTAAGTCCTATAACCCTTATTCGATAGCAAAATCTAGTTCACGCTAAAATTACTCTCTGAAACTGAGCATTCTGTGTGTCTAGCGTGTGTAGTTTGTATATTCTAACGATTATATATATGATATCTGTTGAAACCTTTTCCATTACTCATTAAATAGGACATGTCATGTATTACACATAATGGTTGTCACATTTTAACATATTTTGACTTCCTCCTCCGAAGATAAGAGTTCATCAACCACTAAGTCCCCAGCTCAGCATTTCTATTTGATCTCTGTGTACGTTATCCGTCGTCTACTTGACGCCATGTTACGTCATGTTACACTGTGTTACGTCATGTTACACGCGTGCTATGACACCAATCCGTTCCCACTTAATTACATGAACGTCGTATCCCCCCCCCCCCCTTTCCAACAGCCCTTTTCTCGACAACGAGACTTGGGCGGGGGACGACTTTTATACACACCCCCAACATGATCTAACTGTTCCTGTCCAAGGGGTCATCCAATGGCCTACTACTGAATGACCGGTATCACGGACAGAAGGTGCACTTTGAAAGGGACAAGGAAGCTTGGAAACATCTAGAAGGTCAGAGGTTAGACAACAGATTGGGTAATGGCCTAAAACCGCTTGGTAAAATAAAAACTGATGTAATCAGCCTGCGAAATGGAATGCGTGCTCTAACGAGCGGTCGTACCACATAACAGGGGCGTCTTTGCCCTTATATGTTTAGATGGTGAGATATGTTATATTTAGATCTCCATCTATTCAACTGTTTAAAACAAAGAAGCCGAGATTGTCTCCTAATGATAGTTATATATTTTAACTAGTATAAATGATTTGTATGCATGTAAATCAAGTGTCGGTTTTTCAAGACCCGGGACTTTACGTTTGTCCATCACCCCTTATCCCCCTTGCGCCGTCTCAGTGTTTCGAACTATTTAGGGCACTCGTTTCGCTTTCGGGATAGGCTTCCCATGAGCCACTATGTGATGACGTCTATATCGTCTGACCTGCTGACTCAGCTTAATTGCACGGTAAGAATTACTCAACTCTTTATTGCGTCAGTCGACCAAATCTCTTTAAGAACACTTGACCGTTCGCCGACGTTACCCGTTTACCCATTAGCTCCCGCCCCCCTCCCAAACTATCGGAATGTTCAAGTAAACCATGAAACTCATTTTACCTTCTGTACCTCGTTATAATCATAGGTTACGTAAAATCAATTGGCTGGGTCAGACTGACCAAGGACAAAGATTATTACTAACGTCTTAAAGATTACGTAAGAGCTGAAAAGTGAATTTCGGACACTGAGAGAATATGGCGCCTCGCGTAACTAGTGCAATGGGCTCCAAAGTTTATTTTTGGAAACAGGGTGTGGTATTTAAAATATAATTGTTACAATTAAACTAATTAGAAGGAAAGAAATAAAAAACGAGATAGCAAATTGTGTTTATGTTACACACAAAACTCTAAAGGGGGCCCTAATGGTCAGTAGCATTTGCATATTAAATTATACAGAAGATGAAATTATGTTGCACATTCATATTTTGAATCTTCTTTTTAAAGACGTTTATACGTAGAATGAAGTTTAAAATGCAAATTTTAATCAGCAAAGCTTACTTATTTCTTTTTTTTTAATGTTACCAGTAGCGACAATACAATAATTTATTTCAGTTTAATAAAGTACAAAACATAAATTTTAAAAAATACGTTTCTTTGTTTCCAAATACTGACTGCACTTTAAGTTTTGACCAAATAGTAAAATAACACTGCAACCCAGTCTATCTTTCATCCTTGTTGCACAAAGGAGGGTCTTCTAGCAACTTGTGTAAGAGTGGTCAATTTTAAATCATTCTCGTTGCCTAATAAATTGAACACAAATTAGAGAGTTCTTTAAAAGAGGCAATGGTAAAAATAACAGTAGGCCTTTAGGAAAAGAGTTTGGTTAATATGTAAGGGAAGTAGATTGTTTGTAAACAAGGAGAGGCAGACTTTTGGGGTTTTGTTTCTGTCTTTTCTTTTTGTTCAATACATTCGTTTTTTTTAAAAGTTTTTTTTCTTCTTTTATCAACAGATTGCATTTTTAATAAAGGTAACAGACATTTGAACTTCACTTCTTCAAGTGTTTGAGGTCCACACAATGATGATCACAATGTATCATTCCGCCAGAGGTCACTACTTCCACGAGCCACGAGGTATGTACTCTGGCAACATGAACGTCAAGCAAGAGATGTTTGAAGACAGCGCTGAGCTGCCAGTGGACATGACTCTCACCAGACATCAGAGCCACGGGGTCAGGCCAGGCTCGGACTTGATAGACCAAGAGAGACCTTCATATTACGACCACTACATGCTAGGAATGCCAGCCCAGACTCAGACTGGAAACAGTGGAATAAACGACAAAGCCCAAGCCGTAACGATATCACCTTCGCCCCAGAGCTCAGACTTTGAAGGTTTTCAATTGAAAGGAAGCGATGGGAAACTTGCAGTGCCAGCCATTTTAACGAAAAGCTGCAGGGCTGCAGCTTTCAGAAAGATCGATCTTCTTGCGTCCAGCATGCACCAACGAGCCAAGCGTGAGTTTGTACCAGATGAGAAGAAAGACGAGGGCTACTGGTCCAAGCGTCTGAAGAACAACGACTCTGCTCGCCGATCGCGAGTGAAAAGAAAGGCATTAGAGAAACTAATGGAGAGCAGACTTTTGGAGCTCCAGAAAGAGAACATTGAACTTAAACACGAGATGGCGGCTCTTAAGAAACGTTTTGGACTCGAAGATACTTCTGATGACAAGTCTTCAGGAAAACTTCAGACGATCTCAAGAAGCAGAGTTTTCCCATCGTCTTCTTCCTTGGATGACATCCTGGACAAGGAGGATGAGCTAGACCTTCAAAGCACAGGATCGGAGGACTCCAGATCAAATGATGATTCTCGAATGTACAGCATGGGCAGTGTCAATTCCTTGAACCAGTCACTTGGCTTACAGGAAAGGTTTGGCGTAAGCTCTGCTACCAGCAGGTCAGTCTCTAGAACTGGGTCATTTATGTCAAGATCGGATTCCAGAAGCTCACACGCTAGTGTTGCCGAGCACGTCGCCCGCCAGGACCAAACTGGAGCATTGGACCTCAGCAGCGAGTCCGGAAGTCACTCTTCGTCTTCTCGAGATTCGTCCTCCCCTGATTGGTGCAGCAAAGGCGATAGAAACTGGGATGTTTCCAGCAGTAACAACAAGTCGTTCCCGTTAAAATGCCGCTGGAAGAAAGAGACGCATTCGGCTTGTGTTGCTGAGCCACGCTAAACCCACGACTCTGTACTTTCAAGAAACAATCTTGTTCTAATTTATGTTACATCAAGTGTTACGTATTTTAAAGTGCTTTTACATTCATGTGCTCTAGAACTGAATCTAAAAAAGAAAAAGGAACTTTTTCAAGTCAGCTAAGAATGTTAAACTTTTTCCTTGTGGCATGCAAGAGAAAAAGTTTCACTGATTCAATCAAAGCATGCCCCAAAGACTTAATTTGAAGAGTGTCACTTTGAAAACTGCAGCAAAAACAGAGTTTCCTGAAGCCTTGCGTTGTCTATTAGTGAGAAAACAAGTAACTGCTTGAAAACACCCAAAGTTCCACTCACTGCATAAAAGAAAAGAAAATTAACTGTGCCTCAATGCTTCGATTCAGATCAAATGATTCTGCAGAGACATTCTGCCCAACATCTATACCAATACCGGTATTTCAAACCTTACCCTTCCCTGGTTTTCAGACTTCCTTAGGCCGACAGAGATATGCTATGATGTCCTCTATTGACTACGAACTGTCGGAAGCTGAAAAGAAAAAAGAACTTTAAAACTATTTATTCTTCTATTGTATCATCTATTTTACATGTATATTGACGTACTCAATGGAAGGCATTTTACTGAACGCTTCTCTAGAAATGATATCATAATGTGACATTTTGTATTAGGCGTTAATTCAAAGGTTGTGAACTCATTATAAACTTTGACAATATTTAACACCATTTGAACAAAGTTTGACAATATTTAACACCATTTGAACAAAGTTATTAAATAATTTTGTGGTTTTTTGTTTTTTTTACGTTTAGGCTTGCATGCAGGCAACAGACAGACACACCCACTTATCGAATAGAATATCTGCTGAAATTAGAATCTTAATGCCATGAGCAGATGGCAAGTTTTAAAATGTCTTTTTATCATAGGAAAATCAAAAGTAATAAGTTCACTGAGTGTTCCAGTATTTTCTGGCGCAGAATCTTCTTATGTAATCTTTATTTTTAATCACACTCTCTCTATCTCACTTTCGCATAACCACAGTTATCACCTCACATGACTCCCTCTCTCTTGACCACAGCACAGCAGTCACGATCTCTGCCATCTTTGGACTCCTTGTTTTCAACATTTCTCCCCACCTTGCTCCTAGCAGCCGATGACCAGGGACCATCACCAGCTGAGCACTTGTTGTTCAGCACGTGACCACACTGTTGTCACTGGTGACTCGCTTGTCACGTGTCCACCGTCTTGACCTAAACGTTGAGACAACATTGTAACATCATTGACTCAATTTCATGAGATCAACCTAACAAAAACAATGGAAAGGGGTGGAAGAGGACGTGTTTGGCTTCACTAATCCATACGCATTAATCTAGAATCATATTTCCTGTATGAGAAATCTGTTATTGTCACAATGTAATATTTTAAAAAAAAAAAAAAAAAAAAGAATTATTCTTTAAAGAGAGGTAACCCATATATATTCAAGTGAGGGAAAGATAAAGAAATTGTCTCTCTTTATTCTGTACAGAATAATTATTGCCAATATGGCTAATTGTGATTTATTGTCACACAAATTGATTTAATTTGAAGACCAAGCAATGTGACTGGTGTAGAAATTTACTCGCCTTTTTTTTACCAGAACATAGTATACGGCCACTTTACTGTTGTAGCAATTATCACAATATTCCCTTTTAATACCGAAAGCATTGACATGCTTTTCAATATCGAGTCAAAAGCCTACAGTAAGACTTTTGATTTAGAAGATGAGAACATTATAACATTGGCCTTCCCATTTCTAAATCTTAATTCAACAACAACAAAAGCGATACAGGCCAATAGTTTGTTACACTATTCAATACCATGTTTCTCACTGTTCAGTGCTGTGTCTTACCATTGTCTCGTGTGCCAAACTCTTGTCTTCGAGTATATAGTGTATAGTATATATATACAACAATAATAATCAGAATGCCAAATCATGTAATACCAACGTTTTTTAAAGGTTGATCGATACTTTATACATAAATGCCAATGTGATATATAACCCAAACGTGTATATACATTTGTTTTTTATTATGGATTTATTATGGATTCCGAAGAGCTGAACTTGTGTAACACTGAAACAGAACTTAAAAAAAAAATGAAAGAAACAAAAATACAATGTACGGTCTATTACTTGATCACGTAGCGAAGTCCATTGTAGTAGATCCAATGTAAAGGCTTGTGTTTTTTTACATTTTATTTTTGAAGTAACAAATAGCGGGTCACTCTATTTGCTATGAGATTTGAACCGACTGTTATATGTACATTTTGCGGACATTTAGTAGGAAAAAACTCAGGTTCACGTTTCTCTGTCCCAGAACACTTTTGTCCCTTGACTTTCAGTCTGTACTCCACATCAAACCATCCATTTCAACCAAACTTCATGCATTCGCTGTTTGTATATAGGTCGTGTGCTTAGGTTACTTGCTGTATTCAAAGATATACTTGAAATGATGGAAGATGAAACTTAAAAAATATTGTCTTTCTATTACATTCCCAGAAACCTTTATGACGTGACTGCGCTCATTAATTCCAGTTCCTTAATGTCAGCTCCTTAATGCCAGTTTCCTAATGTCTGTTCGTCAATATGTATGCTACTCAACGATGTAGTATCAATGTCAACTCGTATTGCCTTGTATGCTGGTTAAATGGAGAGAATGTCTTGTATGTACACAAATATGCTTTTTTTAAAAATATGTTGTGACTCAATACAAAAAAACAACTCAATGGTAAAAAAGCAGGCACTCTTGGAATGATTCATTGCTCCGAATTAGTTAAGTGAAACTTTCATGCCAAACTCTCACCCCCCCCCCTCTACATCTACTTACAACATTAACAACAACAAAAATCCATCAATTGAAAATGTTTTTGTGTTTAAACTGTTCTACCTCTATCCAAATCATTCTAACTCTAGTTGTGTTGTTCTTGACCTGAGGACATGTTTGTGACACTAAGTCAAATCATGTATTCATGCGATCTTTTTGTGTGGAAAATACTTCGTGATTAAACATTCAATAAAATATTCGCATTTATCTTTTCGTTTGTTTGTGTGTGGTGTATGTTCAGTTACTTATATGTAATTCTGGATCATTTTACCTTTTTGGAGATAATTTTTCCTTCGCAACTTGTCACGTGACTAAAGAGGTACACATCCCAGGTATTTGTTTCACCAGACGCTGGAACTTTTGCAGCCTTTTCCCTCCTTCTGATGTGTTCACCATCAGTGATCCAGGAACGCTCGTTAATACAGAAAGGGACATAAAGATCTCTCACATTTTTGAATGAATCGACCATAATAACTTTACTGTCTAGAAAAAAATGCTTACATTTCTGAAAAGTAAATTTAAAAAGATAATATTTTAATGGATTAAAAAAAATGTTTTTTGATCTTGTATAGATGCATGACTGAGTGCAAAGCGTCGCTATTACATATAGGTTGTTTTCATTATTGGCTTCAACAAAGCCGCAATGTTCAGTGGTCCAATGATGGGCTGTGTAAAAGGAAGAAATAGTGATATAAAACTTACAAATGGTAGAACCTAGCCTACCGAATGGAACATGTCCTGCTTCATTACTGCCACTACAGCCCATATGGTGCCCACTCCAAATGTGGGAGATCTTTATGATTTTTTTGCAAGGGGGTGCAAGTTGCAACTTATGGATAAAAGTCGGAACTTCAACTTTATTATTATTATTGTTATAGCCCTATGCGATATTAAGTTCACTGTAAATACGTGCTTCATGAAAAACAAAAAAAAACAAAAAAAACTAAACATATGAACAAACTATTTACTTTACACGTTGGTAAGATTATCCGTGCGACCCGTTCTTCCCAACGGTCGATCAAACAAAAAACGCAAACACTTCCAAGATTGTCATTAACATTACTACTGAATTGCTTCTCGTCGCCATGGACAAACCGGCGATGAAGGCTTATCTGGCAGTTATGATATTCTTCTTTACGTTGCAATTCTTGCATCAATTTAGGATGTAGACAAAACAGGTTGAACTGAGCATTATTACGGCCTGAGAAGCGAGACGTTAATGAAGAAACTAACGAATCAAGACACGGAATGTAAAGCCTTGTTCTGTAATAATCCCAAAATACAAACATGTGTTTTTTGTTCGGTGTGTTTGTCGACTGCAAATTCTCGGCAGCACCAACTCAACACTCGGTAACAAGTTAATCTGCAGCAGTCTTGCCTTTCTCAAGATGTGTTCCCTGAAAGTGTTCCTCAGTTTGGTCAAGTGGGTTTTTGATTATGTCATTAATGTGACTGCTGGTGTGCTGTTGAGCAGCCACTTATTCTAAAATGGACAGACATCACGGAAACTGGTTCAAGAACAGATGAATAATTAACAATTAAAAGACAAATCAGAAACACATAAGAAACAGGCACTAATTACACTATTTGTCTGGTTTCACTTACAGCCGTCATTTTAGGACCCGCTAGACAGTCAAAGATTTTCTCGAAGTTGTGCGGGAATGAATTCGTTTTTTTCAGTCCATTGTGTCTCACACAAAAAAAAGGTAAATTTAGCACCAACGCTCTCGCTTGGGACTGTATGGAAGAAATAGATAATCTTCTTGATGATACTAGCAACATATCGTGTATCTGAAACTTCATTCAGGTCATTGATAAGTCTATGAGACGCGCAAGGTCTGTTTTTGGATATTTTTTCACGAATCCTTGCCTGAGCACAGTTTTGATTGCTACCCATGGTAGCATTGGCTTGTAGTTTGTCCATGTGAAAAGTGTACATAATGTACTCGCTGACAATGACGTTAGACACTGGCAGTGCGTCTGTCTTAACAACAAAAACAAATAAAAACAATGAATTCTTCTCGAGTACGATTGCGATCAACAAATCCAACGCTCTGTTCAGTGCTTGAGATATCTCCATTTTTATTACCTAAATTTCAAGAAAACGAAGTTATTTCATGTTGCTACTGCTCGTATACTTTGGTTTCTTGCTGCTGCCAGTGCTCCGTCGATACAAATAAACATTTTGACTCAGATGGCAAGGAAAGAGCTTTTCTTTCTCTCTTTTTTCGTCAACTGGTGGACGTGTTTCACCTGCTAGTTTATCGAGCGCTGACACTGACCGCAACTTCGCAAGACGTAAAAACCTGTACCAAGAAGACTGCACTCTTCAAGAAACTTTCACATTTATCAAATCGAAACATAGCTGGCAAGGATTTGTCTTCAAGACAAAAAAAAAAAAAAACTTCTATCATAGTCTAGGCCTTTACTAAATGTAAAGATAACTAGAATTATGTGCAAATGAAACTAATTATTACGACTAACGGGCTATAGAATATTGAATTGCAAGCCTATAATAAAGCGCACATTGTTGGACATGAACTGCAGATTAGCCTATTCTAGTTTATTACAATAATAGCTTATCCTTATTAACTTTATTTCAGTGGAAGCACTACATGTTAAGTTGCCTCCTAGCAGAAGTCAATTGATTTGAAGGTGTAAAAAAAATGGCTAAAATTTGGCTACTTAGAATTCAGAGGGGTGCTCGAACATGGTCAGCCATAGATTCCTAATAAGCCTAAGCTAGTCAACTACAGATGTTCAGTTGCTACTTAGATTTTAATTGATTTGGTGGTGCAAAAAAAAAAAAAAAAAAAGATTAGAATTTGGTAACTCAGCATCCATCCCCCCCCTGCGGGCGCCCATGCCACCCTGTATTTGCCCTCTTAGTGGGCCTATCCTGTGCGTTTTGTTCCCTCCAACTGTTGGTGTTGTTCTTACACTACACTACTCTCCTCATGACGAAGAATACAAAAAGAAAAATGTAAAATCAACTAGTCTATGCTGGCCGAAGTCATCTAGTGACCAATGGGTGTGGGAGCCGTAGGATACAGAACAAGAAATGACGCTCTTCAACCCTACAAAGACAGAAACAATCAAATCCTACATCGACTTTCTTAAGAGAATCATTTTCAGGTGCTTTTTTTAAAATATTAGTCACACTGTGCAGAAAAGTTCTGCAGAAACATTTAAGTCTCACCTAGCTAACGCTTAAAAGCTATGGAGCGCTAAATTATTCTAGACCTTTTAAAATTATTCGATTTTAATCCTTTTGATCCCCACAGCGCTAAAAAAAAAATAAAAATAAAATCTTTAACGAAATCGTTTTAATAAAAAAATGTGTAACCTATCCTATAAGGATAAGTCTTCATTTCTTTTTTTGTGAGAAAAAAAAAGGGGGGAGGGTAAGTGGAGAACGGGGTGCTGATTGTGTGTTTGGGAGGATACAAGTTCTAGGTTCTGGTGACTTCAATAAAGATCAATTTTAGTATCCACCCGGTAGTGTATTGAACTTCTTAATGTTGAACTTGAATCTGTTTTATTAAGAATTTGCTGTAGTTGCTACACACACACACACGCACGTACTCTCACACACACACATACATATATATATATATATATATATATATATATATATATATATATATATATATATATATATGTATATATATATATATATATATATATCGCTTTTCGCATGAGGTCGTCCTCCATGCGGGAAAGGTGTCCGATCCTGCGCAGCTATTGAATGGTAAATAGTGCTTCTTTACTGTCCTACTAGTCTCCTTTATTTGCCAAGTAGTCTCGCAAGCGTGAGCCCATTATGGAGCAGAGACACCTTTCAGTGAAACACTCAATGAGCTTTAGATGCCTTGCATAGAGCATCCAGGTCTCAGAGCCATTCACAAGTGTGGAGAGAACCAGTGGCGTAGAGCATCCAGGTCTCAGAGCCATTCACAAGTGTGGAATGAACCAGTGGCATAGAGCATCCATGTCTCAGAGCTATTCACAAGTGTGGAGAGAACCAGTGGCTTAGAGCATCCAGGTCTCAGAGCCTTTCAAAAGTGTGGAGAGAACCAGTGGCGTAGAGCATCCAGGTCTCAGAGCCATTCACAAGTGTGGAATGAACCAGTGGCATAGAGCATCCATGTCTCAGAGCTATTCACAAGTGTGGAGAGAACCAGTGGCTTAGAGCATCCAGGTCTCAGAGCCTTTCAAAAGTGTGGAGAGAACCAGTGGCTTAGAGCTTTTCAAAAGTGTGGAGAGAACCAGTGGCATAGAGGAAAGTAGCTGGCAGCTGATGGTATCTGAAAGAGACAGTCAAAGAGCTCTCACATAGCACTAGCGGATCCAGAACTTTGGAGTGGGGGGGCCATTTTTTTTCCAAACCCTAACCCTAACTTCTAGTAAACCCTAACCCTATGCATAAACGTGCGTACAGCATATATATATATATATATATGAGAATAAAATAGAGCAGTGTTTCTCAAGATAAAAAAGTCATGTTGAGGCCTTTCTCTTGCAAGCTTGGGGGTCTGGGTGGAGCGCTGTAAGACTTTTCCAGTGGGGTTCGGGGCGCCAAAAGCGTTTTCTTGCATTCTTCACTGAAGAAACGCATTCTCCTGACATTTATAGCTCATTATCTATCAGTGGGGTTCAGGGCGAAGCCCCGACGCAAAAAGCGTTTTTTTGCATTCTTCACTGCAGAGACGCATTCTCCTGACATTTATAGCTCATTATTCATCAGTGGGGTTCGGGTCAAAGCCCATTCACGAAAAGCGTTTTCTTGCATTCTTCGCTGAAGAAACGCATTCTCCTGACCTAAAGCTCATTATTCATCCTATTATAAAGGACCTTTTGAATAATGTTGAAAAATATTCTAATATAAATTTTTACGCCCTTAATACATTGCAAATAAAACCGATTTGTTCCTTGAAAAGATAAGATACCCCACATCTTTAGATTAAGGCTTTGAGGATCGCTTAAAAAAAATGATTCGATAAATAATAATCAATAAAATACAAGCATAAATTGTGAGTTATAGTCCCAAACTTATTTAACATCTCAATCGTGACTCTTATACTGAAACATTTCGTTTGAATTAAAACTTTTCCAAAGCAAAGTCTTTCTTAAAATAATTAAGATAAATACATAAACTCTGGAAAGGGGAGGGAGCGATAAAGTGAAAATGATTAATCCTTACTCCTTTTCATAACTTCTGCTAATGATTGCATTTGGCATTAAAGAATAGGGGTGGGGCGACTCGATATAAGAATTTAATTTTATAGCATGTATAAATTATATTAGTGACAGATTTTTTTTATTTTGTAATTTCTTAACTATAATACAAAAAGAAAAAGTATTGGTTTGTCCCATGGGGGGAAGGTGATTGCATGTGTCGCCCCTCCCACCTGGTACAATTTTTTTTCATTTGATATTTACTAATGATAAAATTTGAGATTAGAGTGTGGTGCGACATAATATACAATGGGTTCACGTAGTTTATATTATATACATATTCAACAAATTTTGTTCACATACAATGATTTCTCCATAAAAATAGGACCGCCCCCCCCCCACTCAGAGGGCTAGAGTGGGGAGGGCAGTACATGCAATCGCCCCCCCCCCCCTTACCCCACCGAATCGGCAAATACCTGAAGGAGAGCGACACAATATAAAATTTATATATTAATTCAACTAATTTTGTTCACAAACTATGATTTCTCCGAAAAGTAGGACCAGAGGAAAGTCCTTGTAAAGGACAGGTGCAGAAGACGTTTAGAAAAGTAATAGTCCGACGGCGGAAAACGGCTTTGTCTGCATCAGATGTGGGAAAATATGTAGGTTCAAACTGGGTTTGTGTAGTCATTTGAAACACTGCACTCATCCTTAATCTACAAGTACTACGAAATAGACTCTATTTCATAAATAAGAGTTTTACAAAGGGAAGCAATGCTGCGAATTAAATATATGATAAAAAGACATGGATTACTTTTCTTTTACCTAATGTTTAGTACGAGTTATTCTTATCTTGGAGTTGCGTTAACCTGTTGTTGTTGGGGGAGGGCAATCGTTGGATTAGTTTACATCAGGGCCGACCTCAGACATAGGCAAAGTAGGCAACCGCCTAAGTCCTATAATCGGTGGGGGCCTGGCACAGGACACTTTATATTTTTTAAATTATTTTTTTAAAATTTATATCCTCTAATATAAATAGATAGTCGGAGGACCTATTGGTTGGCTCCAAATGAAATAGAAAAATATAAAGCAAAAAAAATAAAGCGATAAAATAAGCAATTTATTAAAACCATAACGTACTTCAACGATAACATCGAGGACAATTCTCGCTATTTCTTCTTTAAGAAACAAATAATGGCTTGTTTTTAGTATTTTTTTTTAAAAGTACTTTTGTACAATTTTTTTTTACAACACAAGTTTCAAAGCAAAGGAGAAACTTGCCATGGTATTTTACTTTTCAAAGTTGAGGAAAAACAACGACAGCAAGAAAAAAACAACAGCTTACAAAACTTTTGTATTGTTCATTAATCGAACCACACAATATTTCTGTGCTGCCAGCAAATTTCGAAAAGGACGACGAATGTTGACCATGCTAGTTTTTCGGAGGGTCAAAAGTTGACCATGCTATTTCTATAGAATATTGAGGATACACATAATTAAATGACATCTAGAAAAGATGACCTGTTTACAAGGCTTATATTAACTCAACCCGGCTTTTGGTCTGTCTGGGTGGATTCTTTTGCACTTTTTTATTTCTTCAACTTCCCATTCTAGGATCAAGTTGAAATTGCGCACAATTATACATTGTCTATGACAACTCTTTAATCAATAAAAAATACCAATTAGCTAATCATTAGTGGTAATTAATTAATGTTGCTTTATATAGAAAAAGGGTAGATAAAACTTGCAATATTTATAAATATGGCTCTACCTTAGCTTAATAGAGGCTATGTTTTTAAAAAGACATATTTATATTTGTTTGTTGCTTGAAGACTTCAGCAATATCTGTAATTGGTATACAGAAAAACTGTATTAAAATCTGCCACTCAAGACCCGAGACTTTGTTGTCATAATAACACATTATTTGACAAAATCCGCCTCATTTAAACATTGTACTTTCACTTTTCCTCCTAGTCACTTATTCAGCTTTTTAACAAATATTCTTTGCTCATTTTAGGCTTTTTACGACAAACAAAAGTGTTAAGGGAGATCATGCAAATTGAGATGACAAATATTGGATCCATATATATTGTTGTAAACCTGGTGGTGACACAGATGGGGGTAGTGCTGTGTGCTTTTAGCCTACCCAAATCGCCACAGTCCAACGCAGGACGAGCGGTTAACTGTGACCAGTGACAGCACACGCCAGTTCGGCAACGACCTGTGTGTAAATATTACGCACGCAAGTCACGGCGATTGTGATCATTCTGAGTGGTCAAGAACGTTCCATCCCATTCTAGAAGGCCAGTAGAGACTCTATATGAGACTGGACTTCACGTTACCTCGTAATGTGACCAGACGAGGCGAAGTTAGAAACAGAACAGTGTGTGAAGTCAGGTGGAGCAAGGCTAGGTTTTGGACAGTTAGTGTGATGTTGCCAACTGTACAGTATTTGTAACGTATTTGAAATGAAACTGTTACTGATACTTTGGAGCCCTGAGTTGTGAGGTTCTTTAGGTTCGTTGTGTCGTGTGGTGCAGTTTGAAGAGAGCCTGGATAGTAGGAGAGAGACGTAACAATATTGTAACTTTCTCCACTCTCCAGACTCTCTGCACCACATGACACAAAGAACTTAAAGAACCTCACAACTCAGGGCTCCAAAGTATCAGTAACAGTTTCATTTCAAATTTAATTTCAAATACATCACAAATACTGCACAGTTGGCAATAACATTACACTGACTGTCCAAAAACGTAGCCTCTGCTCTGGACTAACTTCACACACCGTGCTGGTTCTGACTTCTCCTCGTACTGGTCACATTGCGAGGTAAAGTGAAGTGTCTCATATAGGGTCCCTACCGGCATTCTAGAATCGGATGGAACGTCGCTTGACCACTGGTTGATAACAATCGCCGTGACTTGGTGT
The DNA here is from genome assembly GCA_030265305.1 of Biomphalaria pfeifferi. Classification (NCBI taxonomy): domain Eukaryota; kingdom Metazoa; phylum Mollusca; class Gastropoda; family Planorbidae; genus Biomphalaria; species Biomphalaria pfeifferi. Next base: position 1,659,823 of record JASAOG010000043.1, on the reverse strand, counting down.
TCGTAATATTTATAACACGGTTCTTTGCCGAACTGGCGTGTACTGTTACTTGTCACGGTTGACCGCTCGTCTAGCGCTGGCCTGGGACGATTTGCGTAGTCTAAAACACACACAGCATTACCCCCATCTGTGTCACCACCAGGTTTATAACATGTTACCAACTTACCAGCCAAGTACACTCTATAGAACGACTAGGACTGCTTCATGACAAGCCATGAAATGTTAATTTGATTAGCTAATTTATTTAATAATATAAGTTACTCTAAATAATATTTCTATTTGACAGCAATCGGAACAAATTTTTCGTTTTTTCATACAACTAAGTTTGTGTACAACTTTATTATTCTAGGTAAATTGTTGATACATATGATATATTGTAGTGTGTCGTATGAAAGATGGAAGAAAGAATGATGCGCGGTCAAGGTTAATATAACTAACTATATAACTATATAAAGAATGATTCACGTGACTTTATATTGATCTACTGAAATATCTCCCACAATTCAGGATACTCGTTGGGTCAAAGGTCATTCAGGAACCGATTGATTATTGAAAGAGTTTGAATGGACTTCATTCACCAAAACAACATTTAGCCACGTAGTTCTCTATATCTTCTATACAAATTACGTAACACACACAGGCTGTCACGTGACAGTTTTTTTTTCATTGTTTTATCAATATTATCACGTGACAAAATGTTGTTTGTTTACGATTGGTGAGTGAGGTCCATTCAAATTCAAGAATTTCGGAGGCGCAGTGGTTCGAATCCTGGTGAATACTGGGATTTTTAATTTCGGGAAATTTGTGCGCCTGTGAGTCCACCCAGCTCCAATGACACTTGTTGGCACCTTCGTTAACAAAAACAGATTTCATCATCTGCCTTAGAGATCGCAAGGTCTGAAAAGGGGAACTTGTACAAGAATTTCAATTGTCGTGGCATTGAAGTTTAGAATCCACTGTATGCTTTCAAATCTAAAGTCTTACTGTCAAGTTGATCCAATCGACATGAAGTCCCATGCAGATAGAGAAAAAGATACGAATAGATTCTCCGAAGAGAAACATATTCTTTGACTAAGTACTATTTGAAGAAAGTGCATAGAGTACCATTTGTGTCTTTGTTGGCATGACTGTTGAGCTAATGTCGAAAGTCACATCGTCTGAGAAATATTTGGTCTACTTAATGTCGTTATGTGACTGAAATGTTCCATCAGCTACAATGCAAGGATGTACGTTTTTTTTATGTTCACTTTGTTTTGTTTGTGTGGCCTCTGTAATGATATGGATGGTTTCTTGTTCGTGTGGCTCAGCATTATAGCCTAAATAGTCCCTGGTTCGAACATTTCCGCAAGGCTAGGATGTAATGTTCAGTTCCGAAAGAGCATCCTAAGCAGGACTATGGGGCGAAGAAACGAAGATGTCCCTTCTTTTTGTCTTCCAATGGATGTGCAGGTAAAGTGAAGTTTTAACTATTCGCAAGATATTTTACAAGATCAAAGAAGAATTTAATGTACAATAGCGTACCGAGTGTAGAGACGCACTTTAGCTGACTGCTAGTGAAGGATCACGTGTGATGACATAAATTCAAAGAGAGACTATAGTTAGATATAGATAAATAGACAGTTGAGGCTTTTTTTTTATAGGAACAACATCTGTGTTATAGAGACTGAGAGTAGACCTATACCGTTCTGGAGTAAACATTCATATTTGATCTATGTCTGTTGATTTACTTTATTGTAAATGTCTCGATCTGTAACTCAAAAGTAATACCATGGGTACAGAAATATTCAATCTTCTGATCAGCACCAACTCTACAGATCCAAATATTACAATAGCTTATATACGTACTGTTTTGATTGATTTAATAATTTTACTTTATAGAGTTGTTGTTTTTGTTGTTAGGCTTTCTGTTGTTCTTGTTTTCCTCTGAGATCTCTTGATGTCCGTCTGAATTTCTTGTCCTCTACCGTTATTTCATGTTTTGTTATTTAAAAACAACGTGAGGACATTGCCTGTGACTCAGATGTGCATAAGATAAAGAAGGAAATTGTGGAAGTTATTTCCTATTTTGCAGTTTACCGGTAACATAATCTGGTACCGACATGTACTTTTCTTTCACCATTCATCAAAAAAACAAGTGTCAAAATATCAAATAGTTGACAACCTACACAGCATGAATTTTAACAATGACATCACAGGACGGCTAGCAATATAAAGCTTGCTGGATGTATAGCTTAGAATACTTAGAAACTTCCGAAATGTCTCCTACAAAAACGGCCCTGTAAATAAGACAATTCGAAACAGGATCACAATCGGGTCCCAAGATGACCTATTGATCTGTGGCATTTTACGTCTCGAGAGACGATCTTTTCCCTTTGCAACTTCTTGTGTGACTAAAGAGGCCAATCCTTGATACACAGCTGCGATCGCAGGTTGGGCATATATAATCACCAGGCGCCGTTGCATTTTCACCCTTCTTTCTGCTTCTGTTGTGTATGACATCTGCAATCTTTGACCCTTCCTTTATGCTTTCTCTCCATGAGAATCTGTCCAGTGCCACCTCTTTCCAGTTGCCAGTGTCGATTTCGAAGAGCTTCATGTCGCGTTTGCATACATCCGTATAACGTGAAAGTGGGCGACCAGCGGCTCTCCTGCCTTCTATTAGATCGCCATATAGCTTGTCCTGTGGAAGTCGACCTACTGGCATTCTATGAACGTGGCCAAGTCAGCCAAGGCATCTGCTGCTGATAACAGAGCGGATGCCCTGGCACACTGCTCTTTGTAGCACTTCCTCATTGGTTATCTTATCTTGCCACCTTATTTTAAAGATCCGCCTTAGGCATCGAAGGTGGAAAACATTCAGCTTTTTTTCCTGCCATGAGTAGGTTGACCAAGTTTCACTTCCGTACAGCAAGGTGCTCAACACACAGGTCCGGTAGACTAGGGCTTTAGTACTGTTAGTCAGCAATATGTTGTCCCAGACTCTTTTCTGCAGCCGTGACATGGTGGCCATTGCCTTGGCTATCCTGTTGTTTATGTCTTTATCCAGTAGAGTGTTGTTGGATATGATGGAGCCAAGGTAACAAAAGTGATCAACAATTTCTAGTGGTTGGCCATTAATGCTTACTTGAGGTGCAGTGTTTGTGTTTTGGACAAGTATCTTAGTCTTGCTTTGACTGATGTCAAGCAGCAGATAGTTTGTCAACCAGGGACTGTAGCTGAGTATCAGAATCAGCCACAATAGCTGCATCATCAGCATACAGGAGTTCCCTGACGAGTAGCTTCTTAACCTTGGTTTTTGCCCGCAGCCTTGATACATTAAATAGTTTTCCAGAGGATCTTGTATGGAGAAAGACACCTTTGTTTAGGTCGTTGTACGCATAATGCAGTAGACAGGAGAAGAATATGCCAAACAGAGTAGATGCGAGCACACATCCCTGCTTGACACCACTGCAAACCTCTAAAGGTGCTGATTGGGCTCCATTGAATTTGACAGTACATTTAGTTTCCTCGTAAAAACACTCAATGAACTTCGGTAGTTTGGGAGGGCAACCTATTTTCCTCAGGAGTTTGAAAAGGCCACTTCTGCTGACCATGTCAAAAGCTTTAGTCAGATCAACAAAAACGATGTAAAGGTGTCTGTCTCTCTCTCTGAATTTCTCCTGCAGTAGTCGTAGAGAAGATATCATGTCTATAGTGGATCTACCACTCCTGAATACACACTAAGACTCTGGGTAGACTCTAGAAGCTATCACTTGCAGCCTGGATAGTGCCACTCTAGCAAAGATCTTGCCCACTATACTGAGGAGAAAGATACCCCTGTAATTGTTGCAGTCACTCCGATCCCCATTGTTCTTGTATACTGTGACTATAGTTGCGTCACGCATGTCCTGTGGGACATGACCTGTTTCCCAACAGCGGCAGAGGAGAATATAGAGTTCAGGGAGCAGGAGTGATTCGTTGACTTTCACTACTTCCACTGGGATACCATCACTCCCAGGAGATTTTCTATTTTTTATGCAGTTAATTGCTTTTTTGAGGTCACTAAGGCCGGAAGCTCATCTAGGCATTCCAGTACTGGAAGATCTGGTAGAGAAGCCAGGGCGACATCGTCTATTGTATTCTGTGTGGCCTATTGATCACTGTCAGCAAAAAGCTAACTTAAACTGTTTGGCTATATTACAAGGTCCTTAGGACTCTCAAAGACCTTCCTGCAGGAAAATTTAGCAGACAGAGAAAGCGATTGTAAGACAACAAGGAATGAACGGTTCTGTCATTGAAAGAGATTTTAGTCAAGGCTTAAGACAGAGAAGAATGGAGAAAGACGGTCTACAGATCATGAGTGGTGCCCCAAAGGTCCAACAGATTAAAGGATAGATGAAGGTGAAGATGTATAACGTAGCCACTTATAGAAATGCATTGTTTTTGTTTTCGCAATTGATTCATGACTTTCAGATGTTACTCTAGAAATAAAGATGATTACATCATAGCCTTAAAGCAGTGCTTCTCAGATTATCACTAGTGCCCCCCCCCCACCTAAAAAATTACGCTCGTGTCCCACACATTCATGGGAAATATCAAATTGAGACTATGTAATATTAAAAAGTAATTAATGATAATTAGAAAGAAAAAAAACTATTTCTTTCGATTAGCACCTGTGTCATAAAGTCAGCTAATTTATCATGAGCTAATCTAGCGTATCATAAAATCAGCTAGTGTACCATTAGGTCATCTAGTGAATCAGATAGTCATCTAGTGTATCATGAAGTCATCTAGTGTATCAAGAGGGTATCTCGTGTATCATGAAATTATCAGCTAATGTACCATTAGGTCATCTAGTGAATCAGATAGTCATCTAGTGTATCATGAAGTCATCTAGTGTATCATGAGGGCATCTCGTGTATCATGAAGTCATCTAGTGTATCATGAGGGCATCTAGTGTATCATAAGGTCAACCAGTGTATCTTGAGGTCAGCTAGTGGTATCGCGTTGCCAGAGAGAGTATCGTGTACCAACGAGGGTATCGTAAGTTGAGTACAGTTTGTGATGTAGTCATCACTAATTGAGATATACTCTTCACTAGGACACTGTTTATAGTTTCTCTTGTTAAATCACAGAATACCGCAATCACAACTGCAAGTAATGTATAACCCCTTCAGTATAAGACTCTCACAATCATATGGTATCAGATGGTGTCTTCTTCTTTTATTGCCATCTCATAATCACAACTTAAAGCAATAAAATTCAATATGAATATCTGTTTATAGTTTTGCATTCTGATGACCTACTTTTCAATCTTGTGCAAGCTATACCTATGTCACTAGTGTCATATAAACCATTCTTGTCCATTGTCGACATTTCAATACAAACCTTTCGACTGTGACGTGACGCCGCTAAACTTGAATACTTCCGAAAGGAAGGCTTCTGTGTCGGGAAACAGAAACGTACCAATGTTCGCACACAACTTTGGTAAGGAAAAGGTTTTCTTCAACGTCTTTTTTCTTCCGCCGTTCATGCGAATCATAAACATCCTCTTGACTATACCCCAGCTTTTCTTAGAGCCCCCACTCCACTTGTCCTATGGCGCCCCACTCTCCCCAGAAATTCTTTTTTTCCTGGTGTTCTGTACAGACGAAATATGACATAAGCTGATGCTGAAGAAAGGAGGTACTCAAGTAGTGACAAGCTCAATTCTCATCTTTTAAAAATATTTAAAATGTTGGGTGTTTTTTTTTTTAGGGTGGTGACATAAATAGAATATTTTTTTTATGTAACGAAAGTATGCCATTGATGTAGCAGAATAATCGAGTGCTATGTTGGACAAAAATGTAATGCAAAACAGTTGCTGTAGATATTTTTTGCTGTAGATATTATTTCTTGTATGATTCTTGCATTATATGTTTTTTAAAATTTATTTTGGGGAAAATCAATTTAAAAAAAAAGGAGAATACCAGTTAGGTAGAAGAAGAAAATAAGCTACGAATGTTTATTGTTTAGGTTTAAATTAGTATTTTATTAAAACAGCTTCTAGACTGTGATATTACATTATTGTTTGTTGTGATATATTACGTCATTGTTTGGTGTGATATATTACATTATTGTTTATTTTGATACATTACGTCATTGTTTGTTGTGATATATTACGTCATTGTTTGTTTTGATACATTACGTCATTGTTTGTTGTGATATATTACGTCTTTATTTGTTGTCATGGTTTTGTGAAAACTGCCTGTCAGGGTGTGGCGTAATAAAAGGAGAGACTTTACTGAAACACAACGACCAGTAAACTCCGACACCCAACATCGGATCAAGCTGAACTTTCGCACAATTATTTCCTTTACCTGACAACACAAGAATCAATACAAAAAATAAATAACCAATTAGTTTATTAATTATTGGTACTAAATGACTTTCTCAGGTATCTCAAATAAGGGAATGAAATAGTACTTGACTGAAGTGGTGGTATAAGCTGAATTAGTCCCCTTTATATTAGGCTGCGTCTCAGTCTTAGTGAACAGAAACATGAAATAGAATAATAGATAATTATACAATCTTCCTTGTTCATAGATTCTGCGCTAGCAGAGTGGTTACCGCGTTGGCTTGAGAAGCATGAGAAGGCTTTAGCTCTCAAGGTCATTCACTTTTTTTTCCCCTTTATTTTTTTAAATGCTATTTTATTGTTAGTCTAGATCTATTACGAAATTTAATGACATGACTGATCCAGACTAATTGATACAAGTACGCCTAATATAAGCTTTGTTTGTTTTCTTGCTTAAAAGTATATGTTACTTTTTGTGTATTTTATAGCACCACAGAATCAATTTTAATTTTATAAGCTCTTCAATTTCTAGCACAAAATAATTTGCATATAAGGAAGCATTAGACTTTCCCTCTATGAATTTAGATTATTTAAAAAACAAAGTGGGCATCTAACTAGAGATAATTACAGTAATTAGCGGATTTGATGTTTGTAAAATGTTTTATATGTTTTGGATGTTCCTTCAGAGTTGAAGATAATTACTTCCTAGTCCAAACCTCCCGCTGGACGACGGGGGATGGGAGCGGGCAGGGTTTGAACCCTGGACCATCGATAAATCTGAACGACAGTCCAGCGCGCAAACGGCACGACCACGCATTAAGATATTGTTACGATTATAGCTCAATTTTTTAAAAAATTATTGGTTGGTAACAGTGCAGCTCGATTCAGCGTCCTTGATATTGTTAAGTTTATCTTGAAAATCTCCAATAGTGTAGAAGTGTTAAATGTTTCATTTCTGTGCTATCAAATACAACATGTAAAAAGGGTTCAACATGTCCTTTTTCTGGTCAGCCAATCAGTAGCCTAGTCATATGCAAATTTGAAATCGTTCCAAACTTAATCTGTATTATTTCACTCAAGTGGGGGGGGGGGGAGTTTACATCGTCTGCTTTCGTGATGAATATATCTCTAACAGGATTTAAATATGTTTAGAACTAAACAGACTTCATACGCATATACAATTCATACATAACTTCATACATTACTATATGTATACATAAAAATTGAAAAAGAGAGCTTTGTACTACTAATACAAGACACAGCAAAGGAAAAGATTTATTGTAAACAATTTTGTTTATTGATTGATTGCATTGTCATACAAGTCAAAATGATTTAAATTTATTTAGTTGGCATTCAGTTGATACAAACAAAGTACATACATAAACTGTAAAGTACATACATAAACTGTAAAGTACATACATAAACTGTAAAGTACATACATAAACTGTAAAGTACATACATAAACTGTAAAGTACATACATAAACTGTAAAGTACATACATAAACTGTAAAGTACATACATAAACTGTAAAGTACATACATAAACTGTAAAGTACATACATAAACTGTAAAGTAAATTTATAAACTGTAAAGTACATACATAAACTGTTCAAAGAAGCGTACCAATGATTCGCTTGCAATGTTGAATCCACTTCACCCCAAAGTTCATCCAGATTATTAGCAAGCGACGTGGGGTTATAGACAATAGAATGCTGGGCACGAGGAGAAAAAAGGTGTATCTATCTGTACATTTACAAAAATAGTTTCCAATGCATGTACCATATTGTACCACCTTTTACAAGTAATAGTGCCATGACACTCAATGTTTGGTCAAAGTAATCATCTCCCTTTCAATGGCCCCTCTGGGTCCTTATTACTCGTTGGCATGGGCGCAATAACATGGTTGGTACGCCACTGATTTCATTGTGTTATTCGTAATTTTAAAACATTTTTTTTTCAATAAAATTTATTTTAGCCAATTTATATAGTATTTTCTTCTTGTGATAAGCTAATAATTAATTTGAGATATTTAGGAAAAAAAGGGACATAGGAATAAAGATACAAGTAAAAGTACTTCTTTCATACATTGCGATCTTTAGTAGTGGATGATGTAAAGTTCATTTATTTCTAACTTACACAGTTAAGGGGATATTACGTGGCCAGTACAACGACAAAACGCTGTTACTTCTCTAATGTCGAGAGTTAGAGCTGGATGGACTCAGGGCCATCCTAAAAATCACGCAGTTCAAAATCCTAGTCTTCAGCAGGATTCAAACTCGTTATTCTTCTGTTAGGAAGCAAAGCGACACTGAGCCACCAGGCACCAAAGACACTATTGGACAAAATACCCATGAGTCCTGTTGCTTGATGTGTACAAAATGCCCATGAGTCCTGGTGCTTGATGTGTACAAAATGCCCATGAGTCCTGGTGTTTAATGTGTACAAAATGCCCTTTAGTCCTGGTGTTTAATGTGTACAAAATTCCATTAAACCCAAGTTTAATTCCACTAAACCCAAGTTTGGCAAGACGTAACCTTCTCTTATTGTTTCTAAATAAGCTGCTCGGTATAGTAAGTACATTATATAGATTTAAATCTTGTAAAGTTTCATTGATTGTAAAAACTGTTGAGACAATTTTAATAAATCGTTTATTGCTATTTTTTCCCCAGCCCCCATTGGCACATTAGAGGGAAAGCACTCTTCTAGCTACCAAGGCTAAATTCTGCCATTTCTAGCTCCAGGGCTAAATACTGCCACTTAACATTCTTTTATCAAACGAAGTTATGGGAAGTAACAGTTCTGCTCCAATGAGCGTCTTATGTGATATGAATGAGATACTAAAGACGGTTGATTGTTGTGCTGGCCACATGACACACCCTACTACGTCTCCTGCCCTACTGACTGCAAGTTCTCAAATGGGTACCCTCAAGGCTAACCTACTATGTGACGACATATATGTATGAAAATGATTATTCTAATCCTTTGCACTCATAGTATTATGTGACCAGACTCATGCCAATGGAAGTTAGGGTGATGTTGGGATGTGTCTTAATTGTGTCATTATTGCATTAACTCTTGAAACAAATTAAACATGTTTTTAAAGACATATAAGCTAGCTGTACAACATGATTCTGATTTTCCTTGATACCACTACAGGACAATTAGTTGGGTTCTCCTTATTTTGGATTATGGATACCACGACATTTGCTACATTTCATTTATATAGTAGATAAACATGATTTCTTTATGAGGTGAGCTGTAAAAGAAAACAGTATTTTTTCCCTTAAATTTATTACACAGGTATAAGACCAAATTGTTTTTGCACTTTGCAAAGTGAGGTGCCTCTTATTGACAGTTCTTGACTAGAAGACTTGACTAGAAGCAATAATTTGAAAAATAAAAGATGAAAGTATTTACAAATCAAATCTTCTCAGAGTTCCAATTTTTATACAGAATAGTATAATAATAAGATCTTCATATGAAATAGAAATAATGTTTCGTTGTGTACCCATGAGTCCTGGTGTTTAATGTGTACAAAATGCCCATGAGTCCTGGTGCTTGATGTGTACAAAATACCCATGAGTCCTGGTGCTTGATGTGTACAAAATGCCCATGAGTCCTGGTGCTTGATGTGTACAAAATACCCATGAGTCCTGGTGTTTAATGTGTACAAAATACCCATGAGTCCTGGTGCTTGATGTGTACAAAATACCCATGAGTCCTGGTGTTTAATGTGTACAAAATACTGCCACTTAACATTCTTTTATCAAACGAAGTTATGGGAAGTAACAGTTCTGCTCCAATGAGCGTCTTATGTGATATGAATGAGATACTAAAGACGGTTGATTGTTGTGCTGGCCACATGACACACCCTACTACGTCTCCTGCCCTACTGACTGCAAGTTCTCAAATGGGTACCCTCAAGGCTAACCTACTATGTGACGACATATATGTATGAAAATGATTATTCTAATCCTTTGCACTCATAGTATTATGTGACCAGACTCATGCCAATGGAAGTTAGGGTGATGTTGGGATGTGTCTTAATTGTGTCATTATTGCATTAACTCTTGAAACAAATTAAACATGTTTTTAAAGACATATAAGCTAGCTGTACAACATGATTCTGATTTTCCTTGATACCACTACAGGACAATTAGTTGGGTTCTCCTTATTTTGGATTATGGATACCACGACATTTGCTACATTTCATTTATATAGTAGATAAACATGATTTCTTTATGAGGTGAGCTGTAAAAGAAAACAGTATTTTTTCCCTTAAATTTATTACACAGGTATAAGACCAAATTGTTTTTGCACTTTGCAAAGTGAGGTGCCTCTTATTGACAGTTCTTGACTAGAAGACTTGACTAGAAGCAATAATTTGAAAAATAAAAGATGAAAGTATTTACAAATCAAATCTTCTCAGAGTTCCAATTTTTATACAGAATAGTATAATAATAAGATCTTCATATGAAATAGAAATAATGTTTCGTTGTGTACCCATGAGTCCTGGTGTTTAATGTGTACAAAATGCCCATGAGTCCTGGTGCTTGATGTGTACAAAATACCCATGAGTCCTGGTGCTTGATGTGTACAAAATGCCCATGAGTCCTGGTGCTTGATGTGTACAAAATACCCATGAGTCCTGGTGTTTAATGTGTACAAAATACCCATGAGTCCTGGTGCTTGATGTGTACAAAATACCCATGAGTCCTGGTGTTTAATGTGTACAAAATACTGCCACTTAACATTCTTTTATCAAACGAAGTTATGGGAAGTAACAGTTCTGCTCCAATGAGCGTCTTATGTGATATGAATGAGATACTAAAGACGGTTGATTGTTGTGCTGGCCACATGACACACCCTACTACGTCTCCTGCCCTACTGACTGCAAGTTCTCAAATGGGTACCCTCAAGGCTAACCTACTATGTGACGACATATATGTATGAAAATGATTATTCTAATCCTTTGCACTCATAGTATTATGTGACCAGACTCATGCCAATGGAAGTTAGGGTGATGTTGGGATGTGTCTTAATTGTGTCATTATTGCATTAACTCTTGAAACAAATTAAACATGTTTTTAAAGACATATAAGCTAGCTGTACAACATGATTCTGATTTTCCTTGATACCACTACAGGACAATTAGTTGGGTTCTCCTTATTTTGGATTATGGATACCACGACATTTGCTACATTTCATTTATATAGTAGATAAACATGATTTCTTTATGAGGTGAGCTGTAAAAGAAAACAGTATTTTTTCCCTTAAATTTATTACACAGGTATAAGACCAAATTGTTTTTGCACTTTGCAAAGTGAGGTGCCTCTTATTGACAGTTCTTGACTAGAAGACTTGACTAGAAGCAATAATTTGAAAAATAAAAGATGAAAGTATTTACAAATCAAATCTTCTCAGAGTTCCAATTTTTATACAGAATAGTATAATAATAAGATCTTCATATGAAATAGAAATAATGTTTCGTTGTGTACCCATGAGTCCTGGTGTTTAATGTGTACAAAATGCCCATGAGTCCTGGTGCTTGATGTGTACAAAATACCCATGAGTCCTGGTGCTTGATGTGTACAAAATGCCCATGAGTCCTGGTGCTTGATGTGTACAAAATACCCATGAGTCCTGGTGTTTAATGTGTACAAAATACCCATGAGTCCTGGTGCTTGATGTGTACAAAATACCCATGAGTCCTGGTGTTTAATGTGTACAAAATACTGCCACTTAACATTCTTTTATCAAACGAAGTTATGGGAAGTAACAGTTCTGCTCCAATGAGCGTCTTATGTGATATGAATGAGATACTAAAGACGGTTGATTGTTGTGCTGGCCACATGACACACCCTACTACGTCTCCTGCCCTACTGACTGCAAGTTCTCAAATGGGTACCCTCAAGGCTAACCTACTATGTGACGACATATATGTATGAAAATGATTATTCTAATCCTTTGTACTCATAGTATTATGTGACCAGACTCATGCCAATGGAAGTTAGGGTGTTGTTGGGATGTGTCTTAATTGTGTCATTATTGCATTAACTCTTGAAACAAATTAAACATGTTTTTAAAGACATATAAGCTAGCTGTACAACATGATTCTGATTTTCCTTGATACCACTACAGGACAATTAGTTGGGTTCTCCTTATTTTGGATTATGGATACCACGACATTTGCTACATTTCATTTATATAGTAGATAAACATGATTTCTTTATGAGGTGAGCTGTAAAAGAAAACAGTATTTTTTCCCTTAAATTTATTACACAGGTATAAGACCAAATTGTTTTTGCACTTTGCAAAGTGAGGTGCCTCTTATTGACAGTTCTTGACTAGAAGACTTGACTAGAAGCAATAATTTGAAAAATAAAAGATGAAAGTATTTACAAATTAAATCTTCTCAGAGTTCCAATTTTTATACAGAATAGTATAATAATAAGATCTTCATATGAAATAGAAATAATGTTTCGTTGTGTACCCATGAGTCCTGGTGTTTAATGTGTACAAAATGCCCATGAGTCCTGGTGCTTGATGTGTACAAAATACCCATGAGTCCTGGTGCTTGATGTGTACAAAATGCCCATGAGTCCTGGTGCTTGATGTGTACAAAATACCCATGAGTCCTGGTGTTTAATGTGTACAAAATACCCATGAGTCCTGGTGCTTGATGTGTACAAAATACCCATGAGTCCTGGTGCTTGATGTGTACAAAATGCCCATGAGTCCTGGTGTTTAATGTGTACAAAATGCCCATGAGTCCTGGTGCTTGATGTGTACAAAATGCCCATGAGTCCTGGTGTTTGATGTGTACAAAATGCCCATGAGTCCTGGTGCTTGATGTGTACAAAATACCCATGAGTCCTGGTGCTTGATTTGTACAAAATGCCCATGAGTTCTGGTGTTTAATGTGTACGAAATGCCCATGAGTCCTGGTGTTTAATGTGTACAAAATGCCCATGAGTCCTGGTGCTTGATGAGTACAAAAGCCCATGAGTCTTGGTGTTTAATGTGTACAAAATGCCCATGAGTCCTGGTGCTTGATGTGTACAAAATGCCCATGAGTCCTGGTGTTTAATGTGTACAAAATACCCATGAGTCCTGGTGTTTAATGTGTACAAAATGCCCATGAGTCCTGGTGTTTAATGTGTACAAAATAGCCATGAGTTCTGGTGTTTAATGTGTACAAAATAGCCATGAGTCCTGGTGTTTAATGTGTACAAAATGCCCATGAGTCCTGGTGTTTAATGTGTACAAAATACCCATGAGTCCTGGTGTTTAATGTGTACAAAATACCCATGAGTCCTGGTGTTTAATGTGTACAAAATACCCATGAGTCCTGGTGTTTAATGTGTACAAAATACCCATGAGTCCTGGTGTTTAATGTGTACAAAATACCCATGAGTCCTGGTGTTTAATGTGTACAAAATGCCCATGAGTCCTGGTGTTTAATGTGTACAAAATACCCATGAGTCCTGGTGTTTAATGTGTACAAAATACCCATGAGTCCTGGTGTTTAATGTGTACGAAATGCCCATGAGTCCTGGTGTTTAATGTGTAGAAAATACCCATGAGTCCTGGTGTTTAATGTGTACAAAATACCCATGAGTCCTGGTGTTTAATGTGTACAAAATACCCATGAGTCCTGGTGTTCAATGTGTACAAATTACCCATGAATCCTGGTGTTTAATGTGTACAATCATGTACAATGTTTTTGTACAATGTGATTTACGTGTTTCGGGTGTTCCTTTAGATTTATTCATTTTTAATTAAGATACAGTCGAGGGCATTGACGAATTAGCAGAACATGACTGCGACCTAACAAAATAATCTTTACATCGAACGAATATAAATCCTTCCATTCTTCCCTCTGCCCTCCCTTCTGCTACCGAACTCCTAAATTTTCTGTAAAGCTTTGACGGAGCAACACTTGTGCGTATGGGAAAGTTCAACTTCAATAGATCCATTTGTTGCATTGAAACGGTGCAGGAAATTCTCACCCAGACTTTCACTTTGTTCTGTGGTAATAAAGTGTTGTTTTTTTTCAAATGGCTTTCAAATACCGTTGTATCAGATTGAAGTTTTTTCATAGTAAAAGCTAATTGTGTCGAATCCTTTCACTGTCGTGTTATTCACGGCAATTAAGAACAAGTGGCCACTAGAGATTTTGGTCGGTCATTATATTTCTGGCACCACGTTTCACTGGGAAAAGTTTTTTTTTTTTTTAATTTTTATGTTCTTGTTTGTTGTTTTTACTTCTTTTCTCTATTTCTATAGTACAAAATATTGTGTGTGTGTGTATGTGTGTGTGTAAGTGTGTGTGTGTGTATGTAAGTGTGTGTATGTATGTATGTGTGTGTGTGTAAGTGTGTGTGTGTATGTAAGTGTGTGTATGTATGTATGTGTGTGTGTAAGTGTGTGTGTTTGTATGTAAGTGTGTGTATGTATGTATGTGTGTGTGTAAGTGTGTGTGTGTATGTAAGTGTGTGTATGTATGTATGTGTGTGTGACCAAAGTTGAAACCCGTTCTCATGTACTTATAAGCTGTGAAACTTCAGAGATTTATTTTCATAAAGCAAAGACAAATTTAGCCCAATATTGATTTCATTTTAATTTTTTGTCAAAATACCAGGTTCAAATGTGGAAACGTTCTTGATTCTTAGAACAAAGTCTCCAGATATGTGACCAAACACAATCATATTTATCCTTGCATATGCAACCAATCATTTTATCCATGGATATGTTACCAATCATTTTATCCATAGAAATTTAACAAACATTTTATCCATGGATATGTTGCCAATATGTTTATCCATGATATGTTGCCAATAAGTTTATCCATGGATATGTTACCAATCATTTTATCCACAGAAATTTAACAAACATTTTATCCTTGGATATGTGACTAGACAAACTGTCATTTTAACCCATGAACTGCAATTTATATGCCAAAGTTGACAGTTTACACATGGTTGAGATAATTAGAGACCAAAAAAAAAATATCCCAAACAAATGTCTCAAACAGAATAAAGAAAAATTTATACCAGCTAAATATTCATCAAATAATATAAATAAATGGTGAATGAATACGAAACTTGGATGGACAATTTTGAAGTGGTATGCGCTCCGGAATGTCGTCACGAAGGTCCCGGGTTTGAATCCGCCTCCCCCTTTCCATCCTGCAGGATGTTTGCATTGAGACGAAATACTTTTCCTTTCTGAAGAAACATTCAAAAACTTTGAAATCATGCCAAACACCCGAGAACAGTAGACACAAAATAATAAAAAATAAAGTAGCGAAAAAAACAACACTGAACCAGAATTCACACAGGAAAAAAAAAATTACCATAATAAAATACTCAGAAAGACGCATAAACAAAGGCACATTTTTTTATTCTTTGTGCAAGGACAAATTTGTAAGTGCCCCTTCTTCCCTAGTACCATTAAAGCATGTAACATGGTGCTTGAATCGGCCAGGAAAAGCAATAACTTAGCAGAGTTGAAGTCTTATACAACATGCATCACTTGGCTAACACATGGATAGGAGTAGGAACTAATTATCTTTTGAATCAACTTTTGTAACTTATAAGATAGCTTACTAAGATAAGATAAAAAATTTAATCATGTGTTATTTTATCTAACACTATACAGACTTAGAATAATGTTTTTCTCCACATTTGCAACTGCACGACAGAAATTGAGTCCAATTAAATATGTTCTTCTCTTTGATATAAAGGAAATCAATAACGTTGATAGGAGACTATTGATTGGTCTACCCTATGGATTCAATGTATTGATCAAGTAATAGTAAGAGTCCAGTAATTTATTTTCATTCTTTCTCTAAAGAAAACAATAAAAATTGATTAGAATTTGAAAACAAAGTATATAAACTTTAAGCTCATAGAGTCACAAATATTTCTATGCAGAAGTGAAATCTAGATTAAAAGAAATTATGTTGTTTTTTTTTGCTTAACACGATGTACGCACTAGAGAAATGAAGATTAATAATTTGTACTTAATTAAAAATCTATTTTATAGAATGATATTTCAAACGCATTATGCTAGTCACATTTAAGTTTGAGTTTGTTATTAATTTGTTTCTCTCTTTGTTTGTTTTTCTTTTATACAGCCTATACAGAAAACATTAAAAACTGTCCACGGTGGCTGAACTACTAGAAGAGAGAATAACAGAGCGAGAGAAAGAAACGGAGAAAGAGAAGAGAGAGACGGAGAAAAAGAGAGAATTTGAGAGAGACTGATAGATAGAAAAAAGAAAGATTGAGAGAAAAAAGACTGAGAAAGAGAAATAGAGAAAGAGAAAGAACAAGAAATGTGCCCTTATTATTGTGTCTTTCTAAGTAAGTTCTTGATAGGAAGTAGAAAGAGTAGTTCTTGATAGAAAGTAGAAAGAGTAGTTCTTGATAGGAAGTAGAAAGAGTAGTTCTAGATAGGAAGTAGAAAGAGTAGTTCTAGATAGGAAGTAGAAAGAGTAGTTCTAGATAGGAAGTAGAAAGAGTAGTTCTAGATAGGAAGTAGAAAGAGTAGTTCTTGATGCTAGCGTGATAAGTTTTTGTAACATTATTTTATTTTGCTCTTTAATAACTGATGATTGAAGAAAAAAATATTTTCGACCGCCCTAAACCCCCCCCCCCCCCCCCCTCAAACAAAAAAACAATTCTGGTTGAGCAAATGTATAAATCTACTATAAAGTTCTTATAATAAGCCTATAGATCAAAACTTGAAAGAAGGTGTGCAAACTGAACATCTATTTATTTATTTTATTTTTTAATCATGAATGCTTGCAGTAGGAATACCCGTTGACGTATGTGTGATCAAGCTATAGAATGTCTTTAACTCTAGACCAAATTTACTTTCAAAGATTTTTATATTTGAAAAAAATCGTAAGTCAAACCAGAATTTTTCCAGTATGACCAATTAGCTAGAAATTCTTTTCACTAAAATATACATAAAATGTCAAATTTCTAGAACAATCGTTAAATCCATTATCGAGATTTTTTTTCAATCAACCACACAGTTTGTTTTTTCTTGGTTTTAGTTGTTTTTCGTAATGCTTTATATTATCTCACTCTGTCTGTCTGTCTGTCTGGTCAAAAGTTGGAGCATGTTTTTTTTTTCCCATTTCCCATTCTTGGATTAAGTTGAAATTTTGACATAATTATTCACAGTTGATAGCAATAAAGAAATCAATCCAAAAATTAACTATTTAGTGAATTATTTAGTACTAATTAATTAATTTTGTTTAACATAGCAAAAAAAGGGAGCTAAACCCTGTAATTTTCAAATTAATGGCAGTAACTAGCGGTTCTTTCTTTTAGATAAGCGTTGTTTTTTTTTAAGCTTTATTTTTTCTATTGCTTGTTGAACCGATGAATAATTCGCAACCTGAAAAGAGGAATAGTAAAAAAGAGAAAGTCTGGAATGTTTAGTTTTGTTTTAAAAATCACACACACGAGAAGTTTTTACACCTAGTAACTAGCCTGTAAGACAGATGGTTGTTGCTATTAGTACATGCACAAAAAATACAGATCTCAACAATGAACCTTCTCTGTTATTCCCTTGGTCACATATTTCTGGTGTATTTACCTTCAGTCTATAGTCGTATCGGTCTGAAGATGAAAGGCGTATGCGACAGAACAAAAAAAAAAGTGATTTATTGTCGTCTGCTAGTGATGTTTTTTTTGTCTGGATGGACGTCCTAGTGTCAGTGTGACATACATTTAATTAGTTATGATTTACTTGCCTAGAAGACACTATGTAGGAAGAGGGGGGGGAGGTCTGGGCAAGGACGAGGGCTTGTGGGCAGGATTGGGTAAGGATGGGGCTTGTCATTGTGACGTATTACAGGAGTGCGTTTTTTTTCTTGTATAAAAGTTGTGTGTGTGTCGTCAAGAAGAGAGGGCTAGGGAGAAGAAAAGACTAGTTGTTTACGCGAGGAAATAAGTTCAAATACTCCAATAGAATTTCAGAAGATATGTTTGGCTGATACAGATAAAATAGTTGAACAAAAAAAACATTAGCAAATTGAAGACAATTTCAGACCAAAGAAAAATAGTCCCAGAGGAAGTAGGATGTAGGTGAGGTCAAGGTTGGGTGCTGCAGAAACACGGACTTGCTCTCATTCTCTGATCTTTTCATTTTGTCCGACAGAATCTTTTTTTATTACTTTGGTTTTGCTTAAAAATCAGTCACTCTTGAGATGCGGACGTGTTGGTAAGTTGTGCTTCGTGTAGACGTTTGAACTGAGCACAGACACTGAGGTCACATTTTGTTAACACGACGTTGGACAGATCTAGATTTTATATTGTTTAAAATTAGAATTTGAACTACTGGCCCGAATAGCACAGTCCATAGCAGCACAGTCTTATATTCTTGCGAGTCTTGGACGCTGACTGCAGAGCTAGAGAGGAGGATCCTAGCTATCAAATTGAGATGCTACAGAACTTAAACGGATCCTAGCAATCAAATTGAGATGCTACAGAACTTAAACGGATCCTAGCTATCAAAGATCGCATTGCTAACGAAGAGACAGGGTTAATATAGCGATTGGACCCACGATGACCTGCTAAATATTGTAAAAAAAAAACTCAAACTAAAAATCTATGATAGGATGGAAAGACAACATAAAAGAATGGACGGGCCTGCCATTGAAATAGTTTCTATCCAAGGCAAATGAGTAGTTCTTGATAGAAAATCTCCAACGTAGGAATGGAGAAAGGCTGTCGAAAAATCATGTATGGTGCCCCAACGGTCCAACAGACTAAGAGATATGTGAAGATGAAGAACACTAAACTCCGAGGTTTATGTATTTGGACCAGGGGAACCTTTTTACGTTGGCCATCTCTCACACCCTCTTATGTTCACCAACCTCTGATCTATGACTACACTAACCAATATGAGGAAGACTATGAATGTCTTTAAATGTTCACCAACTTCTGATCTATGACCACACTAACCAATATGAGGAAGACTATGAATGTCTTTAAATGTTCACCAACTTCTGATCTATGACCACACTAACCAATATGAGGAAGACTATGAATGTCTTTAAATGTTCACCAACTTCTGATCTATGACCACACTAACCAATATAAGGAAGGCTATGAATGTCCTTAAATGTTCACCAACTTCTGATCTATGACCACACTAACCAATATGAGGAAGGCTATGAATGTCTTTAAATGTTCACCAACTTCTGATCTATGACCACACTAACCAATATGAGGAAGGCTATGAATGTCTTTAAATGTTCACCAACTTCTGATCTATGACCACACTAGCCAATATGAGGAAGGCTATGAATGTCTTTAAATGTTCACCAACTTCTGATCTATGACCACACTAACCATTATGAGGAAGGCTATGAATGTCCTTAAATGTTCACCAACTTCTGATCTATGACCGCACTAACCAATATGAGGAAGGCTATGAATGTCTTTAAATGTTCACCAATCTCTGATCTATGACCGCTCTAACCAAAATAAGGAAGGCTATGAATGCCCTTAAATGTTCACTAACTTATGATCTATGACCGCACTAACCAATATGAGGAAGGCTATGAATGTCTTTAAATGTTCACCAATCTCTGATCTATGACCGCACTAACCAATATAAGGAAGGCTATGAATGTCCTTAAATGTTCACCAACTTCTGATCTATGACCACACTAACCAATATGAGGAAGGCTATGAATGTCTTTAAATGTTCACCAATCTCCTGATCTATGACCGCACTAACCAATATGAGGAAGGCTATGAATTTCCTTAAATGTTCACCAACTTCTGATCTATGACCACACTAACCAATATGAGGAAGGTTATGAATGTCTTTAATTGAATACAGAAAATAAAACCACTGGGTGCAAGGAACAATTCATTTTTGTTTGTACTTTTACAACTTTGAAAAATCGTTTTACACTTGCCTATGTCGTACCTACTAATTCAATTTCTATCCAATTTACTAGTGGCAAACTAACATTGGAAAAAAAAGGAAGGGGGGACATCTACCCGAACTGGTCTATGTATAATTAACGAGAAATGTAATCTCCATGTGTCCATATAAAGTCATTCATTTCGCCAAGTGAGAGACTTTTATACAGCGTTCCATAGAGTCATAACATTCCCACATTCCAGTTTGTCAAAACGTTTTCTCTATTCTAGATGAGGTGGAGTTGCGTAGTACTAAATATTAAATACGTCCACGTAAACCTTTAGGGCAAACCAAAACCACTGATAACATGTTCAACATACTTTCCTTGGATATTTATAAAATGAAATATTTAAAATTCTCTCCAGTTATCTTTCTTTATGCATTCTAATGTTTGTCCTGCCTGGAGCTGAACTACTGGTGATCTTACTGATACCATCTTATCGTCTTCCTCAACACAAACCTTAATTCTACATTGATTTGCATACATTCAACAGGTTGTACACTTCCACTTGAGTGGAGAGCATGTGAATGTTGTGTGTGTTTGTTTTAAGAATAAAAGATGAATTAAGACATTCGATGAATTCAGTCTTTTTGAATTGGACTCATACAGGAAGGAATATCCATTAAGTAACTAGGTCAACCTGAGGCGAGGTGGCCGAGCGGTAAAGCGCTTGGTTTCCGGGTTCGAATCCTGATGAGGACTCAGATTTTTAATTTCGGGATCTTTGGGCCAACCCAGCTCTTATGGGTAGCTGACATTAGTTGGGTAAAAGTAAAGGCGGCTGGTGGTTGTGCTGGCCACATGACACCCTTGTTAATCGTGGGCCTCAGAAACAGATGACCTTTACATCATCAGCCCTATAGATCGTAAGGTCCCAAAGGGGAACTTTTATTTTTTAATATGTTAACTAGAACATTGATTGAAGACATTGGAGAGTTTCTATTAACAACTAATCTGTCTACTATCTATCAAGAAAATACTCACAATGGCACACAGATAAGGGCACATTTTTTGTTCTATATGCTAGGACAAATTTGTATAAATACAAAATATAAAATTGGAGATAAACCTTGCGCTATTGAGATATCGCAGTGGTTATGTGGTGCTTCCCCTTAGATAAGTTTTGTTTTATTTTTATACGAATATTTTTTTTAATTAAATAATTTACTTGTTGAATCTCCCCCCCCCCTCCCCTCCTTCCCAAAAAAAAGCTCTCTTACTCTCTTTCTCTCTCTTAGTCTCTCTTCTTTCTCTCTCTTTCTCTCTCTCTTTTACTTTCTATCAGACTCTTTCTCTCTTTTTCTCTCTCCTTCTCTCTCTTTTTCTCTTTTTCTCTCTCAATCACCTTCTCTCTTGCTCTCTCTCCAAGTAGCTAGGTTTTGGTGTACAGCGTTTTCTTGCATTCTTTACTGCAGAAACGCATTCTCCTGACCTAAAGCTCCCTATTAAAAAAGGACCTTTTGAGTAGTGTTGTAAACTATTCTAATATGAATTTATAGGCCCTTTATACATTGCTAATAAAACCGATTTGTTCTTTGAAAAGATAAGATACCCCACATATTTAGATTAAAGCTTTGAGGATCGCCGCCGAAGAAAAAATTATTCGATAAATAATATTCAATATAATTCAAGTGTAAATTGTGAGTTATAGTCCCAAATTTATGTAACTAGAAGATATCAGATTCAGTTTTAACTTTTCCAAAGCAAAGTCTTTCTTAAAATAATTATGATGAATTCATGTGAAATTACATAAACTCTGTCTGGAAAGGGGTGGGGCGATAGAGTGAAAACGATTAATCCTCGCTCCTTTTTATAATTTCTGCTAATGATTGCATTTGGCATTAAAGAATAGGGGTGGGGCGACTCGATATAAGAATTTAATTTTATAGCATGTATAAATTATATCAGTGACAGATTTTTTTAAAATTTTGTAATTTCTTAACTATAATACAAAAAGAAAAAGTATTTGTTTGTCGATGGGGGGGGGGGGGGCGATTGCATGTATCGCCCCTCCCTCCTGGTACAACCCTTTTCATTTTATATTTAATAATCATAAAATTTGATCGCCCCTACCGCCCCACCCCCTGGATCCGCCAGTGACCATAGC
Source organism: Biomphalaria pfeifferi (assembly GCA_030265305.1). Taxonomy (NCBI): domain Eukaryota; kingdom Metazoa; phylum Mollusca; class Gastropoda; family Planorbidae; genus Biomphalaria; species Biomphalaria pfeifferi. Next base: position 1,637,441 of record JASAOG010000043.1, on the reverse strand, counting down.
CATATTTATATTGATCAGAAATCAATGCCAGAAATCTCCGCTAAATGGCAGAATAGTTTAATAGCAGAAGTTGAACCGCAACCGTCAATATTACAATATGCAAAACAAATACTGCGGCCATGCTGACACTAGGGTACACTTTAACCCAGTTTTGATACCCGTCTTTTTCTTCTCCCTGTCACAGAGTGTTTATACACCCCCCCCCCACACACCTATACAGGCCGTACGTTTGGAGCCGATTTCTCTTGTAGAAAGGTTTCGTTCGTTCCATTCAAGAGAACAGCACGCTCAACAACTTGATCTCAGTCTACACACTTTTTTAAAGCTATTTCACGTTGTCCACTTTTACGTTGTCCACTTTCACGTTGTCCACTTTCACGTTGTCCACTTTTACGTTGGAAACGATAAAACTCGCTTAACTTTATATCAAAGATATATTGGAAAACGTATGGCTCTTATAAAGTATTAAAGAAGGAATCATTTTTTAACCCAAAAAAAGGAGGAAATACTAAGATGCAAATTAGCAAAATTACGTAAAACACTAAATAATAACCATAACTTACAAACACACACACACACACAAAGAGTCACATTTCTTATTACACTCGTAAACGCATTTATTCTTCCCTTGTGTACCATTATAGCGTGAAACGGGTTGCCTGAATTAGCCTGGAAAACCAATGACTTAGCAGAGTTCACTAATTAATATGCACGACCTAATGAAGAATACACGTAGGGCGTAATTATTTTCTTTTGTTAAAGGAATGTTTGTAATTTATAGATTAAGATAAAATTAAAATGATTGGCAACGGGTGACATAGTACACTAGAAACATCTCAACTCTTCAGCTTCCTCCCGTCATTATTTTGTCTCTCTCCTTCCCTTCGTATTAATAACCCGACGTTTCTGTCTCTAAGTGTTTGATGTACCGCCGTGAGTTTTATTCAAATAGTATGTGCCATAGTCGTAAAAGGGTAGAAAACCATAAGGGGGGCACACTGTGACGAGTTAAAAAAAGCTGAACGTGTGGGAAATGGGGGGAAGCTTCAGGTGTGTGTCGACACAGCTCGCCACTATACTTTAAGAAATACTTAATGAAAACCTATTCATACCACTGCGCTATTCATTATATACAAGGGCGGTAAATAGACCGCTTTAATTAATGCTTTTATACGAGTGTGTAGTTGACAGGGCCAGATTTTTGCAGTGAGTGTTGCCTTTTAAAAATATTTTTATTAAAAGTAGGCTTAATGTTTTTTTTACGACTTAAATCTTGCATAATTATGTAAGTAATAATATCCTTAAGCAAGAAATGAATCTAGACATTTGTTGGCACCTATATTTTTTTTATCTAAAGAGATTTGCGCCTCGTTTGCATTTTGTTGTCACTTTTTAAATAGTTAAAGACATTTGTAGTCATATTTAAGATTCGTTCGTAATTTAAAAAACTAAAAAATGTTCGCATCTAAATGTATGAACAGATTTATACAACATAAGTAAATCATGCCAAGACACTTGCCAGCACATTCATACACACACACCTATACACATACACAGTAACACATTGTTAAAAGAGACATTGTGTACTTTAGTTATGACATTTTTAAAAAATGTGTGTTGGCTGAGTGACCTGACAGGGGAAATAAATGAATGGGGGACAAAAGGGGAGGGGGGTGCAAGTTAAACCAAACGTTCAAATAGAGGGGGTTCACGCAAAGAAGAGAGACTCTTAGAGTAATACAAGCTTGTATATATGTCAATCTATTCTCTAGAACACAATACACAGGCTAGTTCAATGTGTTTTCACGTGCTTTTTAGTGATTGTCTCAATGCTTTTTGAAAAATGTGTAACGAAGCCAATACTTTGAAACAGCGAGTGCTTCGAAGAGAATAGATCTTAATAGTGATTTAAGATGAAATAAGTTTTGTTCTAATAACGGAATAACTAACACGTGATCTCTTTGATGCAGTATTCAAGAAGGAATTAATTAATTATTTTTTTTACATTTAAACAGAGGAGAGAGAGAGAAAAAGGATTCTCGGTAACGGCTAGATCAATCGATGCTGAGTGCTTCAATTGGAAACACAGAGCGCTCTGACTTACCGCTAAGTTGAACTACTGCCTGTGATAGTCCTTTGATATTGGTCACAATTATAAACATTCCCATTTTGGACTGTGGTCAGAACTTGGAACAGTAACCAGTGAACGTACACAACAATTGGAAGCCTCAGAAGTCCGAAGTGAGGCTTCAAAGTGCTGAACTAGTCAAGGAACCATCTTTCACGTGTCCTTTTTATCAAATCTCCATCTGGTTTATAACAGAAACAAAAATTCAATCCTAAAAAGCAATACTCGTCTAACGGCTTTACGCTTTATGGAAGTTATTTTTATAGATTCTTTTGTTTTGGTTTTCTTCAGAAACTGGATTGGTAGGCCTGGGAATGGACTAGGTGGATCTAGGCCGCGTGAAGTACATGAAGAGGTAGGACCAGTTATTTTACTCTTGTTTTTTATTTTTATTTTCTAGATAATCATGACTTTGTTCTGCTCTGTACACGTGTGTGTGTGTCATTAGGTGTGTGTGTTTGTATATCAGAGAAGGTGTGTGTGTAAGTGTAAAGAAGCAAATGATGAAGTGTGATATGGTTTACTATTTCACTTGTCTATATATCTGTATAGATTACGTATCGATTCCTAAGTAAATCTTTTTTTTTGGGGGGGGGGGGGGGGCTACCGTATAACATACGGTAGTTCGTCAGGTTTCTTATAATCGCCATTTTTTAAAGCTTGTATTTATCTAGGTCTAATGATGACTGATGATCTTAAATAAGAACAATTTTAAACGAAATCGCTTTCATTAATGTTTGAAAGAAGAAGTAGAACGTAGTTCTCATTTAGTTCTAAGAGATAAAACAAACAAAGAAAAAAAAATTGAATTAATTGGACCGAGAAGAGGAAATTAAAAAGCATAGAACAATGAACTCTACAAAACGCTAATAGCATGTTATCAGTTCACAGTGGTAATGCAGGGCCCAACACAAGTCTTGTCACCAATTTTAGAAGACTTGGCGGCTTCTAATAAATGCATATATATAGCTCCTCCTTTGTGGTCGAAGATGAGCACATTTCTCATTTCCTATGGACTCGAAGATGGCTGTAAAGTCCAATCCTCGCTTTAAAAAGCGGCCGCATATGTGGCATGGGTGGGTTAGGTCAGTTGCAGATAGGCCTGCTTCTTCTCTCAGCTTATTGTTGGTTCGGCGCTCGACCTGACCACTCTTCTTGCTTCAAATCTTGAGACTCCGAGACTCACAGCTTCACGCCATGAGGAGCGATCAAGAGCTTGTGCTTCCCAACCGTGAATCTCGATATTGGACTCCTTGAAGGAGCTTTTGAGAGTGTATTTATAGCGCTTGTATTGACCTCAATGGGAGAGCTTTTCTGCACACAACTCCCTGTACAGAAGTCGTTTGGGAAGGCGATTGTCTGGCATGCAGACTACATGTCCCGCCCATCGAAGTTGAGACCTTTTTACTGTCGCATTGATACTGTGTATGTTGGACAGCTTTAAGATTTCTGTATCTGGTATGTGGTCGGACCAATGCACCTTATGGATACTCCTAAGACAGCATAGATGGAAGGAGTTTAGCCGTTGCCACACTTGTTCTTGAAGTCTGCCAAAAGCAGTACTGACACGAGCAATACGGAAGTCAACCTCATCATCTAGATTGGCGTTTGCTGATATGGTGCTTCCCAGATAGACAAACTTTTTGACATTTGCTAATTTCTGGCCATCTATGAGAATTTAAGCATAGGATGAATTAGCATACTCTAGTATGTAGGTGATACTGATGCCCGAAACTCTCTTCTTATATGTTTTAATGTCAGCTTAATGTCAGTTAATCTTAGCTTCCTTAATGATGCAGTTTTCTCTCTTATCTGACCTAGAGGTGCCAATATCTCTTTTAACTGCCTTAGTGATGCCACTGTTTCTTAGCTGCCTTGGTGATGCCACTATCTCTTGGAGTTAATTTTCAAAGGGATTACTCATATATTTGCACACCTACATATTACGTCTTGATTGATAATTACTCAAACCAGATCCTGCATCGTCAAAGACATAGAACCTCACTGAGTCAACAACGATCTTCTCTCTCTCTCTTTCTCTCTCCCTCTCTCTCTCTCTCTCTCTAACTTACACAAAAACTGTGAATAACGAAATTAACTTATTTTTTGTTATGAATAAAATACAAAATTGGAACTTTGGAAAGCTTTTATTTACTCTATTAATATCCAATATTAAAAGTAGGTGAATGCCAAACTGGCATGGGTGCAAATTTGCCTCAAGATTTGTAAGTTATCAAGGCGTTGCCTTGCTGAGAGACTTTTTTTTTTCACCAAATGTTATCAGTGACAAATAAATAAATAAAACAAAACAAACAAACCCAGTAAAAGAAAACGTCGTTGCCCAATCTGCTCTAGACACTGAATGTCACAGTCTCTTATCTGAGACACCCAATAGGCTGGCGATCTTTAAACGTTCTCTTATTTTAGTACACAGCAGAGAATACCATGAAATAGTCAGACTGTGGTAATACATCAATTTGAGCTGTTATTTCAAATGTAATGGAATTTATAGTCCGTTAAAAAAAAGACTACAGTATTAACGAAAGAAGTTAAATCCCCCCCCCCCTTTCCCCGCTTTTTCAGGTAACAAATTTTAAGTGTGAAAACACAGAACATGGCTGTTTTAATGTTTTCGCAATATTTCTAAACATCACACTGTTATCTATAGTTTAAAGAAAAAGCAATATGAAACATTGAAATTGAAGAAAACCTATGTTCCATGAAATTAAATATAGTTGTCTTGTAAATGAGGATTCATGAATATTCATTCTACACAATTTTTGAGTCTTTTTCGGACTTCAAGCTGATGAATTAATGACTTACGGTTATCGTTGTATGGGTAACATTTAGCTTTCTGTTGCCTAAACTAAGAGGCTGTCTAGGCTAAGAGGATGCCTAGGCTAAGAGGCTGCCAAGGCTAATATGCTGTCTAGGCTAAGAGGCTGCCTAGGCTAAGAGGCTGTCTAGGCTAAGAGAAACATTCGGACTTGTGAGAGGACTAAATAACTATAAAGTCTGTTTCAATGAACTAGATTATCTACAGGTTGGAGTCGAGTGCTTAACCACTCTACCACATAGACCAACAAGATGTTTGATAAATAAAATCACAAAATCTAGAAACTAGTCTGAACAAAATATACATTGAAATACAAATGGTATATTAGCCCTTCATAATACAAGATCAGGCCATGACGTAGTCACAACCAACATTTGTTGTTATCCAAATAGAAAAATAAAAAATTACGACATTTTATTCTAGGACAAAGCAACTATCCTTTTAGTCCCACTACCGCTTCAGTAATAAAACTGTTGATTATTTCCTCGTTAATAGTCTACTATTCTAATTTGAATGCTTAACTAACATTGAGAAACACAAGAGTGTGTAGGTAATTGTCCGATTTGAGGTGATTTTTATATCTAGTCGTCTTTTAAAAGATAGATCTACATGTCAATAAGATAAAAGTGTAAAAAGTGTATTTTCTATCAATTGTTTATTATGATTGTTGAACGATCTTTTTCTTACTTTATTCTGCCTCTATCATCTTTTATTGACATTTTACTACTGTTGATCTTTTCAACACCAGTCTAAAGCCGAAGTATTTTTGGTTCATTGGATGTACTGCAGCCTGCGGGACTCATCCATGCAGTATCAAACTTGTCCAGACTAGTCCCTCAATGGTCCCCGCCATGGTTAGAGGGAGCCAATGTTTGGGCATCGATTTATTGCTTTTTGTTCTCTTTTCTTGTGTGCCACTCTCTTCGGAGATCAATATCTGTTCTGTCTTTTGCATTCATAAACTCAATCAACTTATACCACATGCACAAGTCCATATACACAAGTCCACACACTCAAATCTCTCAGAAAAACTGAACCAAAAATTGATTATTTTAATATTTGAGTTTACATCAGAGAATAAAAGAAAAGGGGGAAACTATTGTTTAGGCAAGGGAGGTGATCACAAGTACTCAATATGTAATCTTTTAATAATATTTACCAATTTCCATGTGTAATCTATCACATATTATCTTTATTTATTATCTTTTTTTTTTGTAGTTCATAGTTTCTAGGATCCTCTTATAAAAGTTATTGTCTTTTTTTTTAGTTTACTTAAAATTCGAAAGAAAAGTTATTGCGTAATTCATTATTTGAAACAAACGAAATATTGAAGAATGATGCGTTGATAAGAGCAATGGGCCAAGATCTAGCACTAACCTACTCCACATCGAATTTAAAAAAACAATTATTCGACTATATGACCAAAATAGATTTTAAAGCCTGCCTAAGATATACACCATTATTTCAAAAATCGATGCGTCTTTCTAATAAAATTTGATATGCTTTCTTTTTTTTTTTTTTGACTATCTGTTGAAAGCTTTTTGAATTAAGATATTCGAAAGATAGTAAGAACCCCACAAAAAGCCTGCCCAGTGCCTCTACTTACTTAAATCCGGCTCTGATATATACAACTAGTGTCGCTAGTTTAATATAATAGGAATTGTTAATCTCAGCACTTGCAATGCTACTGCGTATGTTCACTTGTATTACGACTCTGTCTCGAAAGACAACGAATGCTCCCAGATGAATCAACGACCTGGATTTTTTTCTTCCGAATCTGGGTCTAATCTGCAGTGAATAAACAAGCCCATTCTGGTACGTTGTCGCTGTTGGTGCATGATGCAACTCTTTCAAGGCTATCTGATAGGGCCGCTTTCTTCCTCTTTCTCGTATCTAATGCCACTTCATTCCTTTTGCTCTTTGGCTGTCCTGATAAAATTATAATTTGGTATACTGAGATGAAACCATTCAATGTAAATGAGGTACCACTCATAACTGACTGTAGTTAATGTCATATAAGTCTGTTATTTTAAAAGATCTCTCTGTAATGTTTTCTTATGTGGAAGTGAACAAGGTATTTTCCGAGTTCATTTGTTGATACGTTTTAAACGTTCCTCATCAACGATTCAAAAGTTTGACTCAAGAAACTTATATCCCTTTGTGTCATTGAATTTTAAGATCACGTCATATTTAGGATTGTTGTTCTAATGCCTTGACTAGAACGCTGCACTGCACCAATAAACAGAACCCTGACAGAACCCTGACCCATTCCAATTGTATAAAGTTAATGAGAACAAAAAACTTAAGTTATAAAATAGTAATATAATGGAACCAAAGACCAGAATGACTAATCGATGTCAAATCGAAGCCTAATATTGAAAAACAAACGAGTACTATTTGTTTAGTGAACTCGTTTAAACAGGCATCGATTTGTTTGGGTTCTAGCCTTTGGTTGCTTTTATATCATTGGTTTTGCTGCTATGACACTGTGGGTGTCCTGGACTCTAGTGTTAAAAATCTATGTGGATATTTGCTTTAAGATACTGTTACGTATTTCTGAATCTTCTTCTATTAGTAAGCACACAAATAAAAACACTGCAAAGAACTTGACGACTCAACTTTCAGCTTCATATAACTTTAATGACTATTAACCCTAACAATTCATCACTGTAACATGTAGCCTAGAAGACTGTACAATATCTGTCAGTTTACAGTTAGCTATACTTCGTTGTAAATCATCTCTTCACTTCGTTGCAATTCATCTCTTCTCAACTTGCATCGAGCGTATTCCACAGAACAGACCAACGACACACTTCCCAGTGTCGCTCCAGGTCTCCCAAAGCTGAACCAAGTCGTACTCAAGTCTACCGAATAAGAGCCGCACACGTCTTACATCGACTCTATCGTCCACTGTAGTTCGTTCTATAGACTTTAACGACAGTATTCCACTCCAGTTAACTCTACCCTAGTTAACTTGCATCGAGTCGTACACATTTCTCTTCCACTAGAGCCGCACACGTCTTAAATTGTCTGCATCGACTGTAACGGCTCACTCACGACTGACTTTCACATTAACTCTCTGGCTTATATAGAGTCCCTAATCGATCCTCCAAAGTTGCACAAACACTGCTAGTATCTTCTGGAATAACACGTGAGGAAACGTCACATCCTGTCTTTTATACATGTAGATTCCAGAAAACATCGGCTGCAGTGTCATCTTGCCGTGGTCACAAGTTGTGACCTCTATCTGTCACTGGACACTGCTAGTACCTTCTGGAATAACACGTAAGGACACGTCACATCCTGTCTTTGTTCATACATGTACATTCCATAGAACACTCGATGCTGTGTTATCTCGCCGGGTTCATACGTTGACCTCTATCTATCACTGTTCATTTGTAACGATACTCTTTATTGTTGTAACAGAACGTTAGACATTGGTAATAGTCTGATAAATTGGCTTCAGCACTAAATGAAAAATTATTAAAATCAAATTGTGCAAAAAAACATTATTTAAAAAACGTTAATGCTCGATAAGGAATTGAACCCATGACCCTTAGATTTTAAGTTAGATGCTCCAACGACTGAGCTAACCGAGTAATAGTTATAGACGAAGAAATTAGGCATAAAATTAAAGTGCTTGAATAAGGAAAGATTAATCTTGTACTTTTCAATATGTCGGCTTCCAAAAAAGCATCTTGAGTCGAAAAACAAAAACGTTTTTGGTCATCTAACATCTGCGGTTTCGATCATGAAAATATCTTAGTTGTCGTAGGCCAAAGGTAAGTCATAACAGGTGAAATTGTCGTATTTTTTCGTCCACGGTAAGTGGGAGAATCAGTGATGAGTGAGTGATTTTAAAAATATATCTACGATTGGAATTCCACTCTCCCTTCCCCCATCTACATTTATTTTGTACTCTAAAAAATGTAAATATCAATAGTTCTATACAATGTCTACAAAAGCAAGTTTCGATCCTAGGAGTTATTGAAATGTACGCATGAAAAGAGTTTAAATAGTGCTTACAAACGGAAAGAAGTTTAATATTGAACTTTTCGATATGTCAGCTTAAAAAATATTGGGTCGAAATTGGGAATAAAAAATATTTTTTGTTTATTTAAACCGCTTCGGTTACGATCGTGAAAATGGCCTAGTTGTTCTAGACTTATGGCAAGTAATAACAGGTTAAATTTACTTATTTTTTTTTGTCCAAGGAAATTTGGAAATTTGTGATAGGTGAGTCGGTGAATGAGGGACTTTGCGTTTATACTTTAGATTATGAATAGAATATTTGTTTGTGATAGATTGTTCTGCTATTGTGCACCTCAATGTAGAGCCGGACTTAGAGGAGAGACTTTTGTAGAAGGTAACAGTTATTTTCACATTTTTACCGACAGTACTTTAAGTATTACGGTTAGCAACAGTGCAGTGGTTAAGAAGTGTCCACATAAAGGGTGCTGGTAATATATACATGCAAATCCGGATTTACGTCGATGCGTCAAACCAGGGCCTTACCTTCCACAAAAGCAAAAATATATTTTTAAAAGTTTTAATAAAATATACACATTAAATATTTTTAACAAATGAGAATAAATGTACAAGAATTCTACTTCTTTCTTTTAAAATATAGCACACTTTTAAATATAATTGTTACTAGTAATAAGGGGGGGGGGGGGTATTCAAGCTTTCGAAAAAGTGTAGGGGCCTCCACAAAATCCTGCCCCGGGCCTACACCTGTCACAGTGTCACTGCCACCCCGTAGTACTGCTTTGAGGGATAGAGCAATACAAAGCAACGAAAGCTTCTGAGAAATTGTCAATCTTGCTACTATTATAGAATAATCATAAGGCTCCCGCAGCCTGCACGACCTCTCTTGTGGACATATGGTCAGGGAGCTATCTGGACGAAGTTCTTTTGTTAAGCAAACACCCCCCCCCCCCCTCTGCTTCTGTTCAATCTGGTCAAAATATCCCAATCTTCACCTGGCTTTAGAACCAATAAATTAGAATTTTAAAAGAAAAAGAAAATGAGAGAGAGAGAGAGAGAAAGAGAGAGAGAAAGAGAAAGAGAAAGAAAGAGAGAGAGAGTTTTCGATTTTGTGTGGGTCAACTGAATATATACACATACATATATCACATTCCTGAATCTTTCATTAAATTATCCGAGCTCCTGTCGTCTTGAAGTTTTGAATATGTAGACTTTACATCCGCTTTTTTTTTAAAACTTAAACTTGACGCAGCGCAAGACCGTGTATGTGTGCTTTAATTTTATGACCTGTGCGTTCTATTTGAAGATTTGGACCACGTGACGAGATGACAACATGAGAGTGAAGATTAATGCGGCGAGTCGTCGGAGACATTGACAGTCCACAAACTTCTCACACGCTACTGACAATGTAATCGAGACTATGCCTTTTACATTACTTTCTATTGTTATTTAGTTAATTGATTTTTTTTTTCTAAGGACAATAGCTCTTGATTTACTAATATTATTCTCTTGAGTTGTCTGATAATATTTTTTTTTTCAGCTTTGAGAAATAGCTAAAATTTTTGTTTGAGTGAAAAAAACAATGAAAAGAGGTCTGTAGCAGAGACTGTCTTTAATCCTGTCTGTGGAATATATTGTCTTAAAGATGTTCTTAAGACAACGTGTCTTTCAAATCAACACGCAGAGTGATTATATAGTTCTAGGGAATCAGTTAGGGGAATTTTTCTCTCTTGTTTCTCTCCTTCTCTTTTTGTTTCTCTCACACACATTCTTTCTTTCTCTCACACACATTCTTTGTTTCTCTCACACACATTCTCTGTTTCTCTCACACACATTCTTTGTTTCTCTCACACTCGTTCTTTGTTTCTCTCACACTCGTTATTTGTTTCTCTCACACACATTCTTTCTTTCTCTCACACTCGTTCTTTGTTTCTCTCACACACATTCTCTGTTTCTCTCACGCACATTCTTTGTTTCTTGCACACACATTCTTTGTTTCTCTCACACTCGTTCTTGGTTTTTCTCACAAACATTCTCTTTTTCTCTCACACACATTCTTTGTTTCTTTCACACACATTCTTTGTTTCTCTCACACTCGTTCTTTGTTTCTCTCACACACATTCTTTGTTTCTCTCACACACATTCTTTCTTTCTCTCACACACATTCTTTGTTTCTCTCACACACATTCTCTGTTTCTCTCACTCACATTTTCTGTTTCTCTCACACACATTCTCTGTTTCTCTCACACACATTCTCTGTTTCTCTCACACACATTCTCTGTTTCTCTCACACACATTCTCTGTTTCTCTCACACACATTCTCTGTTTCTCTCACACACATAACTCTATCTTTCTTCCTTAAAAACAAACACTTATTATTCTTTCTCTCTCTTGAACATACACACACACACTCCCTCTCTCTCTCTTCTGTTTTCTTTTTATCAATCTTCTCTCTTCCCCCTTCTCTCCTTTTGTTTTGGTTTCTCCTTTCTCTCCATCCCCACCCTCTTTAGTTCTTGCTGACATTGTCTAAACGTACAAATTAAAAAAAAATAAAGCTTCGCTTGAGCTGTAAGAACTGTATTGGTAGGCCTATGTCTTTTAAACAATATGTTCTTCAACTTGTGATTGGACTATTATGAGTATTTAAATCAATTATAAACCATTAAATCTTCATCAGTAACGAAACTCAGAGTGGTCTAGTGAGACCTTCTACTATGACTACAGGAGATATGATTCCATACTTTATCTACAGACACTTTGAATGTTGACACAGGGACGTGGCCGCACAGTTACTCAGATACAATGGCGGGATGTTTGCAGACTTTGTGTGTGTGTGTGTGTATGTGTGTGCAGAGAGGTTTGGAAAGTTTTTCCTTTATTTAAATACTTTTCATTTCTGTTCCTCCCCCTAACCTACCATTATTTGACCCACAGTGCATTATAGCTGGCCGCTTTTTTTTTCAAAGCTTCTTTCAACTCTGGTGCACATTTTGTACACGTTATTTCTCCCACTTCACATTCTGGGATCAAGTCGAAACGTTTAAAATTATTCATTGCTTCTAACAAAATATGAATTAATCAAAAAAATAACCAATTAATTCATTAGTTGTAATTAATTAATTTAGTTTGATATTGATTAAGGGAAATATATCTTACATCATTGATAAATATATATGCAGTTCTTCCTCTTAGTTAAGCTTCGTAAAGCTTGTAAATTATTTTTTAAAATATTTTGCTTGTTTAATTCTTCGCTACTCAGCCCATCAGACCACAGGGCATTTCTTAATGATTACTGAAACAGTTACTTATGGAGCCAATTTGTTTATTACGAAAGATTTTATCTGCAGTTCAGAGGAGCCAATAATGATTGAGAGACCCACGGAAAAGATTTGATAGTCCTATGAATTAATTTTGTTTTATCTTGATTGTGTTCCTGACCTCATTGAGCTACATCTTTTATTTCGAACCGAATTCAAGTTAAAATATTTGTGAAGGTGAATTACAAGAACGATCTGGCGTTGAGTCTCATGTCTCTTCAAAATAAAAATGATACTTTTAAACTAAGTCAGAGATGACATCAAAATAAATAGGCTTTAATGTACTATAAAACTAAACGTGACAATTTCTAAAGGAGACTTTTATGATGAACTCAACAATGTCAAGGACGCTTAATTGAATTCAAAATTGCCAACTCAATAAAAGTCACAAAAAGTCTAAAAATTTTATTCTGCAGTGCTGTAATGTGAACAGAAATTAGTATGTAACTTATTAACAACAAAGCTCATCAATGCCTCATTTATTTTGTACACCGAAAACACCAAAAAAGACAACTAAACACTACATTGATGGTGAGTCTCATGGCACTACAGACCTATCAAAATAGTCACAAAATTGCCTTAGTGTGACATGTGTTGTAAATAAAAAACCTTTTTAGACCTTGCGATCTCTACCGCAGATGAAGTGAACTTTATCTGATCATTTGGCAGAAGGATAACGAGAATGTCATGTGACCAGTACATCGACCTTTACTTTCCCCAGCATATGTCAGGTACCTATTAAAGTTGTGTAGACGTCCTAAAAATCCCAAAGGTCAAAATCTCAGCCTTCATTGGGACTCGAACACAAGACCCTACAGTTACAAAGCCGATTTATTACCCTTCAGCCACCTCCTTCTCCCCACCTCATAATCCTCAAATTTTTACAGTAACATTTTTACGCTAGTTTCAACTTTACAGACTTTTTTTAAAGCTTAATACAATTGTACCCCTCTGTATCCCCTCTTTTTTTTTAAGAAATATAATATTCAAATTTTGGATTATACAACTTTCTCTTCTATCTTAACGACCCCCTTAAGTCTTTCTTTAGATGTGTCGCCAATGGACTAGCTTGCACTTGGAAGTGAGCAGACCTTAACATGTCAACGAGTTATCTCCTTTTTAAACTTTGACCTGTTACCAAGGTGATGCGATAACACAACTATTTACCCCTATAATGGCCATTCGAGCTGTGCATCGATCCAGTTAGGTTTGATTGTTCTGTGGTGACAACATTGTTAAGGATTGATGAAACTAAATCACTATGAATAATTAATTGATCTACCTTTATTGGCTTTGGGGCTTCTTTTATTTCATGTCCTAATTCAATGCATCATACCTGTGTTAATATTAAGACTGTTGGAGTGGGTGAGTTTGTAGAAGCTAATTTGGCGTGTTGCCATGTGAAATGGTTAATACATAAACATTATATTTGCTTCTTTTCGATTTACAATTTCCTATATTAAATTGCAATGTTTCACTTACCACCCAATATAAATATCAGACCGGAAAATAAAATGTCTTAAGTTTGTTTTTCTAGAAATATTGGAGTTTATATTAGCGAAAGTTCTTATATCAAATTTCTGTAAAGCAGACTGAAACTGAATGGTGATGTCTTTAAAGAATATTTGTTATTTTGACAGGATTTGTTTTTTCATCCTTCATTGAAAAGATTCATATTAGAATTTTTCTTCCATATTTTTTTGTGTTTTTGCCCGTAAATTATTTAAGGATGAACAAAATCAGTTTTAAAAATAAGCTATCGTCTCAGATGAAGTAAAAAAAAAAACAACTACCTAATGGCGCGACTAGCGCAGTCCACAGCAGAACTCAAAAGCTTAGCCCTCAACACCAAAGTCAGACGGATGAGCTCCCTGGTCATTACCACATTCTTATATGCTTGCGAGTCTCGGACGCTGACTGCAGAGCAAGAGAGGAGGATCCTACCGATGGAATTTAGGTACTGCAAAAGGATCCAAGGTATAGCATTTAAAGACCGCATCACAAACAAAGTGATAAGAGACAGGGTTATTACGATTTGACCCTACGCTGACCTGCTAAATATTGTAAAAAAAAACGCAAACTAAAACTCTATGGCCATATTACAATGTTTTCGGGGCTTGCAAAGACCTTCCTACAGGGAATAGTACGAGGAAAAAGAAGAAGAGGCAGACAAAGAAAGCAATGGGAAGACAACATAAAAGAATGGACGGGCTTGCCAATGAAAGAGGTTCTATCCAATGCAAAAGACAGAGGAATGGAGAAAGTCTGTCTACAAATCTTGTATGGTGCCCCAACAGATAAGGGATAGGTGAAGGGGAAGGAGACATTTGTTTTGCTCTTTCCATAGAAAGTCAATTTGAGAGCTCTCCAATACACAGAAACACATCTCTAATCTCTGCCTGTGATTTTGTCTGGAGCTCTCCAATACACAAAAACATATCTCTAATCTCTGCCTGTGATTTTGTCTGGAGCTCTCCAATACACAGAAACATATCTCTAATCTCTGCCTGTGATTTCGTCTGGAGCTCTCCAATACACAGAAACATATCTCTAATCTATGTCTGTGATTTCGTCTGGAGCTCTCCAAAACACAGAATCACACCTGTGGTTCCGTCTGGGGCATATTCACCAACCAGCTTCCTTCAGGCGTCTCGATTCTGGGCTAGTCTCTTCAACTGTCCCCACGCCTTTCCCCAATCTCTGAGCCATGTATTTCTGAGCCGTCCCCTCTTCCTCTTTTCTTGGGAGTTGAAGCTGGTTTGGGATTTTGGATGCAAGTTTGCGAAAGGTGTGGCCTTCCATCTTCTTCAATGGAATGCTTTTTTGTTGTTGTTGTTGTTGTTGTTGTTTTGTTGTTGTTGTTTTTTTTTGCTACAGTTCTTCATTCATTAGTGATCTTGTCTGATCTAGAGAACAAGATCAAATGCCGAGTATTATGACAAGACTTTTTGGTCTTGTTGTACCAATAGCTGGGGCGCGGTGGCTGAAAGTCCACCCAACTCTAATGGGTACCTGACTTTAGTTGGGAAAAGTGAAGGAGTTGGTCGTTGTGCAGGCTACATGACACCCTTCTCTTTAACAGTTGGCCAAAGAATCAGATGACCTTAACGTCATCTGCCCCATAGATGGCAAGGTTTGAAGGGGGAAACTTCTTCCCAATAGCTACGTATGATTACCTAGGAACATGCAGGACTTCAGTATCGGTCACTAGTCTATTTGATTACCTAGGAACATGCAGGACTTCAGTATCGGTCACTAGTCTATTTGATTACCTAGGAACATACAGGACTTCAGTATCGGTCACTAGTCTATTTGATTATCTAGGAACATGCAGGACTTCAGTATCGGTCAATATTTTTGTTTTGTTTTAGCAAAACAAGCATCTAGTTTCATTCTCTGAAAGTCCGAATGTCCACATATTTGCATTCTGCTAGTCCCGTTTTTTTTCCCTCTTCACTCCTTTGTCTGACTGCTCTGAATTATCTCAGCCGCTGGAATGATCCTACGACTAGCAAGTTGACAAACAATTTACTCTGTCACCTACATGCATCATTGTCTGTCCCATCATGCATCATCTTGACAGTCTTCTGGCCTGCAGCAGACAAACGATGCACCCTCACAGAGGCAGTTCTGTATAAATATATCAATAATACT
The DNA here is from genome assembly GCA_030265305.1 of Biomphalaria pfeifferi. Classification (NCBI taxonomy): domain Eukaryota; kingdom Metazoa; phylum Mollusca; class Gastropoda; family Planorbidae; genus Biomphalaria; species Biomphalaria pfeifferi. The sequence continues at coordinate 1,621,516 of JASAOG010000043.1, read as the reverse complement.
AACATCTGCGATAAGGTCTCTAATGCAGGTCATAATGAACTTCCGAGAGATAGTAGCCGAGGATATTACAATTGATTATTATTTAACGTCATTGGACAAGTAACTAATGCACGTTGGTGGAAGTATATTAGCTAATAAAATTAAATTTTATGATGTATTGTTAGAAGGGCCATTAACACAATCAGTCTTTGAAGCACACGCTCAAAGCGACTTAGATACAAAGAGTTGTCAACAAAATGCTGCCAACTTCGATTCTGTATCCATTTCATCGCCATTGTTTCATAACATCTTCCTTTGTTTATAGTCATGTATATTGCCATCTCGGCTATGCAACCTTAATCTCTGTAGTTCTATAAATGTTTCCTTCCCGCCAAAACAATGTCCAACTATCACTTGCTCTGTGTGACATAATTAGTTCCAATGATTAGAATAAAGGAGGTGATCGGACAGCGTGTCTTTATTTTGATGTACTATTTAGAAATAATACTAGAACTAGTATTCTCTACAGGAAACAATATCGCGCTCACCAAATAGAATTTTTAAAGCGAAACATTTCTTGGCATAAACTGTCAGTGAATCAACAGAGGCTTACTTTAAAAATACATATCTACATTAAAATCACCTTAACAATACATTGCATACCTCCATTTATACAATAAATATAGCAACTTTTGTAAATAAAAGAAGCGGCAGATAAAGCTAATTAGTTTGTAAGGATCGGCGATAAAAAAAAATGTAATATTGTACTATTTAGTGTTCAATTATTTTGTTTAAAACTTGGTACTTTGTCCCCTGTTAGCATATTTATGGAACTTGGATTCTTTTTCCTTGGGTAACATTTAACAAAAGAGAACTAGTTATCACAATATAGAGTCAACATTTTTCTTTACTAAGTTGACCAATTGAGAATTATGATTGTTTTACTACTTATAATGTATCTCTAGCTAGTTCAATTTTGGCTTATGTCGAAAACAGAAATAAAATGGAACATAATTTGATTTAGAAAGTGTCTATAAGCACTAGAGAGGGGAGCTGAACGAAGTCCTCGATGTAGAGAAAAACAAAAAGCGGATTAGGAGGACTGGGGTAGTTTCCAAACAAATAATACACCATGCAACGAATGTGGTGATTTCAGACAGACGCACATACATGCAACTAATGCGGTGCTAACTTCTGACGAGGACACATTTGTACAAACACACCTATTCGGTGGGACTCTAATACACAGACATGTAACAAATGTGCCGGTACTCTCAGACACACGCCTACAAGAAAGATTGAGACATGTTCTCCGTACAGATTTACCCAAAGGCGGCTCAGTGAAAGACACACACGATGCTTCTGTAGTATAACTCTAAATATGAATGTTAGTATTGTTGAGCATAAGCGGGGATAGATGGTTTGTAATTCTTGTACAGTGAGTCCCCGTGTTAACGACGGGGTTAGGGTCCAGAAAGTCTGTCTCTAAGCATATTTGGTCGTCAAGTGTGACCCTAGATTTAGGTTCAGTATTAATCATTTTTTAGTAGTTCGATAAACTAACGTATACACTTGTAGTGGTAAATATTCTACTAAAGGAGGCAACATATTCTCTCATAGTAGTGTAGACCCTCCGTACATTTACTCTTTCTTTAAACAGCAAAACTTCTTAGGTGCGTACTGTATGACAAAGTTCTTGTATTAAGCTTTCACCTGTTTGTAATCCATACTTGCATTCCATCACTCGACCTCGTTCTGACCACAACTAATGTCCAGGCGTTCAACTCATTTCCATGACATGATCCGTAGTCGCTTCGCAACTGAAGGAGGCCATTAATCTAACACTATCCTATAGGATGGACAAAACTGCTGTAGTGTTTGGACATTTGATGCTTGCACAATACATCCTTCACCGCCAAGACACAGAGTCTAGCTAACACTTTCTTTGTGTGACAATTAATGAGCAACGCAAAGTCTTCAATCCAGACATGTGGTAATCATAATCAAAACAATAATAAAAACAACACCATGTGTATAAAGACTTTCGCCATCACGTGGAGGTGAATGTCTAGTTAACAAGTAGCACTCCTGTGATTGACCATGTCTCCGCTAAACCTGTAGCGTCATGACCACGGCTTTTTGGTGCCCGTTACAAATTTAGAACCTTGTCACGCCATTTTCAAAATAGTAATTTCGAGGATTCTTAAACTGTTCAGCTTGGTCAACGCTGAAGGTCTATCAGACATTTGTATATTCAAACTATGACATTTAAAATTCCTTCTCATATCTCTAATAACGTTATACATTACTTCCATTACCTTCTGCCTTCGAGGCCTTTGAAAGTCTTCAAATACTCAAAAAAAAGTTAAAATATTTAAATTTTAATAAACTTATCATTATTTCTAACAATATGTTTATATACTGATATTTATTTTTAGATATTTCTTCAAACTTAAGATAAAGTTCCTATGTGGGACGACCCATACATTTATTTCCACTGATTAAAGTCTTGTACCTAACAAGTAAGACCATTCTCTGCGATGTGTACTTGCCTGATATAGATTATAACAGTGATTCTTACATCTTGAAAACCTGCTACATTGAACTTTATAGTCAATCTTCATCTCAAAGAATCGAACACAAACTTTAGCTAAAACTTGTACATAAAACATTTACATACTTTATAGTTTAAATCATACCATTAAACAAAATTAAAAAATTAAAATAGAAGAAGAAAGTATTACAATACATTTCATTATTCTTATTTCTTATTGGTAATATTGAAGTAACATTTAGTCACATTCTTCATTTGCTTATACTCACTGATCTAGATATATATTATATCTAGTCTAGAAAACGGAAACAAATTCTTATCCGCGATTGATAAACTCACAGACCTATACCTATTGATTATGTATATGGCTCCTTTTGTCTCGAAAGGCAATGGATGCGCCCAAATGAGTCACTGGTTTTGGCTTAATCTTGAGACGGGGGCAGAATCTGGTGTGGCTAATCAAGCCAATTCTAGAACGGCAGACTTTGACACAATTCGTACATGTGTATGCCTCTGATTCAGGGCTAGCGGACAGGGCAGCTTTCTTTTTTCCCTCTTGATTAAGGCCGCTTCAATTCTTTTGTTCTCAGCATGGGTTGTAGCAGCACGCACAGTCTGTCTCCATGCAGTCCGTGTTTGGCTATGTTTTCCCACATACTTTCTCTGATGCCTGTGGCTCTCATGTCTCGCTTGCAGACATCTCTATATGTTAGTCTTGGGCGGCCCTTGGGTCTGACTCCTTCCACAAGCTCAGCATATAAGATATCTTTCGGGATTCTACCATCTGGCATGTAATCTTCTTTGTGTCAGGAGAGCATAATCTCAAATCTCATTCTCAATCCCAATCTCAAAACTTCCTGATTGGAGACATGGTCCATCCAAGAGATGCACATTATGCGTTTCAGGCAACGCAATTGAAAACTATTCAATCTGTGCTCTTGGTACATGTATGTTAACCAGCTTTCACTGCCATAAAGGATAGTTCTCACAGCACAGGCGTTGTAGACTAGGATTTTGATCGCTGTGGTCAATTTACCATTTTCCCAGACGCGCTTGGAGAGTTTTGCCAATGCTGTGGTAGCTTTTCCTATCCTTTTTGTCAGCTCGATGTCTAAGTCTAGGTTACTGACAATTGTTGAACCCAAGTAGGTAAATTCCTGCACCACTGAAAGGGTGTGGTTCCCAATATGTATTATATGTATTTCTGCGACGTCTTGTGCCAGGATTTCGGTCTTGGAGAGACTTATAGTAAGGCTAAACTCTTGACAAGCAGCTGCTAAGGCGTTCACTAGCTTCTGTAGACCTCCTTGTGAATGAGATACGAGTGCCGCGTCATCGGCAAACAGCAGCTCTCTTATCAAGATACGACGCCTTTTCGTTTTGGCTTTAAGACGTGCCAGGTTAAAGAGCCTTCCATCAGATCTGCTATGGATATATATTCCGTCTTCCAGGGATTTAAAAGCACTGGCTAGTACGACTGAGAAGAAGATGCCAAATAGTGTAGGGGCCAGTACTGGCCCCTGCATTGATTATGTATTAATCACAGAACTATATATTCAAGCAAATTCATGAAATAAAGCCATTTCCTGTTAGTTTCCATTGAGATAATTTTGCTGAGATCTTAGACGAAGTAATTCAAGTCTATTTATTTTAGTCATCATATGTACATTTAAATAGATTGATTTTGTTTTTATGTATCTAAAAACTGCAAAATAATAGTTATCAGACGAGAGTGCTCTTATTTGCGATGTCTAATTACTAGATCTAGATCTAAACAATAAATTATAAGTTACATAGGTCAGGGTTGAAAAAAAACTTTACTTCTTATACTTATTTACTAACCCAACGTCTTGTTTCAACTTTTTAAAACGTTTTTTTGCGACATTTTTTTCTGGAGATATCAGGTCTCCATGTCCAGTCTAGTTAGATAGATGGATAGATAGATCTGTGCTTATACTATTATAGTTCTCCTAAACCATCCGGATTATAAATAAAATACCTACTTAAAGTCGAGTTACTTTCGATATGCCCAAGGTGATGCATCAGCGTGGATTATATCTAGTAACTAACAACTTTTATTCTTTAGATATCTCCTCAATGTTTGCTCTTTTTTATTTCACGAAAATGAATAAAGTCTTTATTTAAGACCTACCCACTATCTTATCTCCCTTGCCAAAGTAGTTATGTATGCAAACTTTAATGCGAGTTCTTTTGTTAGTTAACGTTTCCAAGGGGAGTAAGCAAGTTTATTGTCTTTTGTTTCGATCACAATACATGCCTAAAATGTCGAACTAGAGTTGAACTATCTGTCTTGTAAACAGTTGAAAGGAAATTTTCCAATAAATTTTTTTTCTTAGCAAAACATTTGTGGGTTTCTTTGTTAAAAGAATGAAATATAAAACATTTAAATTGAACCAGTGCCGGAGTTTAGTAAGTGGAGGCCCTGGCAGAATGTTTGTGGAAGCCTCTGACCTCTTCAAGCCTCAATAGAAATGTACTAAACAGTTTAATACATCTAATAGTGTGCCATATTTCCAAAGAAAGAAACAGAGTACTTGTAAGTTTCATCCTATTAGCTCACATTTCTTACATTTTTTTGTTATTTTTTTAAAATGTGGATGCACCCTACAGGGTCAGACGGCTGCTTAGTCATGCACTGTCGTAAATCTGGCCCAGATTTAACCCATTTGTTTTCCAAAATTGCAATTTCTTTTTTAATACTAAGCAGTGGCATAGCTAGGAATATGCCATCATTTGTGGGCCCTGGGGCTTAACCTCTTTGGGCGCCCCTACATTTTGCAAAATATTTAATATTCAATTTAAAAACAATTTCAAAAACTAATTTGCCCCCCCCCTCAAATTCTCCCCCCTCCTCTCATCCTAGCTACGCCACTGATACTAAGATCTATTTGTGTGATTTGTGTGTAATTGTAAACTGAGACAAAAAAAAACTGGCGGCCCAACGTTTGAGAGACGCTGCTACAGTACTAAAGGTGCATGTCCCACAAAGCTGCAGTTGTCTTGGTTCCTCCTCGCTCTTCTTACTTAATGATGACAAATTGGAAGGTGTTCAGGAAAATGACGTCACTGTTTCTGACACACGCCTGTCATTAAATGTGCTCTCCAGGATGAAACATGTCTGAAGTTGAAATATTCTCTGTTGATAAAGTTGAATCGCGCACTTTCTAGCTCACTGCGATAGTTAAATCCTGACTGATTGATTCTGAGAGAGAGAGAGAGAGTTTGAGCTTTAAATTTAGGCACATCGGCACAATTTTTGTGTTGTTGAAGGAGTTCAAATGTTGACATTTATCTAAGCCTTCTAAGGTGTTCAACACTCCCGTTATTTCTTGACTTGTTCCAATGTTCTGGACACTAGATCATCAAACGTTGTGCCAGTTAACTCTTTGGGGTTGAGAATATCATTTCCAAATGTACATCTGGAAATAGAAAGGTTGGCTGGACAACCCAATAGATATCAAATACATTAACTATGATGTTAAAATTAAAACTCATACAAAATAATTGAAATAAAAATAGGTATTACAATAATACTCGTATTTATTAATATACATTAAATTTAAATACATGAATTTTTAAAAACTAAACGAGTTATTTCTCCGTCACCTAAACTCGGATTAAGTTGAAATTTTGCACAATGTTTTCTTTTCGCTGACAACCCAAGAATCAATAAAAGTTGTTTTTTTTGTCCAATAATACGTTTGCGTTTGTTTTAATTCAACTTAACAAGACAGAGAACAAGATTTACGTTATTGTTTTTTCGTATACATATGTATTAAGCAATAAAGTGGCTTCCATACCTAGTGGGAATAAATTTCTCAATATTAAGAGACATAAGGCTAAAGCAATCCCTAACTATAAAATAGCGATGCACTAGAGGTTGGCCAGTTGGCGCACTTTGACTTCGCCTCGTTTTACGACCGACAGGGTCAACAACTATTTGCACTAATATTACATCTATGTGACAAAATATAGTCCAGCTATCTTATGTCTTGTTATTGGCCCGTGAGATCTGTATACTTCTAAATACCAACTAGGTCTATGACTGAACTCTTAGCATCACAAGACAAAAGTCTATTAATCATGTTACTTGGAACATATTCCTAGGAGTCCTGGAAAGAAAACATACAAAAATAACGTTGCATCAGAATGAAAGAACACACTTAGCTCACTTACTGACAATGTTGTCTTGTATAGTAAAGGAATGTTGTCAAGATAGATGAATTTATTGAATTTAAACAAGCAAAATAAAAAAAAACAAATACTTTTTAAAAAATCAAAACTTAAATTAAGTGTATGTTAGTTTGGATCAGTTTTGTAATTAAACTTGAGATAGATCTAGATTCTAGACTATTAATAATACATCTTTGAGATTAGAAATAATTTACCAATTGTTTTTGTTTTGCGCAATTTCATGCTTTTAGCTTTCTTAATACTCGATGATCCTATCACTTGCCTCGACCAGTTGTAAAGGGGTGGGGAGGATGAACGGGGTAGACAGAAAGACAGAGTGAGTTGATAAAAGCTTTGTAAACAAAAATCTACACCCTGAACTTGCTAAAGAGAAGAAATCTAATTGCTGGTCACCAACTCGTATTTCTTAGCTATCACAAAGCACAAATAAAAGTCTCAATTTCATACCAATGACATGCTCATCTAAGCTTGCTAATGATAATAAAATGGAGTTGTGTTGATAGTAAGATGGAGATGTATTGATAGTGAGATGGAGATGTATTGATAGTGAGATGAAGATGTATTGATAGTGAGATGGAGATGTATGGATAGTGAGATGGAGATGTATTGATAGTGAGGTGGAGATGTATTGATAGTTAGGTGGAGATGTATTGATAATAAGATGGAGATGTATTGATAGTGAGATGGAGATGTGTTGACTGGAAAGAAAAAGAGAATTTCCATCTCTTTTAAGGAAGCAAAACGGAAAGATACAAACTTTGCTTTGCTCCTCTACCCAAATAAAAAAGCATCTGAAATAAACGTGAAAGGAAAACATGAAGAGTTGATGAAAACATTGCTGCAATGTCGTAAACATCTGTATGTTTTTACTAATGAGCCAACGAATGTTTATGACAAACTATGAAGATCGCTTGAAACGAGATTATAGCAACTCAATAACAACAATGTTCTCAATTTGACTTTTGCAGGCAAACTTCAACATTTAATCTGACTGAAATATCTTTAGATACCGCCTTTCGTTCATATTATTTGAAGAAAAAAAAACGCGCTATTTATACATTATCTTCTAATTAGTTAATCTTAGAAAAATCTTAACAAAATAAAAGATATATTCAAAGTCTGATTTCAGTAACGCGTTCGTCATCCTGAAAATGGTTGAATGGTTAGTTTAGATCTTTTTAAAGATCATCTTGCTGGTTTTAAAATAATGTATGCTTAATGTATTCAAGTACGTATAAACCACTTTCAATAACTAGATTTTCGCAACGTTTTTTTATTTATTTTGGTAGGCCTGGACGAATAACTGCACAATATAGACCCATGGATGTTGTTACGATAAAAACAAAACAGGTTTATCTCTTCCAATACCATGAAATTAATATTATCACATAAATCGTTGCAGTTATTACCTTTACTACAAAATGTAATAGATAAGAGAAGTGACAATAAATATTGTATAATGCACCTCTTCTTCGGGGGTGGGGGGGGGGGGGGAGAGAGAGGAAACAAGTGACCTTCAGTGATAATGTACCAGGGACTACAGCAATTTTCTTGAGTTTATGTAAAGACATAGAAATAGTTGGTCTTCACATGTAGTACCAGTTAATGTGACCCACTGTTTAATTCACGACCCGACCTTTGACTGTCAAGACAGCGCGAGTGTCACTTATAATTTGATGAAAACAAAACAAAACAATAATACAAAAAATAACAAGCAAAATATTAAAAAATCCTAAAAAAAAACTAACAAAGCTTATCTAAAGGGGAATAACTCCGTCCTTCAAACTATAGCTACCAATAATGTACACGTTATTTCCCTTATTCGATATCAAACAAAATAATTAATTACCAATAATTAATTAACTTATTGAGTATTTTTTGTTTATTGATTCATGTTTTGTTAGGTACAATAAATAAGTGTTTAAGGTATCAACTTTCATCGGAGAATGCGCGAGGGAAAAACTGCCTTCACAATTATTTAAGGGGACTAAAACCAACATAATTAGCCATATATGTGAATGCTGATGTATTAGTTTCCCTTATTGCTATTAAACAATATAATGAATAACCAGTAATTAATTGCTAATTGGTTATTTGTTTTATCGATTCATGTCTCGTCTATGTCAATTAAAAATTGTGCGAAGTTTCAGCTTGATCCGAGAATGTGGAGGTAATAACGTGTACACACTTTTGACCAGACACTCAGACAGAGTGAGTTGATATAAGCTTTGTAAAAAGGCCTGAATATACGAACCACTACACATGCAAAACATTGACTTAGTTGAATACAATATGAAAAATCTCATCATTCAATGCACTTTTTTTTTATACGGTTGCAACGTTCAACTAAATGCAGGTATTATCCCCCCCCCCCCCCCCCCCCCCCCCCAATCGTGTAGAAATCGCCCTGACAACTAAAACATCAATGCCCTTGCTAATCACTTCAGACAAAGAGTAATTTCCCCTTCTTAATCTCCAGATTTTTATCTGCAAAACATTTTTGATACACAAATCTGACATATTCAGATGTCGAATACAGTTTTGTGTATGTGTTTAGATATGTGTGCGTGTTTTGTTGCTACCTGCTTACGTATGTTCATGTTGTTCTACACTCAAATAGACATACATCGAATAAATTAGATGAAAATCTTTTTTCATAGAAAAAAAAGGTCAGGAATGAACGGATTTGGGGGAGAGAGAGAGAGAGAGAGACAGAGAGAGAGAGAGACAGAGAGAGAGACAGAGAGAGAGAGAGACAGAGAGAGAGAGAGAGACAGAGAGAGAAAGAGATAGAGGCTTAAAGAGAGAGAGGACACAGTTACTTTTGAAAATATTTCACCCCCTCCCCCCTTTTTTGTCGACTAAGTCACCTGGTAGATTGTTCTCCATATGAAGGTAGTGCTTTCATCCCGTACTCTCAATGAGTTCTTTAACACCTGGATCACGAGTCAAACAAAAACTGTTCCTCCTAGGAAAAAGTCTTAATCTACTCATAGTCATTTCTCGGTGTTTTGTATTCTGGAATTTGTTTTTATTTATTCTATCCATCTTTCTCTTAATGCTAAGGAAAGTATGATCAAACAATTAAAATATAAAACGTTGAAGCAAGTTAAGAATTCTGGAAACACCAAGCAGCTTTGCATCAGTTGTAGACCTGCGTGGGAAGATGGGTACAACGTGGAGACGGTGTCCTCAAGAGACTGTTTCTACTTATATGTTGTACTGTGGGTCTGAGTACAATACCCTCATTAAATAAACAAGTATGTTGTACTGTGGGTCTCAGTACATTACCCTCATTAAAAAAACAAGTATGTTGTACTGTGGGTCTCAGTACATTACCCTCATTAAATAAATAAGTAATATCAACCGAGGGGATAATAACAACTGACCTTACAGACACCTTCAAGGCTCTTAACATTCCTAGGAACATCTTCGTTGCCTGTCAGTGGGCGGTACTGCTGCAGACCTGCCACATCACCAGAAAATTGTTAAAGGGACTACGATGAATTTTGTTTCTCTTTAGCGAAACTCGACCCTGGCAGCGCCAGAGAATGACTACTCGTTCATTTCTAACATAATAATAATAATAATAATAATAATAATAATAATAATAATAACAGAAGAAAAACACACAAAAAATACAGGAACCTAGGCTTGGAGATTAAGCGTATATGGAAGTTTCTAAACAGTATATCTATTGTTATATCAACAGAGGGGATGATGACAGACAACTGACCTCACAGATATCTTCAAGGCCCTTAACATTCCTAAGAAGATTTTCGTTGCCTGTCAGAGTGTGGTACTGCTGCAGACCTGCCACATCACCAGAAAATGCCTCAGTGGACTACAGTGGAATACAAAGGGGCTACACTGAATTGTGTTTCTCTTTAACGAATCTCGAGCCTGGCAGTGTCAAAGAATGAATACTCACTCGTTTCTAACAGAATAATAATAATACTATAATTTATATAGCGCCTTTAACAATGTAGGTCGAAGGTCGCTAAGGACGTAACATAAAAAAAAAACAACAACTATAAAACAAAAAGGCTAAAAAAAATTATAAAAACCGTTTTAGCTGGAAGCTCTTAATGTCTTTCTTCAAGGTAGTGATGTTGTCTGTCTGAGTTCAATGGGAGTGAGCTCCAAACCTTTAGTCATGTATGGGAATTTACAAGTCATACTTAGAAAATATTTCGACCGCAGGGCTCCATCAAGTACCACGACCTACACCTTAGTAGGAGCAATACTTCTATTCTACCTAGTACCAATACTAGTACATTTTATCACTTTCATCATGCAGTAAAATGTAACTTTGCGTAACACTAAATAAAGTAAAATAAACCAATCGCAAGCATTATATAACTTCGAAAAAAAAAATCAAGAATAGTTGCATATAATTTAATAAAGGTGTTACACAATTAAACGTGATTTACCAATTAAAAACAACTATTGTATAACTTGGGGACCCTTGAGAAGAATCTAAATGTTGATGACACAATTTCTTTTGACCTCATGTAATGACTTCAATAAAAATGAGTTTGTGCACATCAATAAGGCCACATTTCGTTTGCTATGGATACTTGAACAGTCTTAAAATATTTATAGTCAACCTTTACTTTCAATCAAAATGTGTCAGTTTAGTCCTTCAACATTACTGCCCGCGTGTCACAAATATGACGTCATCTCTTGACGTCATTTTCTTTTAAAATCACTAACTCTTCTGCACAAAGGGTTATCTATCAAGGACAAGCCACGAATGCGAAGTGGTTGTATAAATGTACGCATAATATTGCAAGTAATAATCTTCTCTCTTCACAGCCACCGCCTAGAGTTGTTTCAACTTTCATCACTTCCATATAGAGTTGATCTCCGCTTGAGTATGTTGTACGTTTCAAGGTAAAGGTCTGCCCTAAGTGTACAGACACTATCTTTGGTGACAGAGAGATTAGTGTTGTACACTTACAAGGCGTTTGTCGAATGGATCTATTAAATCAAGACAAGTCTTGAGAACCGTTCTCCAGGATGATATTAAAGTGGCAACAGACAGATATGTTTGATCTGCATTAAATTGATCTCATTAAATATTTCTTAACTTGGAGGGTTGTTAGGGTTACCTTCACACTAACTGTCCTTGGCGTTTCGCTTTTCTTAGTGAATCTACGACCCGCCAAGACAGTCCAGTTCTTTAGGGCCGTTACTAGCTGTACGCCCCCCCCCACCCCAAGTCAGTCCACTCCTCTAAGGCCGTTACTAGCTGTACGCCCCCCTCTAAGTCAGTCTACGCCTCTGGGGCCGTTACTAGCTGTACGCCCTCTCCATCGCGCTTGTAATGGGGTTAGCAAGTTGTTCCCAAGGCATTCAAATCATAAATACAATCCAACAATGTGATGTAAACACAAAAAGAGATGAATTTCATAGAGTTTCATTTCCTAAAGTTATGTTTTGGTATGTGCAATGCAAACATTACTGTAAGACAAATTTCCTCATGGAAATCCTCATAGGTTAGAAACGAACGAGTATTCATTCTTTGGCACTGCCAGGCTCGAGCTTTGTTAAAGAGAAACACAATTCAGTGTAGTCTCCCAATAATAGTTTCCTCTGAGGAATTTTCTGGTGATGTGGCAGGTCTGCAGCAGTATCACCCTCTGGCAGGCAACGAAAAATCTTCTTAGGAATGTTAAGGATTATTATTATTATTATTGCAAAGTGTCGTGAATGAATCCTGTCCTCCATCTTGAGTGGCAGCCTTCTTTGGTCTCTCTCGTTGTTCTTTCGCCAGTCGCTTTCATCTCTTCTAGAGGAAGTATTGGAGAGCTTAAGATAGAACCTCACATCCGGAACCTCGATCGGCATTAATAATTTCTAGTAACTGTCCAAGTTTGGCGTCTATGGCAGAAAACTGACACAACTAAAGACCGCATACACTTAAATTTTGATCCACTGTTTTCTATAATATAATGCCTCCCGCCCCCCCCCCCCCAACCAATATGTTTTATCGCCCCCCCCCCCCCACCAATATGTTTTATTTTTATTGATATCGATTTGTTCTATTTACAAGCTTAATTCAATTGTTCTATAGATAGTCTAATTCACTAGTTCTGTTTACTTGTATTAGTCAAAATGTCTTATTAGCTAGTCTTGCCCAGGCATTACGTCAACACCCACTTTAACATTGTTGAATAATAGTAGTACCCGCTGAGCCACTGCTACTTTATCTACACACTACACTGTACAAAACGTTTCGTCCATTCAAAGTTTAATGGTTGCTGATGTTTTTACAAAAAAACTTAATTCAATACTGAAGGTCTTTCAAAGCTTAAAGGAACCTAAAAAAAATGTACAAAAGGAAGAACGCATGGGAGGGTACTCTGATTTGTTCTATTCTATTCTATTGTCTAGGCCAAGGGTAAAGAAAATATTCTATAAATATAGCAGTATATAGAGTAGAGACAGAAGGTATTTGATAAACACATTTACCCAACTTACAAACAAATAATTTTATAATTAAAAGAACAAAAAAAGTTTCAAACTTAGTTAGGCCTAATTAGTTCCATAATTTTGTATTTTGAACATTTGTAGATTCATTTAGCGTGTGTTTCATTTGATATGTTACGTATGATCCGATGTGCATTTATGTTTTATTTTTTTTTACGAAGCTGAAAGCAACTGGGCATAGTCTGTCTAGGTGAAATCTTGTACTCGTTATTTCTCCCAGTTCAGGTTGAAAGTTTGCACAAGTATTCATTGTCCATGATAAGACATGAATAAATTAAAAAAAAAAAAAACAATGAGATAATCAATTAGTAGTGATTAATTAATTTTGTTGTATATGGAAAATGTACTCAGTTAAGAGGAGATAGACCTTGTATAGAGAATTAGGTCGTTCGCTAAAAATTTGAAACTAACAATTGATATCTATAAAATCTTCTATTTTGTAATTACTGGAATAACTCAGATGCTAACGTCCGAACCTTCCATGGCGAATGCACTAGACATCGAGTTCGAATTAAAAATAAATATTTCTTATGTAAAGACAGTACAAAAACCTTCTCCTGGATACCCCCTATCCCCCTCCCCCCGCCCCCAACTGGTTCACAAAAGTTATTGGACCATAATGCAGTTAGCACACTATTACCATGAAAGTTGCGCTATTCAAACAAAAAATATCTCCAATTCAAATATGTTAGAATTAATTACATGATTAATTTAAAATAATTGATTCAATTTCATTCAAAATAAGTTGTTTTTTTTATTACTTGTTATTCTATTAGATCTAATTATTATTACATGCAATTTTCAAATAAAGTTCATTTGAATATTCACAGTGTATACACACGATTCTGATGAACATCTTTAGTTTAAATCCCTATATCACCACGATCAGGTGGCATAATTGTAAAGAGAAGATGAAATGAAATTTTGAAATACTTATATTAGGGGACCGCTTAAATATATTTTCCTTTCCTTTGATATGTGTCTGGTCACTTAGAAACTTTCTCTCAATGAGTCTCTACTGCACAATGTTTCGTTTCGTTTGACTTGACAGTGAGGATGGTACTAAACTAAATATTGAAAAGTGGCTTAGATAAACTTAAAGAGATACCCAGAGAAGATTCCTTTTATCTTCGTCTAACGTCATACAGCGTTGGGCCTTCGAATGAGAGAACCCATCCAAAATTAACCCCACCCATTGACCAAATCTCTAAAATAGAAACCCTTCAGAATCTTCCTTGGCTAATGAATAAACCCAAATTAAATTTATCCCTCCTTAATTTCAAAAAAGAAAATACAGACCCAAGCATACTACAAGTCCACTTAAGGGAACTGCAGGAGAGCTTCGGAGATTGTGGCACCATCTACACAGACGGATCCAAAATGGATGGAAAGGTCGCGTGTGCCTTCTCCTTTCGGAACAAAAATCTCCCGTAGACTCCCCGATGGCTGCTCCATCTTTACGGCCGAATTGCATGCAATATCGCTTGCATTTATGGCCGTTAAAGCATCAGAAAGGAGGAAATTTATAACCTGCTCCGACTCCAAATCTGCATTGCAAGCTTTGGGTCGGATGAAGACTGACATTCCATTGGTACATAAGAGCCTGAAGCTGTTGGACCAAATAACAGCCGACCATAGGGATGTCACCTTCATCTGGGTCCCCTCCCATGTGGGCATTGAGGGAAACGAAGCCGCAGACAGAGAAGCAAAGAGAGCCCTAAATCATGCGGTGTCAGGAACCCAAATTCCCTGCTCGGACCTGAGACAAAGTACCTATCGAGAGTGGCAGGACCGATGGGAGGCTGAGACTCACTATAAACTCAGGCAGATTGTGGCGGATGTCAGGTGGCGGCCCACATCTAAGGGTCTGACAAGGCGTGGTACCATGTCCAGACTTAGGATTGGCCACACCTACATCACGCACTCTTTTGTGCTGAAGAAAGAAGAGCCCCCACTTTGTGAGTATTGTGACTCTCGCCTCACCGTGGAACATATCCTCATCGACTGCCCCAGATACCAGGATGTCAGGGAGAAATATTTTAGAGCCACTAATTTAAAAACACTATTCAATAATGTCGACCCTGGAAAGGTACTGGGCTTTATCCGGGAAGTGGGGTTGTCTACGAAGATCTGATTTATGAATTTGTAAACATGTACTATTTACATTAGATTTTTACCAAATTATTAAATTTTTACTACCTCTACTATTTTAACTGTGAATAGACCTTGATTTTAATGATTTGACAATATGGAATTTGGCCCTTGTTGTGTGGAGGGAGAGTGGCCCTTGAGGGACTGCAGGCACGACATGGCCCAGGTACGCTGTTCTGCCTCATCGTGGCACCTGGGTGGAAACGGCTACTTGAGGGGGTAGCTAGGCTAAATGAATGGCGAAACATAACTCCCGTGGGGATGCCCACGGGTAGACGAGAGTCCACCCATTGCACTGGCGGGGTTGTAAAAAAGTCCCCACGAGCACGTGCCACATCCATGCGCCGTTCCTCAAAGGACGTTACATAAATGGCGAGTCCTCCACGGTTAGCTTGGTACAACGAAGGAAAATGACGGAGGCTCCCGGTGTCCTCGGCCTTCGGCCATGAGCGGCGAATCATGCGTCGGGGCCAAAAGGCATTGGAAACAGCAATGTTTTACATAGGCATTGACTTGGGTCGCTCTCAAACAGAACTGTGCGTTCACACAGGTTTTTTTTTTTTTTACTGTTTTGGCTGGACGACCAAACAGGTTTTTTTTCAAACTTACAGCTCGAAGAGCCTTAAACAAGGCACGACATGGCCTAAATTGTGCCGATGTGACCAAAATCAAATCAAATTTATCTTCGTCTGTACACTTGAATAGTTTCAGTTTTCACCAGCTTTCTTTTATGCTCAGCTGGACAAGCCCTGCTCTAGTTTCTCTTTTTTTTTTTTTTGGTTTAATAATTGAGATTTGACGTTGGCCCTGATCAGACTGCAAAAAAAATCCTTTCATGGCTGTAGGAAACTTGAATGGCTTACAATCCTTGTGTGACTGCGGACATTTGGAACAAAAAATTATACTTTCTATCTAGATCTCTTTACATCACACGGTCATTTAATTACATACAAATAATAAGGATAATAATAGTTATGACCTAAATAACATCTTTAGCTTGAGGCCTCAGTGTGACAGCAAAGCACTTAACCTCATATAGATATGTTAATCGTTGTGCTGGCCACAAGACTTTCTGAGTAACAGTTCAGTAGAAAAACAAAATATGAAAGAAATAGATTTGTACAAATCAAACTTTTAGGTATCGGGTCTCTAATATTATTAATGGTAAATAGAGTCTGTCATAAGTCCTATTAGTCTACTGATAAGAAAATCTAGCTGTGTATTGTCTGAGTTTTATTAAAGCTTGAGAGAATGACCCGCAGATCGAAGTCTGAAATTCCTCTGTTGGTTGATGAACATTATTGCTATCTCAGTGAAAGATAATCTTCAAGTTAAACCGTTTAAAGATCGTGGGGGTGGGGAGGGGGGGGGCTTTCACTTTTTCTAGTGCAGAAACTGAGATTAACAATGTCAACATGATATTCTAATTGTCTGGATTATAACGCAAACCCAAGTTATTTGGGTCACGGAACTGCTTTCAGCGGTGTAAATTGCACAAGATTTACCGATATTCTTTTAAATAATAATTCTATTCACCTAAGCGTTGAGTTAAAGTAAAACATTTTATGCATTTTAAATCTTACCTCCCTTAAACCAAGTTTCGAGATAATGAATGTATGCACACTGTGTGGAGATAATTTCACCCTAATCTCCTTAGTTACCGGGAAAAAAATGTGAAGTAGATGAAGAGATATTCCCCTTGAGTAGAAAATAATGATGCACACTTTTAGAAATGTGGAATTGAATTTTTTTTTTAAAGCGGATGACGTGTTGCACATTTTGTTATGTCCTATCGAACCAAATGAAATGAATTCCATTGAATACAATTTAAATAAGTTTACGTGAGTTTAGTTACATATCATAGGCATTACAAAATTTCGAGGCCAAATTTAAACAAGATTTATAAAGGGATTATATTGAGGATTACTTTTAATTTCATAGTGTGAGGGCTTCTGTACGTATGAATAGAACATTTATGATGTCTGTATCTCTTGGTGTGTGGTCTTGTATAGTATGAATAGAACATTTATGATTTCTGCATCTCTTGGTGTGTGGTCTTGTTTAATATGAATAGAACATTTATGATTTCTGCATTTTTTCGTGTGTAGTTTTGTATAATATGAATAGAACATTTATGATTTCTGCATCTCTTGGTGTGTGGTTTTGTTTAATATGAATAGGACCAAACAATTGCACCTACTATGATCTATAGCTTATGGTCGCGGGTAATATCTGGCTAGTATTTTATAATTCCTCTTTGTTTTTAGCGGCCCCCGAAAAGTGGAATGTCTGTCTGTCCGTCTGTCCGTCCGACCCATTTAGATCTCGTAAACTAGAAAAGATAGTGAAAATCCGACATCAAAATATTTTAGACCATTCAATGTTCTGATGCAACGGCTACTTTTTTCTTTTCTGAAAGCGAAAAATCTAATTTTTTAAATCACTTATGCAAGCAGTTTTATCATAAAAATACACCACAAACACGGGAGGCTTCTTAGTAGGGGTAATGATCATTTGCCATATTTTAAACACATTTATGCAAACGGTTTTAAATTTTTGTCAAAAAGAAATAAAATTTTTACATTTGTATTGCTAAGTTAAGAAAGACCTGTCATACTAATTACTACATTTAAAAAAATAAATGTTTACTTTTTTTTAAAAGAGAAAAAAATTATTTAGTATGCATATAAGTTGGGCATAACTTAAAACAACAATTAGTCAGTAGTTTTTCATATTATAACGTGAACTGACGATACCGTCTGTAGCCAAAGGATTTTTTTTTTTTTTAAAGGAAATGTTTTTTTCTTGAGGAATAGGAGATTTTCTTCTTACAAAACAATTAGAGCAATTATATATTCATTATAAGACATTAGTTAGGCCAGGTTCACATCTAAATTCACATTCACTTTCACCTATCCTTTGTTCTGTGGGGCACCACACAAGATCCGTCAACCTTCTTTCTCCATTCTTCTCTGTCACTTGGTCTGTGATAGAATTGCATTCTGATGTTCTTTCTGAAAATATTGAAACTTTCCTTTTTACCTGCCTGGGTGGACCACTTCGGGGGCCGATTTTGAGTTTGTGTCTCCACACAAAATGTATTTTTAACCTTGTTTGTATCTCTGTTTCTTTCTTTTTAATTATTGGAAAAGTCTTTTTTTTTTTTTGCCATCGTCTGTTCAAGCTCACACTCTGTGCCCACGTAGTCTGTACAAACAGACATTTAAAATCTGTTGTCCCTGGCACGCCCGTCTATGGCTTGTGCCTCAAACAAATTTTGTAAACATCTATTCCTTTATAACCGCATTTAGACTTTTCTGGTTACCCATTTGAGATCCTGCTTCATCGTCAATATTAAACCCGAGACATTAGTCAGTCCACATACATACCTTCAGGAAAACACTCACACACATTTACAGTTTCAGGCAACACACTGCCTTTGTAAATATCGTGACAATAAACTTCAGTAGCACACACCCACATACACGTATTTCTAAATACAATTATTCAAACTTACAGACAGACCTAAATATTTGCTTAATATTCTATAGTTTTTTTGTTACATTTGAATTTCTAAACACTCAGCTTCGATTCAAGAAAAAAAAATCTTCATTGACCTGACCCCAGTGGAAATGTCAGTTTGTCTATAATGTACTCGGCTTAACAAGTTTAAGTAAATGTAACCCTAGCTACTAGCTTCCAGCAAGGCTTTTCTTTAAGAATATTCTCTGGCGCTGTGTATTGAAACCATTTTAAAATTAAGTTTAATCCTGTTCAACTTTGAAGAAGAGTTTCCAGTTAATTGCTAGAAGCAAACACTCTGTATGGGAGAGAGGGGAGAGATACAGTATTGGTGTTCTTGAGATTTCCTTGAATACTTACAGACTGTATTGAGGCAAGGCTGCCTAGGTCACGTGTATCACCTCTGAGCTGACAGACAATTCAAACTTGCAATAGTCAAAATTCTGTTTAATTCGAATTCTTTTTTTTTTTTGTCCTTGATGAAAAAAAAATGTTGAACCCACTTTATCTGGTTTTTGATAATTCAAAGTATTTCGAATAAAACAACGTCAATTTTCCCGTGCGCTGGGTGCCTTTTCACCCATCCATAGCAAGCTCTCAACTAATCAACACACTCAACTAATCAACACACTCAACTAATCAACACACTCAACTAATCAACACACTCAACTAATCAACACACTCAACTAATCAACACACTCAACTAATCAACACACTCAACTAATCAACACACTGCTATCGATCGATTTCTGGCACTGTACTTAGTGTGCATGCATGACGTATGATATGTTATATTATATAAGGGCGTCTCTCTCAAACACACAAACAGTCACACACTCACCTGACAACAGGGCCAACCTTACAAATTGCACGGCCCAAATTAATGGACGCTTGCGAGGCTACTTTTCTAATTTTTTTTTTTAGAATAACAACTATTACTATTAATTAGATCATTATAAAAACATTTATTATATAACATGCATAGAAGCACCTCAAATGCATTAGTCGCCAGTGGGTTAATTAAAGTTATTTCAGTCACACTAAACATGTAAGACCCTTTTAAACCCTACATCTTTAAAAGCCTGTGACAATAGTCATAACTAATAGTGATATGCTAAATACAAATTGCGGGGCACCTGAAAGGCGCGGGGCCCAATTAGGTACAATCGGTAGAAGGCGGCCCAGCCAGACAATATGTACTGTGATGTAAGCACCATCACTTTAACTTAAATAGTACTGGACAGAACGATCTCCTCAATGTCTGCAGGTATCAAGTCTTTCAAGAGAAACTACTAAAAAAGTTTTACAATGAAAACGAAACTGTATTTCTGCTGGAAGTCACCCCCCCCCCCTTTTCCATGCAAAGAAATACTTTTCCAACTAAACTTTGCCAAAGATATTGAACAACTGTGACCACACCAGTGCTGTATTTCTTTATAGGCAACATAACGCTATAGCTTTAGGCCCCCGAAAGACTGGGAGGCCCCAAAATATTGTTCTATCGATCAATTGTCTCATTGATACTTTAATATATTACTGATAATTTTGAAATAAAATGCAGCCAGTTTTGGTAATGGAAAAAACAATGCCATTATCTATATACTTCTTAATTGTATATCAGTTAAACTGTATATATAGATAAATAAATAAATAATATATATATATATATATATATATATATATATATGATTCATGTATTGTTATCGACTTTGAATAATTGTGCTACATTTCAACTTGATCCGCGAAAGAGAAATGGGAGAATGGCCGTGTACCTAATTGAATAATAAAAAAAGTTTTGTAAAAGAAATTTAAAAAAAGGGCACAATGTATTTACATTGAGAATATCTAAAAGTTGTACACTGCGACTGAAGGAAAATCTTTAAGAGAACATTTCTTTTATGTTTTTTTTTTCTTCTGTAGAGCCGCGCCTTTTATACATTCTGTGCTCTAGTTTGTTGATGAATCAATATAAATTCTAAGGTAAAGTATAGCTATTGTTGCATATGTCTGACACACAAAGGTTTTGTGTCTGTGATTAGTTTGTCTAACACAATGCTATTATATATAAACTCACACACGCACCTACACACACATCTACACCCACAACATTTATATATAAGCACGTATACACACACTGCTTATAACATTACTGTCGGTGAATACTTATATAATGTTATCTCATGGTACGTAGCATATTCAAAGGTTTATTTTTTTATAATTTGATTTGTACATCTCTTTACTGGTCATCTATCCCCAAGATTACACTAAAGTATACCCTACAAAACCTGCTGACCGACGCTTTATATCAAGTCGCTTGCGCCTGTTAATCTTATAATTATCCAAACTGTTTCAAATATATCATCGGCCTTCTTTACCCTCGGTGGTGAAGACAGAAAAAAAGTCTACATGACAATTCATCCCAAGCCCTCCAGCTAATTGTTATAGCTCTGATAGAATGAAAGATAGACGTCTACAAACACGGGAAACAGATTGGCGTAAGGATTTGTAAAGCAGATAGTGAACTGCTTGTAAAGCAGATTGAGTGAACTGCTTGTTATCAAAATACTGTTGTTTTGTTGTTTTGTTAGAGCACATTGTTTGTAGAGCATTGTTGTTGGACTACCTTACAGATTTTAATATCATTGCGTTTTTTTTTTTTGTCTGTTCAGTTAAAGGTTTGAGTGGATTTGCTCTACAAAGAGACAGACTCGTGTTATCTACCATCATTAGCTGATCCTCTATCACATCATTTCATCGCTACAGTTGATCCAGCCCCTTTTCCCAACACATCTTCAACACAAACGTTCACTTCGATAGATCAATTCATATCTATTTGGATCAAAAGTAGATGCATGAAGCTGGCCACTGGCGATTTTTAGTTTGTTTTGCTTCGCTGACTAACCATTAAGAGAGAGAGTCTCTAGGTGGCTGCTATTTTGTTGACTATAGACTTCTTCAAAAGAGCATAAAGACATCTTCGAACTCCAGCGATGAGACCTTTTGTTCTTTAGAGACAAGGTTCCGAGACAGTGATATGTAAGTTCATTTTATTTTATACTTTTAATCAATGTATAATCATAAAAGTAAATGTCCCCTTTCAGACCTTGCAATCTATGTGGCACGGTTAACGAGGATGAGAGGTGTACAGTACAAACGCCGTTACGTTTCCCCAACTTTTCCCTATTCCATTAGTGTCGGGCGGATCAGAGGCGCCCTAAAAATCCCGGAATTTGAAACCGGAACCCCTTGGTCCAGGAGCCACTTCGCCCCCACCCCCTTTTTCAGTTGATTACATACATAATAAAATATAATGACAAAACATTTTTAAAGGTAACTGCCGAAAATTAAAAACTTACTATCTTACTTACTAACTAGCTAAATAACCAACTAACTAGTTAAATTACTAGTTTCTTTCGGTAAGTTAGTCTAAATCTTTAACAATCTCAAGAGACGAATACGTTTAATTAAATGTGCAACGTCCGACATTTTAAATGGATGTTCCCAAAAGCAAGTTCTGCTCCCATGAAAATTTTTCCCTGTCATTGAAGTTTAAGAGCTTTTCAAAGGACGGAATAGTCTGTGAACTTAGGGTGCTCCAAGATGAGAATCTCTATCCCAATATCTTGTAACAAGCTGGATAGTACCCGCGGCCTGCGGGCCTCAGTTTGTGTATTACTAATCTAGTGGATTGGATTTAGATCTATGTTAAATTTAGCTAATGTCCTTTCAAGTTTTTCTCCTTCGCTATGAAAATAAAAATGGGTTTACCCGTTAACTCGATACATTCTTATTAAAAATAAAATACTATGGAAACGGGTTTACCCTATTTATTAACAATGGAGATAAATGTAGCTATTAAAATGAAAGAAGCGAGCGATGAATGAGAGATAAAGTAGGATGTCTCAATTCGCAGATTTAAGGAACGAATTTATGTAAAAATGCCTTTGAAACACAAATTTGAAGGTTAATTTTATTAATGAAATGAATGGACTATATTTTGCATTTTAATGTGTCAAGTTAAAAACTATCTTTGCAAAGTGTAGTTCTTAAAATTAGATCTAGCTCCTTTTAATCTTCTCTCGTGTAAACATGGCTATATGACCTAGATCCATAAAATAGTAATACTTTTATAGAGTTGAGCACTTTTTTTTCTAGGGTCTTAAGTTCGTTTCATGGCTACTTAACATACGTTACTGTTCCAGTTAGTATCCAAGGAACATTTATTCCAAGTAATCCCATACATACATACATACGCCTCACGTTCTGATTTATAGTCTTGTAATAACCACGATTCTTGTACAATGCAACCAATAATGTACTTGCTTATAAGATAATGTTTCTATTTTACTACCAATGAAATGCAGTCTTTTTTTTTTTTTGCTTTAAAAAAAATTTTTTATTACATGTATTTGCTTGATCCTCTTGAAATAAAACAGTTGAGTTTCCTTTCCCTACACAGAAAAGGAGGATGTATTACACAACAATACTTGAAAGTTGGACAGTACTTTATTTTTCAAATACTTGTATTATTGATTCCATGGTGCACTTGTCAGTAAGGGGAGATAGGACGAGGTTTCACTTGGTAGGCGTTGGAGTCTTATATTGACAGATAAGAAACAAAACTAAACGTCTGTGCAAACTTCTGTGTTTTATTTGCTAAGGTTGGACCACATTTTTTAGGGGCTATAACTCCAGGATAAAACTCTCTTGCTAAAGGCACTTTCTTTCCCTTTTCATAGTGCAAGACATAAGTGAAACCGTCAAGGGAAGTAACTTGGGGGGAGAGGGGAAATAAGTGGTGTGTTTACAAATAGTTGAGTTACTACAGTAAGGGAGACTGTTATATCTCTTCAAGTCTTCTAGTTTGAAAATACTTTGTATGGTGTTTGTGGGGTGTTTTGGTGGGGGCTCTTGGTGATTACGTGTGGCATGATAAACATGTCAACAATTTTAAAATGTGTCACGTCTGGAAAAAAAAAGAAAAAATATAGCAGAAATGTAGAGCAAAGATAATTAGGTAAATGGCGGTAAAGTGGAATGAAGTCTTCAAAGAATAGTTTGTACTATATAGCAATATAGATAATAAATGTCAATTACTGAAGAGTCACTAGAAACTTAATACAACTTGGCTGACTTTTCCTACCTAAAAAAAATTATATCAACCATTTATTAACAAGTCAAAGCAGATACTATATGAATTTGTTACAATATTTATAACCATTACGATCATAGATATATAAATTAAACCAAATCACTTGCTCCATGTCTTCCCACTAATGATAAAGTAGAAGAAAGCTATAGAGACAAAACATGACAAACAAATAGATATTTCAACAACAGCAACAGTTGAATTAAAGCTATAGAATTCAGCATTACAATAGGTACCAGCCAACTTGTGATTCAAGACTTTACTTTCTAAAGGTGAATGTCTGTGAAATCTAGTATCAGAGTAGAGAATTAAACAACATAGTAAGAGCTTCACAATAAAGTAAATATTTTTTTTTGTATGCCGCAGGAACTAGCTGTTGGAGCAAACAACTCAATGACATGTTAGTGCGAGGCTATCATTAAAATTAACATCTTCTGAATAATTTGAACTGGGGAAAAAACAACAACAGAAAGACAGACAAATACTTAATACGAAATACGAGATAGAAACAGAAGGACAGAAAGAAAGAAAATTGATACTGTGGACATAAAGTGATACATGTATATTTGTTCAGGTGTGAAGGAAAGAAAGAAAGAGAGAGAGAGAGAGAGAGAGAGAGAGAAAGAAAAAGTAAGAAAGACTTTCCTCGGCTATTTTACTACGCCATATGGTTGTCAATTTTACATTCTACTGCTTACGTGTCATTTCCGCTTCCTGTGACCTACTTTCCACATAGGACATCGGATAAATCAAGGCTTAAGAAGTCGATATGCACATGAGTGGGAGGGCTCCGCGTGTTAAAATGTTAGAGCAGGTTTATGAAGCGGGGATTGTTAATCTAGAATCTAGACTATTTTGGGGAGGGGTACAATGGGATAAATGTGCATGGAGCCAAGTTACTTAGCAACCCGATACGTCCTTTCCAGAACAAGGGCGTGGTCAGCAGAAGCGCGTAGGCGAAATGACAATAGACTTCCTCTAAGTACACACCAGTAAGCTTATGAGGCATGTCGGGCAGAAAAATAAACGGTGGGGGGGGGGGGGGGAACTATTGTAGACCAGGTTCAAGTCTTATCCAAATCCTTCATATGTAAGCATATCTGTCAATATTGAAGAATTAATTTCCCTTGTCGGAACTAAACAAAATAATTTATACTTAATTTGAAGTATTGGTTACTTTTGTTTCATGTCTATGTGTTGTCACGTCTACAGGGAGGGAGAGAGAGAGAGAGCGAGAACTTCTCTCAGACACTTATCTTGAGCCTGATCTTCTTCATAACTTTATATTCAAAAAGTTTCTCTTCAATTACTTCTCTAGCTTGAAAAGTAAATAGTTCAGACATTTCCTTATGCAAATATTGAATACTATATGGAATGTGTAGACACTTTATGTATGAGAGAAAAAAAAACTTCCAACGCAATCCCACACTATCGTATGCAAACTGAAATAGAAACAAGAAAAAAAAAATGTCACGTGGCTTTTATGTCTTTCTACATGCTCATTTAATCTTCAAATAAATCTAAATCTGAACACAAAAATGGTAGCATCAACAGTGAATACTTGATTCGTTCGCTTCAGATAATTTCTTTAAAGTAAGAAAAAAAATGTAATAAAAACTTTAAGGGATTTTAACAAATCAATAGGTGGAATTTCGATCAGTTGACGATAATTGGTGTGGCATTGTCGAAATGTACCATTCTGTGTGTGTATATCGCGTGTGTGTGTGTGTGTGTGTGCTCATGCTTGCTCTTATCATGTGTTTTTAATTTTTCATCATCTTTTACTTTGCTCTTTGTTTCTCGCCCCTTCTCTTCCTTTGTTTACATTGTCCATATTTCAATACCATTGCAAAGCTATAGGCCAATTTTACCGATTGCTCCAAATTGAGCCCCGCGCCTGGCAGGGGCCCTGCAATTTACATTTACCATATTACTATCAGTCATGGCTCTTGTCACAGGCTTTGAAAGATGTAGGATTTAAAGGTTTAACATGTTTAGTTCATACGATTTAAATAACTTTAATTATTAGACGCCATTCATATATTTCTAGCGTATACGCTTGGAAAGAAATTACGATCGCCATAAATTTAGTCTTGTTCTTGTAGATGAATCTAAATAGTGTTCAGATGCCATGACATTTTTTGGAATCATGCGGCGTAAATACACAATTTTTTTTTGCTTCATCTACGAAAAGATGGAATGTTTTTAAAAAGCATTTGAAGGTCTGTCTGTTAAACCTTTATCAGAAACACGATGGGACTATAGAATCAAAAGTTCCAAACTGCAGAAGTGTGTGACGCTTGAAAAGAACTACCAGGAAGTACAGTTGATGCTCAAGGAAAATGTGAGGCTAAATCTTTAGTAAGTCAAATGAGAAACTATAGATTTGTGGTTGCACTTATAAATCTTCCTGGCACTTTTTACTGTTTCAAGTAAATTTTATTAACAAGAAACTTCAAACGCCATGGATAATAGCCGCAGGACTGACATCATTTGAAAAATTGTCTGATTGGTTCAAGACATATCGAGAGATAGGCTTTGAGGCTGCTTTTATTGATGCCAACGAGCTTGCAAACGCAGTATACTAGAGAAAGCCGAGCGGACCGGAAAGAGCTGGGAAGCCATAAAAAAAAACTAGCAAGAGACCGTGGAGAGTGGCGTGTTTTTGTTGAGGCCCTATGTTCCATGAGGAACCCAAAGGAATGAGGATGATGATGAATGACCTTGCAAATGAGTTAGTAGTTGACCCAAACGTTTCCACCAGCCCAGGTTTTGGAAGATTACACGAAGCTACGAATTGAATAGAGGTATTAATTAAATTAAGTTTATTGTGTACGCTCTATGCTGTATGTTAGCCGCGATGTGCTGGTAAGCCGATAGCCAGATTTTTCAAATGATTAAACAGAATATGCCATTCAAGGTTTATGTCACTTTGGAAAAGGGGAGGGTCCACTGTAAGTAATACCTGTTATTGATCTATCATTAACAGTTTGTAAGAATGTTGTTAGCAAGGCTTTAAGCAAGGAAGTAAGAAAGATCTTGAGAAAGAAGTCGACAGTTTGACTCTTACTTGGCCATATTGATGTATACATTAGCAAGTGTTTAGAGCAAATACAATGTTGACTAAAGAAAGCAAACCAAAAAGGACGTTGGCTCCAAAAAAAAAGACAAAAAAACACTTTTAGACACAAATTTAATGTAAACAACAACAAAAAAAAACACACACACACGTGGAGGAGTATCATTGGAATAAGAAAGTATCAAGATATCCTCACAGAACTATTCACTGTAGTTAAACTAAATCAAATGGAGCGTGCATTAATATCTGACTACTATGTATTAAAAAGTGCTGTTAGAAATCATGAAATTGAAATGTCACATAATTGAAATGTCTCACAATTGACATGTCTCATAATTGAAATGTCAGAAACTTGAAATGTCAGAAACTTGAAATGTCACATAATTGAAATGTCACATAAATGAAATATCACGTGATGTGTACTTAATGTCGTGTGTTTGTCAGAATACTGCTGCGCCTATCTTACATCTTGCTCGGCTTAAACGATTCACCATGTATTGGAGATTAGCGGAATAAGACTATCAAAACTGTGCACCAGCGGCCCCTAAGCAAGAGGACAAGGTGAGAAAGTTTTCACGTTGTCTGCAGGGCCGCTGCTGCCTCTTTTGCTGTGTGTGCGTTGCAAGAAAGCTACCGAAATTAGGGGGGGGGGGGGGGAGGGGGCAAATTCCAAGGTTATCTTTACTTTTTAATTTTTTAAATAAAAGTAAATTACTTGACTATTTAAATATTATATATATATATATATATATATATATATATATATATATATATATATATATATATATATATATATATATTCGTATTATTCCATTATCATTTGAGAACTTTACGTATCATTTGTTCTAAATGACGCCGCAACCTGTCGGCCGTTTATAACTAATTGCCACGTTACTTGTTGTGTCATTTGGTTACAGAAAAAGAGCATTTGCTAGACAAGGCATTGTTCGCCTTAGACATTACTTTGTCCGCATTGTCCGCCTTTAGTCATGGCATTGTCCGCCCTTTGACATGGTATTGTCCGCCTTAGACATTACTTTGTCCGCATTGTCCGCCTTTAGACATGGCATTGTCCGCCGTTAGACATGGCATTGTCCGCCGTTAGACATGGCATTGTCCGTCCTTAGACATGGTATTGTCGGCTCTCATGCATGGCACTGTCCGCCTCCTTGGAAACATATCTGTAAGACCTGTATTTTAACTCTAAAAGTTTTTTAAAAGAACTAATCAAGTTTTTTTTAATGTCAACTGTCATCCTTTCTATGACAGTCTGAAAACTTTTGACATGTGACATGTTTGGCACTGAGACGTTAGAAGTGGATACACAAAATGTTATATATTCATTGCATGTGGATGTTATGTATCCAAAGCTCACTACTATTACCAATAACTTTTAAATCTTGTAGTGAAGTATACTCAAATAAAAAAAAAAATCTACCAACTTGGTCATCACTGCAACTGCTTAACTTAAGTACAGTTCCATTTATGTTGGTAAAGCACATCCCCTGATATATAAAGAAATCCTTTCAATGTGCATTAAATGAAGACACCGAAAGGTCAATACATGTACACTCAATTTTACATGAATTTTTTTCCTTGACATTTCTACGATAATACTTAAGAAAATGTATTTTTTTTATGGCTGATTTACCCTGATATAAAAAGTCACCTACAATATTGATAAACCACGATTTTAAAAAATTATATTGTAGATTAAAGCGACATCATTTATCTACATGTAAATACACACAATCGGTCACTTGCACACATTTTTCGTTTAATTGAATGTAAGTAAATCCTAAGACTATCCCATCTTCCAACTCACAAACAGATGGCATATTAAATAAACTTTAGCTTCTTTCTGTAGAAGTGGCTATGACAAGAACCGCAACTCATCCTAGTAGGAGGCTGCTCAAGCAAGAGTTATCTCCTACCTAGCAAATATTTGATAGGTCTATGATCTTTAGCGTAAATCAGCGGTTCTCAACCCTTTTTTTTCCGCGAAACCCTAATACAATTTTTTACTTGGCGGCGACCCCAACTATACACTTTATTTCATTTCATTTTAAGAAGTTTGCATATAAATTAATCTTTTTAATCGCTATTATGGTTATATATCAAGTAAAAAACAGTAATTGAGAACAAACTACTACATCTGTGGATTCATCAATCTGGATGCTAAATATTGGCAATGAATAAGATATCATATTTCCTAAATTACTTGATTGATAATATCAGCAGACATGTCAATTTTTTCCTGTGAACAGTGTCATTAGATAATGAAATTTCACTAAATTGGGAAAGAATTCTGCTACAATCATAACTCGAGCAATGTCTTTGGCCGCTGGTGATATTAACTCTTGGTTAATGAATGAGGTTTCATAGCTCAGGCAACTCTGAGAGCCACCAAATAACAAGCTCCAAGGGCTGCTATGTTTAATTATGGTACTTGAGTCTAGTCTCAATTTCTTGACTCCATCAGCCTTTAAACCTAACATACTGGATGTCCCTATCGGCAAAGCTCGGGGGTTTGTTCGGCCTCATACATATGGCAGAGAGAACTTCATTACAAATGACGCATTTGTCACCCCCACTTTTTATTTTATTTTATTGATGCTTGACGATCTTTCCATAATTAGAATGATAATAATGTAATCTGAGTACTGTCCCTTCCTCCATTATTGCCCATGTTTATGCTTACCAAGCATGGTACAAATAGGCTTGTTACAAAACGTTAATATTGAAAAAAACAATTCCGTTCTAAAATAGCCAAAAAAGAAAAAAACAATTTTCCAACAGTTTTATGCGACCCCTGGCAAATGGTCATTCAACCTCCAAAGGGGTCGCGACCCACATGTTGAGAACCCCTACCGTAGATATTCCATTATGTCAATATAGAGTTTATGTTTTGAGGACGTCTCAACAGAGTTGTACGCAGCATGCTCACAGCCTTTCAAATATTAGGACAAGAAGGGTTAAACTCACTATAGAGCAGTCGTTATGCTAATAATTGATGCAAATATTGGATTTGATTTAAGGAACTTCAGTAGTTGTCTGTTTTAAACTGACTAATTAAGGTTACAGAGAGTGAGAGAAAGAGAGAGAGAGACAGGGAGATACTGAGACAAAGACATAGAGAAAGTATGAGTCCATTGAATTAATGATAGTAAACTGAAACCTATATTACCACAACTGTTCACGACGAAGAAGTTTTCCTCATGCAGTGTGATATCTTTAAGGCCTTTAGTGCTTTATTTTTCTATGAAAAAAAAGAAACTTTTGTACTGCAGTCTTTGTGTTTGATAAAAAACGAAATTTAGCACAAAGGCATTAAGAAATTATTTAAGGAAACTAACAACAAAATAGTTTCAAAAATATAAATGATTGATGCAACCACACGTTCACTTTCTAAAACACTGTACAGTGTTTTCTTTCTGTTAGAGTCTATAGTCTGTTTTTAAGAAATAATGATACCTTTATTTACCCTCACACAGACACATACAAATACACAAATGCTTTTTCCGTTCAAACTTCACAAGCAAACTGACTCTGAAATTCCATGTCATAACGCTTCATAGTTCGAGAGACCAAATCTGATGAACTGCTTTACAATGTTAACAGTATGCAGGATGTATATATAGCCTATAAATAAATATGTATATACAGAGAGGGATCTTACTCTATACTTTCTTTTTCTAACTGCTATGTACCACAAGACTGCGTTCAGACTATTTGAAAAAAGATATTTTTATAGCATATTCTTTATTCTTTCAGCCGCCCCCCCCCCCTTTTTTTTTGTTTTGTTGTTCAGCGTACCCATTCCATGTCCTAAACGAGCTATTATCTGCTTACCTGTGTGACGTCACGGCGCCGCAAGTAGTGACAATGGGTCATAACTGTGTGATAGATGAGCCAGTTGGACGTTTGCTCACACCCCCATTTTTTTTTCTTCTTTGCTCTCCCATTTCCCAACCCTACCTTAATCCCCCCTCCCTTTCTATTAAAAGCATAAAAGTTCGTCCGACTCACCACCGATCATTTTCTTTTTCTAGAAATTTCGTTTCCAAACGTTAAGGCTGAGAAGCCGTCGTGGTCCTGCTTTGCATGCAGAGTGGCTGAAATCCATCAACGCCTGGGGAGTTAGGGAGCCTTTGTTTTGATACGTGTTTGAGTTCACGTCTGTCCCTCACTTTCAATCTAAACACGAACATGCTTTCTTTACCTTTGAAGGAAGACAGCTCGCCACCAAGAGACACTGCTGGCCAAGCTCATTGTATTGTGTATCCTTTATTTTGACATATGCTTTCACTGCAATACTTGTGGCAAGGTTGGACGAGAGGGCGAAATAGTAAGGCTCTAGGGTGCCGTTCTGGAGGTCTCGGGTTCGGGTATTTATGTATCCAGATCTTATTTCACTGGCTTAAGTTAGGGAAAATGTTGGTCGTTGTGCTGGCGTCGTAATCCTTTCGTTGACCCAAAGGCTTAGGAAACAAATGAGCCTAACATAATCTGGCCTATCAGATGTAGGCTCCTAGACTTCATTATTTTTTTCTTTGTAATAATACAATTTATTTTTATTCTTCCAGTATATATCTTTATC
The DNA here is from genome assembly GCA_030265305.1 of Biomphalaria pfeifferi. Lineage (NCBI taxonomy): Eukaryota > Metazoa > Mollusca > Gastropoda > Planorbidae > Biomphalaria > Biomphalaria pfeifferi. The sequence continues at coordinate 1,589,772 of JASAOG010000043.1, read as the reverse complement.
TTTCTATTCCATATCTTTATTTTTAATTATACATCTTTATTCTGCATGACTATTAAAGCGCTTGGCTTCCAAACCGGGATACCCGGGTTTGAATCCTGGTGAAAACTGGGATTTTTAATTTCGGGATCTTCAGGGCGAATTTTGGACGCTGATTGGTGACCTCTAGAGGAGTCCACCCAGCTCTAATGGGTACCTGATATAAGTTTGGGAAAAAGTAAAGGTGGTTGGTCGTTGTGCTGGCCACAACGTCCTCGTCAACCGTGGGCTACAGAAACTGATGACCTTTACATCATATACAACAAGATCGCAAGGTCAGAACAAGGAAATTTACTCAATTGTACTTATATATCTTTATTCGTCCATTACATATCTTAATTCTTTTATTTTACATGTTTATAATCTTCAGTCACATATCTTGATACTTCTAGTGTATATCTTTATTCTTCTACTGCATAATTTTATTCTTCCAATACGTATCTTTATTTTTCCATGACATATTTTGTTAGCATTATTAGACATTACCCACTCAGTTCTCTGAATGTTTTAAAAAAACATAATTAAAAATAAATACACAATTGTAAGGGAGGCTAAATTGTTTCTTTTATACATTTATACATACATTATTTTCAAAGTCTTAGCATGCAATTCTATATATACGACAACATTATAAGACAAAATATGATAGATCTAGTAGTTTTTCCAAAAGTAAACATGCCAAAGTATACCTAATGCATATATAAACATACACATAAACCAATACTTCTGCATTTTCTTCCCTAAGCATAACTATCTATGCCAACAGGCTCACAATAAAATGCCTTCGTATCGCCTACATAACCTGTGATGGGGTAGAGATAACAAGCATGTTGCAATGCATCAAAACTATGGTTAACAAGTTCTACGCGATCGCAGTTTGCGATAAGAATCATTCCTCTATTTTGATTTCATTGCATAGAGATTATAGATATAGATGTGAACAGTGAAGCGTGACAAGGGAAACACTGCCGTTAGAAGGTGTAAGAAATAGACAATCATATTGAGCTAGCAGATTGTAAAGGTAACATTATCTATGTAGCCAGAATGAACTGGACAGGATTGGAGTTTCGCTTCCGTGACATCATCTAGTCTTAAAGATGTCATGAGGCAGAGCAGCTTGGACATTTCACAAGATGTAAGCGATTAGATCCACACGTTTGCACCGCGTAAGACGATCATTATGGCGCTAAATTTATACAGCGTTCATGCAAGTATGTTCCAATTCTAAGAATGACAGTGAGAGTTTTAAAGTGTTTAATTTCATTTGGACATTAGCTGTTAGGAACAGTACTTTAATTTGAGAGCAACATCGTACCTACCACGACGTCGGCACATGTCGCTTCCTGTCCTCTCACAAAGTCGCCCGTGATGTTAAAGCTTGTCGTCCCCGTTTTTTTTTTACCCCGAGTACAACTAAGCACTTGGTCTGAAAGCTTAACGTCTCCAGTGAGGGGGAAAGGATTTAGTTAATTGTAATTGGTGGTCCTTGTCAGTTTAAGAACCTCATTTAGCGGAACTATAATTAAAACGTCACACTTCTACGACAAGGCAACAGTTAACGCTTCATTTGTGACATTTCTTTCTAAACTCAACTGTTTATGCCCTGAATTAATAACTCCTTAAATTTTTGTATTTTATATTTTGTTATTTGTTGTTTACCACATAGTCTAGTCCTATGGTCATTTTAATTACAGTTTTAATACCATCATCATTAATTAAAAAAGAATATTAATTCACGACAAAAAAATTATCTCAACATATTATTTTTAGGGACAGCGTACTGACAAATTTGGGAACCTCCTAATTTCATGTTTTATTGCGACGCGCCTTGACGTCAAATTTGTCAAGAGTCGAGATGACGTCATGTCTGAGCTCTTTCGTTTTGTCCCTGCAGGATGAAGAATGTGGACGCCACCTCTATGAGTCAAGACTATGCGTGCATGTTGTTCCTAGTGTCTGATTCTGCAGATCTTGTCCTTCCGATTTGTCTACACTACTTGTCTGGACGTAAAGACGTCTTGAGGTCACACAGCTTCTGACGACATAAATAAATGACGTCAATGTATACAGTTTCTAATAAACATCCCATCATTTTACGTCACACAGCTTCTGACGACATAAATAAATAACGTCAATGTATAGTTTCGAGTAAACATCCCATGATCTTACACAAATTCATTAGCTCCTTTAAATCTATTTGTATAAGTATTTACAAAATATTAAATAAAATAATACGTATAATATTGATCGCAACATTGCCTATAACAATTTTATTTGTTTTTAGTTGTAGACTATAGATATTTATTGCAAGCAATATTGACACAAACAAATCTATTTCATCAGATACCTCCCACATCATAAAAATATTCTGGCATAGTCTTTCCACTAACGTGTAAGATACTGAGGTCTACTTCGTTCAGTAACGAAATGCAAGTAGTAGAATATATTATTTTCTAATAGACAATTACATTTTCTCTGCATATTAAATTTCCATGAAGGTTTTCATTTCAAGAAAACTGACATTTTTATCTCTACTTATTTCGTTCAATCTTTTCCTACTGTCATCGCAGCATGCAACGAGTTGCCTGAATCAGCCTGGAATACCAATGTATAATGTCTAATCAACATACACAACAAGACTAAAGCATGAATAATAGGATGTAATTATCTTTTTTTTAATGACGGTCTGTAATTTTTCATTGTAGTTTCTTATTAGAGTCGAAAAAGACCAGCTTTTCAAAACAAGCCTACCTCTACATAAAGACTCACTAAAAAACGCAGTGATTCCCAAGATGTTTTCTGTCAGGGGATCAAAAACATTACTGACACACGAGCTACATCAACGTATAAATCGTCGAGTCTAACGGAATTCATCTTCTGAGCTTTATTTTCCATTGTGCACGAATCACGGGTCCACGGGCCGTAGTTTGAGCACCGCTGATTGAATTTGGTCAACATAAACATTGACCATATTGCGCACAATGCCAGCTCACTCCACAACCATTTCCGATGGAGACAATGATATCTCTTTGACTTCCGCTGACGTCACGGACCAGTAGATAGTGAGGGTTAATATCTCTATGTCTGCATCTAAGCCTTCAATGTCTTTATTGAATGGTTTCTCATAGACGCTCTCTCTCCAAAACATTTTAAATTTATAATATAGATACAATACTCTGAATTAAATACATCTACCGTGAGGTAACCTACACAAGGAAGATATGGACATAACATGAATAGGGCTCTAATAGATCCGAGACTATTGCACCTAAGGATGCCATTGACGAAAACCTCTCGCTGAAGAAATGTTATTGTCACATGTTCATACATAACTTTATTATTCTTTTATTTCTTATTAAGTTTACTTGTCCTATAAACCAGATGGTCTCGAAAACATTGTTTTGTATTACAATTACAAAACAGTCTAGAGCTATAAATATTTGGATGATTCCGAGAAGTCATCGATAAGTCTTGGGAATAGTTTGACCATCAGTCTCTTCCTGTGGGCCTAAGAGAAAAGAATAAAATGAAAGGTTGAAATGATTTCGTCTACTCCAAAGTACTTGCTTGGTTCATGTTTTAAATCATACAAAATGTTCGTTTTAATTATTTCAAACATTCCTTCAAAAATACAATTGAAAACTGAGGACTTTGATCTGAAATAGAAAACGGGACTAGAGATTTTAAGTTAAAAATTAATATTTGCAATTTATCATGACGATTTTCATCTGCAAAAGTCTTCATTCTTTGGAATTACATTTTGAAATGTGTATGTTTGGTTATTTGCAATGGCGGGTGTCGGCCTTGTCTATGTTGGTCAAGAGTGAAGATGACTATACTGTTCATGTGTCATGAGCTGAAAGTATTCAATTAGTGCAGAAGTCTGTTTATGTTCTATTTATACCAAATCTTTTTTTTTATATTATTTTTACTTTTTTTTCTCCCCCTGAGAATAAAATGGTACAAGATAATGAGCTGAACATGGTGCTGCTATTTGTTCGCTTTTCATTCAGATCGTCTTCCTATCGGTGTAGGCGCGCTTTATCAGAAGTCTGTAGATCTACTTTCTGGCGCTATGCACGCAATAAAGAAATCGTGGTCGTGATCTCTGCAGTTAATGTTTTTTTTTTTGTTGACTCTGTATTAAAACCCAATTACCCAGATTGCCAGAGATGATAAGGTCTTGTGTGGGCTTCAAATACAAACGGATCTATTGATAGATTATGAAATCTCTGGGTGCGTCAAAAAGATTCAGAGTTTAGATCTAGACGAGATATCCACTATCAAGTGCAAAGTTTTGCAAATCAACATTAAGTTCACTAAACTATATATATGTATATGGAAGGGGGGTCACACACACATTCATTGCAACAGTATAGAAAATACAAATAATGCTACTACAGCAAAATGTGGCAATATGGGTAGGAAAAGGTAATTCTGAAGTCATCTTGACTTTGGAGAATTCCATCGCGTTCATTGGTGCAGAGTTGGTTAGGGTAGCTTGGCAAAGAATTTAGAAGCCCTGATTTTGAGTGAGTCGTATATTGTTCACCTAAAGCCAAATATAAGTTAGCTTGTAATTCTCCCAAACATATACATTAAATGTTAAATTTCTAAAAGCCTATAAAGAAAAATTGTATGTACACTAAATGTCACTAAATGTGCACTAAATGTCAATAATTGTACCCTAAATGTCCTTAAATGTCCACTAAATGTACACTAAATGTCCACTAAATGTACACTAAATGTACACTAAATGTACACTAAGTGTACTCTAAATGTACATTAAATGTCGCTAAATGTACTAAATGTACACTAAATGTACACTAAATGTCAATAAATACATTGGCTTAATCAGGGTTTTTTTCCCGTACGGGCAATTGGTGTGGGGTAAAAAAAAATGTTCCATTATTGTTTCAATCTATCTTTCATTAGGTACTAAAAGCAAAGTAATTCTCTTACGAAACAGTCCTCAGCTTCAAGGAGGAATTATCTTTTTTTTTACAAAGCTTCTATCAAATCACTCTGTCTATCTGTCTGCCTGTCTGTCTGGTAAAAAGTTTGTACACGTTATTTCTCCTACACCCAATCTCGGATCAAGCTGAAATTTTGCACAAATAATTGTTTTACCTGACAATAAACGAATCAATAAAAAAAAACAATTAGTTAATTAACAAACAAAATAATTAATTCCCAATAGTTATCTCGTATAAGAGAAAGAAATTGTACTTGACTGAAGTAGTGGTATTAGATAAATTAGTACCCTTTATAGGTCGCCGCTCTAAATTGAATAGAAAATATATAACTATACAATCTTCTCTAGTCAGAAGTACCTCACTAGCAGAGAGGTTAGCATGTTGGCTCGAGGAGGCGTGAGCCACAAGTTCGAATTCAGGTCGTGCCCCCCCCCCCCCCATTTCTATCCAATTTTTTAACGGGTCCAGTCAAGTGAAAGGATCCTAGCGTATTGAGAAAGTGAAAGGATCCTAGCGTATTGAGAAAGTTAAAAGCATGAAATAGTGTTAAACAAAAATAATTGGTCAAACTAGTATGAATTAATCGCACAGATTTATAGTTGTAGGTCTAGATCTAGTACAAAGTTAATTATATGACTGCTGATTCAAACTAATTGATACAACTACACTTCGTATAAGCTTTTTTTAAAAGTATTTTTTTATAGGTTTCTCTTGTTTTTCAAGAATTTATATATATATTATTTTTTATTGCTTTTATATACCACATCTTGGATGGCTGCCTGGTCGTGCGGTTCGCGCGCTGGACTGTCGTTCGGATTTATCGACGGTCGAGGGTTCAAACCCTGCCCGCTCCCATCCCCCGTCGTCCTGCGGGAGGTTTGGACTAAAAAGGAACATCCAAAATATGTAAAACATTTTACAACAAACAAACATTTTTACATCTTTCATGTTTAAGCATGCTCAATGCACTACGGTCTAATCATCATTGTGGACCAGTGGAGGGGGGGGGGGGAGGGAGTATCTGGGAGAAAGTTTCCGTAGCCAAAGGGCTTTGGCCTCTCAGCCACGCATGCGCTGTGAAGTTTTGTCAATGGTAAACTGTTGACATAGGTAGATATTTGTATTCAATTATAATTCAAAATGAATGGATCAAACTAAGTCTTCTATAGCCATAGATTTACAACTGTTTAGGTTTAAAGTTTACAAGTTTAATACTACTGAACCCCTTCAACTATTGAATCGATGTGTCTGTTGGAGACTTTAATGTGCTCAATGATAGCATGCCTATGCCTGGTCATTATTGAGATTCCATTCATAGTCTTGTATATATTTAACAAAGTGTCATACAAACTTGTACACTTTTCAGTTATTACTTGACCTTTTTACGACATCCGTGGTACATTTCTGATATAAACAGAAAGTTTTTTAAGGAAGCCAAATTATAAAATACACTAGTTTATTTCTTTAACGCGTAAGCTGCAAGAATCTATTGCTCATTTAAAAAAATTGGCAACATTGTGGTGAAAGTTACGGACTATTTCTCAAGTCTTTTTTTCAATGACCAGAACTGTAACACACATCGCCACCTTAATGACACAGGAATTAATGACCTTAAATTTCTATATCTGCAACAGTAGGGAGAATTTTAAATTGTTTCTGCTGAGTGTGAAGAGTTGTGTGTGGCTGAGTGGTAAAGCACTAGGCTTCCGAACCGGAAAGCCTAGAGTTCGTTCCCGGTGAAGACTGAGTTTGAACGTCGGTATTTTTAACCCAACTCTAATGAGTACTTTAAGTACGTTGGGGAAGGCTGGTCGTTATGCTAGCCACATAGCTTCTGCCCCCACAGATCACAAGGTCTGAAAGAGAAACCTTTACTTGTATCTCTGTCAGGGAATACGACTTACACGCACGATACAAACATAATACAATACCTTTACAGTAGGCAGGAGGTAACGGCAATGTATTTTTTGTTGTTCTCTATGCACCTAGTCACCGGCAACTTCTCTTCAAACATAAAGGACACGTCAGAAACATCGCCAACATTCAACTGTAAACAGAATGAACATCATTTACATATAACATAGAGACTTCTGTTTGTCTTCATGTACGTAGAACACAAACATACATTTAGTCTTTTATTCACTCGTACAAACGTCTCCACTGGTCTCCATTTTTTATTATGCTAACATTGTTTATCTTAATCTCAGTTTTGGGGATTTTTAAGACCGATTTAGTCTTTTTTAAATATTTTTATTAGTTTAGTATACAAAATAAAATGCTAAGTCGATAACTTTAAATGAAATAAAATGACGATTTCTGTTAGCTTGATTACGCTATTGGTTTAAATTATACCCAGAAGTGAACCTTTGAGTCTGTATAGTTTATTACGCACCGCTAGACACGATACATTTAGTCACATTAACCTAGGGGTACAGTGAACACGATTACCAAGAGATGACAGCAGAGTATTCCAAGCCTGGAGTCAAGTGGAAGTAAATAGTAATCATCCTACTTGAGCCGAAGACTCTCTCTTAATATACCAATGCGGACGACTTCTGACCAAATTGTGTAGGGAGATATAGTAGCACCAGGATAGTATTTAAGGGGTTAAAATGGAGTACGTCGATGAGTTAGAATGCTCTTAATTTGAAATGAAGTACTCTCTTAGATATTAATGTTCTATGGAGAGAAAGGTCGGTTGTTTAATTAATGTTCTATAGAGAAAAAGGTCGGTTGTTTAATTGATGTTCTATGGAGAGAAATGTCAATTATTTAATTAATGTACTATGGAGAAATAGGTCGGTTGTTTAATTGATGTTCTATGGAGAGAAATGTCAATTATTTAATTAATGTACAATGGAGAGGAAGGTCGGTTGTTCATTCAGTTTTCAGAGATGTACACAGCTTAGTTGATTATGATTTCAACTTGTAATATTGCTAAAATGCGTAGTGTTTTAAGCCTAGGAAAAGACGTAATGGCTCAACGACTGAGTCATTTGAATGTACAGTCTATGTGCTGTCGACTTCTTTGATCATCTTATGCGTACCACGCCTTTTCAGAAATAGTAATGGGAACACTCGAGCGTAATAATATGGTCTAGCATGGAGTCTTGAAGATACAACTCATGCGCTTGATGGTATGGCGGGATATCAATAACTTCCTCTCCAGCAGTGCTTATCAAATGTGTACATACGCGACGTAGAGCGACATTCAACAATGAATGTTTTCAGCACTGCGGCTCTGCAAGATTTTCGACTTTTACAAGCTCATGTCTTTCATTCTGACCTATCTGATGTATTCCAAAATAGTGACCTTTGCGATGTCCTAGACTAGAGCTATTTAAAATTGGACTATCCGTTTAAAGCTGGGTCTACCATTTGTTCGGTACTTTCTAGGATTTTTGTCATAAACCAACGATTAACCCTTCAGTGTTACAATCTTAGACACTTTAAAAGTAAGTTATAAAAAGAATTATTTAGATTTCACAGTAATCGAAGCGTATAGATCCGTACTATACATTTATTTTTATTATCGGCCTTAGTAGTAAGAAATTGGGTTATTGTCCACTTGTTTGAGAAGAATTACTTTTTATTTTACTTTATATTGTTTATGCCGCAGAAGCAGCTAAAATTTGATTAGTATGTATATATATCTGAACATTGCGCATTGATATGTGGTTAATACAAGAATGAATAAAATAAAACTATAAATAGAACAGAACAAAAGAAATTAGTGTTTCTAGGCGTGAGTAAAACTCCCTTCTTTCAATGTCTATGCACATTTAGGTCTACTGAACTACTAAAGGCGAAGGATATCCTTGCCGAAGACGGCCATATTTACCTATGACGCCAATTACTAATTCAATCGAGATAAGAGTCCAGATTTTCAATAGTGATTTGAGTTCTTGAAATTCGAACGCGTGTGCAAACAAAACAAAAAAAATGTCCCCATGAAATTGGAACTAAGATATTCATACAACCTGAACCAAAATAAAAACTTCATATAAAAGTAAAACTGAACTCGGTTATATGGGATTGTCGTCTTCTCGCATATACAGAGTAACCTCTCTTTCGTTAGAACGTGAAAATACACCATTTGCAATTATTTTGAACCACTCATTTCAAAGGCGGGAAATTGTTTCTTAAAGAAGGTGTTGCCTGCTAATCGGTCACCTGCCAAAGTAATGCGCATAATGCTAATTTTTTATATCTATTTTAATGACATTATTTTGATGTTTTCTGTTTTGTGCACATGAAGGTGGGCGACACTGTGTATAAGCTCTATTCATTGCTCGCTAGTAAATGTACAGGTTGTCTCTCTTGTGTGTTCGGTTGTCTAGCTCTACGTGTGGTCGACGTGGGGGCCACAATAGCCATACCAGACATGTAAACATGGCCCCTGTTTGGAATTAATTGACTTCCATTTCATTTAAGTGCTTGGTATTACATCGTGTGTAAGATCGCAGTTCAAATTTTATAAAATAATGGAAGACAATGAATACCAATTTGATTATTTCCTTTTTTATTTTAACGATAAATGTTTAATTCTAAAAACTGTCAAGGACGCTGTATTTCACAAAAATCTATACAGCCAACAAAATAATAAATAATAGTTTATGATACTAGTAGTTCCGCAAGGTTTTTAACGCCGGAAGTGGTAATGGTTCTAAGCCCACCTTTCCTATAAAGTGGTTCCAATGGCACGCGTCTCAATTAGCCTCTGACAACCAGTCCAACTCCTGGCCTTCACGTGTGGTTTAGATACTGAGCCCGGCGGAACTGTTATCACCAACAGGAGAAGGGGCAAAGGCTAGCAACTGGCACCTAAACCAGTAAGCTTCGGGCAGGAGGGGTTCGTTAGCCTTGGTTGGCTACCCATCTAGGAGAAGGCAAACTCTGAATCCAAACCCTGAGGAAAACTCAGGAGCTGGTGACCCTTAGGCAGATTGCTGCACAAGTTGCTACAGCCTGGCAGAGCCTGAGGCGCTATTGATCCCAAACTGTATCGGATATTCCGTTTTTAGGTCTCATCAGCTGCGAGGAGAGGGGGGAACTGCTGTGTGGGCGATATCGTTCCGACCATAGACAATGCCCAGGCTTTCATCTCGCTTGTTCGAGATGAACCATAGTCGTTACACGACTGAAGGAGGCCAATAATGATACTAGTGGAGACTCCTAGCGCTCTTATTTTAAAAACTGTACAAAAATTCTTTTAAACCTTTTTTTTCCAAAATGGCGCTGCACTGTGGCGACATGCAATTTGTGCTTTCAGTATTCATTATTATTTCTTTGCTGGATGTATATTGAATGTTGTTTTGTAAATTATGAGTGCGTTTGGTGTGAATGTACACTTTGGTTTCTTATAGTTATACTGTTTTTTGTTTGGTGTAATGCACAAATTGTAAGACAAATTTCGTTACGGACAATAAAGATTATTATTATTATTATTATTATTATTATTATTAAATATACAGTTTATTATTCCCTACATTCTGTACACCGGATGCACCAACTAGCTAGCTATTTATAGTTATCCGCCATAAATGAACCTTTCCAATACAGCACCACTATTTGTTTAAATCTAACAATAAATAGTTGACAACACGAAACAAAAATTTTGCAACTGTGTGCACACGTTTCGTTTACTTTATAAATTGTATTTTCTGCAGTTCAATGTGTGTGTGTGTGTGTGTGAGCGGGTTTATAATTGCAAGAAGTCTTACAGTTTTTAACATACAGGAGCAGGGAAGAAGTCGGAGGGGTGGGGGGTACAGAGATATTCGTCATAGCCGCAGAGCTGAAGGTACAAACGGAGGGATATAATGAAAATAAAAAGTATGAATCTTTTATGCTTTTTGTTTGTCTGGGACAGGCAGCTTTGATAGCAGGAGGAGAGGAGGAAGAGAGAGGAGGAGTGTAAGGTGTGGGAGGTTGGGCGGTGCATTTATTATTGAGCTATGACGCTAGAACTCTGTTCTCGGTACAATGACATCGGCTATAGTATGCAACAGATAAATCAAAACTAGGGCAATGGTTGTCGTACCGGGGCATAAAGGGGTTGCGGGTGGGTAAGGGAACATAAATGTAGTATGGGGCTAAAGTCCCAGGTGCAGGGAATATGTGGGTGTCCAAGTCAAGGGAGTCTCCTGCAGCTGTTTTTCTGATGGTCATTTTCTAAAGAGACACGCCGATAAAAGCAACATGGAATGTCCTCAGGAAGTAAACAAAAATGTTTGGTCGAATTGTTATTAAGAAAAAGAAATAAATCCTTTCAGTAAATAAACAGATTCTTTTAATCCACTTTATTGGAACTAAATTAATTATAACTTTTATATAGCGCTACTTTCATGCCATTGAGCTTTGAATTAGCTTGTAATTAGAAAATCTTGCACATTACATTTTCCTTCATGTCACTACCTAATGTTTCAGAACACAAAAGAAAACATTAAAACGTATTTTTTTCATGAGTTGTACAAATACTAACATCCGTTTAGTCTTGAAATCAACTTAGCGTACTCTTGTGCGCTGAGCCATTGTATGCTGTTACGTTTGTGACTCTTCCCCACTCTATGCCGATATCGTCTGCTTGTAACGGTGTTCAGATGTAAGTAATTCAGAATAGTAGAATTACGTCACCAATATTTTCACGCTCATGGTACTGAGGCATATCAACACGCCACGTGTGTTGGAAATCTTGAAATAAAAAAAGTACACAACAGTGAGCCGTCTTGTTATTTCAAAGGTCACACCTCTTTACTATAAGTCCTGTTGGACTTTTTTTCCAACTAGAGAAAAATAACCCGTCAGTTGTTATCTACTCGATGTAAATAAGGCAATTATCGTTATCTGCATGTCCCTCTTTTCAAATCAAGTTGCCTAAATCATTTGGAATATTCTAGAAACGTGTCACCGGATGTTTCTATTGGTTGGTTAAGGTTATTTGACCTCCAGGCTTTATTCCACTTTGACTGAATACACTCAGATTGAATGGACTGCTTTGAAAGTGTACTTCTGTAAAGTTGTCCCCCTACCGTCCCATTTCTCTACTCCCCCTTTTCCAAAACTCCTGGTATGTAACGTTATGACGTGGCATAAGCAACATAGTCATCGAGCAAACGATTCTGGCACTAAGACTGTTTTTTTTTCCTTTATTGTATTTCTATTCAAAACGAGGCTGAGGAACGCCTGAAGATCTCATCGGACATGGTCTTGGAGGCAGTGGTGCAAGTGGATACGATATCTATCTATAAGGTGGGGCCACTGTCTCTTACAAAGTAAACTTCGTATCTCAAGTCTATACATTGGGACAGCATGTAGGGGCTATTCATAGAATTCCAGATACTAGTCAGAGGGAGGGGCTAGCGGGAGCTTTCTTTTTTTTTTTTTTTATCAATGTAGAGAGTGAAACTATTTTTGAAAGGGTTTTTGAAAAATAAGCTGCAAACCTTTGAACGAAATTGGCACGGTTGTTTGGGGTGGGGGTGGGGGGCAGAAACGGGATTTACTCGTAACATTCATGCAGAATTAAATTGTTATGGAGGAGCTGGTGGAGAGGGTAGTAGTGCTAGAGCACACCAGTGTGTGTGGGTGTTGGTCCCACCCCCGAACTGATAGGAGAAGTGTAATGTAGATGTTTGCGTCACATTAGCGAGAAGAAATTGACGTAAAAACGTTTTAGACTTGTTTGATTCGTTGAGGAGGACTAGTCGTTTTTGATAAGAAGACTAGACTTCTAGAGATAACACTCATCTACATAGTCAAGTGATAATTTTATGTGATGTATTCATCTCAAACTTTCTTTAATATATTCATATGATAATTGTGTGTGATCTATGGACATACGTCCTTATATTTTACTGGCGTATTTGTCTTTTCACTTATATTGAAGTGTTTGAATTTTTTTTGTTTACGACTGTGTAATCGTAATATGATTTACATAGGTCATTCAAATTAGGGAATTTAATTTGAATTTTATCTTTATTAAGCTAATTATGATATTCAATATTGTGCAGAACTGCGGCATCTATATGTTGGAAAATAGATATCGATGATTACACTTTCTTTATTATGATATGAATGTATCATTATGGAAAACTCTTAACTCTTTTAAATTCATATCATTGTTTTGAAGTTGGCGCGACTAATTAACATAATTTTTATTGTAACAATTTGTATGACTTTGTCAATGATGGTTTTTTTCTTTTGCTTGTTTTTGTTATTTTTCTTTTAAAATCGTCTTGGGGTCTTTTGTGATCAAACTAGCAAAATACATGTCAAGGGAAATAACTGTTGAATTTATGGCCCCTTAAATGGTCTTTTAAATGGATGAATGTAGATCAATATAAATAAAATGGTATTTAATGCTATATTTAAAATGGCCCCTTAAATGGTCTTTTAAATGGATGAATGTAGATCAATATAAATAAAATGGTATTTAATGCTATATTTAAAATCGACACGCTTAATTATTGTAGTTTATATTTCTTCTTATATTCCTTGGGGGTATATGGAAAATGGATAAATGATAAGCTGGTGAAGGACTTGTTTGCTAATGATCCTTTATATTCTTTACTTTGGTCCTGTACTGCGTTCCTTATATGCAAGTTTATTTTCTCTAGTCTTTGGTGCATCCTATGTCTCTTAAGTTAAACTGTTGATACTGTTGATACTGTTGATGCTAGTGTACCGGTATGTAAAACATATAGATCTATATTTTTTAATCTATGCGTTTTAAAAAATCAAGTGTTTTTTTTATTTCTATAAATATTCCAGCTCATATTGGCCATTTATGGTCAATGGATATAAACTGTTATGATAGCAATAGTAAAAATCTATTAACTGCATAGCACTGACAAGTTTACATATTTTAATTGTCATTTTAAACGTTTGAAACCTTTTGTAATGTTACGTTGTTTTTTGTTGTTTTTTTTGTTGTTTTTTTTGACATATAAATCGAGGATAGTTGTTCAAAGATCAGGTTGTATTTGTAACTCATGTTTCTCTTCACGATAAGCAGGGCACGTTTCATGTTTAATTGAAATCCAAACACTTTTTACCACCTTCAGCATTCAAAGAATAATCAAGAACAACAAAGTTTCACAAGAAGTCTTATCGAATTTTTACCTTGTACTATCTACTGGGATTACATTTCAAGCTGTCAACGCAAGCAATAATCAATTCAAATATTAATTTTATATTATAATTAAATTGAGTCCAATTTTTTTCTGAAAATTTAATTGTGTCCAATGAAACTTGAAACACAAGGCACTTAGCAGTTATTTCACGTTTCTTGTTGGCTATCTTTACGAAATATGTAGCTATAGTATACAAAACTAAATGATGCTTGCCTGAAGTACCAAACCTAATGTACTTAAACAGAATCTGATTTATATAGACTCTACATATTGTTTATTTTTAATATATCTCATAATAATATCATTACTTCCCCTCATTTCACAATGTTCTCCAGTTATCTCTCCTTCCTGCCATCTCTGAGGCCTCAATAAATGTAAGGCTCCTCTGTTCGTTGATGTCTTTTTTTTGTTGGCGGAAACTTTTTGTCTTACCACTAGAGTTTGACTTTGTTCATAATATGGTCAGCAGTTCTACTCTAGATCCTACCGCCTTACCATGGACTTCTTCTGTGATGTGGTTAGAAGTGAAATATCATATCTTCTTTACAGCTTATCACCGTGAGTTAGCAATAGACCAGAAAATAATTAATTAGTTAGCATTTTTAAGGACTTCAGTAGATTATTAACGTTATCATGAAAGTCTTGCTAGTCAAACATTAGTTAGTCAGACTTTAGTCCTTTCAAACATTAGTTAGTCAGACACAAGTCCAGCTAGTCAAACATTAGTAAGTCAGGATAACCTACGAATTTACATTAGTTAGTCAGACATAAGTCCTTTCAAACATTAGTTAGTCAATATAACCTATGAATTTACATTAGTTAGTCAGACATAAGTCCTCATAGTAAAATATTAGTTAGTCAGACATAAGTCCTCATAGTAAAATATTAGTTAGTCAGACATAAGTCCTCATAGTCAAATATTAGTTAGTCAGACATAAGTCCTGCAAGTCAGGCATTAGTTAGTCAGACATAAGTCCTGCAAGTCAGGCATTAGTTAGTCAGACATTAGTCCTGCAAGTCAGACATAAGTTAGTCAGACATAAGTCCTGCAAGTCAGGCATTAGTAAAGATAACCTAGAAAATTGACATCAGTTTCTGCTCCAATAAGTTTTCATCAAACTTGAGTCTAACCTATGAATGTGTGCTTCAGTTGACACGAGACAACCCATTCCCCAGTGTTCTTTTTGTTCTGTTGTTCTCTTAACAGTAGAATGTCTTTACAGAATGGAAATACACAGCAACGGAAGTATACGAAGAATAGGAAATGTTTTTTTTTCCTCTCTCTCTCAGTACTAACAAAAGGCCCTTTGGTATGTGTGGCGTTACAGTAGGTAGTGGGGCGCTCCAGTAGGTAGCGTGAATCTATAATTGGTAGTGGTGCGCCGCACAAACAATAAAAAGGCACAATTGTAAACTGTTTTAAAGCCAGGTATTGCTTCAGTGAGTTTTCTTTTATCATAAGACGCACCACTAAATACATCATCGATGCTTTAGAAATAAGCAAATTAAACCTTTTATGGTGGATTTGTGCACTTTTTGGCACAGTTCTTTTGATTTAAATTGTGTTTGAGATTAAGTTTGAGTTTTCTTGTAGCATAGAAGCGGGGATGTGTTCCTGACTTTCGCAGATTTTATGTTGTTGTTTTTTTTAAGCTCACATTTAGGATATCTTTTAACAGAATGTGCAATCCAATACCTTCTCCTCTATCTATCATTCTCTCTCTCTCTCTCTCTCTCTCTCTCTCTCTCTCTCTGACTATCATACATATTCTTCTTCTCTTTACCTCTCAAGTTTAACTTCTGAATTTTAAAAGTATGGAAGAGATAAGTTCATTAAGGCTTGCCTTTTAGTTCAAAGATTAAGGATTTGTGCAGAATCCCACATGACTATGTAGACCCAGTTGCGACCTGCATATTTCGCCATCTTCCGTGCAGATAAAACTGTTGTCCGGTTCAATCAAGCCCTCTTTCCACCCTACTGCGTCTGTCTTCGTCAAGAGTTTTCTTTGGGTCTCCAATACGTATCCTGCAACTTTTGTAAAAGCTCTAAATCTGTATTTCCGAAGACGCCATTTTCTGCCTGCTGCTGTCTCCTATACAAATGATGGCAAACTGACACCTGAGCTAGTCTTTGTGGTGTTACGCCGTCTTCCTTTAAGCTCGACAATGGCCTTTGATATACGGTCATCCCCCAGAAATAGGGGTTCAACCTAGCGCAGTTATCGAACAATTAATAGTGTCTCTATCCTCGCCACAGTTTCTTTCAGTTTGACATGATTGTTTGCAAGGTAGTTTTTTTTTCCCACTATGGAGCTCAGGTACACTTGGTAGAAGCTTTCCAGGGGCCTTAGACGATTCTCAAAGAACACTCCGATCTTAGAACCATACAAAAGTGTTGTGAGAACCACTGCTTTCTAGACATTGATTTTTGTTGGTAATACCGTAAGATTTATTACACCATACCTTGCGGTAGTTTATTGCTTCGGTCAGTTATGAGTCGTTTGTTTCTCACTGTACTGCCTACATGCACACAATGGTTTACCTCGTAAAGAGGGGGCTGTCAACATCTATTTGTGAAACTAAGTTTGTTGTTGAGGTCGTTGACAGGTAGCACCAAACTGCTGGTAGGCAACTAAACCGAAGGAATATTTTATTTTAACTTTAAAAAACTTGAAATAACTTGAATAACTTCCCTGTGAACAATATTATGTGTAACTTTTATAACAATTTAGACAAATTTAACTTGAGATGAAATGAAATAAATTTAATATACTTAAGTAATAATATAAAATAGTATTTTGAACTAGATCTAACTCACTCAAAAACACGTCTTTTAACTCTGGCATTCCGAAGTTGTCACGTGTACTCAAGACAGCTTACAAAAATCCCTCCTATCTTGCATCATTCACTCTGCATAACCACCAACCAATCTTTTTCTCACCGTCAACATAGAAACGCACACACACTCCATACCATCCTCATCTTTCCTTACAAAAAATTTTTGTAACAAATTTGTTTGCGTTGAAATATACAATGTTAAACATCAATATGTTAAAAAAAAACAAATATAAAAAATAACCAAAATAAATTCATTCAATAAATCCATTAAAAAAAATTACTCTGACTAATGTTGAACGACGATGTATCAGTTAGTTTGATTCAGTCGTGTAATTAAATGTGTAATAAATCTAAACCAACAACAATTAACCTGTTTACCAATTGTTTTCTTTTTTTGACCAGTTGGGACAATGGGAAGGGAGACAAACATAGACATAAGCCTCCTCAAGCCGTCATTCTAACACTCTCCTAGTGAACTGCTTATGAATTTAGAAGATTTTATAGTTATGTATTGTGTTTTTGAAAATTACGTTAAAGCGACGACCTTTAAAGGGAACTAAATCAGCTTATACTGGCCTTATACCACAACTTCAGTCTAGTACCCTTTTTCGAAATACAGGAAAAAAAAATTAACATTGGATCATTAACTAATTGTTGTTGTTCTTGTGTTGTCAGGTAAAAGAAATAATTGTTCAAAATTTCATCTTGATCCGAATTTGAATGTTGGAGAAATAACGTGACAAAACTTTTTACCAGACAGACAGACAAAGTGAGTTAATACACGTTTTGTAAAATGAGCATAACATCCCTGAGTTCCTTGTGTTTTCAGGTCTAGCTGTGTGTAGTTCTTGACAACTTGAAGATAAAATATCCTTATAAAATCTCACTTCAACACCATATAATGTTTACGACATATTCAATCCCTACACTTTTGTCTACCACTGTGTCACTTGCCAAAACACAACTTCTCGATTACTAGAGCTACAAATGTAGATTAAATAACAAATGTCACCCATCCCCAAAAAAATAAAATTCTTGACTTAATTAAATCCGAATCTTAGTTCCCCACTTCTGACACCAATAAATGTCAATGTATCAAATACTTCTGACACTTATAAATGTCGCTGCTTAAAATAAATGACTTATCGAATGTTATCCCACTTCTAATTCAAATAACTGTCACCTGGTTATTTTAGATGACCATGTCGGGTGACATTATGTCGTTATAGAGTCTAATGTAGACGTAATCATGATGAATATATTAATACTTTCGACCTCTATCATAAATAACCACAGAAGTCTTCTTAGGGGAGACACAAATAATAATAAGTTTATTATATGAAATATCTTGATATCACGATATAGGAAATGATAAACACACAATGCTCCAAGAATAACATGGAAATATATTTAACTAATAGAGTTGTATGCCTTCAATTGACTGGTATAAATAGTGTCTGCTTTCTAGTCCTGCTCTGTAGGAACTGCTGTTTGTGGTGATCATGTTCAGATTTACCAAAGAATAAAATCAGTGTATTTCTGGAGCACGAGTGGTCTTTTCTTTCATTGTCATCCATACAAGATTTAAGTTTTAAACTTGATCTTGTAAGTCTTGATAGAAAGAATTGAGACTATTCTCATTGATTAATTTTGTTTGACTAACATATTAGCTCGAAATCTGTTTCGAGTTGAAATCCCTAAATTTAGGTTTATTTATCAATTTCGGAATGATTTTATTAGTTTGCCAAAATGGAAGTCTCAATGTATCTGATGCTAATCTTTCTATTTCAATTTCTCTCTTTTACTCTTTCCTATTTTTTTTGTCTCTTCTCTTTTTGTTTTTGGCACTTTTTCTTTTTGACACTGTCTTTTTCTTTTTGGCACTTTTTCTTTTTGACACTGTCTTTTTCTTTTTGGCACTTTTTCTTTTTGACACTGTCTTTTTCTTTTTGGCACTTTTTCTTTTTGATACTGTCTTTTTCTTTTTGGCACTTTTTCTTTTTGACACTGTCTTTTTCTTTTTGGCACTTTTTCTTTTTGACACTGTCTTTTTCTTTTTGCCACTTTTTCTTTTTGATACTGTCTTTTTCTTTTTGCCACTTTTTCTTTTTGACACTGTCTTTTTCTTTTTGGCACTTTTTCTTTTTGACACTGTCTTTTTCTTTTTGGCACTTTTTCTTTTTGACACTGTCTTTTTATTTTTGGCACTTTTTCTTTTTGACACTGTCTTTTTCTTTTTGCCACTTTTTCTTTTTGATACTGTCTTTTTCTTTTTGGCACTTTTTCTTTTTGACACTGTCTTTTTCTTTTTTGGCACTTTTTCTTTTTGACACTGTCTTTTTCTTTTTGGCACTTTTTCTTTTTGACACTGTCTTTTTCTTTTTGCCACTTTTTCTTTTTGATACTTTTTCTTTTTGACACTGTCTTTTTCTTTTTGCCACTTTTTCTTTTTGAAACTGTTATTTTCTTTTTGGCACTTTTTCTTTTTGACACTGTCTTTTTCTTTTTGCCACTTTTTCTTTTTGATACTGTCTTTTTCTTTTTGGCACTTTTTCTTTTTGACACTGTCTTTTTCTTTTTGGCACTTTTTCTTTTTGACACTGTCTTTTTCTTTTTGGCACTTTTTCTTTTTGATACTGTCTTTTTCTTTTTGGCACTTTTTCTTTTTGACACTGTCTTTTTCTTTTTGGCACTTTTTCTTTTTGACACTGTCTTTTTCTTTTTGGCACTTTTTCTTTTTGACACTGTCTTTTTCTTTTTGCCACTTTTTCTTTTTGATACTTTTTCTTTTTGACACTGTCTTTTTCTTTTTGGCACTTTTTCTTTTTGAAACTGTTATTTTCTTTTTGGCACTTTTTCTTTTTGACACTGTCTTTTTCTTTTTGCCACTTTTTCTTTTTGATACTGTCTTTTTCTTTTTGGCACTTTTTCTTTTTGACACTGTCTTTTTCTTTTTGGCACTTTTTCTTTTTGACACTGTCTTTTTCTTTTTGGCACTTTTTCTTTTTGATACTGTCTTTTTCTTTTTGGCACTTTTTCTTTTTGACACTGTCTTTTTATTTTTGGCACTTTTTCTTTTTGACACTGTCTTTTTCTTTTTGACACTTTTTCTTTTTGATACTGTCTTTTCCTTTTTGGCACTTTTTCTTTTTGACACTGTCTTTTTCTTTTTGGCACCTTTTCTTTTTGATACTGTTATTTTCTTTTTGGCACTTTTTCTTTTTGACACTGTCTTTTTCTTTTTGGCTCTTTTTCTTTTCTACCCTGTCTTTTTCATTTTGGCACTTTTTCTTTTCTACCCTGTCTTTTTCTTTTTGGCACTTTTTCTTTTTGACACTGTCTTTTTCTTTTTGGCAATTTTTCTTTTTGACACTGTCTTTTTTGTTTTTGGCACCTTCTCGTTTTGATACTGTCTTTTTCTTTTTGGCACTTTTCTTTTTGACACTGTCTTTTCCTTTTTGGCACTTTTTCCTTTTGATACTGTCTTTTTCTTTTTGGCACTTTTTCTTTTTGACACTCTTTTTCTTTTTGGCACTTTTTCTTTTTGACACTGTCTTTTTCTTTTTGGCACTTTTTCTTTTTGACACTGTCTTTTTCTTTTTGGCAATTTTTCTTTTTGACACTGTCTTTTTTGTTTTTGGCACCTTCTCTTTTTGATACTGTCTTTTTCTTTCTGGCACTTTTCTTTTTGACACTGTCTTTTCCTTTTTGGCACTTTTTCCTTTTGATACTGTCTTTTTCTTTTTGGCACTTTTTCTTTTTGACACTGTCTTTTTCTTTTTGGCACTTTTTCTTTTTGACACTGTCTTTTTCTTTTTGGCACTTTTTGACACTGTCTTTTTCTTTTTGGCAACCCTGTCTTTTTCATTTTGGCACTTTTTCTTTTCTACCCTGTCTTTTTCTTTTTGGCACTTTTTCTTTTTGACACTGTCTTTTTCTTTTTGGCAATTTTTCTTTTTGACACTGTCTTTTTTGTTTTTGGCACCTTCTCGTTTTGATACTGTCTTTTTCTTTTTGGCACTTTTCTTTTTGACACTGTCTTTTCCTTTTTGGCACTTTTTCCTTTTGATACTGTCTTTTTCTTTTTGGCACTTTTTCTTTTTGACACTCTTTTTCTTTTTGGCACTTTTTCTTTTTGACACTGTCTTTTTCTTTTTGGCACTTTTTCTTTTTGACACTGTCTTTTTCTTTTTGGCAATTTTTCTTTTTGACACTGTCTTTTTTGTTTTTGGCACCTTCTCTTTTTGATACTGTCTTTTTCTTTCTGGCACTTTTCTTTTTGACACTGTCTTTTCCTTTTTGGCACTTTTTCCTTTTGATACTGTCTTTTTCTTTTTGGCACTTTTTCTTTTTGACACTGTCTTTTTCTTTTTGGCACTTTTTCTTTTTGACACTGTCTTTTTCTTTTTGGCACTTTTTGACACTGTCTTTTTCTTTTTGGCACCTTTTCTTTTTGATACTGTCTTTTTCTTTTTGGCACTTTTTCTTTTTGACACTGTCTTTTTCTTTTTGGCACTTTTTCTTTTTGATACTGTCTTTTTCTTTTTGGCACTTTTTCTTTTTGATACTTTCTTTTTCTTCTCTTTCTTCCTCTTTCCTCTCTCTTTGATATTCTCTTACTTTCTCTTTCTCTATTCTCCTTTTCTTCTTTCTCTCTCTAGTATTCTTGATCCAATCTTTATTTACCAAATTTGGTTTTCTCAACTCCTCTCAAGTCCAAAAATGTTGTCATAATCTGCCATTTTAGTAATGTTGTATTTGTTAGCGTTGTTATAACAAAACAAAATGGTAAATGTGTAGGCAGGTATTAAATTATAATATACACACTACATTGAGCCTTACCAAACAGTAATATCAATGAAATAAAATAAATGCAAATTTTGTAGCATACAAAACATTTAATACTAAGACACAAAGTTCTAGTGTAAGAACAGCATTAAATAACAATATCTTCGAGTAATTTTCACAAAATATCTATTGGCTTACTGAGTGGTTTACTCAAGACAGCTTACTACAATCCCGCTTTTATTGCATCATTCACCCTGCATAGCCACCAAACAATCGTCAACTCCTTCTCATGTCACCATAGAAACACACACATACTCCATGAAAACGTTTCACCGGGAGATTTCGAGAGTATGACTTCCATTTGTCTGAAGATGATAGTTAAACCAAACGAGGCAGCTGCCTTAGCGAATTCGTAGACAACAAATTGGAGCTTCTGTGTTGGTTGTGGACAAGAAGATTATTCACGTATAGAAGCTATGGAACAATCATTTCTTTCATTTTTTTATGGAAGGGTAAGCAACGCAAGTTTTATACCGAAATTGACGTTAGGACGGCTGCCTGGTCGTGCGTTTGCGCGCTGGACTGTCTTTCGGACTTATCTATTGTCCTGGGCTCAAACCCTGCCCGCTCCCATCCCGTCATCCTGCGCGAGGCTTGGACTAAGAACTAAATTATCTTCAACTCTGAAGGAACATCCGAAACATGTAGTACAAACATTGTTAGTGCCCTCCTTGGATTGAGCATTGCTCCAAAGAAGGTTGCAAAAAGTGTTGGAGGAAGTTCCCATCCCTGCTTGTACACTCTGCTGCTCTTGCAATGTCTCTAACGTGTACATTTACTAGTAGGGTCAATGTAGCCAACATTCTAATGTACACTATTTCATTAGTTTCTTATATCCTGATCTATTTAAGGAAAAGTACGAATACACTATACATACCCGCCATTCATCTCCTTTTTACATTTTCACAAGAGCGTTGCGACCCAGGTCTATAGTGCAAACAATTTCATTTTAACAATATATACAAAATATTGATGACAAAATTTATGTTTAAATATACGAGTATAAAGAAACAAAAGTTAGACTGTAACACATTGACAACGTCGACACACTCATTTTTTGGAAGACCTTCTCAATTGTATTTATGAAAAATATTTTAGATCTTCTATCAACTATTTTCGGATGTCCTGTTGATCCATGTGTACTTAAAGTTATATATACTGTTATGTATGTCTATTTATAGTATCGGTTATCAGTGGAGGCATTGCGTCTAATAGGTTGTGCGAATTGAATGCCAAGGGAGACAAATACCTACGTTACTAGAAACTTAAATTTAAGTTTTGGTTTGACGTTTACAAATCGTGATTAAATTGGCTTTTAGATAAATCAAATGGAACAGGAATGTGATCTGGTATCTATCTATCTATCTATCTATCTATCCGTCCGTCCGTCCGTCTGTCTGTCTGTCTCTACTTAGTTTCCTATCTACCTACCTACCCATCCGTCCATCCAATCATCGATCGGCAATTGATTTCACCCGTGTATTTTTTTAAAACATTTTTTACAGTTTCCCTGCTAGTATGCCTATGCGTAGGCCAAGTTCCATATATTTATTTCTTTTTAATGTTCATATATTTATATTTGTGCCGGAACACATCTGCGCTGAATACAAAAAGGCTTTATAAACTAATAATGCACTTTAAACGTTTTGGTTCTTTACAATTGAAGAAACACTTTTAAAATGCTCAACACTAGAAAGTAACAGCAAAAAAACAAAAAAAAAACAAGGGGACGTAATAATTACGTCACAAGAAAGAAACGTTTTATCTTCGTAACGTCCCAGAAGCAGACGACAAAAAAAAAAGTAAACAAAATACGTGGCTGTGTTGAACTCATTAGGTCATAGACTCGAGGTGGACGAGATATTTTATTTTCTGCGTATTTAAAATACAATATTTCGCAATAACTGAAGAGTGTCACTTGAAAGTTGTCTGCCCACTAATCATCGTACAAAACATAGGGGGCCGCCTTGAGATTTTCCCGCTAATGATGATGTGTGTTTTTTTAATTTTTTTTTTTATTTTACTCCAGCCCAAATAAATCTGACATAGACTTAAGTGACAACCTGGTCTGTCATCTCCATCATTGTCTAGTCAACCGGTGCCGCGCCGACTCGTGGGTGAAGTCTGCGGGGGAAGGGGTCTTTGTTTTGCTAGACTTTAAAATATCCTTACTGGGTCTAAACGTCATACGAGTGTTTCATACTTTTTTTCTCTTTTTATTTTTCAGTTGTTTTTTTTATTAATATTACTTTTTAAATGTTATTTTTAATGAAAGGACATTAGGGAATATTATTGATTAAATAAAATTAGTTTTCCCCAAAATATCTTCCTACTTTTATTTTAGTAATGTCTATAAAATATACAATTATTCAACTGTCGAAGGTCATTGTAAATATTGTTGATACCAGTTGGTATACAGTTTTACACGTTTCGGATATTCCCAGAGTTCAAACCCACTGCATGTGAGGTGGGGGAGGGGGGTTTGCAGAGGGAAGGGCTCGAACTAGGGACCTTTGTGATGACAGACCGAAGAGCATATTACTCTACCAAGCAGCCATGTTCATGAAATGATCTAATTGCTTTTAAAACATGTGGTGTTCTTTCATACCCTAGGCGGCAGTACTCGCTGCCACCAAAACTTCTGACTATATATTTCTGGGCCACTTTGGCGCATGCACGAATTTAAGCGCTGCAAAAAAAAAAAAAAAAAAAAGCTCCTTAAATCGATACACTCTGTTCTTCTCGTACGCCAGATTTTATTGATAAATATAAAAGAGCTCTAGCTGACTTATTTCAAAATGAGAGGGTCATCGACACGGGTCATTAGTTCCCAATCAAAAACGATCCGATATTGCTCTAGCCCTTGTCATTGAACGGTTCTGTTGACCTTAACTCTAACTACTAGCAGACGACGGAACTGTGTAGACTGAGCTAACAATAAAGCGCCACAAAAGAACCGAAAAGAATCAATGGAATTTTTTTTTAAACTTAGATTTTTTTTTTGCTGAGCTGCCAGAATGTAAGAGTACCATAAGGCAATAGTAGCTGCTCCTACTGACTACGTGTAAATGGATTTATTGGCGTACGTTTGATTTGACTTGTTGAACAACAAATAAGTTGATTTGTCTGCCCACATATAAATTGACTTCTCTTATTAACCAACACGTAAATTGACTTATCATTGTAGTTATACTTTGACTTTATCTTGTCATCGACAATGTTTCCACTTTTTGTTCATCTCCTTTCTAAGAAGAAGTTTTTGAACTTTAAGTCTTGAACACACGCTGAGCACATTGAGCAACAAGAAACTTGTCCGAAGCTGTCCGATTGTGATCCCGACACTTCACTGGTCTGTGTCCGGCGTCCTCCGACTTTGTTCTCACATTTCAATAGTTTTCGGTCATGCTTCAATTCCTCCGTTTATGTTCTGCTTTTCTCGTGGAAAAAAAACACAACATTTTCGTCCATCGCCCGGACATGATAGAACAGGTGATTTAAGTTTCTTGGTCTATGCATGTACACGGCAGTTTTATTTTGAAGGCTCTGTCAAGTTTTATCAATACCATAACACAAAATGTATCTTTCAGACGCGTTTCGAGTCCTGAAATTAACCCTAAATCAGAGGCACCAAATGTTGCTTGCCATGTTCATGTCCGTGTAACGTAGTACATTAAACATATTTTTTTAAACTGAAGAAGGGTTAGGTTAGGAAATTGGATTATCTTTCATTCAAATTATGGACAATTGGGGAACATGAACAAAAGCTGAAATTCAAGAGTAGCTTTAAACCGCCGAGAAAGTGAATCCCATCTCTCTCATCTGTCGCTTGAAGTTCGTCCTGGTGGTGGTGTAACAGTTCATGTCCCTCCACTTTTCCCGGTCAGCAGTTGTTCTTACCAGGATATTGAGAGTGAGGCCGGTCCATTCTTGTACGTTGTCCAGCTTGTCTTTGGACGACCCTTTCTTTGTGCTCCCTCCACTGAACCTCGAAGAATGACTTTTGATAAAGAATCATGTTTTACAATGTGAATGTGACTAATTATATAATAATATTGTGCTCCAAAAAGATGCAGAGAATTCTAGCAATGTCCAAGAATTGGAAATGTCTAAATTGTTTTTAAAAGTTTAAACCGCCTTATGAAATAGATATTGCGTGGATGAAATTGAAATTGTGAATGAAATTGATTGCGTGTGTATGATGCATCGAGATGTGTGTGTGTTGTGTATGTGTACAATATTGTTTTAAGAGATCCCCCATTTGGTTATCTAAATATTGTAAATTAATAATATTCTACAAAATTTTAAAAAAAAAGATTAATTTATCAAATAAAAATCCCAAACAGAGACAAACATTTCAATTTGACCATGTCAACATTTGCATGCATCACAGATGTACAAACGGTAAACAAGTTGAGGGGAAAAAAAAAGACAGGGGAGAGAACTTCTGCTTACACCAATTTGTCCTTTAACCCTGTGAAAACGTGTGGGTGTCAATTGCCAGTTACCGCCCCTACCTTCGGAGTTATTCATACGTCTGCGGTACATGTCTCTTACAGCTATTATCTGATGATGTCGCGGGAATTAACATTCACGTTGGGTCTAGTGGTACGTTGATCTTCTGCCAAGACTGGCTTGGAGGGTTCATCATTTAGCATTACTTGTTCTCATTGCCTTCTGAAATTATGTTTTCATTTATTGCTGCATAAAGTGGAATATTAGCGAGAGTTTGGTGTTCTTTCTGTACAAAGTTCCAGTCAACATTTCTGTGGGCCAGTTGTATCTTTTTGTTGCTTGCACTGGTGTTCAACAACTTGGGGATATTCAATTTCGTATTTGGATGACCAGCTGGACGATAAATGAGCTTAAATTATGTGCATGCAACTTCTGCTTGTGTTTAGCACTATAAGTAGCAGACGTCGAGGCTTGCAAGCAAGACTGAAAATGTCTGCTGATCAAATGCGCCAGTCCTTGTATAGTTACAATAGCGCAATGTTTTCTTAATGACTTTTTTTATTATGATTTTCAAATAGTTTGGGGGGGGTTTTTTTGTTGTTGTTTTTTTAGCGATGAAGTTTATTACATTATTGCTTTCAAATCTACTGTGTGTGAATCTACAAAAAGTTCTCCATAGTTTCATGTTTCCATTTCATTAGAAAATAGATTTAGGACAGGAACTGAATGAGTATTTCAAGTTTTCTTTTAATTGGCTAGGCGAATGAAATAAAACATTTTCTATTTATGGTGCCTTAAACAGGTTTAAGCTAGAACTAATGAGGACAATTCAATGACTTTTCTGAAAAACAGACAATTTTGTTTGTTCCGGAACACTCAATGACTTGCTCATAACTTTTAGATGAAATCCTACAAGATTCTTTCCGCCGGAATCAAATCTGTCTTGGAAACACCGGAAGTTAATATCAAACAGGAAACCGTGCTTGCATGCGAACATTTCTTGCACAGCCCGCAGCCAAGACGCCCCACTTCTGAATGGGATCTACCTGATTCCTGCTCCGATCACATGCAACTTGAGCGTAGCGTCGACACTGGACCTAGACCTATGCGAGGCAGTGTTTCATCTCTGTCTGATGCAGCAGACGTCGGGCAATGTGTCTTGGACAGCCTGATCCTGGAATGTGACCGTATAAACGATAGTCACTTTGATATCTTGGAAGGATACTGCTTTTTATGGTAAATAGATTTTTATTAATGATTTCAACAATACTTACTGATATCTAAATAATTTAAACATCATTAGTTGTCCCCATTTAATTTGTAATTTCCAATTACCCAAAATATGCGTATATGTAATAACTAATTTTAACTAAGCGACCTAATTTTATAATAAGTGTGTAAAATGAGGTTATCTTTAGTTCTAAATGAAGTCTGTATCTTTAAGTTCAAACCAGCCCTTCAAAGAACTCACTTTCATAAAATATCAGGTATAATTATCATTCATTTAAAAGGCCAACAGCATTGTATTTATAGAATGCAAAATCTATATTATAAAGTAGAAAGTAAAACGTATGTATGTATGTGCCGAATAGAAATCAAAACCGTTTAATAAAACTTGGCATAAATGTTCCTTGGGTACTAACTTAGACCATAGTGTATGTATTGTCGCCCTAAAACAAAATTAAGACCCTCAAAAAAAAAAGTTGACCAATTCTATGAAATCATTATAACTTCATCGATCTAGGCCATGTTTACATGAGAAAAGATCGAAAGGATCTAGATCTAGATCTAATTTTAAGAACTACACTTTGCGCAGATAGTTTTATACTTTAACACATGAAAAATGCAAAATATAGTCTGTGGATTTCATTTTTAATAAAATTAACCTTCAAATGTGTGTTTCAAATGCATTTTTACATAAATTCGTTCCTTATAACTGCGAATTTAGAATTCCTGAAGAACATTCTTTCATTAGACATTACGCGAAATTTTACACAATAACACATCTCTCTATTCCTAGGTCTAAAACTCTAATTCAACTCTAAGATGATAGAACTTCTCTTCGCAAAGATAGTTTTATACTTAACACATTAACATACTAATTATAGTCCATTCATTTTATATTTTAATCAAATTAAAATTAAAATTTGTTTTTCCAAAGCCTTTTACATTTCTACATTCGTTCGCCAATGTTTTCATACAAAATTGAATTCAGGTCCATTAGCTATTTTAGCTCCATTCATATTTTTTTATTCATGAATTCATGCATTCGTTTTACTTATAACATTATTATTTTCTTTAATTGTTGCTAATGCACTATATCAGTGACTACATCAGCAATACGCAAGTTAAGACCTTCGGGCAGCGGGTAATATCTGTCTAGTAAGAACTAAAGATAAACTGCTTAGTGGGTCTGTCCTTTAAAATAGGAAATATTTAGCCAGACTATTAATTTTCCTGTTACATTGCAACACGTGACTTTGGGCACTAGACCCTTTCCGCTCCCTCAACTTAAATCTGACACTGGTCTATGAAGGATTTAATAAATAATGTACATAATATCTACACACAATAAATATAAACTGATATCAGTGTCATTAGTATCCTTTAGCTGTTGTACGATTTGATCTCATAGTGATGACATGAAAGCCTGGGCATTAGCTGTGGCTAGAACGACGTCTCCCAAACAGTAGTTCCCCCTCTCCACGCAGCTGATATATCCAAAGGAACGAGAGTTGCACGAAACAGTTTGTGATCAGTGCTGGCGCAGACTCTGCCAGGGTATAGCCATGTCTGCTGCAAGCTGGCTAAGGCTCACCGGCTTCTGATTTGTCCTCACGGTTGAATAGCGAATTTTTTGCCATGTTTTGGCATAGCTACAAGGTGGCAGAGGTTGGAGTTGTCCTTCTCCAAGGTGGGTAGCCAGCCAATGAACCAATCCTGCTCGCCTTTGTTCCTTCTCCCTTTGTTGCAGTTCCGCCGGACATGTAATATTTACAACAGATTTTTATTAAATTAATACATTTTTACTATCTTAACTGTGAATAGACCTTGTTTTTAATGACTTATCTGTATAAATATAGCTCTTGTGATACGAAGCGAGAATAAACCCTGAGCGATTACGGGCACGACATGGCCTAAATTGTGCCTAAATTATGGCCTAAATTGTGCTGATGTGCCAAAAACCCAAAATACAAATACTTTCGACAATACCAATACCTACTTAATAGAAAGAGTGGGGGGGGGGGGGTATACCGTACAAATAGTAAGGATTAAACAGACATTTCTTTCCTATATCTTTTGTAGTGTCAGTACTTTTGTTTTATTGTTTGTTTGTTTGTTGTTTAATTTTGTTTTTGTTTTAAAGCCCTAAACGTAAGTGCATCACTGAATTAATTTGAGTCACATCTTTGTCCCGTAAACAGAATGGTGACGACTTAGTGTGAGATTATGTGATCATTCAACCGTAGCTGAGTAGCATCCTACCGAAATGTGTTTTCCCTTTGGCTTTCTTTCATTTCTGCCTAAATATCTTATCTCAGCCGTTTGAGATTTTCCATTGATGATTTCATCGCCCTTCTGCCTCGGGGAATTGCACAAAGCGACGTGGTGGAACTGGTGTTACTAAATAAAACGAACAAAATGTATTTCATTGTAACTCCGCTCTGATTGGCGCACTGTACAAGTGACATTATGACTTATCACAATCGATGTCACTGACATAAACATTGTTTTAAAGTTTTATTAATGCTATTTTTATCTTCCGGCCCAGTGCCAAAGTGAGTGTAAATTCGTTTTGCTTTGCTCTCCCCTTCAAATCAAATAGAGTCAATGTTCTAGTATCTGTATATGAGATGTATCTTATCTTATCTTATATAATACAGACGTTACTTCAAAAAAGAAGATGATTACGTCCTACGCGTCATGCATATTAACCAATGACTTAAATTCTGCCAAGTCACTGGTTTTTCTGGCTAGCTCAGGCAACCCATTCCATGCTCTAATAGCACTAGGGAAGAAGGAGTATTTGTACAAATTTGTCCTAGCATATGGGACGATGAATGTGCCTTTTTTTTTTTGTGTCTTTCAGAGTATTTTATTAAATTTTGTTTTTGTATTTGAAGATTATGGTTCAGTGTTTTATGTATAATTGCTACTTTACTTTTGAGTCTTCTGTCCTGAAGGCTTTCTAAATTTAGTGATTTTACTAATGGTGTTACCCTAGTCAAATGTGAATATTCGTTTGTTATGAATCTCACTGCTCTATTTTGTGTTTGTTCCAGTTTCTTAATGTTTTCTTGAGTTGAGGGGTCCCACACGGTGGATGCATATTCTATTATTGGCCTAACCAAGGTTAAATAACATTTTAGTTTTATGTTCTTATTTGATTTATAGAAATTTCTTTTAATAAACCCTAATGCTTTGTTGGATTTTTTTATAGTTTCATCAATATGTGGATTCCATGACAGTTTTTCATTTATTATAACACCTAGGTATTTTGAGTTTTTAGTCTGTGTTACTGGTTTGCCATGAATAAGATAAGTGGAATTAATTTGTTTTAGTTTTTTTGTTACTCTTAACAACTGACATTTTTCTGGGTGGAAAGACATGCTCCAATTTGATTCCCATTTCTGTAATTCATCTAATTCTCTTTGTAAAATATCTGTGTCTTGTTTTGTTTTTATTGTTCTATATATTATGCAATCGTCTGCAAATAATCTGACTTTTGTTCCTGAACTAATGCAATTTGGTAAATCATTTATGTAAATTAAAAATAGTAGTGGACCCAAGACTGTTCCTTGAGGTACACCTGAGTTTACTGTTATTGGTGTTGATTTAGAGCCATTTATTATTATAGTTTGTTCTCTCCCTATCAGAAAATCTTTAATCCACTGATGCAGTGGACCGTTAATGCCGAAATATTTAAATTTTTTAAGCAAACTATGGTGGTGAACTTTGTCAAAAGCCTTGGAAAAATCTAGTAAGATAGCATCTATTTGTTCACTATTATCTATAGATGTATGTATGTATGTATGTATGTATGTATGTATGTATGTATGTATGTATGTATGTATGTATGTATGTATGTATGTATGTATGTATGTATGTATGTATGTATGTATGTATGCATGCATGCATGCCTGCCTGCCTGCCTGCCTGCCTGTCTGCCTGCCTGCCTGCCTGCCTGCCTGCCTGTATGTATGCATGTATGTATGTATGTATGTATGTATGTATGTATGTATGTATGTATGTATGTAGTATTACTATTCTACAAACTAAAAATGATTAAAAAGTCGTTCACCTCATTTGGAAATGAAAAAATTCAGAGTCGTGATGAAAAAATACAAAAGTCTAGCTCATACAATTATGATACAATGGCCACAAAGTGTTAAAAGTCTAAACTGGTGCCAATACTTGATTTCAATATTTATAAACATGACTTAACCTTATAACAGACATTGGAATTCGCTGCAATAAACTAGCTGTAATAATAATTAAAATATTTAACTTTATGTCAATGTTTGTCCGTGTTTTAAGGTTTATTCTTTAGCGTTACTTTGACAAAATATCAAGTAATATAGACATAAGTGAGGGGGGGGGGGTATTTAAGGGGACGTAACCCTGGAGAAAAAAAATTGAGTGCAGCACATTATGGACTAGATCCCGCACACACCTTTTTGTTGACAAAACATTTCAATGGCTAATATCAGTTTTCTAAAACATGTTTTAATTGTTTCGTTTTGTTTTAATCAGTCTCCATCCAGTGTCCTTACACCACTGAAGAGTTTACAAGTTAATAAGCGTAGTTTTAACAAAATAATTTTAAAATCATGATTTCAGAAATTGTTTGGATTTATAATTATTATCATCATCATCATTATCAGGCTTACGAGGTATCGAAAAGTGTCATTTAACGAGAAACTTTCGATGAAATTTGAGTCACAAAATAATAATGTGAATGTCATGACCAATACGCAATTTAAGAAAGAGTCGTGGACTGAAACATATTTAAGAAACAAATATTGGCGTATTATTAATACATTATATTTCATTACTTTACAAAGGTTATATCAACTCACTTTGTCTGTCTGTCTTCTAAAAAGTTTGTTCACGTTATTTCTCCAACACCCAATCTCGGATCAATCTGAAGTTTTGCACAATTATTTCTTTTACCTGACAACACAAGAATCAATAAAGAAAAAAAAAAAAGTAACCAATTTCTTAATTAACTATTGATAATTTTTTTTTATATCTCAAACAAGGGAAATAATTTGTACTTGACTGAAGTGGTGGTATAAGCTGAATGTCTTAATTACTTGGATTTTGAATTTCATATTTTTTTAGGAAGACCCTGTGTCCACGTGACTCTAATTGTTACCTGAGATTAGTTGGGAAAGTTGGACTGGCCACACGACACTCTCGTTAACTAGAGTACCGTTAAATCTTCTGCTCCAGGGGTGGCATCGTCTGAAAGGGGTTACTTTACTACAATTCTAATATTGATTGATTGGTGTTAAGGGAAAAAGTCTTAATCAAGTCTATGTAAATATATTAACATGAAAATTTAAAAAATGCATACCCCGACAGCACAAAACCGTTTTAGAGCGTGTCACTTCTGATATCAATAAAATAGACAGGAAGTTTGTTGGTACACTGGCAATTTATTTCAACTGAAGCTCTAGTCTTAATTTTAATTTTAAAAAATACCCGAATATTTAAAAGGTAGACATCGAGTCGTAAAAGTATCACTTAAAAAGCTACCTTCTGTAAGTTTACTCATTTTGCTCTGCGGCTTTATGTAGTAGCCACTCTTTACGCTCTGTTAGACTTACTTACTTAGACTTAGGTCCTCCCTCGCCGTTCGGCGAATTGGGCGACAAGCTGTCTCCATAAAGATCTGCCATTGGCAATGTCTGAAGCCTCCTCCCACCTGGTGTCCACTGTTCTGAGTTCCTCCATGAAGGTGTGTCGCCAAGTAATATGAGGGCGTCCCTGTTTGCGCTTTCCTCGTATTGGCTTCCATGTTATCGCAACTCTTGGTATGCGTAGTTCATTTTGTCGTAGAACATATCCCACAAACCTCATGCGACGCTCTGTCACAACCTCACAAAGTGTTCGACTCCCAGTTCGGCATAGGATTTCCTTGTTTGAGACTCGATCTGTGTAACTGACTCCCAAAATCCGTCTCAGCCATTTTTGTTGAGCCACATTTAGTCTTTTCTCAATTTTGACAGATGTCTTCCACGTCTCACATGCATATGTAGCAGTAGGAATGACGATTGTGTTGAGAAGGTGTATTTTTGTCTCGAGTCCAATGGCTTGGCTAGTCCAAATAGGCTGCAGCCTTTGGAAAATGCTCCCTGCCTTTCCTATTCGGCACTCTACATCATGGTAAGCATCTCCATCATTTGTTATGATGCTGCCAAGGTACGTGAACTTGTCCAGCTCTTCAAGCTTTGACTCGCCAAGTCTGACGGGGACACCCTTTGCCTTGTATCCCACTCGCATAATTTTAGTCTTATCCAAGTTTATGCGGAGGCCAATTTTGGGTGCCTCTCTGTCTAGGCTCTCCGTCATTTCTTGAATGCATTTATTTGTAGCCCCGAGTAGTGCAACATCATCAGCAAAGTCCAAGTCCGTCAATCGGAGCTGTTCATGCCATGGAATCCCAAAGGCAGTCTGGTTCATTGCTCTCCTCATTATGTAGTCGATGGCTAGGGTGATAAGATGCACCCCTGTCTCACACCTGTCTCGATTGTAAAAAACTTTGTTGTTCTCTCTTCTGTTTTGATGCAGCAACTAGATTGACTGTAAAG
Organism: Biomphalaria pfeifferi; assembly: GCA_030265305.1. NCBI lineage: Eukaryota > Metazoa > Mollusca > Gastropoda > Planorbidae > Biomphalaria > Biomphalaria pfeifferi. The sequence continues at coordinate 1,555,671 of JASAOG010000043.1, read as the reverse complement.
GTGTCGTAGGATCTGGACGAATTTTTCTGGGATACCGTATTCTCTAACTATTTTCCATAGTGATTCTCGGTGGACACTATCAAACGCTTTTTGAAGTCCACGAAACTGATCGTTAGCCGTTGTTGGTACTCAAGACTTTGTTCTATTATATTTCGTAGAACAAAAATCTGCTCTGTACATGATCTGCCTCTTCGGAAACCTGCTTGTTCTTCTCTGAGCCAACTGTCGCCAGTCCAAACTTACATATTCAAGGACCCCTCTTCAGACAATGATCTCGAGGTCAAGACAGACCCAATAACTGCTGAGGAGGTTATCATGGCCATTGCAGTGTTAAAGAATTACAAAGCACCAGGGCTAGACATGATATCAGCAGAAATGCTAAAATATGGGGGACAGTGCATTGTTAACAGAATGACTGATCTCTTAAATCTCTGTTGGCGAACTTCAAAAGTCCCAGAGGACTGGCAAAAGGGAGTGATTGTAAAGCTTCCAAAAAAGGGCAACTTGGCAGACTGCAACAACTGAAGGGGCATTACTCTCCTCTCTGTCCCGGGCAAAGTTTTCAGCACTGTTTTGTTGAGACGGCTTCAACAGTCTGTAGATGAAAGGCTCAGAGAAGAACGCTCTGTTAGGGATGGAATTTTATCGTGGACTCTTGTTTTATGCGACTAGTAATTAATAATACGAATGATTTATAACAAATCGGACAGGTAAGGGCCTACACACTTCAAGTGTTGTATTGTTTTTGTTTTTTTAAATAATAGGGAAAAAAATGTCTTATGATAACGTAGATTATATCTTTTTGGTCACAAAATTTGTTTTGTAAAATCTGTTGGTGTCAGATTAATATTTCTGTCATTAAAGGCAACGTTGTATTACTACAAGCTGAGAAATTAAACGACTTAAAATCAATAGAGCAGACCAGATCACATTGGCCTGTCTCGCTTTAAACCCATTAGCTTATCAGAATTATCGCTATCATTGAAGGGAGGAGGGCTGCATTCTTTTTGATGTTTCCTCCGAAGCAAAGACTTTTGGTCGCCTCCGGATGTCACTGAAATCTGTCAGACTGCTGTTTCACTCAAATCTATTCCGTGTAATCAAATTGCAAATCATATTTGTATTTTAAGTTTCAACAGTATTTTTAACAGTTTTAAGTCTCATCTTATTTATGCAAATACTCTTAACATACATTATCATTAGCATACATTGTTAGGACAATTCAAGTCAAAGGTTTGAATATTAGGTCATTTTTTTATTATTATCTCTTATCAGCTTGCATATTCTTTTTGAGAAGAAACTGGTAGCATAAAAAAAACCTTCCTGGAAAAATCAATCTCAGTAATAACAACTTAAAAATTTCAATACCAAGTTAGATTTAAATAAAAATCATTTACACAGCAAAAGTTACAAATTAGTAATTCAAACAGACCTAATTGAAGTCGACAGTCATTCATCTACTTAGCACGGATTCAAACTCTACCTTCCACATAGATCTGGACCTAGAGTTTGCACTTAATTTTAAACGCTTCTTTAATACAAGTTCTTTACATTGGTTATGTACTATGACATCGTATGAAATGGTTGGAATTTGAGCTAAAAATAGACCTGGGTTTAAGGTCAACAACAAAAGACAGATTTTTTTTTTTGATGCGTTTCGACAAGCCGAGATCTTCAACAGTGGAAACATTTTGAATGTTGGGTTTCTTTCATTTGTTCATACAGACCTAATTGAAGAACTTTTCTTGGAAGTTCATTTGTAGAGGTGAATGCAATATGGAACAATGTCAATACTTTCGTTGTTGAGCTTGAGTTTGTTTAACTTTTTCTGACTTGTTTGTTTTGTACCTAAACTAAAAATACAATGCATTCTGTTTTATATATTGAATTGAATTTCTTTTCGCAATGCTTAATGTTATTTATTTATAAAATAATAATATAAGTGTATTCTTCTTGAGAAAGTTTGTCTTAGAATTGTGTATTACACTTAACTAACGAAATCCACGTTCATACCAAAGGTTCACTTCAAAATTGTATGTGAAGTTTACATCAAATGTTGGATTGGATTCAATGATGTCATTGTTAAGGAAACCAAAAACCTGTTTCTGTTACGTTTTGCAATTGGTGTCTTGTTACAAGTCGGCTCACTAGCTATCATAAGAATGACTTTTTTTAAATAGGCGTCCATGTTAGTTGGGTTTTTTTTAATGCTTTATATATTTTAAATGTTAGTATCGGTCGTATAATATATGCCCATCTTTTTTGTTTTCATTGCATCATTAGTATTACTATCATTTATATAATTATAATTTGAACTTATTATTTAGGTATTATATTGAGCAAAATTAAGCAAATTATCATATATTAATTAAGAACTTCGTATCAATATCTTGCAGTTAAGTTCATAGATTTCCATGTATATTTAAAAACTATCATCTTATTAAAAGTTATGGTTCCAGCATTCTCCTACAAATAATCAAACGTTCAAACTTTGTAAGATTTCAATACAATTGTAAGAAGGTTTCAACCTTGACCTGTAATGAATTACCACTAAAGTGATTCGATTTTTAGAAAAGGCATTTTAATTTAGTTCTAGCAGTTTAAAAATCAATAAAAAACAAAGATCAATTTCTCTCGGTCTGTATGTTAATAAAAGAACTGCAGAGATAGAAATGATCAGCTGTGCTTTAATGTCTCTTTATAGATCTATTTTCTATAAAACTCTCTCTCTCTCTCTCTCTCTCTCTCTCTCTCTCTCTCTCATTTAACTGTCTTGCAATCACTCTATTCCTTATAACCTTACGAGCTTTTGTGTGCAGTTTTCATTCTATTTAACCACAAACCTTCTACCAGAAACTGTTAAATGCTAAAAAAATTATGTTTTTAAAGGTATACTAGTAGTAGAGATTCCAATGGACCTCATTCACCAATCGTAAACAATCAACATTTAGCCACGTGATAATATTGATAAAACAATGAAAAAAAACGTATCACGTGACAGCCTTTATGGATTGCGTAATTTGTATAGCAGATATAGAGAACCACGTGGCAAAATGTTGTTTGTTTACTACTGGTGAATGAAGTCCATTGTAATTGTAGTTCTGTAGTGTGAAATGAAACCATACTTTTGGAAATCAAGTAATGTATTACAAACTGTAGAACACGAGTACACAGCGAGTATTACAGTAAAGTGTGCACTGAAACTTGTCCGGTACATATAGGTCTATCATGTTTATATACTTTATGTAAAGCCGTAGTATAGAAAACATTAGAATATGTTATTATGAGTAAAGTGTTACATAATAAGTATGAAAGTTAAATTAATTGCCGAAATCCAACAATTTATGATGTAATATAGACTATATTGCAAGATCAAATAACTTCACGTGTACATTATGCCGGCTGATTTGAAAGTATAAACAAAAAACAGTGAGTAATCCGAAACAGACACACTATTGCGTACACACACTTACACACACAAAGTGTATTTTTCATTAGTTAGTAGTTAGTACATAAGGGCTTTCATTACTGTCTACTTGTTAGCTCAATTTATGTAAAGGGAGATTATCGTAAACTCATTGTTAAATTTATTTATATGGTAGTTTCCCTTGAGTGTAAGGATCGCAAATGACTTCAAGATTTATGTAGGCATATATTTGGTCAGTTGTTGCAGCGTAATTTAAAACAATAAATAAAAAGACATCATCTAAATCTGTACTTCATGTACAATACACCATATACACCATGTACAAAAAACAACATATACACCATTAACAGAAATGAAAGACAAACCAATCGGTGACACATAGAGACATTGACATACTTAGTCATCCCATAAGAACAGCACAATAAGTCACATTTACTATGCCCTATGCCGACGATATTTTTACTTGCAATCTTTGCACAAAATCATTGGCCTGGATTTTAAATTAATTATTGTGATAAAAAAAAATCGTGAATTATTAAAACATCATTTTCACTCTATACATTGCTTGCATTATAAAATGTGGTACAATGTACAGGGTGTACATTAAAACATCGAAGCTTTATGACTCAAAACAAAATTGATAACATCAAAATTTAAACTTCTGCCTCTACAAAGATTAAGAGACACAGGAATAAAGGCAGTCAACCTGTTTGGTATTTAGTCTAGAAAGTACATTCTGAAAGTCAGGATTTAATGTTTGTGTGTTGTCAATCAGAACTAAACGCTTCGACTACATCTCTAATATGCCAAGATACTTTGTTTTCGTATCAATGCATTAACTTTGCTTGACAATTTTTTTTCCATTTTTTTCACTTGCGCGTACAATATTCTTCGATGTTTCACTTAGGGGGGGGGGGGGGGGGGGGGGAAATGTTTTCAGAAAGTTTGTATAACAAAACAACTAGGCGGGCGCTGTGGGTCATTCATACCCTTACATTAAGTTACATACAAAATCATACTAATTTGAATACTATGAATGTCACGTTGTACTTTAAAATTGTTGAAAGCACCAAAAACAAAAGCGACCTCTGAAAAAGAAGGGTGTGGACAGCAGAAAGAAGGGAAAATAATGTTTAAAAAATCCTCTCGAGAACCTGAAGTTGACATGTCATTGGTTTAAATCTTACCAGAAACTTCTTTTACAATACTTTTTATTTAAACTTGTGCAGAATTTGTATTTATATATATGGATCGAAATCATTCGAAGACCCGTATTGAAAAGTTTTCATTCATTCAAATCTTTTGCTTAAAGTTAAAATGAATTTGTGTGCATGGCTGTTAGGATTACCTACAATGCTAAAAGATAGACTCGGTAAAGTAGGTACTTTTCGTAGAAACAATGCTAAATAGAATCTTGAATACCAAAAAAAAAAAAAAGGGTTTTATTACTACACTTAAAGAAATAATAGAGTTCAGTTATTTTATTATTTTCTCCACACTTTTCTCTTTCATATTTTTTATATCGACTCACGGGCAATCATGATTGGTGTTCATCGAAGTCAAAACCACGAACTATATTATAGCCTCTGTTTTGAAACTACATCCACTAAGTACTCATATCTTAGTTATTGCATCATTGTTGACCTTAGCCTCGCTTTGGTTTCTACCACAGGGAGTCTTTCAAGGACGATGATATGTCCCCAACATCCACATCCAATGAGAGCACAAGTACCAGGCTTGCCTTCGCCCCCACCACCACGGACGAAGACGCCATTTCCAGCAGCAGCAGACAATGTGACTCGGTCGTTCCCTTCATGCCTCTCCCCAAAGCCAAAAACAAATCCTTAATGGACAGTCCACCGGACGATGTCGGAGCATTTTTTGGGCACCCACTTACACGAGCCACAAACGCATTGAATGGTAGGTACTAGATTTTAAGGACATCTGGCATAAATCATACGTTATGTCTGGTGTTTATACCAAACAATATACATTAAAGTTTATTGTAAGTTTTATATTTTAAAAATACATACACAGAGATTTTGTACGTTTGTATATTTACAGTGATTTTGTACATGTGTTTATTTATGTGTATATGTGTATATTTACTGTGTACAACAATGGAGCTTCCATACCTTTAAATAAAGAAAACTATATCTAATAATAAAGCATGATTAGTCTGCAAAGGACAGGATAGTAGTCAAGTGGTCAATCTCAAGAGTGCCGATCAGATGTTTGGCTTGAGTCCTGTATAAAGTATCGCAATATCTTCACATCAGTTGTTCATATGAACCTAGAGTCATCTGACCTGTGAAAGGATAGCTTCAACGTAAGACTGGGAACACACGACTCTGCCAGGACTTACAACTTTTGAAGCTTGACAGTTTGCACTCATTTCTATCATCCATTGCATCGTATAAGAATTAACAAAAAACTCTCCAAAGCAGAAAACAGAAAACTAAAAGGAAGAAAGACAAAAAGAAGTCTATTAGAAAATGTCTCTGGATGGTCACAAGAATGGGGGCTGGCTCTAAAGTTCACCTTCTCGTTGAGACCAGCAGATTACCCCCTCTCAGTGTGAGCTGCTTGTTCCAACGTGTCTCCAAAGTGACACAAGAAGAAAAAAACAATGAAACGCATCGCGAACTGTTCAGACCAAAGTTTGCACTAATAACAGATGATAGGAAATTTGTTACAGTTTTTTAGCGGTTTTAGAGTAAAAAATCTAAAGGGGAATCACACACACATTTACCTGTTTAGCTGTTTGTTATTGTACATGTACTTGTTTAGCTATTTGTTATTGTACATGTACTTGTTTAGCTGTTTGTTGTTGTACATGTACTTGTTTAGCTGTTTGTTGTTGTACATGTACTTGTTTAGCTGTTTGTTGTTGTACATGTACTTGTTTAGCTGTTTGTTATTGTACATGTACTTGTTTAGCTGTTTGTTATTGTACATGTACTTGTTTAGCTGTTTGTTGTTGCTGAACATTTATTATCATTGTTTTAATTGTTAACTGTTGAAATGAATCAACTATAATGGAGGGCAGTAAATGATGAGACAAAGTTCATAGTAGATATGAAACGAGAAAAGCTAAATGGACCATCAGACGTGTCAAATGAGCTCTGATAGCATTAGAGTGATGGGAAAAAAATGATCATCAATTTGCCTGTTTGTGTTCTAATTACGTTTAACAATTGAGTTTTATTGGTTTGACTATTTGCTCCTGTCCAGGTGAGGGTCTGGACACCAATGCTAGTGCGGTGGCCTTGTTACATGAATACATCAACTTACCTCCACTAGAGCGAGAAGATATCAAAGGTGACGACAAGCTGAATGGGCTTTTGGAAATCATCGGGTAAGTTGATCATCTCGACAGGTCCGTTATCTACCAGGATCTTTTAAGTTCTACCTGGTGGGCCCAAGCCAAAGACAGTTTTCTTTTTGTTTAGATTGTTCTCCAAAGTGGCACGGTTCCCACAATGCTATGTATTAATTGCAGCATTCCAATGTATTATCTGAGGGAGGAGGGACTTCCCACTCCTGTACAGACGTTTTCATATTGTTAGTTTGTTTGATTTGTATATAGCTTATATCAACTCAGTCTGTGTGTCTGTCTGTCTGGCCAAAAGTTTGTACACGTTATTTCTACGACACCCACTCTCGGCTCAAGCTGTAATTTTGCACAATTATTTGTTTTACCTGACAACACAATTAACTATTAATTATTAGCTAACTATTGGTAAAAACTTACTTTCTTTGGTATCTCAAACAAGGGAAAGAAATAGTACTTGGCTGAAGTGGCGGTATAAGCTGAAGTAGTAACCTTTATAGATTGTCGTCTGAGGCTTATTACAAATTTAATTTCATGACTAATTAAAACTAATTGATACACATAATTTAAGCTTTTTTTTTTTTTTTTTTGTAAAGTATTCTCTTGTATTTTGCTTGTTTTTTATTTGTCCCATTTATACTTGTATCTCTCTTCCTCTCTTATTTCATAATCTTAACATTGCGACGAGTATCTGTTCAAGACATGTGACCGCGCATTGCCTTTAAAAGGTTTCTGTTTAAGGCTAACCTACTGCACAATACATTCTTCTAGTGATTGTTTAAGACTGTGACAAAGCATGAAGTCTCTCTACATATGTTTGATATTCTCTGAGGCGGTTCGTGTTACCCATACGTAACATCACACAAAGTGGAAAGCACGCGTAATCTTTAGTTCAATATGTCACATGACTTGTCATGGTAACGAAACTCTGTTCAGTGTTAAAAAAACACCTGACAGTTAGGCATGACATTTAGGCAAACATCTTTGGTTTTACTCACTGTGTTGTGACCCCTTCGGCTGCTTCCTTGGGAACAATCACGTACTTTAAACACACATAGTGTAACTTACACTGAAGTCTTTGTCCTATTGTAGTCCTAATATAGCCAGTTACCCTAGAGATAGTCTTACTAAAGAAAGACATAGATGAATAGAAATACTCCCTCCGTACTGTAAAGATTTAGTCATAAAAGAACTTGTTAGAGCTGTCACATTTCTTTGACATTCCTTTCTAAGTTTGGAGAACAGACTAGGCGTGGTCAATATTTAATGTTTAGTGTGTGTGTGTGTGTAAATGATATTAGTAAATAAAAATAAATCTACTTCTTTCCCCATATTATCTTTATTCCTTTGTTTGTGATTTTGACACTGAGTAATATTTGTACAAAGCTCATGTAAACTCACTCTGGTAAAAGGTTGTACTGGTTATTTTTCCGACACCCAATATCAAATCAAATTTTCCACAATTATTTCTTTTACCTGACAACATAAGAAGGAATAAAAAAAAATTAAAGAAAGAAATTCTACTTGACTGAAGTGTTATAAGCTGAATTAGTCCTCTTTATAGGTCGCCGCCCTAATTTGAAACAACAATATATAACTATACAATCTTCTCAAGACACAAGTACCTCATTAAGACAATCATGTCGGCCAAGAGTTCAAATTCAGGTCGTAAATGTTTTTAAAAACCAATTTCGGTAAAGTCCACCCAGATATCCCTTTACTTCTCCCCCCCCCCTCCCCCCCCCCCCCAACTGGTCCAGATAATTGATAGGATCATAGCGTAGTGAAAAAATAAAATAAAAATGAAATAGCGCTAAACAAAAACAATTAGTAAAACTATTATTAATCGCACAGATTTATTGTTGTTGGTCTAGATCTATTACAAATTTAATGACATGACTGATCCAAACTTATTATCTTATCTTATCTTATATAATACAAACGATACTTCAAAAATGAAGATGATTACGTCCTACGCGTCATGCATTTAGTCATGCATATTAACCAATGACTTAAATTCTGCCAAGTCACTGGTTTTCCTGGCTTGCTCAGGCAACCCATTCCATGCTCTAATAGCACTAGGGAAGAAGGAGTATTTGTACAAATTTGTCCTAGCATAGGGAACGAGGATTGTGCCTTTATCTTTGTGTCTTTCTGAGTATTTTATTAAATTTTGTTTTTGTATTTGAAGATTATGGTTCAGTGTTTTATTTATAACTAGCCTGACATTACCCGCGGCCTGCGGGTCTAAGTTTGATTGGATTTAGATGTATGTTAAACTTAGCTAATGATCCTTTCAAGTTTTTTCTCTTTCGCTACGAAAATAAAATTAGGTTTGCGAAAATGAGTTTACCCGAAGCCGATACATTCATATCTATTAAAAACGAAAAGAGCGATAGCTTTGTTAAATGAATGGGATTATAAAGTGAACAATTAAACGAAATAATTTTTAGTACGCGATTCATGAATGAACCTAGGCCATAGACATAAATAAATATAGACTGGCCGATTAAAGAGTTTTATGAAACGAAAATTCGTGACTTGCAATTTTGTGTACTTTATTAAACAGCATTTATGAGCAGTATAAAAGTTAAGTATTCTTATCTATTTCAGACATAACCTATATAAGTATTACATATATTGTAAATAAGGAGGCAGTGTAGTTTTGTTTAATCTCTAAGAACGAAGATCATGCAATTTTTCATAATTCGGAAATCCGAATACAATAGATATACATGTTTTCAAGTTACATGACGTTACTTCCTTCGACCAGTCTATATTTATTTATGTCTATGACCTAGGCCTATCTCAACTCGGCTTCGCAGCTTTCGTAAACGAATGTAGTCTCTTAAAAATGCTTTAGAAAACCAAATTTGAATGCTTATTTGATCAAAATATGAAATGAATGGACTATAATTAGTATGTTCATGTGTTAAAGTATAAAACTATCTGTGCGAAGAGAAGTTTTATCATCTTAGAGTTGAATTAGAGTTTTAGATCTAGGAATGGGATTATAAAGTAAATAATTAAACGAATTAATTTTTAGTACGCGATTCATTACGGTATTGTCTAATGAAAGAATGTTCGCCAGGAAATCTGTAGTCACAGATATCAGGAACTAATTTATGTAAAAAATGCTTTTGAAACACAAAATTGAAAGTTAATTTTATTATATAATGAAATCAATGGATCTTCTTTTGTATTTTCATGTGTCAAAGTAAAAAACTATCTGCGCGAAGTGTATTTCTTAAAATTAGATCTTGGTGTAAATCCTTTCGATCTTTTCTCATGTCAACATTGTAGACATGGCCTAGATCCATAAAATACTATAGCTGTAATAGAGTCGGACAACTTTATTCTTTTTAGGGTCTTAAGTTTGTTTTAGGGCTACAATACATATCTACGGTCTAAGTTGGTACCCAAGAAACATTCCTGCTAAGTTTTATCAAGATTGGTCAAGCGGTTTTGATGTCTATAAGTCACATACATACATACATACGCCTTACTTTCTACTTTATAGTATAGATTGCTACTTTACTTTTGAGTCTTCTGTCCTGAATGCTTTCTAAATTTAGTGATTTTACTAATGGTGTTACTCTAGTCAAATGTGAATATTCGTTTGTTATGAATCTCATTGCTCTATTTTGTGTCTGTCCCAGTTTCTTAATGTTTTCTTGAGTTGAGAAGTCCCAAACGGAGGATGCATATTCTATTATTGGCCTAACCAAGGTTAAATAACATTTTAGTTTTATGTTCTTATTTGATTTATAGAATTTTCTTTTAATAAATCCTAATGCTTTGTTGGATTTTTTTTTTTATAGTTTCATCAATATGTGGATTCCATGACAGTTTTTCATTTATTATAACACCTAGGTATTTTGCGTTTTTAGTCTGTGTTACTGGTTTGCCATGAATAAGATAAGTGGAATTAATTTGTTTTAGTTTTTTGTTACTCTTAACAACTGACATTTTTCTGGGTGGAAAGACATGCTCCAATTTGATTCCCATTTCCGTAATTCATCTAATTCTCTTTGTAAAATATCTGTGTCTTGTGTTGCTTTTATTGTTCTATATATTATGCAATCATCTGCAAATAATCTAACTTTTGTTCCTGAATTAATGCAATTTTGGTAAATCATTTATGTAAATTAAAAATAGTAGTGGACCCAAGACTGTTTCTTGAGGTACACCTGAGTTTACTGTTATTGGTGTTGATTTAGAGCCATTTATCATTACAGTTTGTTCTCTCCCTATCAGAAAATCTTTAATCCACTGATGCAGTGGACCATTAATGCCGAATTATTTTTTTTTTAAGCAAACTATGGTGGTGAACTTTGTCAAAAGCCTTAGAAAAATCTAGTAAGATAGCATCTATTTGTTCACTATTATCTAAACCTTATTGATACACTTACACTTCCTATATCTATAAGCTTATTTTTTTGTATGTGTTTTTGTTTTTTCAATTATTTTTTAAAGTTTTTGTTGTTGTTGTTTACAATTCTCATTATAAGCCTTGATTTTTGAAGAAAACTTTACATTTTTTTGTTAAAATTTTTAGAAGTATAATTCTTTAGCTTTTTTGTGTTTTAACAAAAACTTTTTTAGAAAAATCCACAACCAAATACGAAATGAGAAATATTTTTTAAAATGTATTTTAAGTGCATTTTGTAAGGTTGTAACAATATGACATCTTCCTCGAAATTTCTTATGGTCGTTTGCATTGCGTCTTTCGTATACCCACGCTGACGTTCAAATACCGTATCTTATCTTATATATTACAGACGTTATTCAAAAAATAAGTATATAAGGAAATACATAAGGAAACGCTTTAACTAAGACTTGAATTCCTTTTTGAAAACTTTAAAGCGTTATTACAGGATTCAATCAAATCAAAGCATTCTCTTTGTATAATGCTATCAATAACAGGCCTACTTAAAAGAAAACCCTAGCGGTCAGTGTCGCAGTGGGTGTGTGTGTCCGTGTCAAATTTGTTTAACACTTGGCAGCTGGCAGCCTGACACCGTACAGTGTTACATGGCACAAGTTCGTTTTCCGGAACAGCAAATGTCTACTGTTAGAGTACCGTGTACACCTTGGTCGCCAGGTCCAGCCCTCTCCTAACACATTGTTTAGGAAAAGTGTGTATATCACTTTTATCTACTGCTTGGACCACATTTTCTCAGTCAAAAATATTATCACAGTATCATAGTCCCATAAACAGTGAAATGGTATCTTCTTACTTATCTAAAGCCTTTTTTTGACAATTACGAATGCTACCTAAGTCGTAATTTAATCTCTTCTTTCTCATAACTGACATATAAAATGTAAGAGGCTAATGGTTTAAACTGGCTTTCAAGATAAGGAGATCCGATGAAAGGGCTTCGTCCCTAGTTGTTATCCTGTGCTAATAACCCTATTAGAAGACGTAGCCAACTTAACGGATGTAGATCTAGAATCTAGATCTGCAGGGACATAAGACAATGTCTGACTGAAGTGACGCGTCTTGCATCGATTGTTTTGTCTTCCCGATGCTTGACACAACAAAATCTTGTTTACGTAATGCGAGAGTCAAAGGGAGATAATCGTGACGTAAAAATCTATACCTACAAAATAATAGAAGCCCTTAGTTTTGGAAGGAAGAAAGACCAGCAAACTAAAATGTTCCTGGACATGTCCTGCAGACGAGAAGAGGGGGGGGGGGTATAATTAATATCATTGTTCCTGCCTCCTCCCCAAACGTCCATCTGGACACAAATATAATCTGACTTTCACAACTAGGGTCTGGTAGTCTCCACTGGGAGAGCCACTGCCGACCATGTAGTAGCTAATGACCGCTGGTACGTTTGATCGAGTGTCGTCCATTCACACGTTCAGGTCACTGTGGAAGGAGGTATGGAGACCTGGGGGCGGGACAGATAAACATGTCGAGCACTGCCAAGAAAATGGGGGAGGGAAGCAGTGCCATGACTCAAATGGCCACTTGACCTGGCCCTGATTTACGAGTGACACCAGGTGTAAGTGCGGTCAATACGTCACTACCGGGAGCGAGTGTCTCTCCAAGGCAACTTTCATAGTGTCAGAGCAACACTAGTGTCCAGATGACAGTGAAGGAAATAATACTGATGATATATACTTGAGATTACTAGATCAATAAGTGTTACCTTACAATATAAATGAGACAGAAATAATTGCCTCCAACCGGGGTCAGATAAAGATAGCGCTGAAATAATCTATTATGGCTGATGGGGTAGAATACTCAGTATCAATATAAAAATATACACTACATTTATTTTTTTTAATTACTATTATATAGCGAAACCTTTATACTGCAAGCCAGTCCAATCTCCTTTGTAGACCTAGATGGGAGAAATATTTGAGAAAAGGTGATGCCTTGAGGCACTCAGACAAACAACTTAGCTATAGTCGGGATTGGAACTCGACCCCGTTAATTGGCAGCCAAACGGTTTCCTTTGTAACTCAGCTAATCATCCCACAGGGGATACTTTATATGAATGCGCCTATTACAAGGGAAAATACTTACGACAAGACCTTGCTATAAATAATTGTCTTCAATTTTTACGTATTTTTGCATCATGTCTTCGAGTGTCGCATACAAAGTCTTCTATTTCTTGTAAGTTTGTTTCAAAGATCTAGTTCTGAAATGCTTTCTCAATTCTAAAATTATATTTTTTTTAAATATGTATATTTTTTGTTCGATATACTTTTCATTGTCAAATTATTTTCTTAGTAGCATCTTTGATAAAGGATAATTTTAACAACATAATTGAATAATAATTGAATTGAGTATTTGTTCCTTAAGAGTTTAGGCTAATGATAAGTCTCCCCTCCAGTGACCTAGTTCAGTGTTTCCCAAAGTACCCCCAGTGGTACGGGAAGACTTTGGAGGGGGTACGCGTTGCACTTCATAACTATGCTGATTTTTTAAAATACCCATTTATTAGCTTCTGTTAATAAATTAAAGTGGGGGGGGGGGCGAGGGATACTCAACATACAAAAAATATATAAGGGGTACACATAGGTCAAATGTTTGGGAAACACTGATCTAGTGTGAAATTATTTTCTGTATAATAGTTCCAAACAAAGGTAAATTTAGCAGAGCTTTTTTTTTCGGAGGATCATTTCCTCAGCGAGACCATAATGGAGGCGGGAAGGGGGAACTAACATTGAGGAAACAATTCTATAGATTTCTACACGTCAGTAATTACTAAGGAAGTCACTAGACCACATTACCTACAATTGGTTATATGGACTAGTTCTATTCACTTGTATTATTCAATTAATAAACCAGACGAATATTCCAATTATATTCTTACATTTTCTTTCTTCAACGTAGCAGCTCTCAGCCTACAGATCCACCGATGTCAACAGCGACAGAGGTGAATGTAAGCCCCCTGTCTACATCGGTAGTGGTGGCACCGGAGCCAGGCGCTCAGGAGATCCTCACGACTCTGGAGGATGAAGTGGAGTCAGTGTCTGAAGGCGACTATCTCTTCCCCGAGTATAACCTGAACAAGTATCTCCTGTGCGGGAATCAGGCCGATAGCCCAACAGATGGGAAAGAGCTTACCAACGTTGGAACACGTTGCACGACGCGGTCTAAGACTACTAAAGACATTAATGAGGTAAGGAATTAAAGACTGGAACCAGCAGTCAGTGATTTGAAGGATACATTATATAATTAAAGAAGAATGGCATTAGTGAAGATAGCAGTTTAGTGCTAAAGCAAATCTGAATATACTCGTAGTAGAGGCACTAGAGGTCATGTCAGGTTTTAGTATGGTACCTTGTCACTGTTAAAAGTGTTGGTAAGATGAGGTCCCGGGTTCGAGTCCACATAGTAGACTTCGTATGTTTCGATATTGTAATCTCTATTATTCACTAAATTACGATTGTGCTCTAATGCTGTTATTCTATGTTACATGTCATGGGTACTTTCTTAGAGATCTAGAGTACGGCTTGTGTTGTGTCTCCATGACAACTGCCTTTATTTTCTCAGTGAACTTCTGAAAACTCTTCTCTAGATAAAATCAAATAGGTATTCTTGAAGTTGTTTCCATTGGAATGAATTTCTTGCTCTAGTGCTTGTCAAACTGGCATCTTTCTGTGCAGATTGCTTTCGAAACGAAGAGATAGATGGGGGAGGGGGGCTTGCTAATGATTCCTCCCCTTAATGTCCAATTGAGTTTATGAACTAAATCTGTGATTTGGAACTTTGAAAGATATCTAGCTTGATGACAGATGGTCAGTAATATCCACCACCACCACAACAACCTATAAGGATTAATTAAAAAGGCTTCATTTTGGCATGATTATGTATGTAATGGAAATAACAAATAACTCAATTTAAATCAGTGTCTCCATTGTCGGATCTGTTAGGCCATTCTATATGATTTGGTAGCGCAAACCCTAGTCTAATCTAGGTCGCCCGATTATTCAACACACAAGAGCTTTGAAAAGGCAACCATTAAGAAAAGCCTTTTATCAACACTGCAACATTCTTAATATGCTCGTCAGAGCAAGGCCCTCGGGCTCTGAAGGCCCCAGCCACCGGGCCACGCACCAGCAGACACTATCAATACTTTGCTTTTGTTGGATCTCAGCGACATTGTGAATTCGCAATTTAAATTGCCAGAAGATGTGCCACTGGGGTCATATTTAGATCATGGTTGGATGGTCTACCGTCTCAAAAGAAACCGAAAAATGTTTGCAATCCTAGTGTTCATATTATTTCATTCATTTTCTGTTCTTTGATAGAGGCCTATTGTCAGTATACTTGTAAAGACGGTTCAATACATTTTAGGCTGGCTTTACATTTCCATTATAGTTAGAAGCAAAAAAAAAAAAGTTAAATCTATATCACTTGTATGTCAAAAAGTATTTTTAGTAGCTCTTCTTTGACAAAGTTTAAAAAGATAATTATTTGGTACGCCACGGCACTTGGGGCTAAACTTCTATTGTATCTAAAAACCATCTTAACACCTTCAAGCTGCTAATCTCAAAGTCAAAAAGCTGTATCGTTTTCTACAATGCAACATGCCAAAAAAGTACAAAACCATTTCATTCGCGGAATCACATTCGCAAGCTTAGTCCAGAGTAAAGAGAATATCATTGTTAGGTTTAGCCTATCACATGAAGTTCTTTGGTTCAGGTTGTTAGGTTGAGCCTATCACATGAGGTTCTGTGGTTCAGGTTGCTAGGTTGAGCCTATCACATGAAGTTCTGTGGTTTAGGTTGTTCTTCTTCTTCTAGCCAGCTTTATTGCTGCTGAGCTGTGAGCTCTTTTGCAGACTGTGCCAAGGAAAAAAAGTGTGCTGTTTTCTTCAGTTGTTCAGCAGAGCCGTACAGGGTGATGGTTATGATGGTTCAGGTTGTTAGGTTGAGCCTATCACATGATGTTCTGTGGTTCAGGTTGTTAGGTTGAGCCTATCACATGAAGTTCTGTGGTTCAGGTTGTTAGGTTGAGCCTATCACATGAGGTTCTGTGGTTCAGGTTGTTAGGTTGAGCCTATCACATGAAGTTCTGTGGTTCAGGTTGTTAGGTTGAGCCTATCACATGAGGTTCTGTGGTTCAGGTTGCTAGGTTGAGCCTATCACATGAAGTTCTGTGGTTTAGGTTGTTCTTCTTCTTCTAGCCAGCTTTATTGCTGCTGAGCTGTGAGCTCTTTTGCAGACTGTGCCAAGGAAAAAAAGTGTGCTGTTTTCTTCAGTTGTTCAGCAGAGCCGTACAGGGTGTTGGTTATGATGGTTCAGGTTGTTAGGTTGAGCCTATCACATGATGTTCTGTGGTTCAGGTTGTTAGGTTGAGCCTATCACATGAAGTTCTGTGGTTCAGGTTGTTAGGTTGAGCCTATCACATGAGGTTCTGTGGTTCAGGTTGTTAGGTTGAGCCTATCACATGAAGTTCTGTGGTTCAGGTTGTTAGGTTGAGCCTATCACATGAGGTTCTGTGGTTCAGGTTGCTAGGTTGAGCCTATCACATGAAGTTCTGTGGTTTAGGTTGTTCTTCTTCTTCTAGCCAGCTTTATTGCTGCTGAGCTGTGAGCTCTTTTGCAGACTGTGCCAAGGAAAAAAAGTGTGCTGTTTTCTTCAGTTGTTCAGCAGAGCCGTACAGGGTGTTGGTTATGATGGTTCAGGTTGTTAGGTTGAGCCTATCACATGATGTTCTGTGGTTCAGGTTGTTAGGTTGAGCCTATCACATGAAGTTCTGTGGTTCAGGTTGTTAGGTTGAGCCTATCACATGAGGTTCTGTGGTTCAGGTTGTTAGGTTGAGCCTATCACATGA
The DNA here is from genome assembly GCA_030265305.1 of Biomphalaria pfeifferi. NCBI lineage: Eukaryota > Metazoa > Mollusca > Gastropoda > Planorbidae > Biomphalaria > Biomphalaria pfeifferi. The sequence goes on along the minus strand of JASAOG010000043.1, from coordinate 1,538,607 downwards.
AGTTCTGTGGTTCAGGTTGTTAGGTTGAGCCTATCACATGAGGTTCTGTGGTTCAGGTTGCTAGGTTGAGCCTATCACATGAAGTTCTGTGGTTTAGGTTGTTCTTCTTCTTCTAGCCAGCTTTATTGCTGCTGAGCTGTGAGCTCTTTTGCAGACTGTGCCAAGGAAAAAAAGTGTGCTGTTTTCTTCAGTTGTTCAGCAGAGCCGTACAGGGTGTTGGTTATGATGGTTCAGGTTGTTAGGTTGAGCCTATCACATGATGTTCTGTGGTTCAGGTTGTTAGGTTGAGCCTATCACATGAAGTTCTGTGGTTCAGGTTGTTAGGTTGAGCCTATCACATGAGGTTCTGTGGTTCAGGTTGTTAGGTTGAGCCTATCACATGAAGTTCTGTGGTTCAGGTTGTTAGGTTGAGCCTATCACATGAGATTATGTGTTTCAGGTTGATAGGTTGAGCCTATCACATGAAGTTCTGTGGTTCTGGTTGTTAGGTTGAGCCTATCACATGAGGTTCTGTGGTTCAGGTTGTTAGGTTGAGCCTATCACATGAAGTTCTGTGGTTCAGGTTGTTAGGTTGAGCCTATCACATGAGGTTCTGTGGTTCAGGTTGTTAGGTTGAGCCTTTTACATGAAGTTCTGTAGTATGTGACGTTTGGTTGAGCCTATCACATGAAGTTGTTATATAAGGAGAATTGTGCATCACTTGATTGGTGAATGTCTCTCTCCTTGTTACAAGTCTGTACAAAAACGCAGATATGTCACAAAGTATACTTTAGAAAGTCGTGTATGTTTAAGACGGTTCATAGATAAATGTAGCCATGGAGAGGACACGTGACCAGTAAAGAAGACCACCTACTTAATTCAGAATTTCACGAGTTACCTCCCTTTAAATGGTTTGTTCTCATTTGCTTAATATACATAAATATTTTTTTTTTAAGTGATGAAGTTTCATCGTGTTTTCATATTGCAATCTAAATAAGCAATAATTCAGTGCTCTGCGGGAGTTACATTTTTATGTGCATGTGAATGGTTTTGAATATTAATGATGCATCTCAGACCTAATTTTTGACGATCTGTCGTCAGCATTGTTGTTACCAAAGTTCTCTCGAACTCCCAGTAAATAAAGACCAAAGTATCAGGCAATACATGTGACTAGTAACAGCCTAATACCGTATTATTTTTCATTAGGGCGCAACCTAGAAAAACAAAATTGAATCTAAACGCCCACTCATGTCTATTTCTAAATAAGTCAAAGCCCCAAGCTGAATGAGAGTTGGTTCAAAATAAAAGCAGCTGCGACCTACAATTTTAGCATTATCTTATTTGTAGTAGTTTCGCATCTCCTGCACCAGTGGCCTCGTCAATATAATCAAGATTTAACTGATTGAAGAGCGAGTCGACATAGCACTTCTAGGGACTGCCCTGCTTCACCGAAAAGAATTTAAATTTGACATGCTCTTATCCTCGTAACCCCACCCCATGAAAAGGAAAAGGCGCAAAACTTTTATAAATACATTGTGTGTGGGTGTGACGCTTGTATAATGATTACATTTCGTAATTGACACAACTATGTCTTGTGAGCCAATATCGAAGATTCGTGAAATAGCATTAAGTCAAAGCCAAATAGAAAATTGAACATTTTAATATCACAAACGTGAGTAGTAAAATAAGTAGCGCGCACACTAAATCAACAGAGACGGTGTCGAAATGAAGCCCAATAACAACTGAACCATTTTTACAAAGCATATATTAACTCACTCTCTCTGTCTGTCTGTCTGTCTAGCAGGATAGTTTTATACCTTTTTTTCTCCCACTTCCTATTCTCAGATCAAGTTGAAACTCTGCAGTTATTCATTGTCGATGACAACACATGAATCAATCTAAAAAAAATAATAAGCCATTGGTTCATTAATTTTTGGCTACTGAATTTTTTTTATACATAGAAAACTTGCAGTATTGAGAGAGACGGTATTAAATGTACAGTTTTTGTCCTTATATAAGTATTCTGTCAAAATTTTTTTTTATATTTGCGCCTTAACACGTTATGTCACATGACAATGTTTGCGCGTGCCAGTGTTTTATTTTTACCTATTTGCTTTCATCGAGGAAAACGCTAAAAAAATATTTTACAATGATTTCTTTCTCTTTGTAACGATCACGTGTTTGCTTTTTCAACTGTGTATAAAACTTAAGGAACAAGCAAAAGAAAAAAAGTTTCACTTTTTGAAAAACAAAGATTATCTATGGGAAAAAAAACGCTAATTTATCAGAAAATTGCAGGGTTTAGCTCCCTTTCTTTTACAAGTTTAATCAATTAGTACTAATTGATTAACTAATTTTTTGATAGATTCATGTATTGTCATCGACTGTGAATAATTATGCAAAATTTTCACTTAAACCGAGAGTAGGAAGTGGATGAAAAACGAGTTATAACGTGATAAAGGGATTAAATCCATATATATTATATAGTCACATCTTTCATAAGTATCAGTTATTCCAGTTATATCAATATCAAACAAAATAATTAATCATCAATAATTAATTAAATAATTGGTTAATTTTTTTTTTATTGATTCATGTCTTGTCAGGTACAAATAAATTATTGTGCAAAGTTTCAACTTGATCCGAGAATGGGAAATGGGAGAAAAAAAACATGTTCCAACTTTTTACCAGACAGACAGACAGACAGACAAACAGATTGGGTTGATTTCAACTTTGTAAAAAAAAATGTTTCAGTAGTGGAAGTATACTGCACCAGGGATTTCTTTAGGATCTCGTGTCTTCTTGTGTTTTGTATCCTCCTATGTTCTTGTGTTTTGTATCCTCCTATGTTCTTAAGTCTTGTATCCTCCTATGTTCTTGTGTTTTGTATCCTCCTATGTTCTTGTGTCTTGTATCCTCCTATGTTCTTGTGTTTTGTATCCTCCTATGTTCTTGTGTCTTGTATCCTCCTATGTTCTTGTGTCTTGTATCCTCCTATGTTCTTGTGTTTTGTATCCTCCTATGTTCTTGTGTTTTGTATCCTCCTATGTTCTTGTGTTTTGTATCCTCCTATGTTCTTGTGTCTTGTATCCTCCTATGTTCTTGTGTCTTGTATCCTCCTATGTTCTTGTGTTTTGTATCCTCCTATGTTCTTGTGTTTTGTTTCCTCCTATGTTCTTGTGTTTTGTATCCTCCTATGTTCTTGTGTGTTTACGTATTCACAATGAGAGCTCGCTTCGCTGCTCATCGCTTTAGTTTGATACTGTTGCGTACATCAGTAGTTCATAGTATCAGCGCCCGCAGATTAGGTAATCCAATGGCTGGTGTACATCTTGTACAATATTCACACTATAGCGAAGTTAGGATATGAAACTATTCCGAAGCTTGTTGTTCCCTCAGGGGTCGAAACGATCAGTACAATGGGCTAACTAATCCAGCCTTAAAACTGTGAGGGACGTAATAGAGTACAAGTGGTAACGGGTAGCACAGTACTAACAGCAGTATACCCCCATTCTGTGTACCCCCATTCTGTTCTCCCATTCTGTATACCCCCATTCTGTGTACCCCCGTTCAGTGTACCCCAATAACTCCTCAGCAAAGAGAGGTAACAATAATTTTCTTTGTTTTTTATATATAATACAAGGGAAAACACGCACACACAGCAGAATGTCTAGCTTGAGAAAATAAATACGTTCAATGCATTTCAAACAAAAACAAGATTTTGAAATACTTATTTTTTTTTGTACTCATTGAAAGGAATGTCTGTCATGTCTACCTATAAGGTCTAGTTCTGCTTAGAATACGGCTATAATGTCTGTCATGTCTACCTATAAGGTCTAGTTCTGCTTAGAATACGGCTATAATGTCTGTCATGTCTACCTATAAGGTCTAGTTCTGCTTAGAATACGGCTATAATGTCTGTCATGTCTACTATAAGGTCTAGCACTGCTTAGAATACGGCTATAATGTCTGTCATGTCTACCTATAAGGTCTAGTTCTGCTTAGAATACAGCTATAATGTCTGTCATGTCTACCTATAAGGTCTAGTTCTGCTTAGAATACGGCTATAATGTCTGTCATGTCTACCTATAAGGTCTAGTTCTGCTTAGAATACGGCTATAATGTCTGTCATGTCTACCTATAAGGTCTAGTTCTGCTTAGAATACGGCTATAATGTGTCATGTCTACTATAAGGTCTAGCACTGCTTAGAATACGGCTATAATGTCTGTCATGTCTACCTATAAGGTCTAGTTCTGCTTAGAATACGGCTATAATGTCTGTCATGTCTACTATAAGGTCTAATTCTGCTTAGAATACGGCTATAATGTCTGTCATGTCTACCTATAAGGTCTAGTTCTGCTTAGAATACGGCTATAATGTCTGTCATGTCTACTATAAGGTCTAGTTCTGCTTAGAATACGGCTATAATGTCTGTCATGTCTACCTATAAGGTCTAGTTCTGCTTAGAATACGGCTATAATGTCTGTCATGTCTACTATAAGGTCTAGTTCTGCTTAGAATACGGCTATAATGTCTGTCATGTCTACCTATAAGGTCTAGTTCTGCTTAGAATACGGCTATAATGTCTGCAAAATCAAGTTCCTTTAATAATATATAGATTCATTAATTTATGAGTTAAATTAAATAATGCGGAGATTTCTTCACTCATTCAATAAAAGGGTTGTAGATAAGTGATCTATATACTTGCTGATCTCATTTTGGCTCGACATGCGGAGATAATTAATCGCATGATTTCTACTCTTGACATTAAACGTTTTTGAGCTACTGCATTGCTCTCCCTTATTTCATTCCTACCTCCCCACCCCCATTCTCCGCCTTTTTTTTTTCTACCATCCTGAAGAAAATCATTTCAAGTTGTAAGAGGTGACAGTGGCAGGTTGTCCGGATCTCTAGAGCCCAGGGGTCACTCAGGTGTAGCGACTGATTAGAGAACTGTGAGAACAACTTGGCTGGGATTATGGGAAACTTTTTCTTCGAGCCCAAGGCATGTGGGGGGAGTGTAGTCGAATGGAGGAGGCTGACACAAGGAAAGAAACACAAAAATACTGGACATAAGAGAGGACGACAGAGAGGAGAGAGTGGAATAGAACGAATGTTTTGACCCTAAGCTTTGAAGATAAATGTGAAAACGAAAGTAGCTCTTGGGGTCATCCAGTGGAAAGTCTTTTGACTGTGGAAATAAATAATGGTTAAAGATTCAGGTCACAGACTAAAAATAGAATCACACAAAGTCACCAGTAAGAAATCAACACCAATGGTGTTTCCAAACTGGAAGAGTTCAAAATAAAACGCGAGAAACGCTTTCAAACCCCCCACCTTTTTTTTTTGGTCTCATTGCTCTTCGTGACTATGCCACAAGATTGTCATTGCATTTATTTGTTACTTTTTCGGTTAAAAAACTCCTCAGCAAAGAGAGGTGGCATTAATTTTCTTTGTTTTTTATATTTAATACAGGGGGAAAACACGCACACATTGCAGAATGTCTAGCTTGAGAAAATAAATACTTTTAGTTTCTCTCAAATCATAGTTCGTATAAAAACTTAAGCAAGCTGAAAATCTTGGGATTTTTATTTTAACATTACATTCAAAAGAGAATATAATTGCGTCATATGCGTATCCATATGCTAATCTAGTCGTGTCAATTAATTACAGACTTGAACTCTGCCAAGTCATGGATTTTCCTGGCTGATTCGGGCAACCCGTTCCATAGTCAAATAGTACTAAGCAGAAGGAGCACTTTTAGGCATATTCCCTGGCATATGGAATAAGAAATGTGCTTCACACAAATACTAATTAAAGTTCTATTACTTAGGGTAGAATCGAAATAGAAATAGGCTCGTATATATTATTGAAGTGGATAAATTGTCAATAGTTCAATGAAAAGCTATTACCAGCGATATTAATTTCTCGCATCTAGATAACAAAGGCAGATAATGTTGCACTGACTCGCAAGCGTCTGTTCTGTTTTGTGTCTTTTTCAACTATTTGACTACGAATTATCCTGCCTTTTCGATCTTGTTTTAAAAATGGTTTATCTATATGTGCATATAATATATATACTTTTCCGCCTTTAAGTTTCTAGTCTTTGAAACTTGCTTGCAATTGTTTGCTCTTTCGGGTGCATTAAATATTTTTTACTGTGGTACAATTCATTTTTAATCTATTTCGTTTCGTGGAGAAGGATTAGGATGAAGTTGGAAGTTAGGAAGTTACGTTTTCGTACCCACTTTTCACAGTATTTTTACAAGCGGTAAATGAAGGAAGAAGGAAGGGAGGCTACTTGAGATTGGGTTGAATCATACATCTTCTTCACGTGTGTGTGTGTGTGTGTCCGATCGTTACGTCCATCATCGCCCATTAATTCTGGTTAATGACCATTAGTGTGAATACGGTTCTAGGGTTGGTATATTTATGGTCACCTTAGTGTTCTCGTGACATATTTATATGTTGTGTGTGACTGTATAGACATTTTACTACATCTCGCTCTTTCTGCCCTAATGATTAATTTTTTTATATGATATTTGTTATTTATTTAATATAACAAATTTGCTGTTTTTATTTTTCTTAGTATTCAACTAATTTAGGTCCATAATATTTTAATTATTCTTGTTTACGACGTCTAATCTTTAGTACTTTATCTGCACACATCTGAATTAACATTCGTTTATGGTACCAGCGATACATAAGGTGTCTAGTGAAACCAATGTGGGAGTTTGCATTTTTTCTTGTCGTCTTAAGTGAAATGCTTATTTGTAGATTAGTGTTACTACCAATTCAGTGACCCCGCCCTGACATACACAGGTACAAACATTTAATACCACAGCAACAACACACGAAAAATCTTTGATTCCTCCATCTTTGTCGCAGTTCGAAAGACAAGCAAGTATCTGCGACATTTATTTAAAGAGAAAAAATCAAAGCCCTGAAACAGAAACGAATTGTCTGCTCTTGGCGGTGACGGTTGTTAGTGTAGTTGTTAAAGGTGTTGTGTACGTCTGCTGGTTAGCCGCGCAGACTTCAAGTCAGCTGCTTGTTCTAGTTAATCATTGTAGTCTCCCTTTCACTGTCTCTCCCCCTCCCACTACTTACTTTCCCTCTACGCAACAGATAACAAATAGATCTGGCCAGATTTGTTTTTCTTGAGCTGTTATTTTCTTTCTTCAACAGGTCAGGGGATCGGCTCTTCAAAAGAAGGTTGTGGGCAGGAGAGCCCCTCGGAGGTCGAGGGCTAAAACAGATGTCGTCACAAGTACAACAAGCTGTGTGACGACACCGCTTGGATCGGAGGGAACGCTGACGTTAAGGGGCCCCTCCGCATCTGGTCACCAGCAGTTGGTGGGGGCTGGGGACTTCACCAAGTACACTCATCAATTTGAAACAAAAGGGGCGGTCGTTAAAAAGGAGGAGGAGGTAGCGGTGGTGACCAATGCTGGGGATGACCAAGGGAGCTCCACCCCAACTCCTGCGTCCCCATATGTAGTCACCACGCACGGCGGCCTGAGTTCCGAGCCTCAGTTACTTTTCAGCAGCGCCACTGACTTGCCACAAACAGCTCTGCTGCATCACCCAGACCACATTGTAGAGCTTGATCATCTGTCATCTGACTCCCATCTTCTGACTGTCGTCGCTCACCCTTCAGCAGCATCTCGAACTTCCGGTTCTCCTTCTGACCTTGTGAGCACCACAGCACCTGTTTCAACGCCCTCATCGCCAAGTGGTGAGCAGCATCTCACAACTACGTACACCAGCGGCGATCCCAAAACGAAAGACGGGTCGGACAATGGCCTCCCATACGACCAACTGATCAAAGAAAACAATTTTCTTAAAAGAGCGTTGTCCGAGAAAATTCGTTCCCGTCAGTCCACAGAGGAAACAGCCAACGCCATGCCGGCCCACAGCTTGCAGTTTTTAACGGACGACGTCCACGGATCGGTTCTGGAGCCGAAGTTCGCCCCAATGGCTTCCATCAAGCAGGAGCATCAGTCATACATGAATTATGTTGACCCCCAATTTTACGACTCTGAGATGGTCGGTAGTCAATTGACGTCTCTCGGAAACGGGATGGCTATGAACTCATGCGCAAACGCTGGCCATGGCATGGTCTCCATCACCATGGCAACCTGCGAAGATGCAATGTCCGGCAATGACTCTCACAACATGAATGGACTGGCGAACGGGGCTGTGCATTCCCTGTACGGGAGCGCCCTCGATCACCACGACCACAGGCACCCACAACATCTCTCCCAAGCTGACCAAGGGCTCCACGACGCCATGATCGTACAGTCTGCCGGACAGTATTTCCAAGTCCTTCAGCCCCTTCAGCCGATGGAGACTCACCAACCCCTGGAATCTCAAGTGTCGAGCACTAACCAGTCCGTCACTAGCAATGTAGCAAACAATTATTACAACTCCTATATGTACCCCCGGGGCGCCGAGTCGGATAAACACGTGGTTTTGGAGTGCTACCCCCCACAGACTAAATATCAGAATAGCCACTTTCAGAACTTTTTGACTACAGATAGCTACAATATGAAGTCACCGGACAGTGGCTACCACGAACCATGTCTATCTCCTGGCAGTGTGAGTACAGTTTTTTCCCCATTTTAAACTTAAATAAGTAATGCACATTGGAATTAACACGTACTTTATTAAAACGATAATAAAGCATTGTACAACAAACTAACAAGAGTATATCGGAGAATTTAATTCTAAAGGTTATTCACATGTCAATAATCGTTTATAAATTTGATTTTTAATTGCATTCTACAAAGCAAAAAACAAAAAAACAAAGAAGGTTACAAAGACAGTTTGTGTGGAAACACATACTCAAAATCGGCCCCCGAAGTGGTCCACCCAGGCAGGTAAAAAGGCAGGTAACAATATTTTCAGAAAGAATATCATAATGAAATGCTATTAAAAGCAAATGACAGAGAAGAATGTAGAAAGAAGGTTTACAGATTCTGTGTGGTGCCCCAAAGGTCCAGCAGACCAATGGATAGATGAAGGTGAATGTGAAGCTAGATGTGAACCTGGTCTAACTGATGTCTTAAAATGAGTATCTAATTTATCTAATTGTTTTGTAAAGGGTCAGTCTCTTATTCAAAGCCTCATGAAAAAAACATTTCCGTAAAAAAAAATAAAAAATTCTTTAGTTTTGTGTCCCGTGAACGGATACAGACCATGCAGTTCACGCGATAATATGAAAAACTACTAATTAATTGTTGTTTTAAATTATGTCCAACTTATATAATAGTAAATAGATTTTTTCTCTTTAAAAAAAGTTAACGTTTGTTTGTAAATGTTGTATTTAGTATGACAGAACTTACATATCCTAGCAATACAATTGTTAAAAAAATATATATTTTTTGACCAAAAATCTAAAACCATTTGCATAAATGTTATATAAAATTATACCCATTTGGTCCCCTTACTAAAAAACCTAAAGTGTTTCTTACTATTAATAGTGAATAGTTGTAAAAATGGTTTATGTATTTAGTATGACTATAGACCTCTTGACTTCAATTATTCAACCTTTTATCAGGTTCTCTGCTTTAATCTACAAATGTCATTAATCGTAATTGTTGTTGAAAAAAAACTGCTTGCATAATTGATTTAAAAAATTCGATTTTTCGCTTTCAGAAAAGAAAAAAGTAGCCGTTGCATAAGAACTTTGAATGATCTAAAATATTATGATGTCCGATTTTCAATTTCTCTTTTAGTTTCTGAGATTTAAATGGGACGGACGGACAGAGGCCACACAAAATAAATAGCGTCTCTTTCCCTTTTCGGGGGCCGCTAAAAAGTGCACCAAAATTATTACGTTTTAAAAGTGTATAGTTTATCAATACTTCTGTATTCTGTATACTGGATGTACCAAACCATAAGTTGCCTCCATGTTATGTAAATCTCCAATATTGCAGAAATAAATCCTTATCGCTAAAGATCAATCTCGGGTCAGAGCAACCTTTGCGATATAACACAATATATCAAGGATTCTATGTCATTCTTTTAACAGTTAGTGATGTTATAACTCTTATTATATGTGACTCAAATGATTCATGGTCTTTTACGTTGGTTATATAACAGGGGTGGGCCAAGAAATGGTGCTTAAGTGATGGCAAGTTAATCATTCAATGTATTATTATTGGATATTGAAGTATGCTTTACTAAGATTTTTTTTAAATGTATTATACAAACAAAAGAACTGGGACACGTTCTAGAAACTTCTAAATTGTATAAACACTTGTCTTTGGATAAATGGGAAAAAATTTTTTTTTCATTTGGACCTGAATTTGTTAAATGTTTCTTAAACTTATAATATGTTGGTAGATTTCATATCAAATCGTAGGCAGATATTGATAAATCTGGCTGGACTTTTAGATTTCATTTAGATCCATGGTCAATTAAAAATTAAAAAAAACAAAGCCAAAAAAACATGAACCCATCCAGGTAACTCGCCCAGCAACGTTTAGACTATAGACCTCTTGACTCAAATTGTTCAACCTTTGATCAGGTTCTCTGCTTTCATCTACACATGTCATTAATCGTAATTGTTGTTGAGTTTCTCTTGAATTCTAAGATTTCCTCTTGAATTACATTGGAACACGAATGTTGATTCACATCTAAATTTCTCTTTAAAAAAAAACAACAGATTATTTTAAAATACCCCTAAAAATTAAGCTTGACCTTTTTCTAGACATTATTATGATTATATTATTATTTAGAGTCAGTTCAGAGAATTGATTTGCCATAATTCAAAATAGAAATGAAATATTGTAATACAAAAGCAACAACTAATCCTTAAAAAATATATCATTTCTTTTTTAATTTTGAATGCATGGACATGACAATTTCCTTTTAAAAAAATGATGACTAACTAGGTAAAAAAGTATGTGCTAAGAAAAGATTTTACTGACATCAATATGTCTTGATTTAGTAGAGAACATAGCAATGCATTTCTCTCTTTGACTCAAATGTAGAACAAATCAGAGCAATTCGAATATGACATTCATAGTAAAGTGATGACAAATAGCACAAGACAAGAAAATTCAACATTTTTACAAAGCTTAAATCAACTCAGACAACTCTGTATGGTACAACTCAGACAACTCTGTATGGTACAACTCAGACAACTCTGTATGGTACAACTCAGACAACTCTGTCTGGTACAACTCAGACAACTCTGTCTGGTACAACTCAGACAACTCTGTAGGGTACAACTCAGACAACTCTGTCTGGTACAACTCTGTAGGGTACAACTCAGACAACTCTGTAGGGTACAACTCAGACAACTCTGTAGGGTACAACTCAGACAACTCTGTAGGGTACAACACGTTTTTTGTCTCCCACACTCAGTATAGGATCAAGTTAAAAATGTAAAAACTTTATGTATTATACTTAACAAAACGAAGGCGCGGTGGCGGAGCGAACCGAAGTCCCGGGTTCGGATCCCGGTGAAGACTGGTATTTTTAATATTGGTAGCTTTGAGCGCCTAGATGGCAAAGTTTTAAAGGGGAACTTTACTTTTTAATTTTACCTAACAAAACATGAATCAATTTTTAAAAAATAACCAATTACTCAATTAATTATTGGTAATTGATTATTTAGTTTGCTGTCAAAAAGGGAAATAAAAACTACATTATTGATATTATATATAGCTGTAAATGTGGAGCTCTTCCTCTTACATAAGCTTTTTTTATTTTTTTTAAAAATTTTTTGGTATTTCTGTTTTAACTTACAGCGACACCGAAATAGTTTTTTATTTTTTTTTTATTACTCTGTTTAAAGTTTGTGGGGAAAAAAATTAAACCTAATGAAACCCCACGTTAAAACAATTTTATCAAAATTTAATTCATAAATGTAAAGATATCATTTACATTATAAATTGCGCTACAATACAACTAGAATGCTGAAATATAACAAGTGTGGCCAACGTCCTAAAACATTTCGCAAACATAAGCCTGGTAGTTGTTAAAATACTTTATGATCTCATTGTTTCATTGTTTAATTTCTCTGGAATTTTTAGTTAGACCTACACGACGATGGCTAGATCAACATACCAATCCTCACGTAAAGACAAGTGTTACTAACAATAACCATTAGCAATACCAATATATCAATCTCTCTAAAGTTGATTTACATAAGTCTTAGGAATGTTAATGTTGCATTCACATAAGTCTTAGCAATGTTATGTTGCACTCACATAAGTCTTAGGAATGTTAATGTTGCATTCACATAAGTCTTAGCAATGTTAATGTTGCATTCACAAAATTCTTAGCAATGTTAATGTCTTCTTCACAAAAGTCTTAGCAATGTTAATGTCTTCTTCACAAAAGTCTTAGCAATATTAATGTTGCATTCACAAATGTCTTAGCAATGTTAATGTTGCGTCCACAGATGCTGAAAGAAAGTGCACTCAATGGCACCGCAGAGAACATATTCAAAGACAAACCAAAGAAGAAGAAATCACCAGTAAGCGGGGCTCCAACAGGGCCTCTCTTAAGACAGTATTCCAGTTCCGGTTCCGACAAAACGAACCCAAAGTCTCCTGCTATTCCAAAACTGTGAGTAGAACTGTTTTATCAACACTTTAAAATAACTTTTTTAAAAAATTTTTTTGATTTCAATGTAGGCAGAGGTGAATCTGGGCATTGTTGATGTACCTAGCACTTTTGGTCTTTTGTTTATCTCATAACTTTTTATAACTATACTGAATACTAAGTAATCCAAAATGCCCTCCTGTAAGGTCTATCCTCTGCTAACCAGATAGATGTTATATGATAAGAATACTATGATTAGGTAATGATAAATTGTGTTTTAATTGGTATGTAATATTAAAGGAAAACAGGCTATAATAGTTTAATGGAGCATAACTATTTCAAAGCATTCAAAACACATGAAATAATGCTTTAGTCATATCATTTAGTTCTTATATCATTTTTTTAACTGCTTGCATTTTTCAAATTTGTCTTTGGTTATCAAGCCCTCTCCTAAAGTTTATATTTTTTAAACACAAATGATTGGACTGAATGGAAGGATGTGAGAGAAATGGGTATAATACTGTCCTATCCTGACAAAGAATGGGTATAGTACTGCCCTATCCTGACAAAGAATGGGTATAGTACTGTCCTATCCTGACAAAGAATGGGTATAGTACTGTCCTATCCTGACAAAGAATGGGTATAGTACTGTCCTATCCTGACAAAGAATGGGTATAGTACTGTCCTATCCTGACAAAGAATGGGTATAGTACTGTCATATCCTGACAAAGAATGGGTATAGTACTGTCCTATCCTGACAAAGAATGGGTATAGTACTGTCCTATTCTGACAAAGAATGGGTATAGTACTGTTCTATCCTGACAAAGAATGGGTATAGTACTGTTCTATCCTGACAAAGAATGGGTATAGTACTGTCCTATCCTGACAAAGAAATTTGTTTAAAAAAAACAAATAAATAAAAAAAAACATCTTACTACGTTAGTGCAAAGGTTAAGTCAGTACTTAGTAATAAATAGAGAAACTTAGTGGATTTGGCTCTTGTTAGTGTGATATATGTCCGAACGATACTGACACGTATCCTGTACGACAGTGTGTTTCTGTGTATGTGCCGAATGTGAATATGGGCGACGGTGTCAGCGATACAAAGAATGAACAAAATTGCAGATGTACAATAGGCTGACATTTTGTAAAAAAAAAAAAAAAGAGATGCACACAATATTATCATAGTCTAGATATCTTTTTTTTTATAACAGCTATTAGATTCTATACATTTACCCAGAATTCATGAAGCCATATTACTTTACGCAATGAGTTTTGTTTAGTTGGGATGAGGCCATATGTCGTTTATGAACTATTAAGCTTCTTTTGGTCTTTTGCAAGCCAATGAGATTTGATATATTAGAGAATATTTGCGTGCTGCCTCTAACCAAAGGAGTTGTACTTGTAAATTTTTCAATATCACTTCTACAGATTTTTTTTTCAGTATTTTTCTTTGCCATTTGTTGAACTTTGCAAAGTCGTCACTCTGTTAGAATGTTGTACCACAGGGCAATGTCTACCATCTGATACCTTTCTTTAGACCTTATTCACCGCATCGAATTCTCTTAAATTCATGAAATGGTTAGTGCTTTATGGGTCAACATCTGCCCCAGTTATTTACATATGGAGAAGTAGATCTAGGCCTCAATGATCTTGTCGTGTTTGTACAGATTGAAGAGTCGAAAGAGCGCTCTTGTACGTAGTTTGTACAGATTGAAGAGTCGAAAGAGCGCTCTTGTACGTAGTTTGTCGAGTTTGTACAGATTGAAGAGTCGAAAGAGCGCTCTTGTACGTAGTTTGTCGTGTTTGTACAGATTGAAGAGTCGAAAGAGCGCTCTTGTACGTAGTTTGTCGTGTTTGTACAGAATGAAGAGTCGAAAGAGCGCTCTTGTACGTAGTTTGTCCAGGCTTCTATGGTTGTGTTGCATTCTGAAAAGAAAACGAGGACTTCCCAGCATCTCACGCGAGAGAAAGAGAGTTGATGCCAAAGTCTCATCACGTGACGAGGGGAAATTTCAGAAATTGAAGAGCTCCTCAGAGGGAACAAAGTAAATCCTCCCACTCGTAGACTAAATCTGAAAAAAAAAGTTTCTTCAGCTGAATAACATGTTCAGTGTGTGATGATATTTTTCAAAAGAGTTCTGCGTGAAATATAACACGCCCTCTTTAACAACTTTCTACTCTGTTTTCCTTCAACATAAACAAAATGTCTGGACCTGCAACAAATTGGATATGTTTGGTTGGGACCTTTTTTATAGAACTGTGTCCTAAATGCTCAACAATTTTATAAATAAATCTTCTTTCGTCCCTCTCCCAGACACAAAAAATATGGGAAGATGGGAAGGGGTGGAGTTGGTAGTTCATGAATATTGAATCCGAAAATCTAAAAAGATGAACTAGAGCGAAACAAGTTCTACAAATGTAGCAGAATGCTAGCCGTTGGTGACTGCCACTTCAGTCATATGCTGACAGAGAAAGAACAATGGTGTCAGAAGACTGTACAGCGACACCTGACAAGTTTGACAGCATTAGAACTTTGTCAGCCACATTCAATAACTGCACATTCGATGCATACGGTATAAAATCCAATAAACAAACAGACAGGTTTTTTTTCTTATTACAATGATGTTTTACGTCGAAGTTTTGTCTATACACCCCTATTCATCAACTTCACAAGTCAGTGTGAACAGACAGAACATTGATGCAGCTTATTTAATAGGCTCATGAATGAATTAGATGCTCAAATATTATTTGTATTCTACAATTGTGAAAAATCTAAATATAGTTTTTTTTAATGTAGTTTATTTTGGCAGGTTGTTGAGAGGCACATGATAGGGAGCGGGTGGGTGAAGAGACTTACCTTCACCTTTACCTATTCCATAGTCTGTTGAACCGTTGGGGCATCATAAATGATCTGTTGGCTGTCTTTCTCCATTCCTCTCTGCCTTTCGCTTGACTAGAATCTCTTTTAGTGATGGATCTGCCCATCATTTGATGTCTTCCCATCGCGTTCCTCCTGTCTGCCTTTTCTTCTTTTCCCAAGGTACTGATGGAAACTAAAGAATCTTAAAAGGCTGCACAATAGCCTTCTTCCAGAGACCTCCTCCAACATGTTTACATTGAACCAGAGTACACTTAACATGTGTAGCTTGGCGACGTGACATATACATGATATAATCGAATAAGTCTCAGATATCATACTGCTAACTGACTTGCTTCGTTAAGACATTTTATCTAACTATAAGATACGTATTTTTTATTTCCATTTCTCAGTCTGTCTTTGAGATTAGAAGCATATCTATGACTCAAAGTACAAGTTTCAGACACTTCGTATCTGTAACCCAAATGAAATAGGATCTAAACATGTTGACAGTTTTTTGCAGAGTAAGATACCTCAGCCTGTCAACTATAAACACAAACCGTAACTTATTGACAAATGAGGAGACATTTTTAATCTCTAGAGCGTTGAAACACAAAGCCGATCATCTTCCTTAAAATCTGGTACTCGACACCAGAGAAAACGACAAAAAGTGAAATGTTCCGGCAATAATTTAGAGTGACGCTGTAACTCAACACCCTTGCGCTGATTGTAACACCTTAAGAGAGGGAGAATAGAGCATTGTGGGCCAGTGGGCCGTGAGTATCTAGAACTGTCAGCGTAAGGTTATAACCAGTAAACAATTTAACAAGAAGGGACTTTTAAAAAAATAATTGAATAAACTCTACGTATATTGTTTAAAGTGCTTTTTTCAAGCCACTAAAAATCAATGAATGTGAGGTTGATGGTAGATAATGTACAAGAAAAATATTTTAAAATATATTTTTTTAACGACCATACCTCCATCATTAAACTTCAAATATAACGAAATAATAAAAAAAAATTAATAAAATACAATTTGACTCGAGTACCGTACCCGTCGCTTGATTGCCTTGAAGTTAAACTTCCTCATTTTCTGAATCAGTCAGTGGGAAAGACATACTGATGCGATTATTTATTGGTATGTTTATTATATGGACATCTAGTTCTAACTTCTAACACTAAACCTTAAGTTCTGATTTAGAGATCTAAATATCGAGTCTAGATCTACTTCTAGATCTAGAATGTAGATGTAATCTATTTGAAGACGGTTATAAATTTCAATAAAATTGAAGCAACTTTAAATTTACTGTCATGTCATAATTACGGTTAGACGGATGACTACGCCATGTTAGCTCTAGACCTAGATAGATATGTAATTCTTTAGCCAATTTTATTGTAATTTTAACGGTCAAATTAGAGTTTTCGCCATGTGGCCGACGAGCTAGTAATGATTTTCTCACGCGATCAGCATTTGATGATTATTAATAACTCAATTAAAAAACTCAATCTCTGACAAAATATTTTTAAAATAAATTACGTCGGTAGACAAAATTTCTTCCTAAAATAATTCAGACAATGGTTGCGAATTACTCATATAACAGCTTTGAAGAGAAATTAGTGTATGAAATAGTATTTCTTACAGAGATTTTCTAGAGTTGCCTCTGCCTTTGGTTCATCAGTGAATGGGTGACGCTATACTGCCCTATTTCACTATCTAAGTTAATGCTGAACTAAGTTTATTCGCTGGCTTCACATTAGAGCGCTCCTGGTCTCTACGTCATACTAGAGTTACTTTCGCAACAAACGAAGTGTTTCCGTGCAATCGTTTGATTTTTCCTTCATTTTAAAAGCGTGTACGCTGCAGAACAATATTTCTGGTTGGAATGGAACTACGGGCCAATGATAATTAAGGGAAAGAAAGATGTTTTGAAGTTTCCAGTGGTCAGCATACAGCTTCTGGTCTGTGTGGTCAGCATACAGCTTCTGGTCTGTGTGGTCAGCATACAGCTTCTGGTCTGTGTGGTCAGCATACAACTTCTGGTCTGTGTGGTCAGCATACAGCTTCTGGTCTGTGTACACGACAAAGTTGTTGTTTTTTTTAAATCTGTTTTTCCATGTTAGACATAAATAATATACGCTTCTTCGTGTATGTGTGAGTCTGTGTGTGTATGTGTGTTGATATATCATAAACAGAATGTTGTTGTTTTTTCAAATCGTAAGCAAAGTTCGTAAAAATATTTCGGGTTTTGTTTGTCTGGAAAACATTTTTTTTTAAAGGATGTCGCATTTGGTTGCACCTTAGCTGGAACTGACATCCTTCTAGTCACGTGACAACGCCACTTGTTAGGTTTCTGAACCATGCTTTGGGCTTTTAGGATTAAATCGCTCTGCAGGAGCTCAGGTTACATTAAAAAGAAGAACAAACTATTTATTGGTTGACAATGTGGATTGTCCCCTTCATATACATTTGAATGTCAACTACAGGGATGAAGTGAATGAATCTCTCCCTTCCCCTCTCTTCTACACACACACACACACACACACACACAGGTTTAAGTAGCGAAACAAAATGGCATTCCCACTGCGCTTATGCAGTCTGCGTGTAAACAGCTGGTGTAGAAATCGCGGACAATGCAATAGGCGATAACTGGCCTTTGATTCGATTAGTTCGAGTCTTTCTAACTTTTTTTGTCATAGCAGACGATGATCGAATGTTGGGTTATATCAAAGTTTAGGTCAATACTAAGGATACCACAGCACACGTATCTCTAAGCTCTTTACAAAATAAAGAACAACAGGATTAAAAAAACTGTTGGGTTGAAAGTACAAACTGCTGGGGTCGTAAGCCTAAGTAGCCTACACTAGAATATTGTCAAAGTTTTAGCTCTTTGGTAACAAGTTTCTTCACACTAAATCTTGCGAAGCGTCAGAAGGTAATTGAAATTATTCTCCTTAATAAGTGAACAGAGAGACACTATTTGGTATTGAACATTTTTTTTTATTTTACTGTTTAGTAACTGAACTTGATTACATTGTATCTTGTAACAATGGCGGTTCAGCGGGTGTTGGGGGGGGGGGGGCGTTATCTATTTTATTTTTGTCCTTTGATTTCTGCCTGGCAGCACTGTATGCACTCTGCACGGTTGTCGAGATGGTCCCGGATTTGAACTGAACGCTACCCGCTGCCATTCCCTGCCGTTCTACAGGTGGTTAGGGCATGGACGTAGCCTAATGTTTGTTTCTGAAGGGACGTCCCCCCCTCCTTTTCACCTCATTTCCTGTCTCTCTAATGTGAACAAAATGACTATGACGCAGTGGCTTGGAGAAAGAAAGAAAAGGGGGGGGGGGGGGAGGGCGACCGTCGATGTAAAAGAAAGGAAATCGGATTTCAAATTCATAGTTATATAAATATTTATAGCGAATAAAATATGATTTTTTTTTAATTGACAATGCGATTTATTTGCGATACGCTAAGTTGCCTTGGCAGCACTGTATGCACTCTGCACGGTTGCTGCCTTAATTATGTTTGTATATTCATTCGAATTCGTGCATTGTTGACAATTTGATACGTTGTTTTTTTTTTCTCAGAGAAGTGAACGCCACTGGTTACAGCTACTTCTTGGAGACGCCCATTTCTACAACACAAAGGAAAGATGAAGACAAAGTGACATACCTGAACAAAAGTAAACTACCTTTAAACACAATAGCTAGTGTAAGCTAGACCTACATCCTGACACTAAGTCCTTGTTTCATTGATACGACTGACATTCAGTTGCACAAGTAACAAACACTTATTTACTTTAAAAAATCGAAGGTTCAAACTTCATGATGACTACACTTCATAAGGGTCAGAGTTGAGCAGGGACTTTGAAAAGAAATCTGAAAAGAAAGCTTATCTTATCTTATATTACAGACGTTACTTTAAAAAAAAAGAAGATAATTACGTCCTACGCATTTCATGTGTCAATCTAGTCGTGCGTATGTGTAAGAAGGTTGCTAAATGTTTTGCAGTCAAGAATGGCAGCCCTAGTTCAGAAGATTAGAACATTTCTTAAGGTTAAAGTGACATAGGCTACATTAAAAGCCATGGAACGAAACAAAAACACTAACATTCCTTGAGGCGGAACAATCTTTGAAATTCAAAATGGCACAATAGGCATCGCTATGAGTATTATTAAGTATTGGATTGTAGAGTTACAAAAAGGAGAAAATTACTTATTTCCGCTCCCTCTTTTGAGCCCTAAAGTAGTTATGAACATTTTCTTTCAGTTAAATATTTTTTAAAGATTGAAACCCTTTTTAATCTTACCCTAAATATTCTTAATAAAAACGTACACCACTCATTCATTCACATATAAGGCCTACTACACACTTACATTTTTTTAAATAAAAAGGCTCAGTAACATTTTTTAAAAATAAATATTGTTATTTCGCTAAACAATTGAAACGAATCAATTATTTGACCAAGACGTGAACTAAAACTTGAAAATCTGGTCATCTCAATGTCCATAACATCTAATGGGGACATTGCTAGTAGACGAAAGCTTGAACTTTTGACTCAAAATTTTTAAAACATCGTTTTAGTTCTATTAGAGACACTTACATATATACACTAGAAATGCACTCTACTCATGTTGATATTTTTTTTTTTTTTTTGTAGGTCAATACTACGGTCTGACATTAAACTTTGACAGTCAAGAGCGCTTTATAAAGTGTGCGGTTGTCAAGGTAACTTTTTTAACTGCTCGTCATTATTTTATCTTCTAGCACGTCAATACTAAAAGTTATATATCTAGAATAATCTAGATCTAGTCTACTTGAAAAATTAGAGATCTAGGCCTGTATCTTCTTCTCATACAATACAGACGTTACTTTAAAAAAAGAAGAATGCTTTTAAAATTTTTTACACGTTTCGGATGTTCATTCACTGATTCAGAATTCAGGGTTGAAGATAATTTACTTCCTAGTCCAAACCTCCCGCAGGACGACGGGGGATGGGAGCGGGCAGGATTTGAACCCGGGACTACTTACGACAGTCCAGCACGCAAACCGCAAGACCAGGCAGCCTGCCTATGCCTATGTGTGTTCCTAGGTGACCAATCTAGTCATGCATGTTTTCCTGGCTGACTCATTCCATGCGCTAATTATTTTTTAATAGCACTAGGGAAGAAGAAGCATTTGTACAAATGTGTCCTAGCAAATGGAACTGAAAATGTGCATTTACAACTTTATCTTTGTGTCTTTCTGTATGTTACATTTCACATAATTTGCAAGCTTTTGACTACACTGCCAGAGAGAAACTTTCTTTCATGATGTTATAGTTCATAAAAAAACTAAAACGTTTTTGAAGGTTACTTCAGATTTGAAGATAATTTCATCCTAGCCCATATGTCAAGCAAATAAATCTTGTATAGCATAAGCCCTAGATCTAGATGTAGATCTAAAAAATTTATTATGTAGATAAATATATATATAATAAAATATAATATTAAGCAGCAAGACTTACATTTAATTCATTTTTATGTTATATTATTATTATTATTAAATTAAAAGAAAAAAGGTATTTGATTTTATTGTTCCTTATTTCAGTCAGTCATCATTTTGGCATTTCGAGAGGAGAAAATCATGGAGGAAGAGAGAAAGGCCTGGGAGTTCTGGCATGGGAGACAACATAGCTACAAACAGAGAATTTTAGATATAGGTCAGTTCAGAGAAATAGATAGCTACACTTTCTTATAATTCTTTTTTAGAAAATTCTGCTATGGATAAATGTCCTTACTTGACAAACATATGGCTGTTCTTACATGAATTAGGAAAATATTATTATTATTTAAATATCTTACTTCATCTTTGTAACTTTTTCAATTTAAAAAGTGGCCTGATGTAAAAATTCCATATAAATGATTCAATATAATTTAATGTTGTCCTCAGATACTAAAAACTGTCAAGGAGTGTTACCTCATAATATTGAAGAAATTGCTTTTAATGCTGTAGCCGTTAGATGGAATCCAATGGAAGGACCAGTCAGAGTGAGTTAAGATATGTTTTTTTATTGGTCCAGACCTCCTGGAAGATAATAGGGGATGAAAGGTCGTAAGATTTAAACTCCAAGCTATCATATTAACTGTCCAAAGTGCATATATTTATATACCACATGACCAGGCAGTCAGAACTTTAGATTCAAAACCTTGAAGCCTTTTTTTTTTTACTAAAAATAAAATAGAAAAATATTTAGTTCTGTTTTCTACTTAGTGAACAAATAAGATTTTTGCTTCATTATGTTAAAACCCTGGAAAATTGTATTTAAAAAAAAGTATTTTTCTTTTTAATCTAGCTATGCCAAAAAAAAATACAATCATCTATTAAGTAACACAAACTCATCGCATTCATTGGTGTTAAATGTTTGCTATCGCACTATATTATTATTAGCTGCTGTTGTTGTGAAGTTAAAAGGGAAATAAATCTAACAATGTATATAAAATTTTTCATTACCAACATATCATAATTAATGATTCAACTCATGTATATTTAGCAGTCTTAGTAGGCCCTGAAATGTGCCTAATCTTATCTTATCTTTTATAAGATAATTTACAAACAAGAAAAGGTGTTTATGTTAGATTCTTTAATTATTTGATAAACATTTATGATTCCTAGGTAAACATTGCTGTACATTGTTTGAGTACAGATTTTAGCAACCAAAAGGGAGTAAAGGGCATTCCACTCCATGTTCAAATAGATACTTATGAACAGAGCCCAAAAGACAACCATTTGGTTCATAGAGGTTACTGTCAGATCAAGGCATTTTGTGATAAGGTGAGACTCTTACTCTGGTAATTGAAATGGATTGTGGTTTTTATAAGTGTCACATCCTTGTAGACAGCTCAAGATTATTCACAAAATATAGAACAGGTTGTATGCACTCAAATTTTGTCACTCCTTATGACCAGATGAACCTTGATAGAAAAGTAGGGAAATATCATTTAACATAGTTCAAGACAAAAAGAGACAAAGAAAAAATAAAATAAAAAGCCAAGTTGAAGGTTGTTGAGAGAGCATGATGTGACATAATGGTTCTAGAAGATTCTATGAAGGAGATATCAAAGAGGGGAGAGGCTTATTTGGTTGATAGGAGTTTGGAATTATTTGGTTTAAAAGTTAGCTTTTAGAAGTTGCTAGTTGAAAGTAAAAAGTTGGTTAGTTTTATTGATCATTATTATTGTATCCTGTATCTATGTGAGCTTTTTATTTTAATTGTTTCAATTATGAGTTTATAAGAATTAAGCTCCTGAAAATTTATCTGCACTGTGTCACTTTATTGTTTCTTAAACTGGTTATAACTATAATTATGCACCTCCGAATGAGCATGTCTTAAAAATATTTTATCAAGTAAAACAAACAAATTTGTGATTAGAAGTAAACTTTTTGTACATTAATTAAAGCTTGGTGGTAAAGCTGACTTGCACAATAAACATTTTAAAAATTAATTTAGATAAGATTCATCTATATGCAATTGAGTTGTTATTTAAGGCAATGTTTGAATTTTTTATTTTTTTTAAGTATTTTCCTATTTTTTTCTGTACTAAAAAAAAAATTCTATGAAGTTGTTAAATTTCTCTATATTTTAAATCAACATTTTTGTCACCAGGGGGCTGAGAGAAAAACTCGAGATGAAGAACGTAGACGAGTAGCAAAAAATAAACCTGAAGATTTTGGAACTTCTGGCACCAAAAGTAAAGGTTAGCCATTATGTGTGGCTTTTTTTAAATCTGTAAAATAAGTTCACTTTGTAGTTAAAATAGCAAGTGGATGTAAAATATTATTTTTAAGGATTTTGCAAATAAATACAAGTGTAAAGCAAGGTGCTGAAACAATGAATTATGCATACATATCACATACATAAAAGCAGCACCAGGCATAAAATTTTTATGATTGTTTTTTTCTCATTAAAAAAGTGCTGCCTTTATGTAAGTGATGTGTGTGTGTTTACAAATAAGAAGAATTTACAATCATTAGAACAAATGAAAGTATTTTGGATTCATATGGCGTATTGTACATCCAAGAGACATTTTATAAAAATATTTTTTTTGGACCTACTGTATTGTTAGATATAAACCTGTAATGATTTTAATAAAACATTTTTAGGTCGAAAGAAAGCTGAGGAAGCATTCCATGATCCTTGTGACCGCTCAGAGTTTTACTCAATGGCAGACATGACCACACCTCCAGTATTTTTCAATCCCCTTCATGAGACAGCAGAGTTTATTCATAAGGTAATTAGTCCATCTCCCCTTAGTGCATGAACAAAACAAACAAAAAAAAATTGGAAAGAAAGTTTCATCAAGGAACCTAGATTTTAGTATTCTTTAACATATTTCTGAGCCATTTTCTACAGGATTGAAGAGCCTTATAATGGTTACAAAGAAATACTTATCAACCATTGAGATCTTAATATACTTTTTTAAAATTCATTAATGCCAAGTAGAATTAGTTGCTAGTTTTGAGTATATTGTGTAAAATGTTTATTAATGTTATATTACCAGGCTCATAGCTAATGTTATTTATTGAATTTGCAGTCTATCACACTGGGTGTAGTCCCGACACAAGAAGAGGACATTTCTAGGTAAGTTTTTTTCAGGAGTTTTAAGGGGTTATAGATAAAGATTCTTTTTTTTAATTTTTTGGAACAATTTATTGATTTTATCTTCTTCAATGGGACATTTTATCCAACTAATCTATCCTTACCTCTTTTGAATTCACATTTTTTTAATATCTTCAATAATTATCTACTTAAGCTACTTAAGTCTACCTTTCTATTTTCCATACATTAAACTTCTAGAAATATTGATTTTATGGTGTTTTTTTTATTTATTATTAGCACTTGTTATTGAAGATGTCTCCTTTATAAAGTTCACCAAAGTTTAAATATTTTTAATAGAAAAGGCTTTTGCTCATTAATATTAATAAAAAAAAATTGAAACCTAAATGTTGCTATTAGTTGTTGTTAGATTTGTATATGTCTGTAGTCTTCGTATAAATATGATTATTTTCCTATCAGTCTACCGACAAGCCTTGAGTTACCTGACTCATGTGATGACTATTATACCAGCAGTCCAGCAAAAAGACCAAGAAGAGATTCAATCAATGTACCAAAAGATGCACCGAAAGGTAAACTCACTCCCCTTACATCTTTCAGTTATTTCTCATTAGAAGGCTAAAAGAACCAAGAATCAAAAATATAAGAAATATTGATTGAAATGTCTGTGACATGCACAATTCTCTTGTTGTTGCTGCCAAAACTTTTATAAAATTGAAAATAGTCATTAAAAAATATTTTAGTTTGCTACAAATGTAAACCACTGTTATCTTCATTGAATTTGTAACAAAGAGATTTGCCAAATAAGTCATAGGCATGTTGGCTGAGTGGTAAAGTGCTTAGTCTTGTGCTTAAATCTCGGCAAAGGCAGAGATTTTTAATTTAGGATTTTTAGGATACTCCTGAGTCCACCCAACTTAAATGGGCAGCTGACATTATTTAGGGAAAATAAGGGAAGTTGGTTGTTAACCATTGACCAAAGAAACAGACGATCAATGCCCCACAGATTGCTAGGTCTGAAATGGGAACTTTACTGGGTTTTTTTCATATGCTTAATATCTCATGCTGTTTTCTATCTCTCTCTAGTTCTCTTGTATGTACGAGAGCATCACGAGGAAGTCTACACAGCTTTGATGCTAGAGATTCCAACACTTCATGGACTTTTAAAATCTGTAAGCCATTTGTAGACTTTCGAATGTTTGAATACATAGGAAAATAATTTAGAATGAAGAAAGTAATCTAATCCACTAATTTGAAGGTTTTTCACATTTCACTTTTATGTTTCATTTTATTTATTTTTTCTTACATTTGGAACAGATTGAACAAAAATACTCCATCTCGCCTTCAAGAGTTAAAAATTTGTACAAAAAGTCAAGAAAAGGGTAAGAACATTTTATTAATAAATAGATTATTTCATAGTTTCGTGTGTTCATTTTTTCCTATTAATAAAATTATATACTCTATATTGTTAGCAATTAGATAATTATCTTATAGTAATTCTTTGTTAAGTGAATGTTTATATCAATGATAACATTTATATCTGAATAGGATCCTTGTCAGATTGGATGATAATATTGTCCGACATTATTCACACGAGTCAACGTTCATCATAGAGAAGAATTTAATCAATGATGACAAAGATTATGAAATTATTCTCATAGAAATTGACCCTCCAACTACGTAGAGAAAAGATTTGACTAAGAAGCAAAAAAAACTCTGAAGCAGCTAATCTCAACAATTTGATGACAATGGTTGCAATGATTAACATTTGTTATAGAACAACTTAGGTTTCAGTATGAGAAGATTGGTTCAGAAGTAAACAGAACAGAAAAAAATTTTGGGTAAATAGATTAAATCATCTTAAAGTGCAGTATAAACAGCAGTCTCATTAGTTTAAAGCTGTTGAAACACAATGGTATGCCTTACTAAGAATAAGTGCTATTTTACAGCTATTGAAATAATACATATGTCATGATCACTGCAATAATTTCACTACTTGCTACTTGCATTAATAGTTTTTGTTTTTTTTGGGTGGGGGGACATTATTCCTATGTGTGCTACTAATCAGTGGATTTGAATTAGAGATTTATCTGGCAATTTCATGACCACAGTTTAGGATTATCAATAGGATATGGTGTGAAATAGTATTATAAATCCAGAACAACACTTTAAAGAATTGACTGAGTCTTGAGACCAGTCTTCAAAAGTCTTCATGCCCATACTTTTGGACTCAACATGCAAATTCTCCAACACTGGTTCTTTGGTCCTATATTAATGGCCAAATAATTCTGTACTACTTTATACAATAAAGTAGACATACAATGAAGAACATGTTAAATCATTAAATGATAGTAACAAAAAATGTGACATAGGTCAAAGCTCACCAAAGGCTAAAAAAGAAAAAAGCCATAAAAAATTACAAGGAAAGCTTGAAATCATCATATATTATGACATATAACAAGTAGAAGAAACTCATTCACTCTGTGCCAACAATGTAGTATATAAGAATATATATTTCAGTTTATGCTCTGGTTTGTATATTTAACATTCATTGTATTTGAGTTTGTATATGTATGATTCATTAAGGTCAAGTCAATGTAGCTAACAGTTTGTGTAGCTAATATTTGTTAAGGTTAGGTTAATGTAGTTAACAGTTTGTGTATCTTATAGTCATTGTGGTTCACTTCCTGTATCTTGTGGTACAAAAACATTATACTTTGCTAAATATATCCCACTTCTTTGTCTCATTGCATTGTTGGTTAGGGATCCATCAAATATTAGGAACTACTTGATGGCGGAAACATAGTTCAAGTTTTGAGAAGTGCATGTGTGTGGTGTGATTTGTTCGATGTGTATATGTTGGGGGTTTGATGTGTGTGATGTGTCTACATTTTGCCTTGTAATGCTTTTATTTCATGTCATTTGTTATACTTTAGTTAAATAACAAAAAAAAAAAAAAAAAAAAATATATTTACTTAAATCACATAACATTTTGTTATTTGTAATTTACATTCTACTACATGTTGCAATAATATACAAATGCAACTATATGCAAATATATGCAAAAATATTTGTACATATAAAAGAAAATTAATAATAAGGTCTTATATTTCATATTTCTCTATTTCCTTGCTATATGTATGATATGAGAATGTACAAAAATTATAATTTTCTTATTAAATAAATATTTTTTTTTTTAAATTTGGTATTACTGAATACAAAACTAAACATTCCTAAGTATAATGAATTTACTATAACAACTAAATTATGATGACGGACAAACTCTTATTAAGTGTTCATTTGCATAGACATATACTATTAAATGACCCTTTTTGATCCCTTGACTATAATAGTAAATATATTTTTTCTGTGTAACATATGACTGGACACTTTTGTAGATTGTTGAATTCATGGAATTACAATTGATGTAGAACAGATCAGAACCCATATACATCCTTTCATCTATTTTTAGTATCATGTGCTCACTTTAAACATTCCACCAATAATGTTTACACTTTGTTTTTCTAATTTGTCTTCATTGCTTACTAAATCTGTATTAAAACCAAAGAAAATTGTTTTTAAAAGAGGAGATAACTGAGACTGATACATATTGCAAAAATTAAAACTATTAAATAAGTAGTTCCCCTTTTCAACTCATTCTCCAGTTTCCAAAAGTGTAAAATGCAAAATAAAATAGATATAATCTAGTATGATAGATTTAAATAATACCTATTTGATATCTTGAGCTGTGTGAAGCAAAATTCTTTATTACAAAACAAAGATGTTCTATAAAACGAATTCGATATAAATGAAATTTCTAGGTTGTATAAAACCTTTGTTTAAATATATGCCGTCATTAATGTCATTGTGATTATATCAGCCATGCCACATAGAAGACATATTTATCTTTTATATCTGTATTTCAATGACTCAAAGTCTAGGTTACACGTACTTGTATCTATAATTGTTTGGAACACTTAAGTAATGAGATGTTCTATAAAGCATCTAGATGTGACCTTCTGTTTATTAAATAGCTTCAGTGAAGCATGACACGTTGTTTAATTTGATAGTATTGCCTGACGTAGATGTGTATTTTTTTCCCTATAGTCTTTTCTAAAACTACAAACCACCTTCTCTATCTATCCATATAAAGCCCACTGTCCATGATGTACATATAAAATGTAAATAGATTCTTTGTGTCTGTGGTGATTTAACAAATATCATTATGTATACTATACAACTTCGTTGCAATTAGATCACAATCTCTATTTGTCCAATATACATTTAAAGATACAAGTTTTCCTATATTGTTTAAGCAATTTATATTATAATGATTATATATATATATATGTATAGACATAGACAATGTATTTCCAGGGTAGTGTTAACAATTGTTAGCAGGGACCAGGGTAAAAAAATGTTTTTTTTCAAAGTCTTTTTATAAAGTGGATTTGTTGTTGAAATGAAAAACTGCTGAAATTACATTCCAACCAAAATGAAGTTATAAGTAAATTGCCTATTTATGAAGTTTGGTAATCACTTGTTTGTGTGTGTGTGTGTGTGTGTTTTGTTTCATGCCTGTGATTAAGGTCGTGTCTTTCTTAAGAGATGCATCTAGAGTTTGCTGTGACGTCATACTCCTGATATATAGCTTTGCTGCTACAGAATCTATAAATAGTTCTGCTTCTGAGCCAAAAATTGATCAAGTTCTGTGAATATATATGCATAGAGAGATCTACTTGAATGCATTCCTCTATAATATATATATTTATATATATATATATATATATATATATATATATATATATATATATATATATATATATATATATATATATATATATATATACTTTTATTATTGAGTCATATCAAATGATCAAAGTATATTTACACTAAAATATTCTGTGTATACAACAAAATGACTAATTATACCATTTCTATATCTAAATTCAACTACTCAGAAAAATGGAGTGAAAAAAATGCCCAAACGTGTTTTATTTATTGTGTTAAAATTGAAATGTTGTTTTGTTACTAGATTTATTTATGTGCATTGTATTACTTAAAGCCAATATGCATTTGTTTCAATTTGTAAGGTCTCTACTTTGAGTTTGTAAGTATCTGCAGTTTGGCGGTAGATTTTTTTCAAGAGATTTTTCTTTTGTTAAGTAACCTACATGACCTAATCTGTTGGAGGAATATTTTCTATTGTGTTTTCTATACAAATATTTACGTTTTTTTTGTTCGTCCTATCACCATGATACATTAAAACGGATTGTTTCGTTTATACTTCTGGAGGTTGAGGTTTTTGTTTTGTGTGTGTGTTGTCTCTTGTTGCAACAGGATCGAAGTGAATGTCTCGACGTTGGAAACACCTTTGAGATGACGGAGATCTAGTAATGAGAATAAGAAAATGACCTCTAGGTCAGTATTCTTGGGGATAAAGTATAGTTAGCCAGTACCCGTTCAGTTCTTTGGGACTTCCTTACATGGGTGGTCGCACCTCAGAAGTCCTTCCACTGACGTTAAAATATGAAGAGTCGTGGTCTCCTTTAGGCAAATTAATTGGCTTTGTTAATTCTAACCAAATTGATTCATTTTACTACTATACAAGACTCCGTCAGAAAATAAGATGACTAAACGCTTTAGAGTATTCACGTGTCTTTCAAGGGAGTGGGAAGAGATTTGAATTTTTTTTTTTTGGTCATTATCATTAGAAGAATTAACATTGTCGATTGTTATTCAACGTTACGATAAACAAAAATCTCGAGTCTTAATTTTTACTTTACTTTTAGAAAATCAAATCAAAGCGGTTGAGACACTAGTGCTGAGGTCTAATGATCCACATGTCATCACAAATAATAGAACACAGCAATACTTTTCAATGGACCAACCTGTGTGTTGATTACTATAAAATATTTAAGTAACATTTAAATAAATACTTTTTTAATATATGATATTTGAACATAGATTTTAAAAATATTGCAACCAATTAAAACCGAAAAAAAGATAAGGGGGGGAGCTAAAGTCAGTGAGGATTGTGTGCTAGTGGATGCAACCCACAGAGTTGCCGACTTTAATTTGGATTCTAGGAGAAATAGCCCAGTGGATTGTAGGGTTCTATTTTTAGAAACGTCCAATTAAATTTCAATTACTTTCTTACTATGATAAGACATCTACCATGTGGAAAATAAAAGCTCGAACTAAATCTTTTTTATTTTTCATTTTCAATCAAATACTTTTATGGTCTTTAAGATTTCAAATCTGTTGAACCTGTTTTTCTCTTGTTTTATAGCTTATAGTATTTGCATGTTCAATAGCACACGGCTGTGTGTGACAGTCGCCCGGTACAGACAAGTTATTTTTTAAACGCATTTGTACGTGATTGATTGCCTTGCAAAGTTAGCACTCCCTCTGACTATATATTAACTAAACCCTGTATGACATCAATCATTAACTAATTGTCCCTCCACAGACCTAGTCGTCCAGTCATTACATTTCACTTGTCAAGGAAACCAACAAACAAGACATGAAAAACAAGGTTCCAATGAAAGAGCAAGGTCGATACAGTGCAGCCAATTATCTAAATGGCCATCGCCTTCTGCCGTACCAGACATTAGCCGAGCTCACTGTCACGTGTCTTGTCCAGATCTTGAGATATGTAAACATGGCAACAGGGACAACTTCCATTAGAATAAATTTTTAAAAACTTAGTTGTCAGGCATGTGTCATCAAAAGACTTTCCTTAATAATGACACAAATACAAGAAGTCACCAGCCTAGTTATTTACGTATTTTGGTGAATTATTCACGTATTAGAATCCTGTCTACTCTAAACTGGTATGTCATTAGGAAGAGTGTAACATTCACTTAGTAGCTTTTAGAATATGAACATCGGAAGAACAGAAGCTCCAGGGAAAACCTTGCAATAATGAAAAATACTATTTTTGATTACAAGGGGGCCACTCTTTGTTTTTGGTACCATTGTAGTAGCGAAATGACCTTGCACCTTCGTGAACTGATCACTGATGTGACAGTGTCACATATCTTGTTCCAGTGTCCTCATCTCCAAGAATTAAGGGGGGAAGTGTCTGGATCGTCACTACATCTGCTTGGTGGCTACGCGGCACTTCGACGGCACATCTAAGCCCAATCGAAGTTCATCTCAGATCACTCCATATGTCTCTTATAAAGCGCAGCTTCTAATTGTGGAAGGTAGTATAATATTATAATCAGTTTGTCACAGATACAATAGTAACCTTGTTGTACTTTATAATACTTAATGTGAATTTGTTGAGCCTAGAGCGTGAATACATGACAATGTGGACTGTGGACATAAGTTACAAGAATGCCAGTGAAAGAAAGAACGAGATATCAGTCATTCATCTTAACAGTCATATAGAGAAAAGTCAATTAGTATTCAGTTGATCCAAGAGACAGTCAAGTAAAGTCGTTTATGTTATAAACTAGAAATCTGTAGCTATTCATCAAGAAGTGTTGATTTTGTTTGTATATAGTTAATATCTTAGACTGAGAACAGTAGTTGCGTAAGTGTGTGCGCTCGTAAAAAGTAATTACGTTTAAACAGTAATAGCTCGTACATCATTGTGTATTTCTTGACACGGAAAATGTGCATAAATAATATTTATCAACTGTTGGATTATGCTAATTATGTTTGGATTGACCTTAAACCATTTCATCGTCTGTATATTTATATAAATAGATATTGCATTCAGTACTAAGTAGTCAAGTGACACTCTCGCGAGTTTGCAAGTAGCTCTAGTCACTGTAATTCTCTCAAGTATCTGGACAACACGCTACACAAATTCTAGAAACTGCTACATCCCCCTACAAATAAGTAAATGTCACGTATTACATTGACACATGTGGTATCAGGGTAGAAAACAATGACATACATTGGTGACGTACTATTCCAATGTCTCTCTGAGAGGTAATCATGTGTCTAGCCTTCAAATATGGAGAAAAAAATATATTTTGGGCCCAAAGTTCTAGGACAGAAATAGAACAGTCTCGATGTTTCCTTTATGAAGAGACACTTTTATTTAGCTTCACTTTTTTTTATTTACTACTTGTTTCTATTTGAAAATGTGATTCATGCGTATCTTCCGAAGTTTCGTGAATCAACATTTTCCAGGAGAAACCTGTGTACCTTGGTAAGGAGGAGGGGGAAGGTCCTAAAAGATTTGAATCTACCTCGTGACGTTGAAGATGAACTCATACAAAAGAGTTACTTGTGCTGTTAAGTAATAACTCTAAAGTTTACGCACACATTCAAACATTCTATGACAGGACACGAAAGCCTAACCAAATATCGAGCCCGGATCGAGAGATGTGGATATGTTGCTCCCAACTGCGCAAGTGGCGGCCATTTTAAACGATTCTTTCCCCCAATATCTGTCGGATGATAACGAGGATGCAAAGATCATGTCAGATCTCTCGAGGACTTCTTCTTCTCGTGGACTTCTTCTTCTCGTGGACTTCTTCTCGTGGACTTCTTCTCGTGGACTTTTCCTCGTGGACTTCTTCTCGTGGACTTCTCGTGCACTTTTCCTCGTGGACTTCTTCTCCTGGACTTCTTCTCGTGGACTTCTTCTCGTAGACTTCTTCTCGTTGACTTCTTCTCGTGGACTTCTTTACGTGGACTTCTTCTCGTGGACTTCTTCTCGTGGACTTCTTCTCGTGGACTTCTTCTTCTCGTGGACTTCTTCTCGTGGACTTCTTCACGTGGACTTCTTCTCGTGGACTTCTCGTGGACTTCTTCTCGTGCACTTCTTCTCGTGCACTTCTTCTTGTGGACTTCTTCTCGTGGACTTCTTCTTCTCGTGGACTTCTTCTCGTGCACTTCTTTTTGTGGACTTCTTCTCGTGGACTTCTTCTCGTGGACTTCTTCTCGTGGACTTCTTCTTCTCGTGGACTTCTTCTCGTGCACTTCTTCTCGTGGACTTCTTCTTCTCGTGGACTTCTTCTCGTGAACTTCTCGTGGACTTCTTCTCGTGCACTTCTTTTTGTGGACTTCTTCTCGTGGACTTCTTCTTCTCGTGCACTTCTTCTCGTGGACTTCTTCTCGTGGACTTCTTCTTCTCGTGCACTTCTTTTCGTGGACTTCTTCTCCTGGACTTCTTCTCCTGGACTTCTTCTCCTGGACTTTTCGTGGACTTTTTCTCGTGGACTTCTTCTCGTGGACTTCTTTCATGTTGTTCAGTCCATTTTTCTTTTTAATGTAGGCGCTCGAAATACTACATCATTATGAGCGAGTGTAATTTTTTTCCTGACAAGTTATCTGCTGTTTCAACGCCTTGTCCTATTTAGGTGGATTGATTAGTTTGTTTATTTATTAATGCTTAGTAAACTATCGAGTCAAACAACTGACAGGAGGCATAGATAAATACATTCAGTCTCAAAGTTTTAACTACTTTCAATGCAAAGATATCTCTCAAGTTACTGACTTAGTCGGGCTAGATAGTCAAATATTTACGAGGTTATCACATTTAAAATGCACAATTACAGGGAAGGTAACTCGTTTTCGGGAAGTGTATATGGAGGATGTTATCGCGATGTTCATCTTGTAAATTGTTGATTACTTGAGTCTACTAACCTACTAAACAGTTCACTTTATCGAATTAGTCTGGCCTGAACTTGATTCTTGAACTAAAGCTAGTTCAGAAAGTATCAAGTTATTTCTAACGAAAGACTTTCAGGAAATAGGACAATTTTGTTTGACATTCATTAACGTTCCAATTAAAGATGTTTTATGTAAGTCTTAGAGGGTTTATAGAAGTCTAAGAGGGTTTATAGAAGTCTTAGAGGGTTTATAGAAGTCTAAGAGGGTTTATAGAAGTCTTAGAGGGTTTATAGAAGTCTAAGAGGGTTTATAGAAGTCTAAGAGGGTTTATAGAAGTTTAAAATGTTTTATAGAAGTCCAAGTCCAAAAGTAGGAGACCTAAAACTTGTCTTTAAAGTCTGTTTTTCAAATTACACATGAGTTCATTCAAAGTCTATAAAGGTCAGGGGCAGATGACGTAACAAGAACAACGACCTTTGACTTGCTCCACTAATGTGAGTCTTAAACAAGCTAAAAATACTTTTTTAAAAAACATGGCTTAGATTAATTTAAATTGCATCAATTACATTCAATCAATCGTGTAATTAATTTTTGAGACCTTCACTAATAAATTTGTGCGACTGGAAATACTTTTACGAATAGTTTTGTTTGGCGAAACTTTCATGCCTATAGCCTGCTCAGTGCGCTATGGTCCATTCAAGTCCAATTACGTTTTGGACCAGTGGAGTGGGGAGGGGGGCATAAGGGAGAAAGTTTCCGTGCTACCTTTTCAAAAGGCAATTTTTTTTTTAAAGTTGCTCTGAATTTGAACTCATGTTCTCGAGCCTCCAGGATGGAAGGCTCACACGTTAGCCATTGAGCTATAAACGTATTTCTAAAAAGGGTTTTATAGTCTGTAGTCTATAGCTTAACATTTGCAGCCAAAGACCTAATTCTCTAAACAGGGGTGATCTCTCCTTAGGTTAGTAGCCTACATTTCTATATAAAATAAAATGAATTAATTACGACTAATTGATGAACCAATTGGTTAATGTATTGATTGACTCATGTGTTGTCATCGACAATGAATAATTGTGTAAAGTTTCGGCTTGCATGACATCGATAAGTAGTTCATTATTGAGTAAGTAAAAGTATACATAATTGAAGAAAACAGCAAATCATGACATAATGAATACATCGATCTTATGGTAGGTACTTTAGGGTACATCCTTACAGTTATGTGAGAACACCTGACAATAAATGTCCAGATACAATGAATGCCATAATACATGCAGCCCACGTACTATTAGGTCGCCTACACTTCAGAAGCCAACAAACAATCTCCCAAGTGCCAATCTCTGCCCTGAATAATTAATGAGTTCATTTTTGGACATGGCATAACTGACCGCAGGGTGTGGTCTGACTCACCACGAGAGGACACTGGTCACTCAATGTGCCCTTCATACGAATCAAGGACATAGTGGCCATTTTGTCAATGTTTTAACGAGTTTGTCATCACAAAACTACACTAACACAGCGCTCTCGATTAGAATATATTTCAAACAGAACTTTGATGTGAGTTACTTTATTGGTTGGAAAATGCAGAGTTACATTCAACCCACATACGGACTACATTGCACTAAATTCATAGTACATCAAACCCACGCACCGACTACATTGGACTTAATTCAGAATACATCTACACTGACACAAAGCATGAAATTTTGGCGACAGAAAAAAAATGCTTTGAAAAAAAAATCTATTTCAGAAACAATGAACTGCGATTAATTGTAATGTTTCAATCATAGGCGGCTCTGTCACTGGATGAATTTCATGTCAAAACTCATGTCTCGTTTTCCCGTACACTTTACAAAAGTTGATTTAATTTTGCATAAGATTTGTAAATAGGTTTGTATGCCCTCCACACGATGAACCATATCCTCTTTGAATGCCCCTTCCTAATCCACCTTAGGCAGACCCTACTACCACTACAGCCCAAAATAACTAACACTCTGTACGGCAGTGCTTAACAACTGAGGAAAACAGCACACTATTTTTCCTTGGCACAGTCTGCAAAATGTTGGCTAGAAGAAGAAAATTAAGTATGCCCACTATGCATTACACATAAATAAATACATATGCATATTAGCTAGTCTCGTTTTTACCCCATGCAAATTAGTTTCAAAGATACTATTTGATTTCAGCGGCATGTTGACATAGGTAGATATAGAACCCTTTTGGATTAGTAAAATAGACATCTCAATTTCTGCCCTAAATATAGGAAAAACAATTTTTTCTGTCTTAGAAAAGTAATGATCTATAGTTTTCAAAGTTTAGAAATAATGCAAACTCATTTCTCGGATTTTTTTTTTTAGAACGGGCTATAAATCACAAAACTATATATTCACGCAAATATATGAAACAAAACCATTTCCTGTTAGTTTCCGTTGAGATAATGTTTCAAAAATCCTAGATCGAAATAATTCATGTCTATTGATTTTAATCATCTTATTTACAATTAACTAGATTGATTACCTTGATTTTTCTAGATTATGTATCTAAAAATTGCAAAATAATAATTATGAGACAAAAGTACTCTTATTTTTAATGTTCAATCATCAATTGCTAGATCAAGACCTAAAAATGAAATTATATGTTACATAGGTCATGGTTAAAAAAAAACAACGACTTTGCATCTTATAACTAATTTACAAAACACCGTCTCGTTTCAATTTTTAAAAAAAAATTATCACATTTTTTGTAGTGTTAAAAGCATATAGAAGCATATATGTCTATGGTTATACGAACTGTATGTCCAGTCTTGATATAAAATATTTAGGTCTATGGTAATGCATTAGTAGAAAGATATAAAGGTTGTAGTCTTCTCCCGACACCGAAATTTCTGTTTCGTATTGTGACTTCTTAGATGCTATTGTTATGATAAGTTAATCACGAATATCCAACAAAGAAATATCTGGTCACGTGGTCGACCAACAGAAATGTATCTGATACATGAAAAACATTCAATTCTTAATAACTAGGATATCTATAGTTACTTCCCTTAGCACTGTTTAGCGTAGTAGTTAACTATAAAAAAAATTAAGACATTTTAATTTAGCCTGCTGGCAGAGACATTGTAGCCACTCTTCAAAAAATTCTGTGCTTTGTAAAACATGTTCCAAACGATGGACATTTTAATAGTCATAATAGAAAAACTTGTTATTTTCTTTTACCATTCAATTATTTCATTTCTTGTATTGCGCAATACATTAGAATACAAAATATTCAACAATTTATTTTAATAGTTATAGAAATATTTCTTTGCATCACTTAAAAATCTTTCAATGACTGCAGGTTAATTTTCTGTTACAATAAAAGTGCCACGACATAAAGAGTCACAGTAATTACTATTTCCATGACCAAATAAAAATCTGACGAATTTTTTTTTTTAATTTAAAGAATTTTTTATGAGCTTTGTACAAAAGAAAAAAGAAACTAGAATGTCTAGAAATGAGTTTGATCAGAAATATGGCTCTCCAAGGATATACTATTGACACAGTGGCACTTGTAGACTTCAGAAATGTTTTTAGCAATAGCAACTTTTTTGTCAGGAATGAATCCATTTTGTTACAATTCTATTCGATCAATGTCTGAAATCAATTCATCCTGCTCACTCACACCAAGTTTATTCATGGCTGTAAAACGTCATACATTTTAGCCTTCACCATGTCACTCGAATGTCATCTTTTGTCAGAGGAGCGATCAGCATGGAAGGGATTCTGGGGTTATGTACTCGATAATATGTCACTAACAGATTTTAAAATACTATCTTACATATGCTGTAGGGGCTAGATACAACCAAATACATTTCACGGAAATCAAAGATGTGATAATTTATTAAAATATAAAGCTTGTATTAATTTGTATAAGTCCTCTATGTATACAACATAAGGGAAACATCTAAACCAGTGTTTCTCAAAACGTTCCCAGATGCCTGACTAGGTTCTGACTATTGGATTAATTGGCTAGTGTAGGCCTATGCGTGAATTAATTAAATTAATTACTAGGTTGATGCAGATAAGAAATATCGATTTATTAACTATTCTTGCTAAAGGGCAAGCAATTCTATAATTTAATTTAATTTTTAACTGATTTATGTCTGACTGTTTACCAAGTTCAACTACTAAATCATTTCTGGTCGCATTTTTTCTGAAGAGTCTCACAATATTTCAAAACAAGTTATCGTTAGTTTAGTTCATTATGCTGCCCTGTGTGTGTGAAGCAGGATTTTCTTTATGTGTTGCATAAAAGTCATTATATTTCTTTTTTTTATTCCTATAGTTGTGCCCAAATATTATTAGTCTCATACTTACAGATAGATGAAAACAACAACTAAATCTAGGATATAGTGTATTTATCATTTTTATTATTTAAACAAACGGGAAATAATACAACCTAAAATATGCACATCAATTTACTAACATGTTCGTATTTGCCCAATACTTTGGGTGAAAGGTTCAATTAGACTATTGTATTTATGTCTTTATATTTTTTCCAGATACTTAGGGTGAAAGATCTAATTAGACTATTGTATTTATGTTTTTATATTTTGTCCAGATACTTAGGGTGAAAGGTCTAATTAGATTATTGTATTTAGGTCTTAATATTTTGTCCAGATACTTTGGGTGAAAGGTCTAATTAGACTATTGTATTTATGTCTTTATATTTTGTCCAAAACTTTAAACTTCATTTCTAAAAAGTCCATTATTTCTAATCTAGGAGAATCGGGTGCACTTTTCTTTTCAGGAAACATTTTGAAATATTTCTGAAAGATATTGGATTCATTTTGAGCACATTTTCCCCCAAAGGATTAAATCTACATGACTAAAATACATATCTTAATTAAGAGGTATAAATATTTAGTAATCATGTACATGACACATTTTCTGGTAATACCAGAGATAAGAGATGCATGGCTAGATAAGAGATGCATGGCTAGATAAGAGATGCATGGCTAGATAAGAGATGCATGGCTAGATAAGAGATGTATGGCTAGATAAGAGATGCATGGCTAGATAAGAGATGTATGGCTAGATAAGAGATGTATGGCTAGATAAGAGATGTATGGCTAGATAAGAGATGTACGGCTAGATAAGAGATGCACGGCTAGATAAGAGATGCATGGCTAGATAAGAGATGCATGGCTAGATAAGAGATGCATGGCTAGATAAGAGATCCATGGCTAGATAAGAGATGCATGGCTAGATAAGAGATGTATGGCTAGATAAGAGATGCATGGCTAGATAAGAGATGTATGGCTAGATAAGAGATGCATGGCTAGATAACAAGTGTTTAGCTGTCTGGTCGTGCGCTATGTGCACTAGGCTGTGGTTTGGTCGTCTTGATGGTTCAGTTACTGCCCAGTGCCAACCGTCGTATTGCCTGACATTTGGATGTAATTATCTTTAAATCTGAAGGAAAAGCTGAAACATGTAAAACATTTTGCAAACATTTTTGTAACTTTAAGTTAAACTTCAATTTGTTTTTGTCATGATGTTATAAAAGTTTTTAAATCATGATCTGTGAAAGTATTTATACAGAATAAAGATGGTATTATACAACCTTTTTTATATAAATGATGTAAGTCCATTGAGATTCTATAAATATAATGTCTCCAAATGGAAATAATAGGATGGTTATTGCTAAAGATTTTAACACTTCAAAACGTAATACTTTTGACACGCAATTTCCGCGGTTTTTATCAATTTACAAAGGAGTTGAATGCGTTGACATCGGAATTATTTGCGAAGATTTTCATAGCCGCTCACAGAACTTGATATGATGCCCGTTGATTCTTTTTTGTTTTTATCAGAAAGAAAAAAAGTTTTTAGATCCATCCGTTAAAAACACTTCAATTTGAAAGAAAATGTCATACACTATCGCAGACAGGAAACGAGGTTATAATTAATGTTTGCATTAAAATGGAATGGAATAAACTTTTGGCTTTTTTTTACTTTTGGTGAAAAAAGAAAGAACACTGGTATATGAAATTTTGGTGACACTAATAAAGAACATTGTTAGATGATACTTCAGTGGAACTAAGAAGATAAGAAAAAAAGAAAAGATAATATTGTGTAGTAAAGTTATCATTCGTACACGTAGATATCGCTGTCTATTCGTGAGCTAGATTATCTTCATTCGTAAGCTTAGTCTACTAATATAGTTACTAGAGTACAATAGCTGCGTAAGGAGGTCGGTAATATCAGACAGGGCATTCACTACTCAAGTCTCTTGTGGGCTCCGTCTAATAACTCCCTGCTCACACTTACCCAAGAGACTGAACAAAAGCTTTGGAGCTCACGCTATTGTCAGGACAACTTTCGATCTTGGTCCGCGCCTGGAAATACAGCAGGTGGCGACTTGTTTGGATCAGCTTCTGTTCCAATTCTTTAGGGACAAAAGAGATGTAGAGATACCAAGTAAACGAAAGAGATGTAGATAGATATACCAAGTAGACTTAGACTGCTTACAATGTCCTGAAATTGCGTAATATGTTGCTGGTAACAGCAGAATTATTTCCTCGCCTTAGATAAAACGCACATAAAGTAAAAATGAATATGTGGCGAGTCAGGAGGACAATGATCTGTTTATATGTGTGTGTGACCTTGAGCAGGGGAAACAACTCAATGGTCTAATAAAAAATACGACCCCAACCAACAAATGACAACTCAATCAGTGAACTAAACAAATTATTCTATATTTCGGCTACATTTGGACTACTGGGCGTGGCACTGGTCTCCTGTCACATTCAAAAGACGTTAAATAGATATAGGCTAATAATGCAACAAATGAAGATAAGTCTATATAGGCTAATAATGCAACAAATGAGGATAAGTCTATAAATTCAATATAATAAATGTAGAAAGGTTTATAAATTAAATATAATAAATGTAGATAGGTCAATATAGTAATAGGTTTAGCTATGTCTACAAAGATATAGATGTAGATTTATATCTAATTTCATGATAATTCGTTTTTTTTGTCAACTAATCTCGAGTCAACTAATCTCGAGTCAACTAATCTCGAGACAGTTAATCTCAAGTCACCTAGTATGGTTTCAACTAGTTCCCAAGTCAACTAATCTTGTTATGTGTTTGATAAGGAAGAAAAAACAAGTGTTCTTCAACTTAGAGGTAAGAAAAGGTCATTTCAATCTTCTCCCTCTTTCTTCCACCAAAACACCCCCCCCCCCCTTTTTTTTTCCTCTTGCAGGTTTGCCCAACAACGAAGACAACGATCGAAAATATAGTTGTCTGCTCCATTTGTTCCTATTTCTGATCTGTACAAAGATTGCTTCAACCCAGTTTGTCTTTTTTTGCCACGACCTACATATCTTGGTTAGTTTAAAATTTGTATAATCTCAGGACTTATCTTAATAGCATCCTACAATGCAACAAGTGCGACGTTATGTCTCCAGGCTCAACACATTGATAAGGCTTGCAATCACTCATTGAGCCGCACGAGATTAACGTTCTCGTCTGCACGTTCCAGACGTCATCTCACAATCTTTGAAATGGGAGCGCACTCTGCATGGTGTAAGATAGACTCGCTGGGAAGCGTTGGGCCGAATGATGGAGTCCGTTTTTGTTGAACGTAATTTTACTTATTGCGTTCACTTGTGAAAAGAAACTGCTGACCCTTTGACTACAAGTGATGTTTAATTTGTCATCAATATGTCTCTCAAATTTCTTGTTCCGCCGGACTATACATTTCTACAAACTGTCTCATGGATAGGAACAGGATCGGCGTTAGGCATAGGCAAACTAGGCAGCCGCATAGGGCCTCAGATTGGTGGGGGCTTAGCACAGGACTCCAATTGTGTAGACAAGAAATATCTAAAGTTGTGCCCACTGTCATTGTTGAAGTACACTAGGGGTGA
The DNA here is from genome assembly GCA_030265305.1 of Biomphalaria pfeifferi. Classification (NCBI taxonomy): domain Eukaryota; kingdom Metazoa; phylum Mollusca; class Gastropoda; family Planorbidae; genus Biomphalaria; species Biomphalaria pfeifferi. The sequence continues at coordinate 1,497,116 of JASAOG010000043.1, read as the reverse complement.
AATAAATGGCGCCATTGTATTTTTTTGACGTTTATTTTTTATTTTTCTTTCATTTGGGGGGGGGGGGGGGGGGGGGCCACCAAACTCACTACACATACTTTAATATTCATGGAACAAAACAACGTTCAAGAGGTGCTTCACTGCGTCTGTCAGTGAACATCACTGGAAGTAAATACATGCCTACAGGCAGCCTACATGTAGAAGTAGATGTCTTGTCTATATCTGGAGTAGATGTCTTGTGTAGATCTGGAGAAGATGTCTTATGCATATCTAGAGTAGATGTCTTATGTAGATCTGGAGTAGATGTCTTGTGTAGATCTGGAGTTGATGTCTTGTGTAGATCTGGAGTAGATATCTTAGGTGTAGATCTGGAGTAGATGTCTTAAGTATATCTAGAGTAGATGTCTTGTGTACATCTGGAGAAGATGTCTTATGTATATCTAGAGTAGATGTCTTGTGTAGATCTGGAGAAGATGTCTTATGTATATCTAGAGTAGATGTCTTATGTAGATCTGGAGTAGATGTCTTGTGTAGATCTGGAGTTGATGTCTTGTGTAGATCTGGAGTAGATGTCTTATGTATATCTAGAGTAGATGTCTTGTGTAGATCTGGAGTAGATGTCTTGTGTAGATCTGGGGTAGATGTCTTATGTATATCTGGAGTAGATGTCTTAGGCAGATCTTGTGTAGTTGTCATGTAGATCTGGTGTAGATGTCTTATGAATATCTTTTATATTTTATATGTGTCTCTAAAGTTTTTCTAGGAAGTATGGTCTCATTAAGTTTCTGCAGTAATTAGAATCGTACCTTTAGTGTCTCTTACGATACGTCTACATCGGAGCATTAGTATTGTTTTTTTCTTCTAATTATGCAATTGAATATTAATTTTCACAAAAAAAAAATATCTTTATGTAGATTTCTTCAAGGAAATTTGTCCAACAATAGTGCATGTGCATTACGCATTTTAAATAAAAAAACAACTTCTCTAACGATAACAAACAGAATATAAGTGTAAAGCACAGTCTCACTCAAACATTATTGACATCAGAAAGTTGGATTGGATTCAATGAGTTAGTTGCCAAGACAAAAAAAGATTTCTTGTGTCTGCGTGTCTACATTTGTTTATCAGATCGGTGACTTGAATCTACCCTGTGATGGTAAAATGTTCAACTCGTGACTTAAAGGATTTTTCGTATGTTGTTCAATTTTATTACTCGACCTTCTGTAACCGGCTCTGATCAATTTACAATTTTTAAAGAGTATGTTAATTTTTGTGTGTGAAACTAATCAGGAAGGTATGATATTTTTGACAAATTGTTGACCAAAGAATTATTTTAAGAAAGATAACTTCCAAATGTTTTTAAGTTATCTTGATATGCTCCATCTGTGTTTGATACTTACAATTTATTCCTAAGTAATAAACACATAACTAGAGAACGTGATGATATTAAATTCATATATCGAACTCAAGCTTTCGATCCAATCACAGAATCTTACACTCACATCTGTCACAGTTACAGCAAGGGGAGGAAACATTACCAAAAGCTGCCTTCTTCCCTGTAGCGTCATCTAGAAATCCCCTACTGATGAGAACAGGGGAGACTACCGTAAATTAAAGTCTTTACCTTAGTACCGATTAGGAGATACAGGTTCCTGTAAGGTGGGAGGCCACACTGAACGCATATATGTTCAAATACTGCAGTAGTCAGAGGAAAATCTGCAGATGCTGTTTTTTATTTTATTTTTCTTAAATTTGTATAGATTACAATGTTGTTTTGTTTATATTTCTAGGCAATCTTTTTATTTTGTTTTATTTTGTTGTTTCTTTTTATATTTTGTTTCTTTGTTTCTTGGTTTTACATGGGAATTGAAGACTATCACAAACTAATCCAAAATCTCCCCAGGACGGTGTGGGACGAAATCAGATAGTGCTCGACGAGGCAGCCATCCGATAATTCTTTTATCAATTTAAAACTAATTGTATTATGATTTTAAATGATGCTATAAGCAGGGGAGTAGCAATTTATTGGTGGGCCAGGGATCAAAACTATGTTTTTGGACCTCCCCCCCACCATCAAACTAATTTAGTGAATGTCTGTACAAATCGAGTAGTCCGTATATTGACCGTTTGATTGTCGTCTGAGCTGAGCCGAAGGCTCTTCGAGCTCAAAGTTTGAAAAGAAAAAAACCTGTTAGGTCGTCCAGCCGTAACAGTAAAAAAAGAAAAACAAACCTGTGGGAACACAGTTCTGTTTGAGAGCGACCCTAGTCAATGCCTATATAAAGCATTGCTGTATCCAATGTCTTCAGCCTCCGACACATGGCCGAAGGCCTAGGAGCACTGGGAGCCTCCGTCATCTTCCTTCTTTGTACCAAGCTAACCGTGGGGGAACCGCCATTTATGGAACGGTCCTTTGAGGAACGGCGCATGGATGTGTGACAGTTTTTGTGAGGACTTTTTTACAACCCCGCCCGTGTAAGGGGTGGACTCTCGTCTACCCATGGGCATCCCCACGGGAGTTATGTTTTGCCATTCATTTTGCCTAGCTATCTCCTCAAATAGCCGTTTCCACCCGGGTGCCACGATGAGGCAGAACAGCGAACCCGGGCGTATATTGACCAAAAGATATATAAGTACGAGTAGTTTTAAATCGGCTTTTACAAAATTGCAAAATGCCATCCCCAAGGGATCATATGGGCCCCAATGGGGCACGTCCCATGGGCCTAAAACGCAATGAAACTCCCCACATGTTATTTCGTCATTGGTGTGGGCCTCTAATGGTCCTAGGCTCGGGTTCATTGAACCCCTTCGCGCCATGCCACTGGCTATAAGTTTAGATTTTAATTAAAATAATTGAAAAGTAACTAATATATGAATCACCAGACTCCAGGTGTGAACACTGTTACCCCTGAGACTGATTTATCTTTGTTTTTTGTTATAAATCACATTTCAGTGTATAACATATAAGAACTTAAGTATAGTAAGACTCTCTAATTAGTACATAGATCTACCGTTTTCATAAGTAGCAAACATTAAATAGAACTAGATCTAGTAAGGACTCTATAGCAAAAACAAAAGGTACTAAATAACTTATAATTACATCACCATTAGTTGAAAATGATGACACTTGAACCGATCATTTGAGATACCGGTAAATCATAATTCAGAGCAAAATAAAAACTACTTTAATTGGTATATTGTATTCTTATCTTATATATTACAGACGTTACTTCAAAAAAGAAGATAATTACGTCCTACGCATTTCATGTGTCAATATATTCATGCATGTTAATCAATGACTTAAACTCTGCTAAGTCGTTGGTTTTCCTGGCTGATTCAGGCTCTTTTCTCTAATAGCACTAGTGAAAAAGAAGCACTTGTACGAATTTGTTCTAGCGTATGGAATAAGAAATGTGCCCCCCCCCCCCCCCCGATCTTTGTGTCTGGCATTTTTTCTGGGTGGAAAAACGTGCTCTAATTTGAGTTCCATTTCTGTAATTCTTCTCATTCTTTTTGTACAATTTCAGTATCTAGTGTTGTTTTTATTGTTCTTATTTTGTATTTTTTGTAAATATTTGTTTATTTAAAACTAGACACTGAATTGGAAGGCCGCATGATTTATTGTTTTGTCGTTTTAATGCTATGAAATGTAACGATTCTATACTTTCTTTGTTAATAGAACAAAAACGAAACGAAGCTGATCGCCTGTGAGTTGGATTAAATTTGGCAATTGTTATTAAGAAAACAAAACGCACTTGTATTAAATGTCCACAATGAGATGTTTCAAATACTCAGAAAAAAAAATCATTTTAAAATATTTCCCTCAAAATGAACTTTCAAAATAAAGGAATGATGGGGAGTGGTGTGTGAATGATGGGGAGTGGTGTGTGAATGATGGGGAGTGGTGTGTGAATGATGGGGAATGCTAGGGAGCGGTGGGTAATTAATGGATGGAGAGATGATGATCGGTAGATAGATGCATGATAAAACAATCAAAATATAAAAATACTTTTACAAAACAAAGCCTATCTATGAGAAAAACTCCACACTTACAACTGTATCTCTCAATAATTTATTTTTCGATATCAAACAAAATAACTAATTACCAATAATTAATTAATTGGTCACTTTTTAAAATTGATTCATGTTTTGTTGGATACAATACATAATAGTTTAAAGGTACTGGATCCTAGAATGGGTGTAGGAGAAATAACGAATACGATTATTTAAGAGGACAAAATCCTACATAATTAGCCATTTCTATGAATACTTTGTTGGTATCAAACAAAATATATAATTACCAATAATTAGTTAATTCCCTAATTGTTAAATTTGTTTATTGTTTTATGTTGTATTGTCTATGGCAAGGAATCATTGTTTAACGTTTCCACTTGATCTGGGAATGGGGATGGAGAAATGACGTGTTCAAACTTTTTACCAGACCGACAGAGTTACTTGATACACGTAAAAATGGTGGAATGACAATAAAGGTATTAACTGTCTTTACTGTTGAAAAGTTATTATGTTGAACTTTCATGATATTATTTGCATGAAGAACTCATGACGTGTTTTCACTCAACTTTGTCTCATTGTTAATGGCTCAACCAACATGTTTTGGTTCCTGGTTCTTACAGGCTATTGTCAAGCAGAATATTTGATCTACTCATCTTTCTATCTCCTGTGTGATCAGTCAACTAGTATGTAATCACACAACTATATTTATTTTAGAGTAGAGCAGCTAAGTATATCTACCCTGTATTCACTCAGTAACTATATATGTATAGTGTGGACTGGACCGAACATGTACATATAAAATACGTCACTACGTTTTAATAGCGAGTCTTCCTAAGCGAGATTTGTATCTATCTTGAATGTTAATTTTTTTGTGGGGATGGTAGGACAGATCTCTATGCGTTTTAAAAGGTAATTACATTTTTTATAATAACTTTTATAAACTATCAATAACTGATTTCTCTCATTTCTCAAAAAACGTACTCGTTTGTCGTATACATACAATAGCTACGCATTTATCACAAAGGAATTTCCTTTCTGTAAGCAACTGTTGCTAAGGTCAGTTGACCTGTATAGAGTTACTAGTTTCATGCAGTCTGTCCGTCCATCTCTCCGGCTGTCTTTCAACATTTAGATCTGTAGCAAGTTAAAATAGGGGCAATGTTAATTTTCACCTTTTGAAAGCAAATCCTTTTGTTGTGTTGTGTTATTGAAATATACAAACCATTTCGTTCATACAAGTCATGGACACAACAAGAATTAAAACTACCAGACAATGTCGTTTAGTTTATTAGTTCTCAGATTCCACGATGATAGTACGTTTTTAGATTCGATCTAGAAATCTTTTTATTCGGGAGACAAATTTCTGAAAGAAAAATCTAACTTATTGAAATGTAAACTTTCAACAATTCTTTTTTTTTTAGAAGATATCATGTGTATAACCAAATGTGTACATTGGAAAGATTTTAAAGTGGGTGTGAAATCAACAAACCCACCTGGGTTGTTGTGTGAATGAAGAAGCCTCTCTGAGGCGGGCGTCCAATAAATCCGTACGTCATCGTCTTCCAACCTGGTATTTACCTTCGCCTCCTGTCTCCCTTCGGTTGTACCCTCCTCTCTCTAGTGGAATGTGTTTTTTTTTGTTTTGTTTTTGTTCTTGAAATATTTCTATTTTAATCTCCTTTTGTGTAACAGCACGAGCAGTCTGCGTGACGTCAGATCCTGTTAGATGGTTTCTTTGGATGATGGGAGAAGGGAAGGGTGGCAGGGAGGGAGGATTGGCGCGGGTGGGGGAGCTAGGGTGTAAACATCGATACAAAACGAAACCAAGCGACGTCCGTTACTGGTGCCGGTGGTCGATAACTTGTGGTAGATTTCATGTCCTTGTCAAACGTGAGAGTTTTGTATCTCTATCTCGCTCACTCACAACTTGGGTTCGATTCAAAAAGAGAAACAAAAAACAATCTATCAAGTAAAAGTATTTTCATTTCCGCTTTTTTTTATTATTTCCCTTTTTAGGCTAGAGATGAAAATATAGAAACTAGAGCCACAAGCAAGTTTAGACTGATTGAACTAAAAAAAGGGAAATATGGACTATGATCACTATTTAGTGGTTCAATGACTTTTTCTTTTATTCAAAAGATTAAAATTTTATCATTCTAAATGCCCGATATCAAGGTATCAAATAACTGATCAGACAATCGTGTGCAAGCAGTGCTGCTGCATAACTGTGGAGGCCTTGCAGAGTTGAGTACCTTGTCTCCGCCGTGCGCTGGGAGTAACTCAATATACAGGTAAGAGAGATTGTTTATGTTGTTCTGGTGATGTTGTTGTTTCCAAATCTGTCGTCTGCTAGCTGTTTACCTAGTGACATGATAGGCGTGCCTATCAATAAGCATAAATAATCTGACCTTTAATCTTCCATATATATATATATATTAAATAAATAAATCTGACATTTAATCTTCCATATATATATATATATATATATATATATATATATATATATATATAATAAATAAATAAATCTGACATTTAATCTTCCATATATATATATATATATATATATATATATATATATATATATATATATATATATATATATATATATATATATATATATAATAAATAAATAAATCTGACCTTTAATCTTCCATATATATATATATATATATATTAAATAAATAAATCTGATCTTTAATCTTCCATATATATATATATATATATTAAATAAATAAATCTGATCTTTAATCTTCCATGTATATATATATATTAAATAAATAAATCTGACCTTTAATCTTCCATATATATATACAGAGAGAGAGAGAGAGAGAGAGAGAAAGAGAAGTGTTAAAGTTTCAATTTTTTTTCACAATGGAAAATTTTTAGATTTCAATGCTACTGGTCCTCATATTCTAATCTTCTCTTATTTCAAACAATTGACTAACCCTTATCTTATTATTTAACAAGACATTCGTTCTTTTGGGTCAGATTCAGTTCAAAATAAAGGTATTTTTTATATTAAAACTGATTGTATTCTCAGTGACAGTTTTAAGAAGAAAAGCAGGAAATATGTGGAAATCCCCAATATATGGTATATATTTCTTAAAACAAGAAAAACATTTTTTAAAATACTTTTTTAAAAAGCAAAGCTTTTATTAAGCGTATTTGTTTTAATTAGTTTAGATCAGCCATGTAATTACATGTGTAATGTAAATCTGTGCAATTAATTATTTTTTTTACCAATTGTTTTTGTTTAGCGCAATTTCATGCTTTTAGCTTTCTCAACACGCTATGATCCTATCACTTGTCTGCACCCGTTGGAAAGGGGGAAGGGGAGAAAGAAGGGGGTATCTGGGTGATCGCTTTTTCAATAAAGAGAGGCTTATATTTTGCACATATGTAACGTATAAAGCTATAACTGTCCTATTACTACTACCGATAGTGGCGATTTGAGAAGTATATTGGTGATCTAACTTTTAAACATTAAACTTAGTGTTACTAGCAAGCTGAGTTCTGGTTTATGTTCTCTGTCTTGTTTGTTTGCTTTGATTTTTGCTGTCCAATTACTTCCAATTCCATGTAGTCTAGAAATATATCAATAGTTAAGCTCTAAATTTACAATAAGTTTAAAATGATCAAAAGGAGTTGGCAGATTCAAAGGGCATAATATCAAGATAAATCTTCAATGAGTGTAAGAGTTGTGTACCCTGTCACTTTGAGACTAATGGTCAACAGCAGCAGTGCAATTCTTCATTCAATTATCTCCCCAGTTTGTCGACTTAAATCTCAACAAAAACTTAATTTGATGGAGGAACTTGTTAATTCTGTAATGTTGGCAGACACACGGAGGAAGTATCAATAATAGATGTGATAGCCGAGTGCCAAGAAGTTAATGGACAATCACTCACCCCACGGTAATGTCAAATTTCTTTTTGAAAACAATGTCCAGGTCTTCTTTTTTTCTTGTCTCTTTGTTCGGGTTTGATTTCACCAAGTCCTAAGGCTTGACAATAGATTAAGAAACGTTTGCTGTCCTTAAGATGTATGACCGAATTTTCCTTGACCTGAAGAATACCTTTGAAGCAGATAAAGTGATACATGTTAACCAATGGAGGAAGACATGGCACGTGGCTTGTGTGATAAATCAAAAGAATTGCGTAAAACAAAACATGGAACTTTTCAAAGCATTTTGTGTTTTTTTAATTTTTTATTAGACTCTTGATGACAGAAGCAGCGATTGATTGCCAAAGATTTTTTAAAAGTTTGGTTGCATTCCAAAGTTCCTACCAATGTTTAAAGAGATGTGAAAGGAGCGCTAGTACGGTGACGCCAGCACTTTGATATTTCGCTTACAACCAAGACACAACAAAAACTCCAAGAGCAGAAAACAGTTTCATTAACTATGTAAACGATTGTTGAGTCCGCCGCCATTAAAATTACGCAATCTCCCTTAAAGACAATGACATAGTTCTTAGCGTCTTCTATTACCGTTTTTCAGAATGAGTTTTAAAATCGTGTTTTAATCGTATTGAATGTGGAGTTCTTGTTGTTTTTAAATCAGAGCACAATTGGAAATACTGATGCACGATTAGATCATTTCTTATTCCAATTATTATGTCTATGACTATCTGGCCTATTGGCTTTGTGTCACTCTGTGTCCCATGAGGGTTCCAGTTTGAACCCTATGATCCTACAGAAAATTTAGACCATGAAGGAACATTGCAACATTTAAAAAATTGTATTGAAATAAATAAAATAAATGCAACAAAACATCATGTTTAGAAAAAAATATAAACAACTAAAACAGCTCTTATTTTTGATAAAATATTATCCTACACATAGTGTTATTTTATTTATTTATGTTTTACTGCAGATATTAAATCCACTCAACAACTTTGTGTGACATTAGAATTGGAAATGACTTTGTGTTGATAATATGATTAGTCTTAGTTTTTTTTTTACCGTAAAGCGCATAGTTCAGAGGTCACTGGATGTTAAGACATAGAAGAGAATGCTTTCTTTATTTCAATCAGTTCTTTATGGGGATAGTTTAAAACTACTGACTACTTTAAATTCCAAACATCATCTGTTATTTGATCACGACTATTGATCTAGTCCATGCTGATTTATAAGACAGAAAATTGTCTGCTCTTAGTCTTTTGTCCAGCACGCGCCTTGGTCTAAGTTGGCAGACGACTTGTTCTCAAACAATATAAATGATCAGGTGAGGGCAAGGAAAGAGACAGATTTAAGGATATTTGTTTTCTTGAACAATTTTTAAAAAAAGACACTTTGCTGCAAAGTATTCGTGTGACGTCCTAGTGGGTTAGACTCACGGATAAGATGTGTGTGTGTGCGCCTCATATGTTACATCTTCAAACTCCACGCCTAACCCTAACCCTAACCCTAACCCTGTCTTTGCTAACACAATTCATCTTCATTTTCTGTCATTCTTTTTATATTGTTAAGTCTTTTTAGCTCAAAGTTTATCTTAAAAGCAAGTTGTTGTCACTTTTAAATGTAAAACCATACACTACTTTTTTCTCTTCCATTCACATGGATTTGGCGCATGCAATGTTTATTATTTTAGTTTTATTACTAAGTAAGTATGCACACAGCTATAAACTATTTTAAATGTAAAAAAAAAAAACTTGTAAGGGAGGTGATTTATAACACTACTAATTTAATAGAAAAAATTGGAAACATATAAACCATATGATATGTATATGATATTCGCCCAATGTTGCAGACCTACTCCAGGAACCAGCCTACTAAGTACTCTTGTAAACTGAGACATCAATAGATTGTAGTCTCTTATAATACTAGGAAATTTTAAGCCGTAAAAACTTGCAACTTCGAATTATTTCTGGAAAATAAAAACCTAATAAGTTTAGCAACAATAGCAGTAGCAATAGAACACATATAAATTGTTAATAAGACGTTTAATAAGCTAGATTAATTGTCGAGATACAGATTTATAATTGTTAAAAATTGTTTCTTTATTTTAACCAGCTAGAAATGTATTGATTAGTCTCGAGTCAAACCCGTTTAGTTTATTCACGTAGCCTGGGATTATATTTTTTTTGTTTGGGAGGGGAAGCATGGAGGCGTTGAGATTAAAAAAAAAAAGGTTTGTGACATCGTCAACTGAATTGTTTTAAATAGCCATTGATTTAAAGGTTTGGACTTGTCATGGATTCATAGTATTTTTTTATCCTAAGGTCCATAGAGAAACGTAATTGCTCTTTGCCATTTCTAGAATTTTAAATCTAACTTAACATTGAGATGAATTGTTTCCTCGCTATTCATGCAAATGAAGTTTTTAATTGGCTGCTATGAAACAGTTCTAACGTTGTATTGTTACTCGCCCTGTGGAAATTTTCGTGCTAAATGTTATTCGCAATAATCTTCTCTTTGTTTACAATTACAGAGGGAAAGAAAATAGGTTTCAAAAATGTAATGTGTATCAATGCTCTGTACACCGGATGCACCAAAAATGCTTACTATTAAATGGATTTGTCTCCATTTTATGAAAATATCTAATAGCGTTTTCATTGAAGCTTATACGACTGGAATTAAATTCTATTAGCACATGTTCTGTACAAAATGTTGAAAGTGCAGTATCTATAGAACTGTAAATGATTGGTGCATCACTTGGCATTTGTTACATTTATATTTGTTAGTGACTTAAAAGAACAAGTTTGAAGCTCATGTTCCTAGGTTAGACGTTTGAGGTTTAAAAAAATATTCAAATGAGATTGAGGCAAAGAAAATAAATTATTGAAATGTCTAATTTCAAAAACATCCATTATTATTTTGCCTCACACCCGTTCTGTTACAAACTTTAAGCAGCGAAAAATCGAACAAATTTCATAGAAACAGCTCCGAGCACTACAGCAATGCGTTGTGGACCTACCAAGTCAGCAACATGAAAAGACGCGGTATCGATGTTGGACCTACTAAGTCAGCAACATGAAAAGGCGCGGTATCGATGTTAAATATCGACAGGGTGTTAGAGAACAAATAAAAAATGAAACTTTGGCAGAAGGCAAAAGTTACTCTGACTGGTCATCACATTATGTTGTCGTGTATGGCATCAGTAATTTGACACAGAATGGCCTTTGGCTTTCTATTGGCTCCGAGTTAGGAGACGATACTGTCTCCCTTGGTAATGTATGTAGGTGTCAAAACACGGACGCCATCAGATTTTAATAGACAATTTCAGATTTCCAGAAACGAGGAAAGAGATTCGGGAGTGAATGCTATTTTTGGAACAAGAGATAAACTAGAGATAGAAGTATTTCTCCTGCACTCAATACAATATGCAGGTATAGTTATTTGTTTCTTTAGTCGTGACATTTAGTTTTCCGTCTTAAAACACCACGTGACAAAATGAAAATGAGTAACTGATTATAATGGTTGTAACATTTGTAATTAGGGATTATTATAAACGCCTGGTTGTAACGCGATGCAGCCCTCATGTCAGACGGACAGCCAAGTTTGAGGATCAGGGGGGGAGGGGGGGGATCTTTAGAATAAACGTTAATAATAATGTACCAATACATAACATGACAAACATTTGTCAACTATTTTAAAAAAAAAAGACAACACCTTTCTTTATGCAAAGTATTTTGTTTTTCTCTTAAAAATGACTCAGTTGTTACATTAAAAAAAACGATGGAACTTTTTTTCTATCCCACCCTCTCCTTCTTCTGCCCGAGAAAGAATCCTGGTGAAGTGAATGTATATATTCAGTACACTTTATAATAATTCAACGATAAGTATATAGAACTAGACTTGGACATTAATTTATTAAACTCTTGAATCAATAAAGCCTTGCATTCCCGAAAGTGATAATCCTGTCAAAACTGATGTTTGATCTAGACCTAGCATCCTAGATCTAGATCTCTAGCCAAACTTGAATTGATTTTAATTTATTTTTTTTTTACTTCAAAAAAATGATAAGAGACAAATTAGAGTTTTCCCCCTTTCCGAGCTAGGAATTCTTTTCTCAGCGATATACATAAACTGTTACATTTCTAGAAAAGTCGTTAGAGCCGTTATTCCTCCGCCCTCCGTGAAGTTCTGACTTGAATAGAGGCATTGTAAACATATTAAAAACAAATCATTTGAAAGACATTTATATTTATTGTATTTTTCTACAGCCCTCCATGTTACATTTGTTTCGCAATCATCCCAAAAAAACTCGCACCTATTTCTTGCCTTCACAGTGTTCTATATTTCCCTACAAAGTGTGAGGTATCGAACTGCAAGACAATAAACTATTTATTTTATATCATTGATTCTTACATTTCTTACTATTACAGGCCAGATTAGACTCCAGGGATTTTCTGTTAGTTCGACAGCACGTGTTACAGACGTAGTTTAGTTCGTTGCTTTGTGCAGTGGTTTACAGCAATGTTTAGAAATTGTCACTATGTACTAGATCGAATGGTTAAGAGCTTGGCTTTCGAACCATAGGTCCTGGGTTCCAATCTCGTTGAAGACTGGGATTTTGAATTCGGAATTTTTAGGGTAGTCCATCCAACTTTAATGGGTACCTGACTTTATTTGGTGAAAGTAATGGCGGTTGGTCGTTGTGCTGGCCACATAACACCCTGCCCGTTAACCGTTGGCCAAAGAAACAGATGACCGTAACATCATCTGCCCCATAGATCGCACGGTCTGAAAGGGAAAACTTTACCTTACTATATCTAACGCTTACATATGCATTGTGCTAAATGTGTTATGTTCTAACGTAAACAAAGTCTAAATGAAACAAATTACTTTAATGGTGGATAATCCAAACCAACAAAAGAATGCAATTAGAATAATGTAGTTATTTTTTTTAGGTTATATTTTACAAAAATTCAAGATTTCTAGATGATATGTCTGCCTTTTTTTAAACCCTTTTACAAAGCTTATATCAACTCACTTTGTCTGTCTTTCTGTCTGTCTGTCTGGTAAAAAGTTTGCACACGTTATTTCTTCGACACCCAATCTAGGATCAAGCTGTAATTTCACACAATTATTTCTTTTACCTGACATCACAAGCATCAATAAAAAAAATAAAAAATATACAAAATTATGAGTATTATAGTTATAGACAATAGAAGATTGTTAACTATTGGTAATTAATTATTTTATTTTATCTTGAACAAGTGAAAGAAATTGTACTTGACTGAAGTGGTGATATAAGTTGAATTAGTCCCATTATAGGTCTCCGCTTTAAAGTAAGTTTGAACCAAAACAATAGATAACTGTACAATCTTCTATTTCCATAAGCTCCTTAATAGCAGAGTGGTTAGACCGGCTTGAAAAGACTTGAGCCATGAGTTCGAACTCAGGTCGTTCCCCCTTTTTTGGTGTTTTTCATAAATGCAAAAAAAAAAGAGATTTCGGTAAAAAAAAATTACTTCGTATAAGTTTGGTATTTTTTAAAAGTATTTTTTTCTGTTTTTCTTGTTTTACAAAGTTTTTATCAACTCACTCTGTCTGTCTGTGTGATACAAATCTTGAACAAGTTATTTATTTCACAGCCCTTTTGATACCAAGAAAGCTAGATCTCTTGTTTGATATAGAAAAAAGGAAGTACTTTCTACTTTCTTGAGTGATATAGTTGTAAATGCGAATTTATTACCTTTAGAAATGATTTTTTTTTTAAATATTTGCTTGTTTTCTTACAAACCCTGCTGACTTGCTGTCATATAACGGAGATATGACAAAAGTTCTCAAATTAATGAAGTATTTGTTTCTCTAGAAACAGAAACATGTTTTTACTATTTACTTTGATTCAGTGTGAAGTTCTATCACGTCACAATGATGACGCCTATGGAATTGCATACTGCTGGTATTTCAATGAACTCTAGAAATAATTAGCAAGAAAATGGAGATGTGATCATCTATGTGTGTTTGTGGCTAAGAGAAGGTGTTTTAGCGTGGGTGGGTGAAAGTAGTATCGTATGCATCTTAACAACTTCAGACAAAGTAATCAAATATGTTTTTGATACTGAAATCAATATTTCCAAAATGTTTTTTATTTACTAAATAAACGTATTTAGTTTTGCAAGCATTATTATAAGTTGCCCATAATCTTTAAATAGAGATCTATATGTTATTTATAGAATTTATATTTTTGTTTGAAAATCGCGATACTCGCAGAGATTTCAAATAAGAGAAACAATGATGTAATTGTTGTATCGATACTCACTTTCGTGGCCACAAAACATCGGAAACAGATATTGGTAGAATGTGGAAACAAAAAAAAAGAGCGAGGAAGCAAAGATGGAAAAGGAAACTTGAAAGAGAATTAATGAGGGGGTCCGGTTTCTTTCAACGTTAGATAGGCGCCTTTTTTTTCAGCCCCTACCCTCACCCCTGGCGTTTTACTGTGGCAAGCAGTGCCATTATTTTCTAAGCCATCATAATTGCAGGGTCTGTACGGGGCCGAGCTCTCCAATAAGATGCTCTTTTTTTTCCTTCTTTCCCACCCAAAAGTCGTCTGCTGGCTACACAACTAGAAGGGATTTCTTAGGGATTCACCCTCGATCAAAGTAAAGTAGGTCAATAACATGGGCGATACCATTACCCCAGAACAAGATGGGTTACGTGGAACGCTGTAAAGGATTGTGGATACTGGAAAGCTATGAACGTACACCGGAAGTCGATCAGCAGATAACTGTGATTAAGATAAAGGAAAGACAACATAGTGATGAGTCTCAAAGATTAGAAAGACCTCAAAACTATTGCTGTGTAGACTGTAGATGTTTCTGACTAGAGTGTTTTTTCTATATTCCCGTGTGTAGTCTATTACGATGCATTCAAGGGCATGTTGATAAACATTTTAATATTTGTCTGGTTACAAAAATAAACATATTGCGTTGTCCGAAATGTTTCAGAATGACCTATCACAATACTAAGCTAATATTGGCTCGAAAAGAATAGTATTTTACATATCTTTCCTTTTATTTTTTATGTCAATTCTTTTCCATTAATTAAGTTTTGAGTAACACAATTTGAAATGGACTCAAAGGCCAAACTTTAGCAAGAATTAGCTATCTTTTTATAATATAGTTAAGCTCACAGGGAATGTTTTTTAATCATGAAAAGGTCAAATGAATGTTTAAAATAAATCTAAAAATAATTCCTAAGCACTAGCCATTTGTAATAAATTTTAAAATAACACAAAAAGACAAGAAACAATTATTTAAAGATTTGATTTTTTGAATTAATCTCAAGTTTCATTTTCAAATTTGTTATAACCCCCAAAAAAAAAATCAGAAAGAAACAAAAGAATAAAAGTAAACTGTGATTAAAATAAAGATCCTTATTCCATAGGAGTTAAAAAAATAAAGTTCTTTTTCAGACCATGCGACTTATATAACAGATGATGTAAAGGTAATCTCTTTCTATGGCCCACAGTTAACGAGGGTGTCATGTGACCAGCACAACAACCAACCTCTTTTACTTTTACTCAACTAATGTCAGGTAAGCTGGGTGGACTCAGAGGCGCCTTAGAGATCCCGAAATTAAAAATACCAGTCTTTTACAGGATTCGAACTCCGGTCCGGAATCCAATCGCTTTACCACTCAGCCATCGCGCATCCCTAATTTATAAGCTAACCAAATAAAAATTGCATAAGTACAGCTTCTTCCCTAATTCTATTTAAGAATGTAACGGGTTGCCTGAATCAGCT
The DNA here is from genome assembly GCA_030265305.1 of Biomphalaria pfeifferi. Classification (NCBI taxonomy): domain Eukaryota; kingdom Metazoa; phylum Mollusca; class Gastropoda; family Planorbidae; genus Biomphalaria; species Biomphalaria pfeifferi. The sequence continues at coordinate 1,481,406 of JASAOG010000043.1, read as the reverse complement.
AGGAAAACCCATGAGCAGAGTTTAAGTCTCTAAATAGCATAGTTCGTTCTACATTTTGTACTCGTTTGAAAACAAATGGGGGAAATAAACAAATAACACGAAACAGATACATAATCATGTTCCTTCTAATTTCTACTGCTCACTATGAGAAAAAATGTTCAAGAACGACTATTTATTTAGTCAACTCTTTACTGAATACAGAGAAACAGTGGAGTCGAGTGTGACTATTCCCGCCCAGCCGTGTTTAAGACGAAACCCAAATTTAATTTTGAGACGATTATATTTTGAAATATTATTACGTTTATTTAGAGTTTTCACTCTGTGGCCAATGGAATAGTTATGTTTTCACAAAGATATACATAAAGTGACAAATTTTTAAGAAAATTTTAGGAAATTTTTACGAAATACCCGTTTAGTGTCCAGGTTCCACCCAGTTCCAGTTTTCATTGCAAGTTTTCAATTGTAAACATAGTTTTGAAAACGTGTGCTTTGTATTCATAATGATGACAAGACTAAACACCAGACCATATGTTCCACAGACACAATTGTACCTCACGGTACATAGATTTATTGCTAGTGCCTGGACATTAATTTGGTTTGACGTAAGTAACGTCTGTACTATACAAGATAAGATATGATTAGTAAACATAGATCTACAATGCAGTTTAAACTTTGCACAATTGTTCATTGTCGATGATAACGCATGAATAAAAAAAAATAAACAATTAGTTAATTAAAAAGGGGTAATTAATTCATTTTTTAAAATGTAGAATAAGGGAAACAATTCTTGCAGTATTACAAATTGCAGCAATTCAGCAGTTCTTTCCCTTATATAAGCTTTGTTTTCTAAAAATGAGTTTTTTACTCTTTTTTTTTTCGTTAGTAATGTGGAAATGTCGATTTCAGTTTTTACTTCATTTTACTTACCTAGACTTACTTACTTAGGCTTAGGTCCTCCCGCGCCGTTCGGCGCATTGGGCGACAAGCTGTCTCCATAAAGATCTGTCATTGGCAATGTCTGAAGCCTCCTCCCACCTGGTGTCCACTGTTCTGAGTTCCTCCATGAAGGTGTGTCGCCAAGTAATACGAGGGCGTCCCTGTTTGCGCTTTCCTCGTATTGGCTTCCATGTTATCGCAACTCTTGGTATGCGTAGTTCATTTTGTCGTAGAACATATCCCACAAACCTCATGCGACGCTCTGTCACAACCTCACAAAGTGTTCAACTCCCAGTTTGGCATAGGATTTCCTTGTTTGAGACTCGATCTGTGTAACTGACTCCCAAAATCCGTCTCAGCCATTTTTGTTGAGCCACATTTAGTCTTTTCTCAATTTTGACAGATGTCTTCCACGTCTCACATGCATATGTAGCAGTTGGAATGACGATTGTGTTGAGAAGGTGTATTTTTGTCTCGAGTCCAATGGCTTGGCTAGTCCAAATAGGCTGCAGCCTTTGGAAAATGCTCCCTGCCTTTCCTATTCGGCACGCTACATCATGGTAAGCATCTCCATCATTTGTTAGGATGCTGCCAAGGTACGTGAACTTCATTTTATTACACATCAATAATAAATGTATCTGAACAAAGATACTTTCTTCCTGAACATGTGGATACGTGTACATGTGTATATAGCCACACAGTTTTACTGCAAGACTATAAACATTTTTTTTTGGGTCCGAGAAGAAAACTATTTTTTGTTTCCAAAACGACACCAGATTATTTTCAACTAAAAGTGTCTGGTTTTTAATCCAAAGGTGAAATGATTTTCCCGATACAAGAAGCTTTTCTTTAGAATAACTAAGTGCAAGGACTGGCTGCAATATGCGCTGGTGTCGATCTGTGAGCTTCCAAGCATTTTATTTTAGCTCCAAAAACAATTTCTATACTTTTTTTATTCATTTCTTCTTTGTCCAAAATCATTGTCTAATGAATATTTGAAAAGCTTGAGTCTATATTTCCGTAGAGTTACCCTGTAACGCACTAGCAGAAAAACAGTTATACATACACACAAACACACACATACAAACGTACACCAGTCGGGCGGTTGACGTGAAGGGAAGCCAGTGTATCCTTTGAGTTGCAACTTTTGTTTTGGAGTTGCCTACATCTAATGAGCTTACTTCAAATAAACATTTACACTTGGTATTGTAATGACTCAATAGTAAGACACGTAGAAGTTGGGTTTAATTGGGTATTTCCTGAGTGACGCGACAGTACATTAAAGAGACGCTTGTAATGAATGTTGACGACGTGGACTGTGTCCTTCTGTATATAATTAAGTTTTGTGTTCAAAATGGCCCAATTAATTTAGTCTGTACTATTGTTCTGTTGTTTGATTTGGACATTTAACTACTCGCGGATAGCAATTCGAGTAAACAGTATGTCCAACAATTAATCCACTCAACTAGATGACCATTTTTATACTTTGTTTTTTGTTAGTAACGTGGAAATGTCGATTTCAATTTTTACTTCATTTTATTTCAAATCAATAATAAATGTATCTGTACAAAGTTACTATCTTTCTGAAGATGTGGATACGTGTACATGTGTATATGGCCACACTTTTTACTGTAAGACTACAACTATTACAAACAGACACCACAATTTTTTGGACATTTAAGGACTCGCGGATAACATTTCGAGTTTGTTCAACCATATATCCACTCAACTAGATTACCACACATACCAACAACTGTAACAGAATGTAGCAAGAGGATATCAGGGGTTTAAATTTTAAGCATAACGAATACAGCCGAGAATTGTTATTTCAATGAAGGTCTACGGAGAAAATGTGTGTTTTGTTTTCTAAGTTTCTACTTTCCCAAACATAATTTTCAAAGTTAAAAAAAACAAAAAAAGATAAACGTCGCCGCTATTAATTTCTCTTCAATTGAAGAAAAAATTTGCTGGACTTGGTCTCTCCAAGTATTTATGTTTATTTCTTTTCATTTAATTCAAACATTTTTGTTAGAGATTATGAATAAATAAATAGAATGAGATTGTTCTAGTATGCCTTGACTTTAGCCCAAAACATGTGTTAGCCCTCTCTCTTTCTCTCTCTCTCCTCTCACGTAACACCAATTCTGCTCAGTTAAATCCTCTGACCTAAACGCCTACTTACTGAACTCATTTACACAGCGGTTCAAAAAAAAAGTTCCATTACAACTTCATTTTAAGTTCATTACCTGCTTTGAACAAAAAAAAAAAAAAAGGATATTGAACATGACATTTAATTAACAAATAAAAAATGTGTTTTGTGTTGGTGCCTTTCGCCTTTTTTTTTTCCTTATTTTTTTTAAAGAGCCTTTTAAATTCGTTTCCAAATTACCTTCTTGTAATAGAAAGTAACATAACAATATGTTTGTCTGTGTGTGTGTGCGCGCGTGCGTGCGTGCGTGTGTGTGTGTGTGATATAGGTTATTCAAATCTCTTTTATTTCAACTGATGCTGATTTTTTTTAAGTTCTTTAATTTTTTTCAGCACTTGACTGTTCTGCCCAGCATTTGACAAATCTCTTCAGCACTTAACATTTCTCTCCAGCACTTGACTAATCTAGTCGTCATTTTTTTAGCACTTGACTGTTCTGTCCAGAACTTGACTGTTCTCTCCAGCACTTAACTTTTCTCCCGACACTTGACTGTTCTGTGCAGAATTTGAGTAATCTAGTCTTTTACGGTTCTTTCAAATCAACCTAAGCGTTTCGCGAAACTAAAGCTTACTTTCCTCATTGTTTCATCTCTTTACTCTGAGTAATGTTTTATCAACAAACAAATAAATAGAATGAGACAATTCCAATACCAATGCCTAGGCGCTAGACAATACATGAGTTCTCTCTCTCTCTCTTTCTCTCTCTCTCACTTGCTATTATTTCTTCTTTCGGTGTTCATTTAAGTCTACTCAAGTCGGTCTCAAGTTATCACACTGCTGTTCATTTGAACCGCCCTTCGTAAAGTAAGTAACAGGTGCACACAAACCAGGACATCACTTGTGTCGTCTCCCGCTCATTGTCACTGGATCCGCCACCAGAAATAAAACACTGGCAACAAATTGTCTTCAAATTGATGGTAATGTGCTGATCGCTGATGTCACGCCCGGAAGTGCCCGAGTCCCTAAAGAGTACACTCTCACATACACAAGAGTTAAATAAATGGATTAAATTCGCGCGCTTGCACCCTGTTCCCTAAGACCTTCTTTTTCCCCCTCCCAATCTCTTCCACACTGACCGCGCTCTGCCTGGCTTTTCTAATAATTCACTGTTTTACGACTTGTCAATAGAGCCTTCCCCCCTCCTCCCCATGCACCCAGGAAGGCGATCATTTCGGGTATTCCCGTACGTCTTGCGCTATAAATAATATAATCTGATCGGTATTTACCGTTTTCAGCCACTTTTTGTTTCAGTGGCTTGACGCAAATTATTCATGTCTGAAGATGAAGCTGGTAATAGTATTTTTCTTGGACTCGGGAGACAAGCCTTCTTGTGGTTTTATTACTGTCTAGGTATTCCCCCGCATCTCACCTCCCTCCACGGCTTCTAGACTCAACACATTTCAGGGGCGACAAGTCTTTATGATCTTGCCATATAGTGCTGACCAAGGGCCCACAAACTTAACAGCATTACTTCCCTTTAACTGGGCTTCATTCCACAAGAGAAAGCAGTGGAAGAATTGGGTCGCTGTGTTTGTTTGTTGGTTTGGTTTAAATAAAATGTCGGAGGCTAGAAAATAATTTAACCAGAAGCAAAAGTTTCTATCGTATAGATCATGCAAGATAATTTAGATAGACCGCAAGAGAGATAGAGAGGGGGAGAGAGACAGAACACGAGAAATAGAGAAAGAGAATGATAAAAGAAGAAGCTGGGCGGCATTACGGCAGTGAAAACTGTGCGCTTGCCCAGGGCCTCTTCCCCAGGGAGAACTTTTTTTTAGTGGGGGGGGGGGGGGGGGGGGGGGGGAGTTCTATGGATATTATTTACTATAGAATATTTACAACATCTTTATTCAAAACTTGGTGTTTACACCAGTAGAGAAAAGCTTCTATAAATAGAGTTAAACATGAAAATACACAAGGATGTTCTATAGACTTCAAAAGAGAAGATATTTATGTCGAGCACGTTTCATCTGTTAATCCATTCATGGATGTTAATCAGCGACTTAAACTCTGCTAAGTAATTTAAAAGGAGAAAAAAAAATCGTTTTAGAGTTAGAAACTCTTCAGAACGTTATACCTGTATAACTACTTATATTACATATATAGATATATATCACAGATTTACATTGTTAATCACATATCATGCTGTTTACAAGTTTCTTGTGCTAGTTTCAAAAGGTTTACTTTAGGTCTGTCTCTCTTTCGCTAGCGTCCTCAACATTTTACTATATGAATCTTCCAGTAAAGGATTAGCTTACAATCTTCTAGTAGAGAGACCTAATGGTTTACCTTACAATCTTCTAGTAGAGACCTAAAGGTTCAGCTTACAATCTCCCAGTAGAGAGACCTAAAGGTTTAGCTTACAATCTCCCAGTAGAGAGACCTAAAGATTTACCTTACAATCTTCCAGTAGAGACCTAAAGGTTTAGCTTACAATCTCCCTGTAGAGAGACCTAAAGGTTTACCTTACAATCTTCCAGTAGAGAGACCTAAAGGTTTACCTTATAATCTTCCAGTAGAGAGACCTAAAGGTTTACCTTATAATCTTCCAGTAGAGACCTAAGGTTTAGCTTACAATCTTCTAGTAGAGAGAGCTAAAGGTTTAGCTTATAATCTTCAAGTAGAGATCTAAAGGTTTAGCTTACAATCTTACAGTGACATGCTTAGATTTAACATTAGACTTCTTATGATGCTTGTAATTTGGTAGTTCATAAATAGAATTGCTGGAGGAAACATTGAAATAAAAAGAAAATATATTTTAGTGAAATTAACAATTTTATCTCTGACTTTTTTGAAGTTAACTTTGTAGATCAAATCTTGTGATACTGTTAAGTTTTGTACGCAAAAACTGTAGAAATCCTGTATATCACGTGATATGTTTCACATCTAAGCCCAGTTCTACATTAAGCTAATCAAGGAAATATTATTCGAGTCCGAAGATTAATAAGGAGTACCGTATTTCAAGCGGCCACGCAGTCCCAGCTGCGACCTACATATTTTGTCACATCCAGCCATCAGACTGATTGATTTGTGATCCTTGAGATACGTTATTTATTGCAGAGAGAACATTCAATCTACTCCCCCCTTTCTCTTTCCCTTCTGAGTTTCTCATCGGGATCGAAATACCGCGCTTAGTTGGACTGGCTGTTGACTTATAGGTTTGGACGCCTTTTAGATTTTTAACAGAAGATTATTACGTACTAGTCCAAAGTTACTGCTGGAAGACAGGGTTCGAACTCGGACCATGGGAACAGTTCAATTGGCATAGCAAAAGTATTATTTCTGTTTGTTTAAACCTTTTGATCCGCTCTCGTCCTCTCATTTCAATAAGAATCAGACGTTATGCTATTACTTCCGGGTCATCCACTTATCCCCCATGTCAGATTTGATTATTGCAACGTAGCCCATAATAAAATTATCCAGAATGCCACGGCCGAACTAATTTTATCATTTCATGAAATATTGCAAATAGGTAAGTAATGAAGTTTGGCGAGTTGTTTTTTTTTGTTTTTTTTTTACTAGCTAAGCCTAAATTTTATATTATGAACATTCAAATCTAAAGACTGTCGATTCCCTATCCTGCACATGTAGAGACAAGTCCGTGATTTAATGTACAGCAAGTAACGAGGACAGAGAATACCAAGAATGAAAATAATGTAACAGCCTCTATATTGGCAACATAGTTTATGATAGTATTAGACTAAGATGTACTTGTGCTAAATGTTGTTGTTGTTTTTTTTACATATAGCAATTGTTATTGGAAAAAAAAATGCTTGACATAGTTACCTGTGATAACTGTTGGATAAATAACATTTAGAATCAGTTGTATTATCGCAGTTTAGAAGAATACAGATTTAGTTCCAGTTTACAGTCGACGTAAAGACAATTTATATAAACCCTCGGCGGACAACGGCTTTGTCTGCATCATAAGTGACAAAAAAAAGCAGATCGCAACTTTCCTGGTCTCATGAAATGTTGCATTAATACCTATTCGTCGGAGTCGAAGACAATGCCTTAAATGTAGTATATTGGTTTAAACTTGAGACAATGCTAAAACTATAGAACGACATCCGAGCAAGATAATGCTAAGAATAATTCTCAGCAGGTTCAAGAAAAAAGCTGAGGTGGTTCTTTCCGATGAACAGACGAGCTTCAGGGCATAAATACTTTTACTAATCAAAACTCTGGCTGGCAAAAAGGAAGAGCTCCTCAATACTGGGAAGAGACGAAAGCTGGCCTGGTTTGGTCATACTGTAAGAGCATGACTCACTGTCAAAAGTCATTCTTCAAGGTACACTGGAGGGAGGACGAAGAAAGGGTCCTCCAAAAAATGGACCGGCTTACTCTTGATATCCTGCTAAGAATAGCAGCTGACCGGGAAAATTGAAGGGATTGGGTTACGGGAACTGTCACATCAACCCTACGACGAAAGTCAAGCGACAGATGATAATCCCTGATTATGCATAGCTTATGATATGTGACAAGATCATATGGAAATCTTCTGATGGAAATCTGATTATTATATCGTGCACTGACTGGTGTGATGTATATTAAACTTTGAGTCGGTAAAGATTTTTTTTATTAGAATCTTGAGATTGATGAAGTTGCATTGACAAAAAAACTGATGATGAAAGCCTTATTTAAGAAGAAAGCCTAATTTGTCAGGATTATGTGAAGTCAACAAGACAAAATGAGAGAACGGGTTTAGCATTTCTCAAAATGTTAGGGTTTTGTTTGGTGACAGCAGAAGGGAATGTAATGAAATGTCATAATCTTCAGGGGCAGATCGAATGATAAACACAGCTTTGTCTCTTTCGGAGCAGACTTGGTGGACATTTTTCCCATCACGTATCCAATGGGTCAGGAAATTGTTATGAATATGTCATCTCAATAATCAATTTGTCTAAGCAGACACACTCATACACAAGGGACACTCACGGGCAAGTATGCAAACCTTAATTTGACAAACGTCTTGAATTTTAAAAAAAAAAAGAAAAGAAAACATGGTTTAGCAAAGTTTATTCAACAGTTAGTTGATGGCTAGTTAACATTGTATGCTAAGCTGGGATGCTGGAGCAGTCTCTATTCTTGTGGTAATGCAGTTGTCTAAGCTGTAGATTCTAGAGATGTGAACTGAGAGAATTAGAGCCCAGGGGATAGTATGGAACAACTTTCTATCTACATTTTATTTTATTGTATGATCTTTTAGCTCATAAAAATATAGAAATTCTCGGAACTTTATGTTTAGAATTCAATATATGAATGTGAAATAACCATCTTTTTAGTTCTATACTTGCCACTCTTTTCCATTCCTCTCTTTTTTTCTTTCCTAACTCTCTCTTTTCCTTTCTCTCACTCTTTTTTTATCCTCTTTTAAAACATGTTCTTCTAAGAATTGTATACATTATTGAGTAGAAACTCAGCCGAGGAGACAAGGACAAACACTTTCAACGCTCCGTTGTCTTGAATCAGTTTGTATCTTTGGAACACTTTGGTGTCTTATATTTACAGACGTGATTTACATCTAACTGTTTCACCTAATTGAAACATCATGAGATTGTGGTTCTACCAATGATGCAGGACCTACATCTCCCAGGTGAGCTGTTCGCCTCATCGTGGCACCTGGGTGGAAACGGCTACTTCAGGGGGTAGCTAGGCGAAACGAATGGCAAAACATAACCCCCGTGGGGATGCCCACGGGTAGACGAGAGTCAACCCCTTGCACGGGCGGGGTTGTAAAAAAGTCCCCACAAAACTGTCACACATCCATGCGCCGTTCCTCAAAGGACCGTTACATAAATGGCGGGTCCCCACGGTTAGCTTGGTATAGTGAAGGAAAATGAGGGGGGCCCCGGTGTCCTCGGCCTTCGGCCATGAGTCGGGGGCCAAAGACATTGGAAACAGCAATGCTTTACATAGGCATTGACTCGGATCGCTCTCAAACAGAACTGTGTGTTCACACAGGTTTTTTTTTTTTTTTACTGTTCAGGCTGGACGACCTAACAGGTTTTTTTTCAAACTTTGAGCTCGAAGAGCCTTCGGCTCAGCTCAGACGACAATCAAACGGACCTACATCTAACTGTTTCACCTAAATGAAACATCATGAGATTGTGGATCTACCCAATGATGCAGGATCTACATCTGTTTCACCTAAATGCCACATCATGAGATTGTGGTTCTACCCAATGATGCAGTTTTCATGTGCCCTATCCCCCACCCCCCACCCCCAAATAGATCCATAATTACTGAGACTGCACATATAAGTTGACTTTGAAGGGTTTCTAGTTGTCTACATATAATGTCCTAGTAAATATCGAAACAGTTATTTCAATCCAGTTGTAGCTACTGCTTATATTAATTTAAACGTACGGGTGACCTTTTATATAATACAATCCTACACCGGACATATTAAAATAATGCGTCAATTTTAATTCTCTTTCAATCTAAGTGTCTGGTTCCGCTCACATGACATCTTCTTATGCAAATAATCTTTAAAATCCTTTCAGTCGACTACTTGACCTAATTTTCTATCACGTGTATCAAATCCTCGATTCCATTTTATAAACAAATAAAGTTCTTTATAAAGTTTATCTAATGAGACATCTGTTTACAGAGACATTCCACACTGAGGACTTTCCCACTAATAGTTAGTCACAGTAATAGGCGCTTTGTTTAGGTTTGGATTTTTTTGTTTTTGAATTTCCATTTAAATGTAATAAAAGAAAATAAAAAGAGAAAGCAATACAAAGAGATGTGAAGGAGATGTAATGGATTCTAAAGTAAAATCTCAGAAAACGAAAATTTTTTCTTTTACAAAGTCTCGTGTTTGCATTTGACTCTTGTGTTTAGAAGGCAATTAGTTTTAATTAAAACCTTTGCTACTTCTCTATTAATTCGTCTTTCCCGAAGAGTTATTTTTCTTTCATTCAGACATAACGAATCCCTCTTGTACCCCACATGTCTTTCGTAATTTTATAGCCGTAATTTCTCTCCAAACGGCTTGATAAGCAAGAGAAGATAACTCCAATAACTCCAATAGAATCAGCTTTAAACACCGGGGGAGGAAACGAGAAATCAAAGCCCTGGGAACTCACAAATTGTGCTCTATCAAACCCCTGCTTCGTTTCTGGATATACGTTTAGTTTCGAACATGGCCATATCATAAATGTTAAGTTACATCTCAGCAAACATTTTTAACCATTCTTGAAGTCTCGTCTAGAAATTCGTGTCTGATGACTCCTACTAATTAGGCTTATGGCTTATGGTAAACATCTTTTCCACCCTTGTCTTTTTATTAAGACTTCATCCTACTATCCTATCAATGAGGTTAATAAAGTATAAATTAGTCTGGACATAATGAGATAATTGTATTTAGGTGAAAGCTTCAGTCTAGCTGCAGTGATCCCCAACCTAGTCTATCCCATACACTGTTCTAAACAAATACAAATGCTCCGTAGAGCTTCAGTCTAGCTGCAGTGATCCCCAACCTAGTCTAGCCAAAACTCTGTTCTAAACAAATATAAATGCTCCGTAGAGCTCAAGCTATATGGAGAGAAATACACGGCCACGGTAGATCATCGCGACAAAACTATACCTTTCAAAATGTAACAGTTAATCGAGCGATGCAAATTTTAAAAGGTTAACGAAGGTGTTATGTAACCAACACAATGACTAACTGTCTTTCACTCACCAATAAAATATCTGGCGTCCATTATAGCTGAGAATTCTAAAAAATCTTTCAGTCTCGGGTTCAAAATGTCAGACTATATCGGTTTATCAAATTGAGTTTCTTGGTTCGCTTGCTCGTTTGTTTACGATTCAGCTTTTTACAAAGCTTCCATCAACTCATTCTGTCTGTATGGTAAAAAGTGTGTACACGTTATTTCCGATTTCCAATTTCGGACCAAGTTGAAATTTTGCACGACTATTTTTTTTACCTGACAATGCAAGAATATTTTTTTTAAATAATAAGTAAACTATTGGTAATTACTTATTGTGTTTAGTATTGAACAAGGGAAAGAAAATGTACTTGACTGATGTGGTGGCATAAGATAAATTGGCCCCCTTTATACTTAGTAGGTTGCCACTTTAAAGTTTGAGGCTAACAATAGATAGCTATAAAACCTTTTAATTTCATAAGCGAGTCGCTTGGCATAGTGGTTAGTGTGTTGGCTTGAGGAGGCCTGAGCCCTCGATTTCGAATCCAGTTCTTTTGGATCATTGAGGCTATAGGGTAACTGGAGAAGATTTCTTTGCTGCCTTTACTTTAGAGAAAGTAACTTATCTCGAGTCGGGATTCGAACTAGAACCCCTTTGATAATGTATCAATTAAGTCTTCTTATTTCCCGGCTCTGAATTTGTTCGATAGTCATATTTCTTTGTTGTTTTTTTTTTTTTTGGTTTTTGTTTTTTCAGCGTTACAGTTGACCATCAAGAGGAGATAATGATTTGTCTGCGTATTTATCGATAAGTGAACCTAACTGATGTTTGATGTTATCATGACCAGATCACCTCTACGACAAGGATGTGACTGGAGCTAGTGGTAGAACTAAAAGTAGGAAGATAAAAAGGTGAGAAAAAGAAGGGATGGCGTTTTGCCACAGATCTCAAATGTTTGACCAGTCTCTGGGAAGCGGTCAGTCCAAACGTTGCCCTAAGTTGTCACGGTACAAGTTATTAAGCCTAGCCTTGACCATCTTAGCTTTCTGCGTCTTCACCCTGGTGAGCGTCAGCGGTCCTCAAACTATAAAGACAATCACGAGAATTAGTGTGTTTGTGAACATAGAGGGTGCTGCGTTAAAGGGAGTGAAAACCAATGCAGACAAAAGAGTGACGACATCACAAGGTAATTAAGCACAATTAATTTCATTATAATAATAGGATATAATGGTGATGCTTATTTCCTTGTTATAGATTTTTCATGTTCTGTTCGTTGTTTTTTTTTGTTTGTTTAATGACATGCTAGAGTCTAGACTAACAATAAAATGTAAGCGGACATTGGATCCATTCTAGCCCAGGAAGCCAGGTGAGAACATTTATAGTGACACATATTATATCTTATGGAATAATTAGTTAGATGTAAACAAAAATCAAAACCTTTTCGCAAAAAGAAAAAAAAAAAATTAAAAAATGAAAGATTCATAAGAGAAAGATAATTTAGTGACTTAGTTTAGTTTATAGATTATGTTAGTTTTGTAAATAAATATATTGTTCATTGTATTTGGCGACGTCTAATGTAGTGACGTAGTCAGTCAGACGAACGACGTGGCAGAATACGGGAACATGAAGGAGAACAAGATGGTTGGGGCTTAGAGACAGAAGGATATTGATAAAGACTGCTAAGTAAACGACGGATAGTGAGACAAGATGATCCTCCCCATCTGTAAATAAATATCAGTTGAATTTAATTAATTGTGATGTCTCTTGGCTATGTTCGAACTCGCGTTATAATAAGTAAAGTAGTGTTAGAGTTCAACATCCAAGCCAGGACAATAATGATTGAAACCTTTGACCCGACACCTGCATGCCACATACCGGATGAACTATTTTCTTGTAGACTTAAAAAGTAATCCTGTTAATCTAGACTAGACAGTCATTTTTGTTGTAGTTTTAGCAGGAGTGGTTGGGATGAGCTCCATGTATGGTGCTAGTTCTAATGAAGTGTCTAAGTGTCAGAGTTGTCTACTGTCAACCAAAGAGCTGCATTTCTTGTCTAAGACTTGAGGAATGATATTGCAATCAACAAGTTAAATGTAAAGAATACTTTGAAACAACTTTGCTTCAATTGCTTTGAATTAATCATGTAATTAATTTTGAATGATCCGAGAATGGGAAGTGGGAGCAATAACGATTAAAAATATTTGGACCCGACAGACAGACAGACAGACACAGTGAGTTGATATTAGTGGAGGTAAAAATGAAGAAATAATAGAATATTATAAATATGCTTTAACTTAAAAAAAAATGGAGGGTATGTCTGGTGCCAGTTTTTTTTTTCTTTTTAAAAAATTAAATATACTACTTAGGAATGTTTTAATGCTTTTTAAACCCTGTTAGAATTTTTATGCTTTGGCTCCCTTTTCAACAACAAAAAATATATTGATTACGACTAAATGATTAACTAATTGGTTAATGTTTCAATTTATATGTTGCCATCGACAATAAATTAAATTCAACTTGATCCGAGATTGGAAATGCAAAAATGGAAGGCAAAATATATATAATATATATATAATAATAGCCCTAATATACGTCACACTAACTCTTTCGCTCACTAACTCTCTACGCTCACTAACTCTCTACGCTTCCATTGAAATCAGAGATAAGAATGGATAAAGAAGGTTGACAGATCTTGTGTAGTGCCCCAACGGTCCAAAGAATAGGTAAAAGTGAATGTAAATTTAGATGTGAACCTAGCTTAACTAGTTCCCCTTTTAGACCTTGTGGCAGATGATGTAAGTCCATCTGTTTTTGTGGCCTACGGTTAACGAGGGTGTCATGTAGCCAGCACAACGACCCACTTTTCCCCAACTAATGTCAAGTACCCATTAGAGCTGAGTGGACTCAGAGGCTCCCAAAGATTCCAAAGTTGAAAATCCCAGTCTTCACCAGGATTCGAACCCAGGACCCCTGGTTCGGAAGCCATGCGCTTTACCGCTCAGCCACCGCGACTCCCCTGGACTATCTGATGTCCTATAATTGATCTAATTGTTTTGAAAAGGTTCAATCTCTTATTAAAAAAAAATTATTATAAAAGACCTGTGGAGGTATGTGTATAAAACATAACTAGGCAAATGAAGTTTACAAGATTACTACTCGTTTTAAATTAGGTCTATTTTATGATGCATGCTAATAAGCTTTTTCTCTTTAAAAAAAACTGCTTGCATAACTGATTTTAAAAATTAGATTTTCCGCTTTCAGAAAAAAAAAAGTAGCCGTTGCATCAGAACTTTGAATGGTCTAAAATATTGTGATGTCGGATTTTCAATATCTTTTCTAGTTTACGAGATTTAAACGGAACGGACGGACAGACATTTCGCACAAAACTAATAGCGTCTTTTCCCCATTTGGGGGCCGCTAAGAAGAATATTGTTGGAAAAGGTAGAACTAAATTTCTGATACTATTTATAGATCTATGTATAGTTTAAAAGTAGAGAGTAGTAAATAGTTCAGGTTGGCTTTTTTTTCCCCCCTTTATGTTGTGTGTTTAAGTAAAGGCTTTAAAGAAAATAATTTAAAAAATGAACAAACTTATAAAGCTTTAACCCTTGAGGCTTCAGTGTATCAAGCACACAAAACAATTTTCTTGGCTATTCAAGTGAAAATTGGAAACAAATCGTTCTTGACGGTCTATCCCAAAGTAAAAAGGTGGTCCCGTTAAAAGTGGCTGAAATCTAAAGGACCCCAACACAACTACAACACAGCTACAGCCATAATACGTCCTCCTACTAAAAACGAGACTCTAGCGACCCACTACCAATTTTACGTAATTGCAAGTAATGTATATGGATATGAGAATATAAAATTCATTATGTCTCTTACAAGCATGAAAGGTTTTATAATAATAATAATCTTTATTGTTTGTATGGAAATTTCTCTTACAATTTGTGCATTATACCAAACACAAAACATTATAACTATAAGAAACCAAAGTGTACATTCACACCAGACTCACTCATAATTTACATGTGACAAAGTGTATACCAGATTATTCTTATTTAATGATATGATTGCCAGGGGAACAAATGAGTGTTTGTATCTGTTTGTCTTTGCTTGTTTTAGCTGGGATTTATTAGAGAAAAAAATGTAGTTGAAAAGTATAGAAGTCTACGCTGCATGTAAAACCACATCGTTTTAATTTGTACTTTTATGGTAATAGGAAATCGATTATAGATAATAAGACTAATGCTATTTTAAATAATGAAATTACAATTTCACTAAATTTGAGATTTAAGTCTAAACATATAGATCTATTCACCAATCCCCAATGATCTCACAGTTTGTTCAGTTTTTAATGTAGAAATATATTTCTGAGAGTTAATTTTTTTAAAAATTAATAACTCGGGGAAATTTTAAAATATTATCAAGTACAAGGGTCACAAGAAATTTTTAAAAAACCCAGTGAAGTCATGATGTTCTACTCTCCCCTTTCAAGAGCAACAAGACGAACTCGTTCAATGTATACGTTAGAGCGTTTAGACCATGAGACAGCATCAAAGTGAAATCACATCTTTTTGGTTTTAATTGAACATTTTTTTACGTAGATCTAAATTTAAAGTTTACGAACACATATGTGTCTGAATTTTTTTTTCTTTTGAAAGAAAGTGCCACTTTGCTCTGGACAGCCCATGGGAAATAATTGTGGACCGGATAGAACCGGAAGAGGAAACTGTCTCAAGCAGAGACTTGTCACTTTGATTGGCTGAAAATATTTGAAAGTACACAGTCTTTCAAGTCTCTCTTCTATTTGAGCAATTTTCTTTACGATCTTAGTTTTTCGGAGTTTTTTTTTTTTTTTTTAGAATTGAAATGACACAATCGTAAATTTGTATCCTCAGAAGTCGTGTGCAGATAGAACGAACTCAACGCACTCCCTATGGGTTAGTCGTTCACACATTTTGTAATATAACAAAAAAAATATATAGTTTTTTGCACTTACTTTTTCCACCCTCTCTTTTTTTGTCCCCCATTATCTAACCAAGCAAATACAATTTATATTTACTCAATGTATCAGTTCAACATCTTGGGGCACTCAGGGAAATCTACATCTGATCATAGACCTGCCTTGTATTAGTCACACTTATGCGATTAAGTGGACTATGTGAATAAGCTAATAATAGTATGTATTGTTTCTCCGGATTCGGGTTTTTAATCTGGTGAGCGATTAAGCGAATGGTACAATGGACACAGATCTAGTTCAGATGTATATGGTGATCATATTGTGATGACTAAGATACTTTGCGTTGGTGGAGGTAGGGCTAATTATTGAAGACTCACAACTACAACGTAAGAACATTTTTGTTTCCCTCCTTCAGTCGTAGAACGACTTTGGCTCATCTCGTGAAACAAGCGAGATGTAAGTCTGGGCATTGTTAATGGTCGGAATGACGTCGCCCACACAGCAGTTCCCGCCTTTCGACGCAGCTGATGTGACCAAAGGAATGAAATATCCAATACAGTTTATAATAATTAGCGCCGCAGGCTCTGTCAGGCTGTAGCACAGTGCTCCCCAATCTGCCTAAGGGTCACAAGCTCATGATTTTCCTCAGGGTTGTCTCCCGAAGCCTTTCCCGTGTTTGGATTCAGAGTTTTCCTCCAAGATGGGTAGCCAACCAACTCCAAAGCTAACGAGCCCCCTTTCCCGAAGCTTACTGGCTTAGGTGCCAGTTGCTCGCCTATCAGTGGTAACGGATTCCGCCGGGCTTAATATCTGAACCAGAAAGGAGTTGGGCTGGTTGTTAGAGGCTATATGAGACGCGTGGAGGCACTTTATAGGTAATGATGGGCTTAAATTCGCCTTCAAACCATTACCACTTCCGGCGTTAACAGCCTTGCGGAACTTAAGAACGTTTAAGCATAAGTTTATTCAACAAAGAGTTGTCATACATTAATCATACGCTAACCATACACTAGTCATACACTAGTCATACACTAGTCATACACTAGTTATACATTTGTCATACACTAAATCGTCGCCAAGCTGCCTAGTAAACAAAATCATACATTTGATTGTTGTTGTTTTTTATTGGTGTGTTTACCGTTCCTGAAGTAAAATATGTTAGTATGGCCTATGATAGTTTGACTGGAACTCGGAACTTTCAGTGGTAACATAATAAATAAAATAGAAAATTTTGCGAAAAATTATATTCGTGTCTCTATCAATGCTGTAACTAAAACCACTAAAACTAGGTTACCCAAAGAAACTTTGTAGCCGGTCAAACTATTGGTTTCCTTACTCTTCTGCCATAGCAGGCGCAGAAGGAGAAAATAAAACTTAAAAGGACTTCCAGCGACTATGGCTTTGCATCAGATGTGGCAAAATGTGCAGGTCGCAATTGGGTTTGTATGGTTTCAAATGTATCTGTATTTATCATTTATCTTCGGAATCATTGCCTTAAGGAAAGTGGGGCTACCGTCCAAGGCCCAGCTTCTTAGGGGGTCCCCGTGATTAAATGAATGTTTTGTCACCGTCACTCAATTGCACACACACATATATATAGAGAGAGAGACAGAGAGAGAGAGAGACAGATAGATAGATAGATAGATAAATAGATAGATAGATAGATAGATAGATAGATAGAAAGACAAACAGACAGGCAGACAGATAGATAGATAGATAGATAGATAGATAGATAGATAGATAGATAGATAGATAGATAGATAGATAGATAGATAGATAGATAGATAGATAGATAGATAGATAGATAGAAAGATAGATAGATAGATCATTCATCACTTCTATTAGCGTCAGTAAAACCTAGAGTTTAAGTTTTAACCAAGAAATGCAACTTGTGACTTCATACAGGATCGGTCTTAAGTTTTTCATGAGTAAATCTCCAATCAAATCGGTCTATTACATGTATTTTATAACATATTCTTTTCTACATGATGTTAAAGAAAATAATTAAAGTAATTTAATATATTAACACCAACCAAGCTTTTGTTACTCTGCTATTACGTAGGCTTCACTCGGCCGCTTTTAAGTCTACTCTATACATTGCAATAGGGATTCTTATATTAATGGACTGCCGTTTAAAAAACTTGAATAAAACAATCCTAGCCATAAAAACAAACCTTTCCTAGAGGAAGTTTTTTAAGGCCAGACCATAAATTTTATCCTGAGAGCAAACAAACACAGACACTAACACTGTAATCAAGATAAAAACATGAATCCGACTCTCCCAAAGGAACAAATCTTAATGATTCTCCTTTCTTCTGAGCATCGCGGAAAGGGAAGCGGTAATTAATTTGGTTTTTCATCTATAGGAAGAAAATAAAGAGAGTAGGCCTCTAATAATGTTTCTACAGTTTCTTTTGTCGTAGTTGTTTTGTGCTGTGCATGCTTCAGTTAATGTCCAGGTTTTTTTTTCCTTTTTAATTACAATATTAAATCTTTGACAAAAAAATAGACTCGCTCCTTTCATAAATATTTTTTTGTTGCTTTTATCCAACCAAAATCAATGTCTCCTGAAATATCATCTGTTGTTTTTTTCTTTTCTTATTTTTTTTATGTCCAGCTAACCACGATCTTCAGCACGGTGACCAGTTAGGGTCATCTCAAGAGGATGACCTCCAGAAGAATTTACCATCGGTCATCGTAATCGGGGCAAGGAAGGCTGGGACAGGGGCGTTGCTTCGTTTCATCAACCTTCACCCCTGGGTCGTCACATCTAGATCAGAGCCACACTACTTTGACAGGTGAGGGGGCAAAATATGAGATATTACACGCACCCCAGAAATCTTAGATCTGAGTTTATTTACATTGTCTGCCTCCCTCCCACCCCCTTTCCCACCTCTCTTTCTCCCTCTTTCTCTCTCTCTATCTGTTTCTTCATTTCTACCTTCCCTTCCTCTCTGTTGCTCCACATTTTAATGTTGTGACTTTCCCACCCATCAAATTGCGAAGTATATAGATACTAAATGATGATGAATTCCTGAAGATTAATAACTATATAAACATGATTTCAATGTCGATGTTTTGTAAAAATGACTTTTAGGGTGTTCCTTCAGAGTTTAAGATAATTTACTTTCTAGTCCAAAACTTCCCGCAGGACGACGGGGGTGGCAGCGGAGAGTGTATGAACCCTGGACCAATGAGGATTCCAAACGACAGTTCAGCGCCCTTACCGCTCGACCAGTCAGCCTTGATATATTCAGGAACATCTACTTGTTGTTTTTGTATGAATAAATTGGATTAAATTTTTGTTTAAATTTTGTGCAATCCAAACCAATCACTAATACCAAACATACCAGATTTAAATGAATATATCAACCATAGCAGAAATTTGTTCGTTTCACCTGGAGGCTAGGATTTTCACTTATTGAATTTTTTAACATACATGACTCTAACCCTAGCAAATCTAATGTGATACAGTAGTGGAATTTGTTCTCACCATGAAACACTTACGTCTTAAGAAAACCTAACTTGACTATCCCAGGATAGGATGCCTAAAAAATATAAAGAAACTAGAACAAACGCACAAGAGAGCCGTGAGGTGTATTACAAAAGTCTAGTAGTCTGACATTTAAATAGAGTAATTGGAGACATCACTGAACTTAAAGACACGTCATGTTAGAGGACTTAAATAAGAAAATTAGCAATAATAGATAAACTCCTAGCCATAATTTACAAATACAAAAACAAAACCTAATAAAATTTTTAGAAAAACACTAAGATAAAGACACTTTTCGTATTATATCTGCTAGAACAAATTTATTATCGTAGTTCCTACTATCCACCGTTATAAAACCTTCTAACAATTAACACTTTTGACAGTTCTCAACATCTGATAGATATACCGCTTTGCTATATATTCTTTTTCAAATAATTTAAATGTCCGAAAATTTTCCATTTCGTATTATTCGTGTTTTTATTTTATTGTATTATTTGGACAAAGCTTCAACTGACTATTGCCTGGTACCTTAGTTCTCCAACACAGATTCTCGGACCAAGCTTCAACTGACTATTGCCTGGCACCTTAGTTCTCCAACACAGATTCTCGGACCAAGCTTCAACTGACTATTGCCTGGTACCTTAGTTCTCCAACACAGATTCTCGGACCAAGCTTCAACTGACTATTGCCTGGTACCTTAGTTCTCCAACACAGATTCTCGGATCAAGCTTCAACTGACTATTGCCTGGTACCTTAGTTCTCCAACACAGATTCTCGGACCAAGCTTCAACTGACTATTGCCTGGCACCTTAGTTCTCCAACACAGATTCTCGGATCAAGCTTCAACTGACTATTGCCTGGCACCTTAGTTCTCCAACACAGATTCTCGGATCAAGCTTCAACTGACTATTGCCTGGCACCTTAGTTCTCCAACACAGATTCTCGGATCAAGCTTCAACTGACTATTGCCTGGCACCTTAGTTCTCCAACACAGATTCTCGGATCAAGCTTCAACTGACTATTGCCTGGCACCTTAGTTCTCCAACACAGATTCTCGGATCAAGCTTCAACTGACTATTGCCTGGCACCTTAGTTCTCCAACACAGATTCTCGGATCAAGCTTCAACTGACTATTGCCTGGTACCTTAGTTCTCCAACACAGATTCTCGGATCAAGCTTCAACTGACTATTGCCTGGCACCTTAGTTCTCCAACACAGATTCTCGGATCAAGCTTCAACTGACTATTGCCTGGCACCTTAGTTCTCCAACACAGATTCTCGGATCAAGCTTCAACTGACTATTGCCTGGCACCTTAGTTCTCCAACACAGATTCTCGGATCAAGCTTCAACTGACTATTGCCTGGCACCTTAGTTCTCCAACACAGATTCTCGGATCAAGCTTCAACTGACTATTGCCTGGCACCTTAGTTCTCCAACACAGATTCTCGGATCAAGCTTCAACTGACTATTGCCTGGCACCTTAGTTCTCCAACACAGATTCTCGGATCAAGCTTCAACTGACTATTGCCTGGCACCTTAGTTCTCCAACACAGATTCTCGGATCAAGCTTCAACTGACTATTGCCTGGCACCTTAGTTCTCCAACACAGATTCTCGGATCAAGCTTCAACTGACTATTGCCTGGCACCTTAGTTCTCCAACACAGATTCTCGGATCAAGCTTCAACTGACTATTGCCTGGCCACCTTAGTTCTCCAACACAGATTCTCGGATCAAGTTTCAATTTGCACAATTATTTCTTGCACCTGACAAAATAAGAATCAATTTTAACAATTACCAATGAGTTAATTAAATATTGGTCATTAATTATTCTGTTTGGTATGGAACAAGGGACGGATAAAGCATTGAAAAAGTGATCACGGTAACATTCTTATAAATACCCCATTCTCCCCCCTCCCCTTTTGCGAACTAGTCCAGACAAGTGAGAGGATCATTGCGGGGAGAGAAAGCTAAACTCATGAAATTGCGCTAAACAAAAACAATTGGTAAAAATATTGCTGATCTCACAGATTTATTATTGTTAGTCTAGAGTCTAGATCTACTACAAGTTGCCCTCCATAGTCACATGCAAAGTTGCAAATGGAAAAGAACGTCTCTTGAAATGTCAAATGCCACATATTACAAATTTAATCTCATGACCAATCCAAACTAAGTGATACAATTAGACTTAATAAAAGTTTTGTTTTTCTTAAAGTATTTTTTGTTATTCTTGTTTTGTTTTGTTTTCTTCTCAATGGACACAATGAACACACCAAAAACAAAAACCTGAGATAACATACGACACAGCAGCCAACATTCCTCTGTTTCGAGACCTTCTTTTGCTACTTGAAATTTAAATTTCAAATATTAACAAGTTTTAATATATTTTTTAAAATACTTTTTTAAAAAAATAAGCTATAGGCTATAGGCTAAGCTTTGTAAAAAGTAACAAGCCAACAACGAAGTATTATTAAAGTGATTAGTTCAAAGTTGGTGTTGTTCTTATATTTCTCTTTAGGTCCTACTGGCAAGGCTTGGACTGGTATAGAAGTAGGATGCCACCTTCTCTCCCACATCAGGTTACTGTGGAGAAGACGCCTAACTATTTCGTAGACAGGAGTGTCCCAGAGCGCGTGCACAATTTTAATTCGTCCATTAAACTTATTTTAATTGTGCGCAACCCCATTGACAGGGCGGTGTCAGACTACGTCCAGCTTAAGGTAGATCTTCTATCTGTTGTATGTATGTATCCATCTTTTTAATTAAATAGAATATGAAAGTATTACATAGTGTTTACATAGTGTTTACATAGTGTTTACATAGTGTTTACATAGTGTTTACATAGTGTTTACATAGTGTTTACATAGTGTTTACATAGTGTTTACATAGTGTTTACATAGTGTTTGTTTACATAGTGTTTACATAGTGTTTACATAGTGTTTACATAGTGTTTACATAGTGTTTACATAGTGTTTACATAGTGTTTACATAATGTTTCAGCTAGTGAAACATCTTTAAACGTGTTTTACTTGAAATCTTTTTAGATGCTAAATACTTTACATACAACATTTTACATCGACTATATTAATTGTATGATTGATTCAAAATAATTGATGCAATTTCACTCAATATAAACTTTTATTTTTGTAAAAGTATTTTCACAAAGAATATATCAACTCACTCACTAACAAGTTTGTACACGCAATTTCTCCGACACCCAATCTCGGATCAAGCTGAAATTGTGCACAATTATTTTTTTCTACCTGAAATACAAGAATCAATTTGAAAAATTACTTACTTGCTGAGACTTAGCTCCTCTAGCGCGGTTCGGCGCATTGGGCGGCAAGCTGTCTCCACAAAGATCTGTCCCTGGCAATGTCTGAAGCCATTCTCCAATCTGGTGTCTACTGTCACGTGCTTGCTGCCCTGCCTCATTGTGGTGCCCGAGTGGAAACGGTCATGAGAGGGGACAACTAGGCCAAATGAGCATCAAAAAAAATTTTCCCGCGGTAGTGCCTGAGAGAGTGCGAGAGTATCCTCATTGCACTGTGCGGGGATGAAAAAGAGCTCCCGCAGCGATCTGTCACAACATCCAGGCGCCGTCCCTTAAGGGGGCGTTACATAAATGGCGTGTCCCGCACGGTTAGCCTGGTAGATTATAGGAACACGACGGGGGTCCCAGTGGTGCGGCATTCGGCCGCGTCTATAGTCCGCGAGTCCGTGTAAACTGGAAGTGAACGCAAAATCAAACCCCGAGTCTCACCCCCCGTCGGACAGGGTGGCAGGAAGGAGGAACTCGCTGCCCAATTCAGGCTGGTGAAAGGGAGCTTTTGTTCGCTTTTGCTGGCCTTAGAGTTCCAAGTGCGACGCACAACTCTGCTAGACAATTTCAGATGGTGTCCACTGTTCTGAGATCCTCCATGAAAGTGTGGCGCCACGTTATACCAGGACGTCCCTGTTTTCGCCTTCCTCGTATTGGCCTCCATTTTTATTAACCAATTAGTCAATTAACAATTGGTAATTAATTCCTTTGTTTCATATCTCGAACAAGGAAAAGAAATTGTACTATCTGAAGTGGTGGTAAAAGCTGAATTAGTCCCCTTCATATAAAATAAAACTGAAATAAGCAATCCCTAACTATACAATCTTCTCTAGTCATATGCGCCTCATTAGCAGAGGCTTTAGTACGTCGTCCTGAGCCATGAGTCTGAATTCAGGTCGCTGCGAAATTCACCCAGATATCCCTTTCTATCTCACCCCCCCCCCCCACCTCCCAGTTTTCCCAACTGGTCCAGACAAGTGATAGGATCATAGCGTATTGAGAAAGCTAAAAGCATGAAATAGCACTAAACAAAAATCTGTAAAGTAATTTCTAATCGCACAGATCTATGTTGTTGGTCTATTACAAATTGATTGACATGACTGTTCTAAACTAACTGGTATAATTACACTTCGTATAAGTGTTTTTTAAAGTATTTTTAGAAATGTTTTTCTTTTTTATATTTTACTTCTTTGAAATATAATCTTGCCATTGTATGCCAATTATGGAGCGAAGTAACCTTTGATGGAAAAGTTTGAGGAGCCTTTGACGCCTAATATAGAATACACAGGTGTAAGAGACCTACAAAGTGTGTACTGTTAGGATAGGGAAACTATTCCGCCCTACTTTCATTTAGCTGCTTTCCAAAAGCGCTGTTAGCCAGACAGTTGTCTATTTCTCTGTTCTTTGGAATGAATAATGCTGAATAAAATATAAAGACGCCTGTGTGAGTGTTTCTACATCAAGTGTCCAACAATATATATATAATTTTATAAGCACTGTTAACAAAAAAAATGTAGACTCAAGGCGCTGGAATAACATAACAAGCATAAACACGAGAGTTAAAATGACAAACTAATCTAAAAATGTTTTGAACAGATAGATTTTGTCTAATGTTCTTCTTGATTGCAGTGAAGCATGTTGTTAGTCTGAGATCAATAAGGAGCGAGTTCCAAACCATTGCACTGAAAAAGCCCGCAAACCGTAACATTTGAGGAATAAACTTGGCACGATTAGAAGCGTTGAGTCCATGGAGCGCAGGGCTCTTTGGAGACATACTTACAAACTAATCAAGATCTCTATTATTTCGTTCTTTTTCTTTCAATATTATTTTCTCATATATATATATATATATATATATATATATATATATATATATATATATATATTATAAATATATATATTCATTGTCTGAGTCATTTAGTCTTTCCTGTTTTCAGTTCGTGTCTAATGGGACTGTTCTGTGGTACATTTTCAGTACAAATTTTACAAGCACAATACATCAGGGACCTACGGCAGCTTTGAAGAGAGAGCTCTGGATAAATGTACAGGCAGAATCATTAAGTCCTATGACCCGATCAAACGTTCACTGTACTCACGTCATCTGGATAGATGGTTGACCTACTTTAACAAGTCCCAAATTTTAATACTGAATGGAGAGAATCTCAAAGTTAAACCTTGGGAAGAAATGCTTAAAGTCAGTCAGTTCGTTTTTATTTTTGGATAAAACTTCATAACTTTATAGGTCTACTTATGATTTATTTCTGTTGTTAGTTCGTCTACAAATCCATTTAATATATGCTAGTTATTTATATCTGTAAACGCTGCCCTTCTAAATTTTTGGTACGCCTCTGTTCACCCACTTCATGTTTTCTTGTGTAGCCTTCGACTTTGTAACGAAATCTTTTACATGACCACTAAAGAAAACATTTTGAAAGTATTTCTGTAGTCAATGTTTCCAAATCTTTAATTTGTGATGTGACGCTTCCAAGATAAAGAAAGTTACATCCGCCTCTCCTCTCCCTTATCATGCCAAGGGGTATGGGAAATCGCTGTAAACTTTACTAAATTGACATATTACTGAAGGGATCGAGACGCATTGAACATAATACTGAAGGGATCGTGACGAATTGAACATAATACTGAAGGGATCGAGACGCATTGAACACAATACTGAAGAGATCGCGACGAATTGACATAATACTGAAGTAGGCATTAGTAGACCTGAACGTATGTAATTCCATGAGCATCTTCTTCTTGTACTTTGAGAGAAGAACGCCTTTCATGGAGTCTCTCTCTCCCTCTATCTCTCTTGAGTCCATGGAAGATCTCTCTCTTTTGATTCCATGGAGAATATAGTATCTCTCTCTCTTGAGTCCATGGAGAGTATCTCTCTCTCTTGAGTCTATGGAGAGGCTCTCTTTTGAGTCCATGGAGAGTCTCTCTTTTGAGTCCATGGAGAGTCTCTCTTTAAGGTCTATGGAGAGTCTCTCTTTTGGGTCCATGGAGAGTCTCTCTTTTGAGTCCATGGAGTGTCTCTCTTATGTCCACTGTGCGCTGATCAGCGATGACCCTTTTTACTCGTTATCAATATAACAGCGAGTGCAGAATAACAGTTATCTTGAAAACTCTGAGGAACACTTTCTTAGTTTGTAAAAAAGACTTGAATAGCTAACAACCTCATCATAAAAAGAGCTTTCAAAAACGTGTTATCTACCTCTTATTTCTGAGTGAGAACAACCAGAAGATAGCAAAGAATAGATTTGATTGAAGGATACAAAAGAGTAAAAGCCAGAATTGTTCACACTTGAGGCCATTGCCTGCCTGACAGTAGGCTAACCCTATTGAAAGTAAACGATGGGTGTTGCCAACATAGTGGTGTTCACAACTTGAAAACTACACTTACTGTATTTAAGATTGAACAAGATGAGAAATTCAAACACATAGCCGCCTGATTATCTTACAAAAATTTAAGTGTGAAATGCAATCTAGTGTTCCTATTACCTTTCTCGGATACATTGCTTATCGTTTGGTCCATAGTAAGGACGCACAGGTTGAGAACCACGGCATCCAGTATTATATTTAAAATTCAATCAAATACAATTGGTCCTTAGTATTTAAAGAAAAAGCTACGTTTTTCCACAACAACAAAAAAATTGATATAGCTAAAACTTCAACTGTCATAGCTTAAGTTTCGCATGAAATATTGCTAAACTTGTCATATAGCTTAAATTTCGCGTGAATTATATCTAAACTTGTCATATAGCTTATGTTTCGCATGAATTATAGCTAAACTTGTCATATATCTTATGTTTCGCATGAATTATAGTTAAACTTGTCATATAGCTTAAGTTTCGCATGAATTATAGTTAAACGTGTCATATAGCTTAAGTTTCGCATGAATTATAGCTAAACTTGTCATATAGTTTGATACCAAAAAAGAAATGATGAAGTAAATGAAGTAAATGACATTTTATTTGCAGGTTGAACGTTTTCTGCAGCTTCCACCAAAGATTGTAAGAGATCACTTCGTCTACAACGAAACAAAAGGTTTCTATTGTGTTCAAACGAGCAAAGACGTCACGACGACCACCACATCTGCATTTCAAGAGGCAAAGAGATGGTCAGAGAGTTGCCTGGGAGACACAAAAGGAAGGGAGCATCCAAAGCTGAGGCCGGAGGCCAGGAAAGCTCTTCAAGAGTTCTTCGCTCCCTTTAACGAACGCTTTTTCAAAAAAATTGGAGAACGATTTGATTGGAACAGATAGTTTTATATTTCACTTGATAGATAAAGATTTCAAATGTTTATTCGAGTACTTTTTTTTCTCGTAGGGTCAAACATAACAAGAGATGGAGGATCAATAAAAGAAATAAAAACCCGTTTAAGCTTGGCATCTGCTGCCATGACCAAACTGTTGAAAATCTGAGAGTAA
This sequence comes from Biomphalaria pfeifferi, assembly GCA_030265305.1. Taxonomy (NCBI): domain Eukaryota; kingdom Metazoa; phylum Mollusca; class Gastropoda; family Planorbidae; genus Biomphalaria; species Biomphalaria pfeifferi. The sequence goes on along the minus strand of JASAOG010000043.1, from coordinate 1,454,399 downwards.
AATCAGCTTCCGAGTAAAATTAATACTGTATTTTTCGCTAGTGGTCTCTGTGCTCCTATTTGGTTGTGAAAGCTGGACACTGAACACTGAGGCTAAAAGAATTCAAGCTTTTGAGAGTAAATGATATAGAAAACTGCTGGGTATCAGATACCAGGAAAAGAAGAAAAATGATTTTGTACTTTTATAAGTTAACACTCTGGCTGGCGAAAAACGAGGAACACCTCAATACTGTGAAGAAAAGAAAGCTGAGCTGAATTTGGTCATATTCTAAGACATGACTATCAAAAGTCATTCTTCAAGGTGGAGAGAGCACGAAGAATGGGTCATCCAAAGAAAACCTGGCTGGACAACATACAAGAATGTTGATATCCTACTAAGAACAGATGATGACCGAAAAGTGGAGAGACTTGGTGACACGAACTGTCACAGTACACCTACGACGAAAGGGACAGATGATGATTTTTTTTTTCAGTGAAATAAAAACTGAAGGCTCAGCGAGTACTAAATAATAATTTGTGCATTTATAAAATTCATCAATATCAGATAGTAGTATCTATGTGAATAGATCAACTTCTCCCCATCGTCTAAATTTTGATTAAATGTAATCAATAAAAAAAAATGTTATGCCTAATCATCTCATCTGGTTAATTGAATAATCCATGCAATCGATGATGGTTGCACAGGCATATAACACTATTCCAAAAGACTGGCTCATTGTTCACTTGTAGAGCCTGAAACAAAACAAGCAGTGTACATTTGAGTTCGAGCTTTCCGCTTAGAACTAAGCTTTTAAAGAAAAAGTTTCGTCAGTCAGAAAATGTAAGCTGTGCATTCCTCAAATGAAGTCTTTAGTACTAAGATGAATGTAGTCAAGAAATATTTGTGCGTGTGTTTTAAGTTATTGACAACAAAAAAAGGTTAACTCGACTATTGCAATGAGAGCATCCTTTCATGATGTTTACTTACATGGCCATTGTAGTCCATGTGAGCATTGACCGTGTTGAATGTTAGGATATTATCTGGTGTAGTAATGTTAAGTTCATTACAAGGACAGGGAGTACAAGAAGAACAAAAAGAATTTTTCTGATGATAAACTCCCAAAATATTTCAATGTTTGACATCCACTGTTCACATTTGTTTTTGTTCACTTATTGAACATTTGATATTATGACAAAAACCAAAGAATAAAACTGTGTTAGAACTAGTCCCCTTGATCATGTTATAGGTTCCACACATGGCAATTGTATCTATAGTTTATACAAATTTTGTATTATTATATTCTCCTGAAATAGCGAAAAAGATTTTACTTTGATTAAAATGATTATGATATTTCTGTGTATTAATCTTTGCAATTGTAATCCTTGATTTATTTTGTGTCAATCTATTGAATCATTTAGGAAGTTTTCCATACAAACAAGTCTAATATGTCTAGCTCAGTGATGCCCAAAATACGGCCCGCGAAGTGGTTCCATCCGGCCCGGCGAAACGACGGCACAAAGTGTAGAAAATCCCCTCTCCAAAAAGGTAGATAAAGTTATTTTTACCTACGTTACCCTTTTTCTCTGATAGATTGGTACCATGACCTTTAACATTGTGTTTATGAAATGAGACTAGATGTATAATCTAACAGGGAAAGTAAAGGGATCTTTACTTTGTTGTGGAGCATGATAATAAGCCAATGTATTTGATATGTAAAGAAAGTATGGCTGTTTAAAAAAAAATAAATATGGCAGCATTCTTAATTTGAACCACGAATAAAATGTTAAACTACGCCTAGAGATTGAATAGTTGCCAAAAAGAGATGAGAAAATGAGTCGGTGGTTAAGTTAAATAGAATGTTGCTCACATTGTAAGTAGAGAAATGAAGCCATTGTTCCGAAGGGTAAAAAAGAAGACACACTTCAAACATCTCACGAACTAATGTCAGTGCTAGATCTACGGGTTTCTAATCAAATAGTTTCAGTTCCATTTTTGTATCTTATCGGTGGTGGCCCGTGTCGGAAATTAAAAAGGCCCGCAGGACGAATTAGGCTGGGCATCACTGGTCTAGCTGGTGATCAATCTTTCTCAGGTCTAATGTGTTTATCTGCTCCAGTTGGTGATCACAACAATCACAAACTAACCAGTTAGAACCATGACCCCATTATCCACCCATAAGTTTCAAAAATGTTAGAAAAAAAAAATTGGTCTGATAACTGAATCAATGTAGGAACTCAAGGCAACTATAAAAAGGCTTGCTTTCATATATTTTATTGCTTAGTTCTGAACAAATACAAAACATACTTTGTAACTACACTAGATACTTTATTGTCTATACAGCTTACAGAAATAAATGAACAGTATAGATGTAAAAATAAATGTGTCCATGACATGGCAAAAACAAAATAGCTCCAAAAAATGATTTATTTTGTTCAAAGATTTTGGGCATGTTTTACATTCAGATGGACCAAACAATAGAACATTGTGTATCAGAATACAAAAGTAAAAAAAAAATTTAAAAAAAATGATAATATAAATCTCAATGGTATACAGAAACTATGCACTTGCACTGTTACAAGTTACTTTGAAAACTCTGGTTGTGTTTCTAGAGCTGCCTAAAGGCAGTTGATACATCACTTACAAGTACACCTTTCCTATGAAATACTAATGAAGCAGAGCACACTATGGATGCTATATTTTAATTTAGTTTCACAAACTTATGTAATTCTTTTTTTTCATTACTTTTTGACATTAAAAAAAACTCCAGACATTGGAAACTAAAAAACACTCAGTTGAAATATATTTTCCATATGATGTGGAGAGATGGAGGATGTCGGGATTACTATGAAAAGATTTTAACAAAATTATTAAAAAAGTATTCCATTTATTTAAGTATATGTATACTGAATAACAAAAAAATCTACTTATAACAAATTTTCATCTTCATCTTTTTAAAGAATAGGTTTTCTGAGATTCCAACACATAAATCTGTCCAAAAAAATAATACAATGTCTAGTTGAATACATTTTCTGCATAACTTTTATTTTCCTAGCAAGCCATCACATAAAATCATAAATCTGGCTGGACGGAGGGAAACAGAGTTAGTAGCACATTGAAGGTGCTCTATGACTGACAGGATGAAATGTTCTACTTCTCTCTTAGAAAAGCTCTTTTAATAAAATCATGTTATGCTTAATGTACATGCAGATCAAGAAAAATTGTTTCTGAGAATTCAACAAAATGGACTGACATAGAGGACAATGGTCTTCAAAGAATCCTATAATGAAGTCAAAACATGTACAAAATGCTTCACTTTAACATTTAGCATTTATGACATTTGACCTGGGGAGGGGAGTTAAAGAAGAATTTAAAGGCCATTTTGCCTTTTGTATAAACACTCAAAGAATCAGAGATGTGAAGTTCTAAGTTACAACTCTGCAATCCTAAATAAACATATAAATAGATTAAAATCTAAAAAAGAAAATATGTGACCAGTCACTCTATAATAAGTAATAATGTTGATAAATTGAGTCCTAGCCAAATAAAAATAAGGACATGTTGAACATACAATTCTAAAAATTTTAAAAATCAGAAAAAAAAAAAGAACAAAATTTATTGCAACAAATTTAAAAAGGTTATGACACATAATAATAAATCAGCAACCAAATAGAATGAAAACATTCTTTTTAAAAATGTTAAAACACAAAATTTTTTGTTGCGAATTGAAAGCTTTATTTTCAAACTTTTCACCAAATTTATTTTCAGCTCTAAACTGAACTTGAAGCCAATCTTATCAATTTTATTAACACATTTATACGAAAAACAGTCAGTCTATAAGATTGTACAATGAAGTGGCTTATTATTGTGTTTAAAATAATTTTATGATGTCTGACAAAAACATAACTCTCAATGAAAAATAATGTCCAGAAAAAACAGGACTGGCTTTGGATTTAAGCAGAAACTAATCTAAATACATAACAGCCTAACTTCTGTACCATTTCATTGGCTAACATCACAATTGGTTCCCATTGTTTTGTTAAATGTAGTGTATACACACATTTCACAATGTAAAAAGAAAAAAAAATTAGCTTTTAAAATAAATTCATTTGAAAACTTTGAGTGAAGATGTATAACAAATTAATATCACGTAATCAGTTCAATCCAAATATTTGTAGACAAAAGTAAATGCCTTAAGTATCAAATGTTCAGATTTGTAATGCTGGTTGTATGTCACACACAAACAAAAGTAAATAGTTGGAGTAGAAAATTTGTTGGACTCTGTACAAAAAAAATAATAATAACAGTGATAAAAAAGTTACTTTGTGTAACATTTCCTGATATGTATTTGTTCAAACACAAAAGAAAAAAGGTTATAACACATTTTAAAGTAAAGTATTTTAGATACACTCTAAAGAAAAAATGTTCTAATTGTTAATGAGCACTTTACCAATGAACACAACCCTTTTTAAAAACTGATCAAAGATTTCTCAAACATGTTAACTGTTTCTCTTCGTAATTATTTGTCCACATTTTGAAGGAATTCTTCATTTGGCTCAATACTATTTCACTACCCTGTTATGATTGGGCTTCAATAGCTTTGTTGTTTGTTATCAGAAAATGTTATATTTGGTATATAATTAAATGGGAATGCATGCTCTTTTTATATAATTTAGAGTCAAGTTCAAAAAAATTAATCATTAATTTAATTTAATGAGGTCAAAATCAACGATGGTATTGTTGATTAGGAGAAAAAGAGTTAACAAATTAAAACCTATTCTGATGCTGAAGTCAACATTATTTAGAATTGTCATTTTTACTTATCCCTTGATTTTTAAACAAAAATTTCTTTTCAAAGCCTTTCATTTTACAGTCAATTTTGCAATTAAAAGGAGGAAAAGGGAGGGGAGGGGGGGTTCAGCTGCATCTATGAGGTTGTGGTTTATGGCTAACAACCTTTAATTTCACCTACTAAAGAAGTTATGTATTAGAAATGGCTACATTTGATAATGTCTGAAAATCATGAGTAAAAAAAGAAAAAAAAAAAAAAATTTACATTGCCAAATTCAATTAACATTACCAGACAAGTTTTGAAGTGAAGCTCACATGGTAAGTAAAAGACTGCTTGAGAACTAGATTTCACCAAAAATTTGAGGCAGGAAACATTGGATTAAATGGATCAGATAGAAAAGGGCTGAGGTCTCTTACAAAGGTCAAATGGGTGATGACTAAAAGATTATTAAATGGATTACACTGTACACCAAATGTAAATAACAAAAAATACATTTGTATATAATGCAAAATGTAACCCTATTTATATATTATGTACATCAAATTTCATTTTAAGACGAGAACCATACAGAAAAAAAAATATGTAAAAGCAGGTCATCAGATCAACATGTTCTCACCACCCTGGCCTTCTTAATCTGCAGATTGTTTTGTAATGAAGCTGGTCAGAGTGGATGCCTCTGAAGGCAACTGGGTCAATTGAACCTCCTCTTCTCTACTATTGGTATCTGTATCATCTTTAAATAAAAAAAAAACAAAATTTTTAGCCCATAAGTTCTAGATTTTTTTATTTATGCTTAAAATGTAATGGCTGGTGAAGCAAGTTTCATCAGCTCTAGCAGCAGCCTTTTCTCTCTGGTCGCCTTTCCCCCTGGGATTTCTTTTACCCTGACCCATTTCACCTTTTATTTTTTTTATATCTCCTCTCCTAGTAGTTGTTTGGTATGCAGTGGAACTGTCAAGTTCTATGAGGAAAATACTAGGGCTGGGTTTTATTTTTTATTATTTGATGACAAATGTGATGGGAGCAATCAACAATATTTATCATAGTGTGTTTTAAGAGTAGAAATATTTTAATTATTAGATTTAATTTTGTCTCTTAATCCAAGACACACAACTTTTGAATTCTTCTAATAATACAGTGAAGACTAACACTATTGATTACATGTTTATTGAAGTATAATTCCTTGGAATTCAAGCCCAGAAAATGAATATAAATCCAACAATGAAATAAATTTTAGTGAAAAAGATCCCATAAGTAAACTTCATTATTAATATAATAAGCCAATATTAAGGTAACTTGACTTACAGTATGACATGATAAACAATAGTTAACAGTAACCAACAATGAATTGGTATCTTCCTCTGTCTTTCTTTTATAATCTTTTATAAAAACCGTTTTAAAAACTACATTTTGACCTGAATCACTGATGGACATCTAAAACTTGTTGTCTTTTTCTGACCTACACTACTTAACCAGCTTACTGGACTGTGTGTGCTTTCAAGTACAGCTTAGTTTAATAAGAGCATAAGAGAGTAATGGGAACAAGTATAAAAAACTTGCCAGTTTCCAAAGTAAACTTTTTATCAGATGGTACATACAAGCAAAGAAAGGCTATCACATAAAGATTCCACGTTCCTTTAACACCTGAAACACAAAATTTGATGGGACCACTCAACAATATGTATCTTGGCAACTGACTTGTTTTATGAGCGCATCAGTGAGCAATGGGAACAAGCCTTGGCATGCTGATGTGATTTACTATGGAGATGCAAGTACAGAGACTGAGTGTCAATAACCTCCAGATCAACATCAATAACAGTAAACTCAGGAGATCTTCAAGGACCAGTCTTTGACCCAGAACTATTTCTAATTCATATAAATGATCTACTTAACTGAATTGGTTTAAAAGCAAAAGTTACCCAAAAGTTTAGACTCTTTGCAGGTGATTATATTATTTATAGAACAAAAAAAAACACAAGATATTGCAAATTTACAAAGAGAATTAAAATGAGGCAAAGAAATGAGAATAAATTGAGGCAGTCTTTCCACCCAGAAAATTGTCAATTATTAAGAGTAATAAAAAAAAAACAACTAATAACACTTTTTTATCGTATTCATGGTAGATTGACCAAGGGACATGAGTAGGACATAATCATCTTCCTTTTTGAAGTAATGTCTGTATTTTATAAGATAAGATAAACCAGGACTAAAACTCCAAAGAATAAAAAAGAAAAAAAAAATACCTAGGTGTTATCATGTAAAGAAATGATTAAGAAATCAAACAAAGCATTCTTTCAGCTTCACCTATCCATTAGTCTCTAGAACCATTGATGTAGAGCAAAGCATTAACATTTATTAAAAGAAGTTTTTATGAATCAACTATTACTAGAACATAAAACTAAAATGCTATTTAGCCATAGTTAGACCAATATTAGAATATGCATCCTCATTATGGGACCATCTATGCAAATAAACATTAAGAAACTAGAACAGATGCAAAACAGAGTGAAGATTTATATCAAATAAATATTTAAATTTGACTATAGTAACACTATCAGTTAAACTTAGAGACACTCCAGGACAGAAAAGTAGCAATAAACTTAATCTAATAAAATATTTAGACAGGTAAAACGATAAAGGCACATTTTTTAATTCTATATGCTAGGACTAATTTGTATAAGTGCTCCTTCTTCCCTAATTACATAAGCAATCAGCAAGGAAAACCATTGATGTAGAGGAGTTTCAAGTCTCTAGTTAACATGTTTATAAGCCCACACCTGGGCAAATCAGTATTTTTAGATTTTTTTTTTATATTCTAAAGGTATTAAAAGTAAATATTTTTTTTTAAACTAGACATATAATTCTATTTTTCAAAGTTGTTTATTTATTTATTAGTTTTAGATCTTAAATTTTATTGTCTTATTTTTCAAATTTTTTATTTTTTTAAGAATTTTGTATTAAGAGATACCCCTCTTTGCTTAAGGTATGAGAAGAACTTTTAAACCAGAAATAGAAGTTATTAGGTTAAAACTAAATTGTCCTAGATCCAATCTCTGGAGATTCTATAGACCTAAACCTTAGACAGTTCAAGAAGAAATATCAAGATCTAGATCTAATCCCATTTCCTTCAGAGTAGGCCTATTAAGTTTATTAGTATGCATATTAGTCCAAAACTCCTTAAGGGCATCAGGGCATGACTGCTGGCAGTGTTCAAATAAAAGACCATAGTAACAACAGTGCAAAGGAAAACATTAAGTGCATAGCAGCAAGGCATACCACATGCCAAGGCAGCCATTCCAGGTCTAGATCTAGATAAGAAATATTCAAATTAAAGAATCTAAATCCAGACATCTATCTAGACAGATTCAAATCAATGTAGATCTATATCTTGTCTTTTAGATCTAGAGAAAACGAGATAGTTTTTAATTAGAACATTGCAAATACACCTACATTGCCAATATTGGAAATGCACATGTACAAAAGAAATCAGGTCTTAGTTCGCATTCTTACAAAGAAGGAAAAATAATCTTTTTTTTTTAAAAAAAAAAAAAGAAAGAAATTGAGGATATTTTTCTGTCAGAGAAATTTAGACAGAAAAAAAAAATGATTTTTTAGTCTAAAAAATGTTTCGGAAAATTCCCATCATTAATTAAGATAAGCTGAAATTAAAAATCATCAAAAAATTATTATTAAATATAAAAAAAAAAACTTGCCAGTTTCTGTAGTAAACTTTTTATGGGATGGAGCATACAAACAAAGAATGGCTATCACATAAACATTCCACATTCCATAAACACCTGAAACAAACAAAAAAAATTCATAGTTTTTTTTTAAGTTGAATTTTTTTAATACTAATTATGTTAACATTAGTCTTACAAGGCTAAAAGCAGAATTTAAATAATATGACAATAGAAGGCATGTCCTTGTGATTGGATCATGTCTATTATCAAGACAATTTCATAAACAAAACTATTACCATGTAGAACCTACAGCTTGATGACCACTAAAATTCTGAATGCTTTTCATTTAAGAAAATCAAATTGAATATAGATGGTGTTAAATGTTATCAAGAATGGTGTTTAGTTAAAAAGTACTAGTAATTAATTTGAAATATCAACAGCATTTAAAAATAATTTGTGAACATTATGTTTACAAACCAGTGAGAAATGCACTAGTATACTCCAAGCTGACATCAATGTCTCCCCATTTCCACTGTCCTTCACTCAGTTGTCCAATGATAAAGAAAATAACTGTCAGTGCAGCACACAGCAAAGTTACAATCATCAAAAACTTGAAACGAAAAATTAGACCCTAAAAAAAAAAGACAATGTACAAGGTATGTGTCAAAAGTTGTTACTTTTGTTATACAATACAATTCTAGCTGTGAGTGTAACAAAATTGTGAATACATTCTTAAACACCAGTCAAAATACTTTTGGTTAAGCCATAATATAGTTAGACAGATATAGAAATACCAGAACACTAAATAACGCACTGAATAATATTTTCTTCTCAATGTGCTCATGTGTAGTAGAGATGTCCGCTTCAAGCTAATATTTCTGAAGACTCTGAAGACAAGGTAACACAAGAAGAGGAAGTAAATACAGGCAGCTATTCCAGCAGTTATAATGAAGCCAAACTTTAAAAGGGGTTAAAGAAAAACATTTCCAAATGATCCAACATTCAAATAAGCTTTTAATATGATATTTTCAACAATTAAATTTTTCTTTTTTGTTTTTATTTCTCTCTATATATATATATTGATATTTTTCAAATTTCTAATAATCACAAATTTTGCAAGGATACTGCAGCTGCTCCACCTATCTCTGAAGACCAAATGCTAAAAAACGGATTCACAAGCTGCCTGCCCCTGAAAAAAAAACATGAAAGATAAAGTTAGATAAGTTTTGGTTCAATAAATACCACTAAAGATTTTTAAAAAAGGCCTCATAACTGTTTTTTTTAAATATCAATACATAGTACAAATATGATACATATATTTCAGTTGAGTCTAATATTAAAATTATATTAAAGAATTAAATACACTGATTTTAGGTCAATGACTCACCTTTCACACATTTCAAAAATAAAAAGTGCCAGACAGCCCAAAATAACAACAGTCAAGTGCTTCCAATATGCCATCAACCTGTTTCTATCCACCTGGTCCTGTCAAGTAAAAGCCAATGTATAGTGCTGTTTAAACTCTGAGAAACTTAAGTGTTGAATTAAACTAAATTTAATTATATTAAGCTTTAAGAGTAAATTTTTAGTACAAGCTTTACTGAGACAGTGCTTCTTTTGGCCCTACCATCATGTGTTCCCCAACAAATATAATCCAGAAGGATAACAACATTGCATAAAAAGCACCATCTCTGATGTCATTCAACAGCATCATAAAAGGCATGTTCACTGCTAAGGTAAGCCATTCAATGGGACCTATAACCAAAAAGCATCTCTAATTAAAAAAACTTGTGTAAACAAAAAGTATTAATTTAAAAAAAAAAAAAACAGAAAAAACACTTTTTACTTAAATATCAATTTTCTATAAATTTGTAATTGTTTTTTTTTCTGCCTCGTAATATACATTTAGATTGCTTAAAATAAAATACATCGTTCAGACTTTGTGATCTGTAGGGCTGATGATGTAAAAGTCATCTATTTCTATGGAAGATGGTTAACAAAGGTGTATTGTGGTCAGCAAAACAACCCATTGCCATTACATTCCATAACTAATCTCATGTACATATCATAGTTGGATGGACTGAGGGCATCCTAAAAATAAAATTCAAAATCCCAGTCCTCACCAAGATTTGAACCAGAGACACCTCAATTTAGAAGCCAAGTACTTTATCACTCAGCCACCAAGCCACCCTTGATTGCTTAGCAAGAGATTAAAATAATTTGCAAATCCAGTCACTATATTCTTTACAAAAAAAAATTCTTAAACATGTACACAGTAAGGAAATCGGAAGTGCTAGAATTTTTAAAACATGCTATAAGTTTTGCAGGGTTGACTTTTTTTTTTCTTTTGAAATTACAATTAGACAGAGAAAAAAACTTACAGTTCATGATAGATAAAATTATTCCAAGTGCAAATATGGTTCTGAAACAAAAGGAAAAGTATTTTATAAGAGTACCAAATTTTAATTTAAGAAATGCAATCCAATTAACACTTACTAGAGTCTATCAAACTATTATTATTACTATTGCTTTTTCTTTTTGAGCTTGCCTTTCTGTAAGATTTGTCGAGCGACCCTGCATTTGAACTCTCCTCCAAAACCAGACCAAGACAACTAAGACCATGGGAAACAAAACAGTTTTCATGGAAAACCAAACCTTTGTAAAGCCGCCATTTTGAAAGATAGCCTGAAAAAAAGAAATGTATTGTTTAAACACTATTACATATTTTGCTGTAGATAAGTTAAGTAAAATTCCCCTTTCAAATCATGAGATCTATGGGGTAGATGATGTAAAGGTAATTTGTTTCTGTGGGCCATGGTTAACAAGGGAGTCGTGGCCAGCACAACGCCTCTACTTTTCCAAAACTAACTGGGTGGACTCAGAGGTGCCCCAAAGATTCTGAAATTAAAAATCCCAGTCTTCACCAAGTTTTGAACCCGGGACTCCCAGTTCTAAAGCCAAGTGGTTTACCATCTACCAATCCTTATTTTGCTATATATATTGATAATAAATTTTTAAAGTGGAGATACTCACAATGACATGCATATCTGCAAGTTTTCCAATTCTGTTCATAGTGTTTCTTGGATCAATAGGTAGACGAATATTTATCAAGTAATAGTCATAATGAACACTGCCTAGTTCAAAAAGTGATATCAATTCACAATTATACAAATTTCCGTTACGCCTCTGAAAAAATAAAAAAAAAACAGGAAACAAATTTTTTTTCAACTAAAATTGAAAACCAAAGGACTAAGTCTGTATTATCATGTCTTTATTTAGTTACTAGCAGTCAGAGTTTCTACTATGAAATGAATTTGGACTTTTAATTTTTTAGTTAGCCATGGAATGAATTACTTTAGGCTTTGGATATTCACAAAATTTCTGTGTGGAAAAAAAAAATTGATTTGGAATGTTTTTTGTCATGAGGTATTTTTAATTAGCCTTGTTAGATAGACTTGAATTTTGAATAAATGGAATTATGTATCCATTTTTTTAACTTTAAATAAATTTTATTTAAACTCTTTCTTTCCACAATTATTTTCCACGTTCCGATGGAATTCTTCATTTTCTCATTAGTATTTTTACCCTATTATGATTAGGCTTGAATAACTTTCATTTGTTATCAGAAAATGCTCTTTTTCTATAGCACAAAGTAAAGTTTCTAATATGAAACATTAATTTAATTTAATGAGGTCAAATCTATGATGGTATCGACAATTAGGAGAGAAAGAAAAAGTCTGTTTTTATATCTGATAAAACACAAATATTTCTCACAATATATGCAAAATTCACATATAATGTGTGGTATTCTAAATAATTCTAAATAAATTATTTTTGTGACCATGCTATTCTGTTAAAATCTTTATTTTAGTATATAATCATGTATTCACCCTCTCAGGCTCAATTGTACAATCCAATTTGCGTTGTTCACTTGATTCAGTTAATAACTTCCAGTCTGATTCATCATCCTCCTTATCTCGATAAAAAAGTTTGGCTTCTATCAACATTTCTGGTTTGTTATTTTCAGCTAAATCAAGATGAAATATATACCAATGAGGTTTTATATTGCCATAAACTGACTTTATTAAATTGCTAATTTATTGAACTCTCAAAAATTTTCTTTTTAAATAAAAACAAAACAAAACAATATAGCTACACATAGGAATAAAACTTACAAGTCATATAATACAGATATATATTATATACATATATTTCAAAGTCATAAGAAATTCTTACGATATGGATTATCCTCATCATACTCTACATTTACATCCATCACAGCTATCAGATTCTGAAACCATCTTGACATATCAAGATCGATTCCTTCTTTAGGAAGCGGTAGCTGCTGAGAAAACACAATTTCGTTGGCATCTATTTTCTTCAGCTCTATTTCCTGAAGAAAAAAAAATTGACAACTGAAACTAAACCAAACAAATTTGAATTAAATACAAAAAGTAAAATGGGCATGACATGGCCTTAATTGTGTCGATGTGCCAAAAACTCAAAATATAAAATATCAAAAAGTAAAACAAATAAAATAATTTAGAGAAAAAAATTTCTTTTAGACTAATAAAATGTTTTTTTTAAATTAACATAAACATTTTTCAACTATTTTTCTGGCAGTTACCAAAAGCTATTTATTATAAAAAAAATATTTAAAAAAACAATAACAATATATATATTTATATATATATCTAGAATACTGTAAATAATGTTGGTGAATAAAGACATTGAAATCTTACCTCATCCTTAAAACTATCTATATGTTTGCATGAATCTTTTCCTCTTGGGGTAAATGGCTTCATGTTATTAAGATGCCAACCATTATCTTTATCATAACATTTGATAGTTAGAGTATCCATCACACTATTTGGTGAAGGAGCTTGAAACATTTCAAATATTAGAAAATTATATTGGTAATTAAAAAAAAAAAAAATTGGTTGAATATTAGCTTAAAAGATATATAGAATGTATGGCACAGATATTTTTACCTTTGTTGGACATTTATAAATTACGTTTGCCACTCAACTACTCAGATAAGATGTCTGGGGAGCGCCTTAAGCTCACTCAGAGTTGTCAAGCGTTTTTCTACATTTCTTAGCTTCAGAAACTAACTTTCTCCTGGCTTCTACAATGTATTATTTTTCTCATAAAATTACAAGACAAATAGAATTAAATTTTAAGAAAGTTTGGGACATGATGCCAAATTGAGAGACATTTAAGGTAGTAATTTTTATTTTTAAAAGTTGCAATTTGGAAAAGTGCATTTTTCCGATCTAGGTGTCACCCTCTGGTGGGTGTCACCCGGTGTGGACTGCACCACCTAGTCCTAGTGACGCCACTGATATATATATATAAATATCTGTATCTCTCTCTAATGTCGCTCTCTATATTAATTTGATTAATATAGACTATCTAGTCAGTCTTCTATTTAGTACATGATATCTATTATTCTAAACTAATACTAGTCAGACTAGTGATAAATAGATCTAATCTATATTATACTATATATAATAATAATTATTATGGTAATAGAAACCTGATTCTGTGTATCTAGTCACGTAAACTAATACCGTTAACCGTTGGTCTTTAAGTCTACTGTTTTGTCTAGAGTCTAGATGTAGGTGTAAGACGTTGAAGCTACTTAGTCTCAGACTCAGTCTTACCAACAATTCCTCCAATCAAGAAGAAAACGGTAAGAATTATTGCTAAAGAAAAACTCAAAATCAAAAGCTTTTTGTTACTCAACGTCTCTAACACAACTCCCGCCATATTGAATGAAGTATCGGAGATCTAAATCTAGATTCTAAATAGAAGGTAGATCTAGATTTGATCTGCAGAGGTCTAGATTATAGATCTATAAATATACAATACAAATAGATCTAGAATCTATAGTCTAGATCCAATATATTTATAGACTATTTAGATCTAGTTATTGATCAATGATTCATTTTTTAAAAAATGTAAAAACTTGGAGTCGGCGAGCAAGTTCAGTTCTGAAACAAATTCTTTTAAAAAGAGCAATCTCTAAAAAAAAAAAAGAAAAAAAAAGAATAGATCTAGATTATAGATCAAGAGTTATACCTATAGACATTCTAGATCTATATAGAACAATAATTATACTTAGAGAGATAGAGTCTACTTTATTAAATCTAAATTTACACTTTAGTTGCACTCTAGTAGACACTAGTGGGCTATGTGCGAATGGAATCTAGATATAATTATAATGAATTTATTTTGTTTACAATACCTATTTTCAATTAGTACTTCAAAAGCCTAAAATATGGGTGAGTGGACACGATTCTCGAAAGCGACTCTAACGATTTTCCTAGAACTTTGACAGTTGTTGTATATCATCGGGGAAAGAATTAATGGGAAAACTTGTTTGACCGTCATACTAGACTGTAACTAGACATAGACTAATCTTTCAAAATAAAAACAAAAAATTAAATTTTGCGCATCGTCTTCTAAATCTAGAACTAAAGGTCTAACATTGGAATATTAGATCAATTTAGATCTATATAAGATATAGGCATATTATAAATTGCAGTAGATCTATACATTCGCCTAACCATTGCAGGATTTTTTTTCTCGGGAGGAAACACAAAAATAAAGACACATTCCTCGTCCCATATGCTAGGACAAATTTGTACAAATACTCCTTCTTCCCTAGTGCTATTAGAGCATGAAATGGGTTGCCTGAGCTAGCCAGAAAAACCAGTGACTTGGCAGAATTTAAGTCATTGGTTAATATGCATGACTAAATGCATGACGCGTAGGACGTAATCATCTTTTTTGAAGTAACGTCTGTATTATATAAGAAGAAGAAGAAGAAAAGGGGCGGGGAATTTTTTTTTTTTTTGGTATGTTGTGTAGTTGAGAAAAACAATCGCTTTAGATCTATAAGTTGTATAAAAAGGTAGATCTATTGTCTTTTTTAAAAAAAATATTTTTTATGTTTTTCTTATTAAGATGAAAATCTAGTCTAGATTTGATCTAGTCTTGACAAAGATTTAGATGGGTCTAGATTACATAAAAGTAGATCTTTTTATACAAGAGAACTATTCAAGAACGACAAATCCTAAATTATTAAAGTAGCAGAAGACGATTGTATTACCTCCCTTTCAATATATTAGATTAGATCAGGATCTAATGGCAAAAGAAGCTCAAAATGCAAGTAAACAGCAGGATGTGCTTGATCTAGATCTAGAATTTAGAACTAATAATGTTAATAATGAATTACAATTGCCCATAGTTAATGAAAAAAAAAAGTAAGTTTAATCAATGATTTTTTATAGGCCTAGATCTATATAGATCTAGATTCTAATTCTATCTTGAATTATTGATCTAGATCTATATCGAGTAAAGTGCGAAGTTCGAGCAGCTCCGATTTGTCAAGAGGTTCGAACAGTTCACTTTTATTGCTAAAACTTTTTTATTTGAATGTTCAACAAATTACAACTATATGCTACTGCGCATGCACCTTTTTTCTTTACTTCCGACACATACTATTTCCTTTTCCTTAAAAGGCTAAGTTCATGGTGAGGTCAAACTCAGGAGGTGTGGAATTATTCTTTTTTACTACCCGGTAGTGAAGGAAATGGGTAATGGGCTTAAGGCTATTTTTAAGTCTGATTGCTCATCAGCTTAAAGAGACTATTTGAAGTTGTGGAGGATGGGAAATGGTGCAATGGATGGTGTTCTTGCCCTGGAGTAAAAAGAAAATGACTTTATAGTGAAAATTAAATATTAAAACATGTTTTTAGATATATTTTCTTTGATCTGTTCGAACCTTCCATCAACCCGATCGAGCTTACTAACTGGGGAAAAATACGCTCGAGGAAAAGTACGCTTGGCGATACTTACCCTACACCTCTTTGACTTCGTATTTAATTTTAACTAAGCCTAGTGATACATTAAATCCAATCTATTTTTATAGAAAAAAGGACGAGGAATTCAGAGATACTATCAGTTTTTTCATAGGTCAGACCGTTACGGTGCTATAAAAATTCAAACTTGAAAATTGCTGCCAGCGGGCTTAATGCGCTCGAACTTCGCACTATACTCTAGATAGAGATATACTATTCTATATTATTATAGCCTGGATTCTATATTCTAGATTTAGAGATTTAGAGATCTGACGGAAAAACTGCAGAACCCGTTCAAAAGAGAGAATCTAATCTCGATCTCTAGATCTATATCATAGACTTATATAATATACTAGTCGACAGCAACAGACCAGAAGCGGAACGATATGCAGTGGACTCGTCTAGATGACCCGTCGCGTGTGCCTGCTCCTTTCGGAACAAAACAATCTCCCGTAGACTCCCCGATGGCTGCTCCATCTTTACGGCCGAATTGCATGCAATATCGCTTGCACTTATGGCCGTCAAAGCATCAGAAAGGAGGAAATAATCTGCTCCGACTCCAAATCTGCATTGCAAGCTTTGGGGCGGATGAAGACTGACATTCCACTGGTACATAAGAGCCTGAAGCTGTTGGACCAAATAACAGCCGACCATACGGATGTCACCTTCATCTGGGTCCCCTCCCATGTGGGCATTGAGGGAAACGAAGCCGCAGACAGAGAAGCAAAGAGAGCCCTAAATCATGCGGTGTCAGTAACTCAAATTCCCTGCTCAGACCTGAGACAAAGTATTGCCTCTGCCATCTACCAAGAGTGGCAGGACCGATGGGAGGCTGAGACTCACAATAAACTCAGGCAGTTTGTGGCGGATGTCAGGTGGCGGTCCACATCTAAGGGTCTGACAAGGCGTGGTAGCACGACCATGTCCAGACTTAGGATTGGCCACACCTACATCACGCACTCTTTTGTGCTGAAGAAAGAAGAGCCCCCACTTTGTGAGTATTGTGACTCTCGCCTCACCGTGGAACATACCCTCATCGACTGCCCCAGATACCAGGATGTCAGGGAAAAATATTTTAGAGCCACTAATTTAAAAACACTATTCAATAATGTCGACCCTGGGAAGGTACTGGGCTTTATCCGGGAAGTGGGGTTGTCTACGAAGATCTGATTTATGAATTCTGTAGACATGTACTATTTACATTAGATTTTTACCAAATTATTAAATTTTTACTACCTCTACTATTTTAACTGTGAATAGACCTTGATTTTAATGATTTCACTGTATGGAATTTGGCCTTTGCTGTGTGGAGGGAGAGTGGCCCTTGAGGGACTGCAGGCACGACATGGCCTAAATTGTGCCGATGTGCCCAAAATCACAAATCACAGTTAGCGAGGCGATGAAATAAGTGGAAAGCTTCACCTTTCTCGACAGTAGGCATATCCTGGACACCACGGAGGACCAGATGCAGATGTCAGAGCCCGCATTGGTAAAGCTCCAGCAGTTTCCATCAGCTCAAGAATATCTGGGGATCCAGGGAAATAAGCACCACCACCTAGATCAGGTTCTTCAACATCATCATTAAGCTAATACTTTATTGAGCAGAGACCTGGAGAACCACCACCAACACCATGAAAATAAAATGCCAGATATTCATCAATACCTGTCTCAAGAAGATTCTTATGTTCCACTTGCCAGATAAGACCTCGAATGAAGTAGATATCCTTCAGAGATGCTGGAGATGACAGGCCGCATCCTTTGAAGGTTTGCACCCAACATTTCAAGACAAGCCATCTCCTAGAAACCCCAAGGAAAGAGGAAGAATGGACAGCTCAGGAATACTTTGAATACATGGCGCCACAATTTAAAAGTAGATGTCAAGCAGATGGGCAAGACGCGGATACATTTGAAGAACCACATGAAAGAAGATGGGATCCCAGGCAGATATGAGAAAATTAAATGATCATAGAGTTGCAGTAAATGATTGATCAGACTACCACGAGACATGACCATTTATAATGATAATTAGGCATATAGCCGCATTAATATATATGCTAAATGTTAAATCTTAGTCTGATCATTTGTGTTTCCATTAGGGATAACAATTTTATTAACTTACAGTTTAAATTATTATAATTTATTTTTATAGTTGGAACGAGCCATTCCACGCGTATGAATGGAAGTAAACAAAAATATATGTGGAACTATGTAGATTGGGTGTGAAAAGAAGCGAGAAATCAAGTCAATCTTGAAAAATATTATATAAATCTATTTTTAAAAAAAAAGTTACAAAGATAATTAGTGTGACATATGAGCAGTCAGAATCGGCACCCAAAGTGGTCTACTCAAGCAGGTAAAAAGGCGTGTTTCCATAATTTTATCAAAGTTATACTACAAACTATCAACAACCACAATTTTATCTTCCGCAATACAAAAAGAGAAGTGTGCGTGTTCAAAGTATTGTCGATATTATTGTGTTATTAGGGCGAACGAAGCCATGATACCACAGGGTAGGTCTACTTTCATTGAATTGGTTGTTGTGAAGATAGCCTACTGTTCAGTGTTTTTGAATGATCATTAAATTAATGGTTTTATCAAGGTCAGTCTCTCTTACTAGGCCTCAATGAAGCAGTTTTTCCCTTTGGTTACATGTCAGAAGAAATTTGCCTACTACTATGGAAAAGCATAATACATATTACTATTTATTAAATCTCGTTATAAAATATAGTTGACTTATATACATACTAAATGGATTCTTGGTCTGTTAAAACATAAATAAACACTTAATTCAGATTGTAACTTGTATAGCTAAGAAAACTTTACTCACTCTGTCTGTTTGGTAAAAAGTTTGTACACGTTATTTTTCCGACACCCAATCTCAGATCAAGCTGAAATTTTGCACAATGTTTTCTTTTACCTGACAAAACAAGAATCAATTAAAAAATTTATCAATATTATGATATCAGATTTTTAGATCTAAACGGGGCGAACGGACAGATAAACAGACGAAAAAAACAACTGATTGCGGCTTTTCCTCTTTTAGGAGCCGGTTAAAGTTTAAAAGGCTATAGAAAATACATTTTTAACATGCCTAATTTTAATTTCTATATAGCGATATTGCTGAATTTGTTTTTTTTAAAATATATTTTAACAAAGCGCCAATTATGATGACCCCCGCAGTTGCACTCATCAAACAGAGGTACGGAATGAAACTGAAATGACCAAAGAACAAATTTCAGTTGCACTATCAGGAGTTCTTGAAGCAATCAAAGCAAAAAGAACAAATGATAGAACTCTTCTAGCTGAAATGGGCAAGAGGATTTCGTCGCAGGTAATAAGTTTAATGTGTGTCAATACTTTTGAGTAGGGAGAATAAGTGACATTAGAATTGGTCTGTGAAATGTTCTAACTATGTCTGTATAGCCTAAGTGTTAGAGAAAAAATACATGTCAGTTAAGAGTACCTTAAAGCGTGTACACTTGTCGTGGCCGTGGTGCTTAATGTGTGACTATATCCAAAGGATTCAATCTAGGCTACATCTAGAGTTAGCTTCTTAGGCAGAAAGAAACAAAGACGAAATATTTAGACCACGAACCATGCTGAACTAAATATAGATTATTGACTTGGATGTGTATATTATCTACACAACTAATAGGCGTATTAAATCTATCGTGAACCATTAAAAGCGTATTAAAAAATAATAGCAATTTTCTCCACTCTATTTAGTGCAATAAAATACAATGTGCAATGTGCAATGTAATACATTTTTAGTTTATGGATTCCAATTTACCAATGTTCAACTAATAAAAATAATGAAACGCTTCGTGCTTTCACCCCAATCGACTTAAAGATACTCAGAGCAATTTTAATCACCATTTTTTTAATATTAGTCTTTTTTATACATTTTTGTCAACACAATTCATCCTAATCAGAAATGGTTCTGTTGAACCAGACATATTTACTAATCATTTGTTTAAACAACGAGCAACGTTCGACATACTATCAACTATGGTCTACTTGGACAGGTTCACTAAGGTCTGTTAGTAAAAACAAAATAACACAATCAGACTGTCAATAACAGTAACAGGCCTACACACCATCTTTCTCTCTCTCTCTCTCTCTGTCATTGTCACACACTACAACATATCCACACACATTTTCCCCTCGTTTAATTGAATAATGTCATATAGTAACTTTTAAGGTGAGACCTCCTTCTGCAATAGTATTTTCCATTGATGTCAGCAAATTACCTTGTACTCCAAAGTTAGGTCTTAGAAATTTTTGTTTCTGATTACAAGCATATTTCATTGATATTAGCCCGTAATCGTAATGGAATTGTGGCTATCTAATACTGAAACTTTGGAACTATCTATTTGCTGGATTGAGTGAGAATGCAAACGGGAACATCAGAAAAGCCTATCTTTCCCCTGTCAGTAATATACATTTCTTCTCCAAACACTTCTAAACAGTGTGTCCTTTTTTCTGAATTGGGCCCGATACTCTACTCTCAGTTCCTTCAATGATTTGTCTATTGGTCTGCTTCAGGGCTTTGACGGTGAAAAAAAAAATCCCACACACAGATTGCTTGACGTCACTAGCATTACCCACCGGTTATGCCCGTTCATTTGTTTATATTGCCATGGAAAGGCCCACAATTAAACGCTCCAGAAAAAAAAATCTTTGGCTCGCGAACTTTAATATCTATAAATTTCAATTGGACCGGCCGTAAATTTGAATATCAATTCTCACCCTCCCCACAAACCTAACCCAATGCTTAGCACGAAAATCATTTTAAAGTAGATAGCCTGTTTCAAAACATGTATTTTCCACATGTGTTTTGAATGCTCTTAACACAATAGTATCGGTCTCTGTATCTTTGTCTTTACTATGATGAATTGTGCATTGTAGTCAGTATACCGCTGCCCGGAATAAAGGAAATATAGCGAATCTTACAGCACTCCCCAGACCTCTTAGCTAGCTAGGAGCTAAGAAGGAGACTTCAACGGAGATTTTTTTTGTATGAGATTCTGACAAGTAAATGTTAAAAAAAACAACAATGATTGATGTTTCATTTTTTTTTATTTTTAGGGCATTAAAAGGAGCTACCGCACTAGGCATCTAATATCCTACGTACAACATTGTTTCATTCTATTTGGTGTTAAAAAGAAAGTCTATGATGGGCCTTTTTTCTGTTATAAATGTTTGCTGTTAAACAATGTAAACGACTATGCATAGCGAATAATACTTTCATTGTGTTTGACTACCAATAGGTTCATAGACTCTTAAGTGGGGAGGGTAAAAAAAATACGTGGTTATGGTTAGAGCAATAACAGGGCTGGCAGATCTGACACTGACTCGGTATTTGTTATGTATCCTTTATAAATCTAGTAGACTATGTGACATACACATATTTACTGTGTGTTATCATTAACAAAGAGTCAATTATTGGAGCACTTAACAGTGTAACGAATGTTAAAAGTTTCATCTTCGTTTTCGTTTGAACACATGTATTCGATGAACTAATTACGGTAATTTAGGTTTTAATTTTACTTAATAAAATTTCAAACATTAATACATGTATTAAAAAACTGTAATGAAGCCATAATGAATATTAGAGACTAATAGAGACGATGTAAGTGTAAAAGTCATTGCATGTTATTGTTAGGCTTGTGAGCATTTAGATAAAATAGTGACAAGCTTTTTTTTCCTGCTTGGGTCTGTGGTACATTATTAAGTGAAATATTTTGTTTAAACGCTTTACTGCACAAAACAAATAGGAATTCTAGGTTAAATTAATGCGGCATTTCAAAGCTTAATACGTATTGTTTCTTTTATCCGCAAGAAGGCAAGAACTAGAACATTGCAATAGCCTCCATAATGTAGCATACTAACTGCTTACCATTAAACAAAACAAGACTTGAAGGGGTCTGAAGTAGAAAAATGAACTATTTGGCCTTTAATTGTATTCTTCTAAAGGCAGAGAAGAGCCGTGTGATGCTAGAGAAACATTTAACATCTCTACATGAAAGAAAAAGTCGAGAAGTGGATCTTGTCGTGGACAAAATCAATGGGTTTCTTGAGAGAACATCAACAGTAGAAAGTGAGTTAGAACATCTCAAGGATTCTCTCCATTTTCTTTGTCGTGATTTGTGCAACAAGTGATCTGGCACGTCTCAGTAACACTGCTTGATGTAAGTTGTCTAAAAATATTGTGTGCATTTTTTAGTGAAATAATTAAAGAATATAATTAGAATAATAGGAAGTATAACAATGATTTGAATATCACGTACACTATAAGCCTTGACTAATAATGGTGTAGATCTAAACTTTGAAGGTAATTGAAAGCATTGTATTTGTTCTTTTTGCTTTTAATGCGTAATATTTGATTTTAACATTAAGTTCAATGTTTCTTTTTCGATACCAATAAAAAAAAGGC
The DNA here is from genome assembly GCA_030265305.1 of Biomphalaria pfeifferi. Classification (NCBI taxonomy): domain Eukaryota; kingdom Metazoa; phylum Mollusca; class Gastropoda; family Planorbidae; genus Biomphalaria; species Biomphalaria pfeifferi. The sequence continues at coordinate 1,431,647 of JASAOG010000043.1, read as the reverse complement.
TTTGTATTACCAATAATGACACAATGTTTCTTTTTCGATACCAATAAAAAAAAGGCTTTGTATTACCAATAATGACATTATAATGCTTTCATTAGTGTCAAATCCTAAGACTTTATTTCTTCACTTTTAGACAATATCAAAAGTCAAATAATAATATTGGAACGAATGAAAGTTTGTTTTTAAATAAACTATCCCATTCACATCATATGTAAATATAATCCCATCATAGATTATTATTTGAGAATACAACAACAACAACATGATTATAATGGTAGCCAAAGTGAATTTTAAAAATGAGTTTTGTGTTAGAGCTGCATATGTGAAAATGTATTGACAATATCTTCTAATCACTCGTACATCGTCCACTTCTTGAACTGACAATGTGATAAAAACTATTTCTCCTTTTGTTGCCTAATGCCACAAAGTCTAGAGCTCACAAAAATTAATTTTTACTAGAGTGTTGGTATAATTTGGCAGATAAAGTCGGCGTTTTGGATTTCGCTGTATCATCTCGTTTAAACTTTAAATCTTCTGATGTGACTCTACTCCAAGCGTTTCTTGCCGCATGCTTCTGGCGATTGATTGTAAGACAAGAGTTCCAATTTCCCACATCCACTAAATGTTCATTGTTGTCTTCATTTTGTGCTGCACTAGCCTCCTCATGACCTTTGGATTTCGGCACACTCTGAATGGTTCTGTATCTTCTGTCCGCCAATTTTCTGTCCAGTTCAGACAATGTCATACTAACGCCATTAGAATTACGAAGTAACTGTTTGTACTGCTCTTTCTCTTCACGTGATAGTCCCATTGGCAAAGTGCGTAGCCTAGGCGGTGATAGCTCAATGCTTGTCTTGAAATCTTCTACAGCCGTTTTCTTTGTTAATATTTTGCAAGATCTATTTTAGAAATAAAAAGGAAAAGTTGTAGCAATGTAAAAGGAAACTACATGTTTAACCCATTAAGGTGCCAAAATGTCATATAGTTTTATTTCCATTCTAATTATTCTATCATATATATATATATATATATGGCTATAAGCTAAAGTTCTCTGCTTTGGCGCATATACTGGGTGGTCCAAAAGTATGTAGACTGACATGCGATTATAGGTCTTACGTAAACTATGGTTATCTATCACTCTTGTGTTATTACAATTATGTTTCTTTTAACTTTGTTTGTGATTTGTAGAAAAAAAATATCTTTTTCACAATACATTGATGTTTTCATTGAAATAAAAGTTCTAGTAAATATACTTATATGCATGAATCAAAATAAAATGTTTTTATTTACTATCAACTTATTATTGGATCAACCTGTAGGACTATGTATTTGTATAACCTCTATATGATATGACGGTACTATTTTACCTTGATTTCCTATCTAAATCTAACTCATAAAATTTCTCAGCCAGTTTTTTCTCCTGACATTGATTTCGAGTTCGGGCCGAGTCCATGGCTTTGGACTCCGTTATACATGGCAAGCCAAATATTGGATCCATTCTAAACTAGGTATAGTCATAGAGCCCGAATTGGTTGTATTACCTGTAAAGTCAAACAAATAAAAATTACTCTTCTAGAGTTTTGTCGGAATCATATAGGAAAATAATCAGACCTTGAACCTCTGAAGAAACAAAAAACACCAAAAATACTTTGTAACTTCTCGCTCCGATTTGTAGTCATATGTACAATGATAAACAATGTATGCAAATAAGAGAGATATAGTTGTAGGTACGAAGTTCTTCTCCTTAGATAAGCTTTACTATATAGTTTCTTTTTTCTGCTTTTATTTTTTAACTGTTTCTTCAATCGTTCTTTATCAATATTTTCCTAGTTTTTTCCTTACCTTACCAGTGATGTAAAAAGTAAAGTTCCCCTTTCAGGCCTTGCGATCTATAGGGCAGATGATGTAAAGGTCATCTGTTTCTGTGGCCCAAGTTTGACAAGGGTGTCATGTGGCCAGCATAACAACCAACCGCCTTTACTTTCCCCAATGACAGGTGCCCTTTAGAGCTGGGTGGACTCAGAGGCGCCCAAAGATCCCGAAATCAAAATCTCAGTCTTCACCAGGATTCGAACCCGGGACCTCGGTTCAGAAGCCAAGTGCTTTACCACTCAGCTGCCGCGCCTCCGTACTAGTGATGTCAAAACACATTTTTTTTTTTTTTAACAAAAGTTAGTTGCTATAAAAACAGAAAAAAAACCATTATCTGAAAGTCTAAGATTAAATGCTAATTGATTCTGGACTAAAAAGAATTGAGAAAGTTGCTGTGAATGAAATATGACTTTAAAGCGAATAGGTGTAGCCTGTGCAAGTAAACAAATAAAGGGAGGGGGTTCCACTTGAGTAGCCTCAGTAGGTTAACAAAGTAAGGAGGGGTGGTACCACTTTAGTTACAATACTTATGTACATTAGAGCGGAAGGTTAGGAAGGAATAATAGGGCTAACAAAAAATCAATAACCATATATTTAACAACCTCTCCACGAAGAAAGTCATTTTAATGGCTTTTTATATTTGTTGACGACTAAAGTCTATAAGAGGTATAATAAAATTGTCCAAATAATTTTTTTTATTACGATCAATGTTTTAGGCTGTCTTACTTCACAGAAATACACGTAGACATAGTGTCGTTTTTATTCGTTAAGATAGTGTTTACACGTGTACTCTTTTAGGGAACTCTTTAGGAGGTGGTCAGAGGCGGACTTGGATGTTAAGATCGGTCCGGGCATTTCAATACAATCCGACCCACAAATTGTATATAATATCATTGACATCCAATTCTAGGTTTACCTGTCCTCAAAATCATTTGATAATGTATCGATAACTGAATACATGCATCCAATGAAGAAAAATAGGTCTTATGTTGCTATTTAATCGCTAAGTGTGTAGGTTCTAAAAGGACGAAGCCTACTAGTAGCAAGTGTCTACGGATGTAGGCTATTACATTATTTCGGAAAATGTGTTAGATAAATTAGTATTATACTGTATAGTCTGTAAAAGATTTTTTTTAACACAAGGGCCACTGTTACAAGAAATATGATCAAACCTTTAACAATTTAATACGTTCTATAGTGGCGTTCATGAGACCCACCGGGGATAGGCCCAAACGCCCATATAGCCAATCCGCCCCTGGAGGTGGTCATTTGTAACCTAATTTTACACGATTTTTACTTTTCTAAACTACGTACATTGCAGTGAAACGTTCAAATTTGCTGTCATTTTAATCATCCTAACGACACTCTTTTTAAATGCACACTCCATTTTTTTATTAGACGTCTGCTATTAAAGTATCACCGATGGTTTCTTTCAAATGATTGCGTCAAAAAAAAAATATATTTTAAAGCAGAAGAAAAGGGAGAAAAAGGAAAGAGCATCAAAATGGTCAATCAAAGACTTAACATACTAGTATGAAGCTAAGTGATTATAATAGCGCAGAAGAACCTACCTGTTGATCGACTATAGCCATTGTGATTTCGTGATCGGATGGATTTGTATTAAATATATATTTATACAAAAATTCCACACAGTTGATCCCTTAATGAACTAGTCTATATTTGGCTATGTGGACTTAAACATAGATTGTTTTAGCTAAATGTAAACAGTTTATATACCTACATACAACAGTTGACTCTGAAATGTATACTATTTTAAACATTATTTCTCCCACACCCATTCTTGGATCAAATTGAAATTTTGCACAATTATTCATTCACAAGACATGAATCGATTAAAAAAAATAACCAATTCGTGAATTAATTACTGGTAATTAATTATTTTGTTTGATACCAACAAGAAAAAATTAATCCTTCAGTATTCACAGATGTGGCTAAAAAATAAAACATGAATCGATGAATTAACCAATTAGTAAATTAATTATTCTGGCTGATAAGGGAAATAACTTCTACATTATTGAGAGAGATAGTTGTAAGGACGGAGTTCTTCTCCTTAGATAAGCTTCTACAATATTTTTTTTCGGTTATGCCACAACTTTTCACTACAACATTTTTGTGGAGGATATTTAATTACAGGATCAACTCACCTAAACGTTGATTGGACTAATCATCCTGTTGAGTTTCTTTCAACAGTATTAAACTTCTTACTTCGTACCTCTAAAAGGAAAAAAAGTTATAAACTTGTAGAATGTAATCCAATAATTTGATTTCTTAAAGTATATTCTTAATACTGCTTCATTTCTTATGTTTTAGTATAAGGTATTTAATAAATCCTTTATTTAAATATTTATTATATTAACTAAGTTAATATAGACACATACATTTTGAATAAATATGAAGGCAATATTTTGGACACTATAGCACTACGAAATTATATCACATGGTGATTTTTAGAAAAAAAAGTTTTTGTCATGGTAACAATAAAAAAGATTAATTAACTAAATAGTTTAAACAGCCAAAAAAGAAAAACAACCACTAATTTTTAAAATTCAATATGTAGGCCTACTGATGATGTAGCCATGTCTTGAAAATACTCCAGTAATACAACGTAGCCAATGCTACGTTAGCCAGTAGTTCTGCAGATAGATTAAATCAATCAACTGCCTCTAGGCTTATATCAGCATTGAGTAATTGATATTTCTAATCAATGTGTTTTTCTCGACTCCATGCTTTCAAATGTTATGGCAGTGATTGATAAGCCAGCCGGCTTACGCTCATTATAATACTAAGCATCAGTGCCGTGCGTTGTTAGAACGTCAGGGAACTGAAACATCCATTTAAATGATTAGAGAGTTAGTGAACTTGCTTAGTGTACGCGCTCAGCACTAGAGAGACGTGAACACACACACACACATCCAAAAGGGAAGGAAGGAAAAGGGTTAAAAGGACAGATTTGTCTTCTTTCCATTATTAGTACTATAGTATTAACCAACTTTTATTGGCCTGGAGTCATGTAAATTTCTGGCACTTGTCATTACCAGGCTGCATAACTACAAAAAAAAAAAGGTCAAGTCTCATGGCCCCGATCCTTTGCAACTTCATTAGGCATTGTGTGTATTAATTTAGTTCATCAAACCTTCCTCTTGCCTTTTATCCTGGGTACTTTGGTTGTTTGGCTAAACTATTAGATTTTTGTGTTAGGCCATGTTACGCAGCTTAAGTTTATTTGCAAAAGTTCAGTGCGATAGGGTAATGATAAGTTGTCATAATCAATTATTCAATATTTTTTTTTATTCTGACGAAAGTATGTACGGTAACAATAAATTAAAAGTTCCCCTTTCTGAAATGGGTCTGTAGGGCAGATGATGAAAAGATCATTTGTTTCTGTGACCCAAAGTTAACGAGGGTGTCATGTGGCAAGCATGATGTTTAGAGCTGTGTAGACTAGGGAGCACTTTAAAGATACCGAAATTGAAAATCTCCGTCTTCACCAGGATTCGAAACTGGGACCTTCCGGTTCGGAAGTCAAACGCTTTACCACTTAGCCAGCGCGGAGCGCCATCGTAAACGTTAAGAGCAATGATAAAAATAGAATAAATCTGATTTTGCATATCAATGTTCTCTTAGTTCCAAAAGCTACGTTAGGTTTTGTTTCTCGTATTAGTTAAAAATGGAATATCAATAATTAAGTTTCAATATATATGTATTCGCTTGAAAATAGGCCTACTGGTAGTAAAAAGTATCAGGTATATATTAAATATAACTGTGCCTCCTTCCTTTTTTTTTTTAATTGCGCATCCACTCATCTGTAATGTTTATAAACCATTATGGCCATCGCTTGCGATCGGTTTTGTTCCCGACATCACAATACATAAGAAAAACAAAATAAAAAGCGAAGGGTCGAAACAAAATTGTTTTAAAAAATGAGGGAGGGGAGAAATGAAAAAGAAACATAAAATAGAAATGTCACTATTCGTTCTCTCTTTTGGATAAGGTTTGCTCTGTGACATAGAAGTCTTTATTATCAAGTTCGCTTGATAGTAAGTAATGTTTTTATGTGACGTAAGCGATCGATTCCTGTCGATAATTCTAAAATAAATCAATATTGTGTAAGAATTTGGCCTCTTGATGACTCTATTCAACAAAACCTTTCACTGTGTGGCTAGCATGATAATGTTACAATGGACAATGTTCTCAAAAGTCCGAGCTGGCTTAAGTGCTAACATAGTATCCCTTTCGGAAAAACAGTGTGGCTGAGGAGTCTTGTGGAAACACACAGTTTAGTTGGTTTATAAATCCAATACGCCTTTAGGTGGGTAAATAGGTCAAATGTCAAACCCATTATATTGAAGTGAACTGAAAGTTGTCGGAAATCGAAACATTTATTTGAAAATTCTATAACATTTTAAAATGATTGGTATAGTCTCAATGCGTATTTTTTTTTAATTCCACAGATTACTTTATTGATTGTGTATCCAAGTCAAGTTCCACATATTTTCATTCGTTCAAATCTTAGGTTATAATTGTTGTTTTGAAATTATCACGTTGTGTGTCAGCAAATTCTTTTTATTTTAAGTTTTAAACATTAAAACTGTTGTAAATTTTGTTTGAAGTTTAATGACGTATAACTAATAGGTCTGACAGCCTGCTTTTATGATCAATCAACATTAAAAGTTGTTGATATAACTGAGTTATTTGTATGGGTCATTATCATTCAGCTCTGCTAGTTGAAGTAGGCCTAAAACTAGTCATAGAAAGATAAAGAGAGGAACGTGATTCAAAGGGCTAGTTGGAGGCAGTAGTTAAAGTGAATCCCTCACTAGATAACAAACTGCATTGATTCTATCCACACAGCTTATCTGTACCCAAACTCTTGCTAGCTTTGTTGTCTGGAAGATTAACCCTGCTGTACATGTTTTTTTTTCCAACTCAAATGTAATTGAACAACTTTTTTTTCTTATTATTATCTGTCCATATTCACGCCATGTTATACAAATATAAGCAACGTTTTCAAAGAGAATTGTGAATCGATAGTATTTTTGTAAGCTAAGGACCCACACAAGAGCTATCGCTAATGTTCCCAGTTTACGTTATTTGTAAACGGTCATAACGCTTCTCTTCAATGGTTTCTTTTCTTTTCAATACAAACCTGAGTTTCAGAGTCTATTAGAAAAAGGCCAACCTACTCCTTGACATTGATTTCGTCCCCTTTATGCTGAAGGACAATTTAACACCTTAATCCATTTCCCCGTACAAAGAATGTCAAAAGCTAAACAGTTAAATAACGGGACCAAAAAGCTCCGCCCATTAGGCGCTGTCAAAGACAAGGGTATACATTTCAAACGGGTAGAATCTGACACTCACTGCACGGTTGATCTTGAAGCAGTAGTGGTTCACGACACTTGTCAGTTTTTATCCTGTTTTAATTCTAGTGATATTAGTGCAATTTTTAATCGGATGTTGACTATACGCGAAACACTTCGGCAAGTTGCAGTGGCCAATGTTTGTGCTTCGGTAAATCGTGAAAAGTCCAATATAATGACACTAGCTAACCCTAGTCCAGATTCAGTAGCAGTATGCGCCAGCTCTGAAAGTGGCACCAACGGAAAAAAGACAAAAGAAGTTAATTTTACGGAGAGCCAAACGAGTGAACATGAGCCGCACAGGGAAGGTACTTTGCCCTCCCTGGTACCACCTGCACCACCCAACACGGCTTCAGCGCCGGCTTCATTTAGGAAGTCTCTCACAAGTGACAGATCTCCGCCACCATCATCTCGACATGCATTGAATGGGGACTTGGGAAATTATTTGCATAGTATTTCCATTAACAATCAAGATAACTTTCGAACGAGGCATAAAGTTGAAGACTTAAAGTCTACATCGTCTCTAAGTTCCACCGAAACTTCTGACAAATGGCAGAAAGGGGAGCGTAGCCAGTTTATTCTGACTTCTGATGTACGCGTAAAGTCAAAGAGCCCTTCGCTGTCATCGTATGCTCTGTGTGGCACAGCACTAAATAATCCCACCGCGAAAGATACATCAAAAAGTGTCGACATGCTGTCTGTGCGTAATTCACTAGAGAGCAAAACCCATTATGGCAGTGTCAATAGTGACGAAGTTTCCAAGGTATCGAGTGATGACGTAGCAACTAAAGACAGTGGACAATCTTTCATTCAGAAAAATAGATCCGAGAAACTAATAAAACCAATTAAAAGTCAGTATGAAATTTCTAACTGCAGTGCTGTGGACATTGAAGATTCTATTGCTTCGTATGTGTTATATGGATTATCTCCTGTCTCAACATCCGAAAAAAATTCAACTGGCCATGGAACAGTAAAAAATTCTTATCAGACCGCCAACCGATTTCCATCGATCCCTAATATTGAGCATCTTCCGACACCTAGAAATGGGCGAGTTGGGCTACAAGAGTTCACCAATGAAGACAAAAAAATGACATCATTTGATTTTAGTGAAGGTCTTAAAATTGTCAGTCTGAATCCTTTAAATAGCCCCTCGACAAATGACAATGTTGCGCAGGGAGTACGACAAACAAAACCTTATTACATCCCAGAGAATGAATCCAACAAAGAAAATCTCAGCCCTGAGGGTATTGTGGGAACAAACATGCTACCACCTTCGTCAACAAAATATTTGGATGGATTAACTCTTCTTACACCATCACAATTCACACAAAACATGATTGCGGGCAAAAAAAGGCTGAAGAGATTAAACAGATCTAAAAGTGTTAATTCACGAGACAAATTCAGATTTCCTTCCCCATCACACGTTGAGGACAATGAAAGTTCGGATGTTACTGTTGACTTTTCTTTGGTAGGCCAATCATTGCCAAATCTAAAGAGCACCCCCATGTGGAATGTAACTCAAGAATTCAATGAGCCTAGACAACTAGTGTCAGGTGTAAAACTGTGTATAGATGAAAGTTCACAAACCAACTGGTATGAATTAGAATCTACACACAATGTTAGACAAAAAGTAGTCCAATCCAACCCTGATAATCCGGATAAATCATGTGATAAAAAGTTTATTTTACCGCAAAGTTTATTCCCTCCAAAGACAAAGCCTGAATCTGACAAATTAGATATTAAGAAGTTAGTAACATCAATCAGTTATGACTCAGCTAAATTTACAAGAACCCCTCTGGGGAAAAATAATAGATATAGAAGCAAGATGAATGGTAACGTAGAAAGTAATGGCAGTAATGATGCTTTAGACAAAACAACTATTAACAATGGTACTACAACCAAGGAAATAAGAACTATAAGAAATAAAATACCTCCTACAGAAACAATCATCTCAAAAAACAGCAATGTCAACAGTACATCTAAGAAACAAGACAGAATACCAGCATCATCAAAAGATACTCAGGTTAATAATTTTGACAGGTTTAAACTTGATGGAACATGGACATCTACTTTGAACGAATGTATCATTGATAACACTTATTCAACATTGCCCCCAGAATCTAAACATTACACCATGAGATCCTTCCTAGATCAAGTCATTCACTTTAAATCAGAGCCAGAAGAACCCCATGAAAAAGTAGCAATAGAACCATTATACATGGGCTGCTCATCACAGGTACCAGATAATGAAACAACAAGTAAATTCCATTACATCTATAATGCTGATAATGAAGTCAGGACTGGTACAAACTGTAAAGTTAAAGTTTTGACAGCACTAGATCATGATGTGTACAGTGAATATCAGCACAAGAAATACAGAGACACTTTGAGCAATGGTAACCTCAATACTGCTACAGACAAACCAAGACTGCATTTCATTAAAGTAAGAGTTAAAGACGACTTTGCTATTTGACACAAATGAGCTATTATAATCAGAGTTCTGTGTTTTCTTACAATAATTTCTTTCAAATGGCAAAGACAAATATTTAAATAAGCAATTAAGTATGGTAATGAGATAAGCAATTTTATGTTAGTTTAGATAAGCGGCTGGCATTTGTTTCCCCCCCCCAAAAAAAAATCATTTATAGTTCTTTTTTTTAGTTATATTAGTATCCATTTAAAGACAATGTAACAAAAGTAACCAACATATCAAGTTTTAAAATATAAGTATTCTACATTTTAATAGCATTCAGATTATTTAGATTATTGTTGCTGACTTCCAAAACCTTAAAACCTTTAATTACTGCTGTAGATCTTTAAACACATTCCACCAAAACGTTTAACAACATTAATGTGTTGTTGTTTTTTTTAGATAAATTGCAATTTAAATCATGTTTAGGTAAAGATAAATTCTTTTTTATTTTCATTTTTGTTTTACATATATCTATGCTTGAAATTATTTTTTTTTAAGTTTTAATTAAATATAGAACCTCCAATTTTAAAAATAAATGAAGATATTGTTGAACATGCTCAACTTATTTTTTTTTTTATTTGTAATGTTATTGTATAAACATTCTGTATTATATTAAACATAATGAAGTGATAATACCATTTATACTTTGGGGGGGAGCTTTAAAACATTGAACTTTTTTTGTTTCTTATTCATAAATGTAATCAACAACTGATTACATATGTTGCTTTCTCACAAACAAAAAAAAAACCTCCTAAAATTGCTTCAAGTCAATAATAAAACTACTTTAAAAATTTTAATCCTAAAAAAATTACTAATACAAAGTTCAAAACCTTGTATACATTTTTTAAAAAAAATATAGTTTGAAATTCTAATAAATTGATACATTAACTAGAGAGCTAATGACCATTAAAACCATCATAAATAAGTGTCCTTAGAAATTTCAGTTGTGGTAATGACTGTCTTGTTCTTTTATCTTGTTGTATCTACAAGAAGAAAAACATTTTATTAAAAATATGTAAAGAAAACAAAAAGTAAATTTAAAAAACTGTTATATTTATATTTTGTAAAACCTTGTAAACTTTTTCTTTTTGTGCTTTGTTAACAATGCATTAAGATGTTTCATTCTTTCAGTAAACAGCATTATAATGATGTCTATAATACTTTGGTGTCATTGGTATTACTCACATTATTGAACCACCTCGATAGGTAGATGTAATTTTCCTTGTCTTGGAATGTGACCTTTTTCTAAAGAAACAAAAGGCTAAATTTTATAAAATTAGTTTATGAGGACAATAGGCTATAAATAGAATATAGTTGAAGGGGAAAAACCTGTACTGGTATCGTATAGCTTGGTCATGTTCACAGAGTTTCACAAAGTCAACTGTCATAACAATTCTGTATGGTAAGAAGACAGGAGAGCTGCTGGCCGCTCACTTTTAAGATATATTGATTCGACATATAAAATTGACACTAACAGTTGGGAAAAAAGAGGCGCCGGAAAGATCCACATGGAGAGCAAGCATAAAGGAGGCTCCTGGAATGCAGATGGAATACACACCAAAAGTAGAAAGAAAGGTGAAAGTGCAAGGTTACCCTGGTTGTGCATCAAGAATAAGCCTCTTAAGTAACATGAAAAGTTGCAAAGGGAAAACATCGTCACTTGAGATGTAAAATACCACAGATATGATTTAAATGCAACTAGAATAATAAAATTGAGTTACTTTTAACTCAACAATGAATTGGTTAACTTACATAAATCTCATATAGACTGTGATAAATAATTACATCAGCTACAGTGAATCTCTCTGCTACAAAATACACTTTGTCTTTTAGATAGCCATTCAGTTCCTGAAATTAAAAAAAAGTTTATGGTTATATTTAAATGTATTGCAAAACAAAACAATTATTTAATTTTTTTTTCTCTACACTAAAGATATTAATAATTGGTTCTTTTGTGTTACAATGAAAAATAAAAGAAAATTAGTAAGTAATTTGTCAGGTCAACATTGCATTTATATATCAACATTTTCACACTCAACTTTCATTTTAGTAATAAAATATAAAAAAATGTAAAGGGAACATTCACCATCCAATGCAGTAGATCAGTAATATGCAATCTGAGGATATATGCAATATGTGGGTCATATCCATTCAATGTGACACCTGCGAAGAATGGTACCATGCATCATGTCTCCATATGAATACACCTGTGTATTATGCCTTAGGCAACAAAGATGCATCATGGCACTGTGTACCGTGTGGGTTACCTCAGTTTACATCAGGACTGTTTGATTCCTTTGATGCAGACACTTCTAACCCATACAATATCCTAAACACCATCCCAAACCAAACTCACCAACCACTAGCCAGATCCACTCCTGTTAAACCTAAATCTACTAAAATTAATACAACAGCCTCACTAAACAAACCTACTAAAGAAGTAATACCAAAATACCTTAAAATCTTAGTAATAAATTTTCAAAGCATTAGGAACAAAACAGCAGACTTAGAAATTTTATTAGAATGTGAGAAACCAGACATATTTGCAGGAACAGAAACTTGGCTACATCCTGAAATTTATAATGCAGAAATTTTCAATAGTTATTATGAAATTTTTAGAAAAGATAGGGCTGATAATCATGGAGGAGTTCTTCTAGCAATAAAAAACACTCTTATAGCAGAAGAAATTACCTTACCTAACTCAAAAAATATAGAATCAACATTTTGTAAAATTAATACCACCTCAACATCCCTAATAATAGGCAGCATTTACAGACCACCAAATTCTAGTTAAGAATACATGCAGGAACTATGTAATCAGATTACTACACTTAAGGAGACAAATAAAAATGCAGTTTTTTTGGATTATGGGTGATTTCAACCTACCTGATATAAATTGGAAAACACTAACCATAGATAAACACCAAAACCTTAAGGACGTAAATGAGCTTTTCATAGAAAACTTTACACAACCTAAGTTTAGATCAAATCGTTAAAAAGCCAACTAGATTAAACAACACATTAGATCTCTTCTTAACCAACAGACCTGGATTAGTAGTTGATTATGATATTATCCCTGGTCTATCAGACCATGAGATCATAAAAATACACAGTCAGATAAAAGCAGTAGCCAATTCAAAACCCAAAAGAAAAATCTTACTCTGGAATAAATGTAACCTAACACAACTACACCAAGCTGCATTAAACTTTCAACAAACATTCTTATTAGAAAAAGACATGAACCAACCAGTCGATGACCTCTGGAATTTCATTAAAAACCATCTTAAAAGCATTATAGAAAATCATATACCAACTAAATACACATCAAACAAAATAAATAAATGCTGGTTTAATAATAGACTAAAGAAGCTTTGCAAACAGAAGGAAAATGGAATTCAAAAACTATTAGCCAACACCAAACCAAATAAAGCGTCTGGACCTGATGGTATTCCAGCTAAATTACTCAAAGAACTAAGCAATAAGCTAGCCCCAGTGTTCAAAATACTCTTTCAGGCTTCACTTAACCAGGGCAGAGTACCAAACAAAGGACTGGAAAGAAGCTAATGTCACCCCCCTATTTAAAAAAGGAGAAAAATCTGACCCAGGAAACTACAGACCAGTATCACTTACCAGCATCACATGTAAAATCCTAAAACACATAATATGCAGCAACATCATAGACCACTTAGACAAACAAAATGTCATCACACCATACCAACATGGCTTTAGGAAATATAGATCATGTGAAACACAACTAATAGGACTAATTGATGATTTTTCTAAAGGTTTAGATAATAGTGAACAAATAGATGCTATCTTACTAGATTTTTCTAAGGCTTTTGACAAAGTTCACCACCATAGTTTGCTTAAAAAATTAAAATATTTTGGCATTAATGATCCACTGCATCAGTGGATTAAAGATTTTCTGATGGGGAGAGAACTAACTGTAATAATAAATGGCTCTAAATCAACACCGATAACAGTAAACTCAGGTGTACCCCAAGGAACAGTCTTGGGTCCACTACTATTTTTAATTTACATAAATGATTTACCGAATTGCATTACTTCAGGAACAAAAGTCAGATTATTTGCAGACGATTGCATAATATATAGAACAATAAAAACAACACAAGACACAGATATTTTACAAAGAGAATTAGATGAATTACAGAAATGGGAATCGAATTGGAGCATGTCTTTCCACCCAAAAAATGTCAGTTGAAAGAGTAACAAAAAAACTAAAACAAATTAATTCCACTTATCTTATTCATGGCAAACCAGTAACACAGACTAAAAGCGCAAAATACCTAGGTGTTATAATAAATGAAAAACTGTCATGGAATCCACATATTGATGAAACTATAAAAAAAATCAAACAAAGCATTAGGATTTATTAAAAGAAATTTCTATAAATCAAATAAGAACATAACACTAAAATGTTATTTAACCTTGGTTAGGCCAATAATAGAATATGCATCCTCCGTTTGGGACCCCTCAACTCAAGAAAACATTAAGAAACTGGAACAGACACAAAATAGAGCAGTGAGATTCATAACAAATAAATATTCACATTTGACTAGAGTAACACCTATAGTAAAATCACTAAATTTAGAAAGCCTTCAGGATAGAAGACTCAAAAGTAAAGTAGCAATTATACATAAAACACTGAACCATAATCTTCAAATACAAAAACAAAATTTAATAAAATACTCTGAAAGGCACATTCCTCGTCCCATATGCTAGGACAAATTTGTACAAATACTCCTTCTTCCCTAGTGCTATTGGAGCATGGAATGGGTTGCCTGAGCTAGCCAGGAAAACCAGTGACTTGGCAGAATTTAAGTCATTGGTTAATATGCATGACTAAATGTATGACGCGTAGGACGTAATCATCTTCTTTTTTGAAGTAACGTCTGTATTATATAAGATAAGATAAGATATCCAGTTAGTATAACATATATAGCCAATATTTCAGGCACTGGTGATAAGTTAACATTGGGCTAATAAACCAATAGTGTGACAATGGTATTGCTGACGTGTCAGAAAAGGGCCAGGTGTTTTATGTTTGATAATTAGTTTTTCCTGACCCCATTACAGTTTCCAACTAACTCACTATATTACTTTCAGTTAAAAGTGAAAGTGCTAAAGGAGTATAACCATTCAATTTTCAATGAATTCAAACTAACAAAATATATATCACATTTTCCGTTTAAATCTCTAAAGTACTCATCATCATCATCATCAAACTCCATTTGAGTGAGGGCTTGAGAGGCTCAAATCCTCTCTTGCTAAAGCCCTGGACAGAAACCCTGCTGTCTTGCGTAGTGCATAAATGTCGCCATACAGGTCAAGAATTTTGGGTTTCCCAGAACTGTCGAGACGGAGATCAGCAAGTCTGGGGCAGTAAAACAGAATATGAGGCACGGTTTCCTCTTCTTTCCCGCAGCGGGGACACTGTGAATCAAAATTTGGCCATAGCCGTGAGAAATATGAGCCAACAGGACAATGGCCTGTCCTGCACTGTGCTATAATAGCTTGCTCAGGCCTGGACAGCCTCCACCACAGGGAAGTGCGGTCAGGGCGCCTTATGCGCTCCCAGACTCCACAGGCTTTTTGGGACTTGTCCCAGCACTCAAACCACTTTTCCATTTCTGTTTTTTGTATTATAGACAGGGCTTGATGAAAGCTTACAACCTGTTCAGTGGGTGGAATTTGCCCTCCCTGGTGGGCCAAAGAGTCTGCAATTGTGTTGCCAGTCACACCTATGTGACTCGGTACCCACTGCATTATTACAGGGGTGCCATAGCGTTCTTTAATGTTATGTGAAGCCATTATGACAGTGTTGATATTAGAGGGCCATGGTCCGGGGCTTTGCAAAGCCTGTAGTACAGATTTTGAGTCAGTGACCACAACAATCTGTGTTGCCCTCAAATGTCCCTCGCCGAGTTGAGAGTCAATGACTTTTAAGGCTTCACAGACTGCCATGGTCTCCGCATCAAAACTGCAAACACTACCACATGGTCCAAAGATTTTGACTAAGTAAGAGCCAAGAAAGTCGATGTAGGCTCCATAGCCTGCTCTTCCAGAATCTATTGATGCCGACCCATCAGTGTATGCAAAAAAAGCACTGGGCTTGAAGGTATTAATGGTCTCCAGAGCTAGGATTTGAAGGTCGTTAGATGAACGACTTAGCTTAGTGGCATTAGGGTCTACTAGTTTTAAGCATATGTCTGGGGTCGTTGGATGACACCAAGGGGGAAGGGGATGAAAGCGTTGAATGTTTTGTCGGTTGGTGGAGAGGCCAGCTTCATCAGATAGTCTAGTGGCATGATGCATAAAAGACTGCATCTGGATACGTCTTCTGCATCTTCAACCATCCACTAGTTTTCTAGCTGGGAGGTATTCATCCAGTCTTTTATACCGCTCATAGCAGGTCAGTACTGGCCTTTCCCTCCTAAGGTTTAGTGGACCTATATTAGCCATTATTTCAGTCGCCTTTACTGGACTTAAGGTTCCACAGACAAATCTTAGTGCTTGGGACTGTATTTTATCAAGTTGTTCAAGAGCAGTCCTAGAGTCATAAATTTGCACAGGTAGGCTGTAGTCTATCTGTGATCGGACTGCTCCTAAATACAGGGATCGGAGCATGTCTGCTTCCGCACAATGCAAAGTTTCCCTGAGGCCTTTCTTGCAACATCCTAAATGTGCTCACACATTTTTAGTTTGCGATCTAAAGTTACCCCAAGGTACCTTGGGTAGCTTTTCCATGCTGAGAGCCACTCCGTTGAGGGAGAGCTGGAAAGGTTGCCAGAGAATGCCAGTCCCGAGCGTGAACAGAGAATAGACCGTCTTGGAGGTGTTTATTTCTAGCCTCCATTTTTGTGTGTATGAGCAGAGCGTATGGAGATCTTCTTGTAACACTTTTTGTATAGAGGTTGCTCTCCTTCCGGATTTCCAAAGGACAATATCATCAGCATATAGCAGCTTTTGGCATTTTAGCTGAGCCGGTAGGTCATTTATGAAGGCAGTGAAAAGGGCGCATGACAGAACGGAGCCCTGGGGAGGCCGTGCTCGAGGGTCATTTCCCCTGAGACTTTTACGTACATTCTTGTTCTTATTGTACGCTCTTGTAGGAAGTCTCTAATCCAGTAATATATCTGACCCCGCACCCCAACGGCTCTTATCTTATGAAGCAAACCAGGATGCCATACTTTATCGTATGCCTGTTTTAAGTCAATGAAGTCTGCGTATGTGCTTTCGGTCCTTTGGAATCCATCTGCTACGCTCTGCACAAAGATGTTGACATTCCAGCCCTGAAACCAGCCTGTTCTGGAGCTATAAGACGGGCACTCTCAAGGTACCAAACCAGATGCTCATTTACCATCTTTTCAGCCATCTTTCCCACGCAAGATGTGAGAGAGATGGGCCTGTAGCCCTCAGCAGTGGAAGAATCTTTTCATTTTTTTGGTATAGGAATAATGGTTTCCAGGCCCTGGGCAGATGACCATTTGCCCTGGTTCTATTTACAACTGCCAAGAGCATGGCCCTTCCTTTCCCCCCTAAATGCCTAAGCATTTCGGGGGTGATACCATGCAGCGCTGGAGCCTTTTTAATCTGGCATTTCCTTATGGCAGCATTAAGCTCGCCTACCGAGAAGGGGGAGTTCATCGTTCCCTCAGCACTTTTGGTCTGTGGTTCCTTTCGGTCTTTTTTTTCATCAGCTTTGCGAGCTCTATCAATGACTTTGGACATCGGGGACTTCTTGGCAGCCTTGTTGATCTTAGCAAAATATTTGTTCAACAAGATGGCAATTTTCTTCTTTGATGAAATGGTTACCCCACTGGGTGAAGATAATGGGGTTGCTGTTTTCGTACGCCCAGCATTTTTAAGATTTCTTAGAAGACTCCAGGACTTAGAGCTATCCCTTAGGTCTAACCTTGTACAGGTGTTGGTCCAACGTTCTCGTTTTTCCCTGTTAACAGATGCTTTGACTAGTAGGCTGAGTCTGTTGTATTTCTGCCTGAGTGCTGGATTGTTTGGGTTCTTTTGGACCTTTTTGTATGCCCTTCTCCGAGCCATAACAAGTTTGTTGATTTCAGCCGTTCAAAAGTTTTTAAATTTTTTACAAGGGTAAGTTCAAGGAATAATTTTTTTTAGCCATGCCCAGGATAGCTGTTGTTATTTGACGGTACACAAGGTTGACAGAGCTAGACTCTACATGGATTTTTTCAAGGGCATTGTCGACAGCTTTCTCGTATCCTTTCCAATTAGCCTTACTATAGCACCACTTTCGTGGTTCTTTAGTGGTCTTGGTGTTGATTTTAGAAAGAGTGGCAGTCAGTAATATTGGAAGGTGGTCACTACCAATATCGCCTAGTACTTGGTAAGTTATGACAGATTCCAAGTTAGCAGAGACTAAAGAAAGATCTGGTCGTGATAGTGAACCATTGCTAGCATGCAGAAGAGTAGGAGGAGAGTGTTTATTTTGCGAAAAAAAAGGTTCGTAGAATTGCACAGGTCATGAACTTTTTTACTAGACTGATCAGTGTCATCATAGCCCCAAGAAGGTGAATGGGCATTTAGATCTCCAGCTATGATAGTGTCTACAGTTATTTTCTCTCTGACATCTAAAGCCAGTTCTTGTTTTGGTGGATTATAAACATTGATGCACTTGAAACGTCTATTATTTTTCCAAATTTCTAATACCAAAGTGTCTGTCCTCCCCTGACTCAAGTCTGTGGACACTTTCTTGGCGACCAGAGCATTAGCCACCAATGTAACCAGGCCTCGGCAATTCCCACAGGAGCAGCGGAAAACAGAGTACCCGGGTATTGAGACACTTCTTTTTTCACCAATCAGACATTCTTGTAGTAAGGCAACATCCACACACTCTTTGTGGAGCAGGTTAGTTATTTCAAGTGTCTTTGGAATAAGTCCTCGGACATTACATTGAAGGACTTTGAAAGTTTTAGTATCAGATTTGGAAATTTGGGGATCATGTTGCTTTATCTTTCAACCTAAATTAGCCTGGGGGATACTTACTTTCCCAGTATGAGGTGTTGGTTTTGGGTTAATTTTTTCTGAGACTTTTGCTTTTTTAATTGTTGTGTTCCTTTGGGGGGAAAAGGGTGTTATCAGGGTTTGTGTGTTGGGAAGAACGGTAGCTCTTTTTTCACAACGTGGCCCGTTCTCCCTATGTACCAACGTTGCGAGGCGATTAGTAGCACATTTTTCGATGCCAGGCCTAACGCCCTTTACCTGGCTAGCGGAGCCTGTTAAGGTCTGCTCAGACCTGCTTTTCTTTGTAATTTTATTCAACATTGGGGGAGGAGATTTGGGTTGCCCCTTAGAGCGAGCAGTGAAAACAGTCCAGACATAAACATTAGACTATGAATCAATCGAAAGACCAGTTAATTCAACCACTCGCTCGTATGGGCAGGGTTTAATCCACGAAAGTGGAGTGGAGTAAGTACTCACCTTTAACACAATTTTTTGAGACTCTATGTCATCAGAACAATTAGTAATGATGTTTCTATATTCTAGCCACTGTTCAAACACCATGCGATCCTCTAATGATAAATCTGAAAAACAACAAATTTACTGAATCAAATATTGACAAGCCAGGTCAATAAAATCAATAACAGTTTAACTAAAAAACTGTTCCTAACCAGCCAACCATATGAAAAAAAATAATAATATAGGATGCTGCTAATTGGCAGGTAGAGACCCACAAGTGGCAGTTGGGTATTTCAACATATTGTACAGCCTCTGTATACTAGCTTCAAATTTCATAAAGATTGGTTGAATGGTGATGAATTTTTTCTTTGGTTTCAATATGACAATTAAGTTCAATACAGATATGTGAGTTACACATGCCATAAGGAGTGCAGTTCAGAATGCAGGAAATTACTTGGTACTAGACCTCTGCTCTATTAGCTTAAAGCCTCCCATTCCCCAACCCCTAACTGGCTAAAGGTCCAAACAGAAGTTACAAATAAAAGGTTGAGAAACATTGTCAGATGACAAGTTTGTTATGAAATTTTAACCAGTACAGATTTATTTATGAGTGAATTAAGTGGTATAAGTAAAACAAATTTTTGGGCTTGCAAAAATGTATGTGTAGAGAGCTTTTAACTATAAGCAGCTTTTTTAGATGATACTTTGCAAATACACAAAACAAAGTGTAAACTAAAATATATCTTTTTACCTTGAAATTCAGGTTGTGTTCTTTGCAGGTATTTAGCTATACTAGAAATTCCTGATATACTTTTCCCATCATTTAGATTCAATGATATTCCCTGTGGAATATAAAGTGAACACTAAATTTTAGCTCAACTTCTTCTTCTTTGTTCTCATTGTTATGTTGGAGTGTTCCGATGACTAGACCAAAACATCAGATGAACTGCGTAGTGGTTTCCAAATCAGGGAGCTCTTCATATAGTTTTCTTTCTATTGGGGTGATTTGGGGCCAATGTCTTATACGGGCCTCTTGGTAAAGAGAGCAGTTTTCGAGGACGTGGTCGGCATTCTCTGGTGATACTCCACATGGGCAGATTTCACTGGTTCCAATTTCGAGCTCCCATACATGTGTTGCTTCCGGTACATGTGTTGTCGCATTCTGTTGTGTCCGGTCCTGAGTCGAAAATAGCTCAACAAAAGTTACAAATTTTTCAAAAATAATAAACTTAGGTAATCTCTTATTGAAAACGTAAAATATCACTGACTGACTGATCAAGAAATCTCTTAAGCTGTTGTACGGATCCGCATGAAATTTTGTATACAGGTTCATTTTACCTCCTAGAATCTCACTGACAACCGGTTTTGACAGATTTGCAACCTGACAACTGCTATTTAAGAAAAACAGCAAGCTTTCTATCAAAACATTGTATTTTATTTTCGGTATTTACTTAAAACACTGCAGTCTATAATAAAGCATTAAAAAAAGAATTACACAAAATTTTGTATTTTTACAACAATTTTTTTCTTTTTCTAAGTTTATTTTTTTCGATAGAAAGAAAGAGATGGAGCAAAGAATGGTACTTTGAAACACTGTAAAAAAAAAATCCTAATCGATAGCATTAAAAAAATAAATCTAGATCAATTGTCATTTTGCTACATTCAAAAAGGGTCAAATAAACAATTACAATTAATAAAACTAAATATATAATTAATATATATGATATATATTTTTCTATTTAGAGAACAAAATACCAGAAATAACAAGATAAATGTAGTAAGGGGAACTAGTAAGAATCATAAATACTAATGAAATCAGCTTTGTGAGCTAGAAATTTACTACTAATTACTAATAGTACTAATACTAGATTAGTAGATCTACTAATATTAAATTTCTTAACTAATAAGTAAATCTATCATATTTAGATCTACTAAACTCAATCTGAACTTGTGACCATGGGGAAGGGGTCTTGCCTAGCCTTCCCCTGCATAGCCAATGTAATATTAACTAATATCATAAATATGTATCATTGCCACATTGGAAAGCTCTAATGTAGTAATGAAGTACTTTAATGATGTGTTTACAAAAATTATTTTTAATAGAACTAAAATAAATAATAATTAATAAATAATTTTTTTTTCACATCCCATTCCGGGTGATTCCCAGCCACTGAGCCAGGACTAGGACTACTACTACTACTAGACGGATCTAGTACTAGTAGTACTACTACTACTAGGTCTAGGCGTCACTAGGACCGTCACCTAGGTCTATTTAATGGGAACTGAGGATCTAAAACTCTACAAATTCTAACATTACAAGCTTCCTCCTTTTTTTTCCTTTATATTTTATTTAATAGTCCTGTAAGCATTTTAAATCACCTTTTCTGAGCATTTAATTTTCTTTTTGTACGTTTCATTTAGATACAGTATGGTTGGCGATGTAGCCATGTTGCTAAATGTTGGTGTTGATTGCTAGGCTTACTTAATCAATTTTTCAAAACTGGAGATCTCCGAGATGCTGCTTCCAAGACATTGACATACAACTAGATTTAACTAGATCTATTATTTAACACTAGACTATTTCTAGACCCACTCAGACTCTAGATCTATAGATATCATACACTATAAGTAAGTATACTTTAGTATAATTCTAGAAATTGCAGTGGTGTGACAATGTCTGGATCCATTCTTTCATTTCTAGATCTAGTATTTTATGAATCTAATCCAGGGGTGGGCAAATTACGACCCGCGGGCCACATGCGGCCCGCCAGAGTGTTTTAAGCGGCAGAATTCAGGTGTGCCCACAGATTATACAGATAATAAAGGGGAAAAAAAATAATAATTTTGAATATCTTCTTATCTCTTATGATGTAGAGGGTGAAGAAACATTCTCTGCATGTCATTCTAAAAAAGTTTAAAGCAAGTGAAGATTATGCTTGTTTGCAATATTTTCAAACATTTAATCAAAGACATAAACTCAGGCCAGTATTTATTCAATGAAAATGAAGAACTGTGTTGAAAGTGTTGGGTTGGCTTGGAACAAGATGGCAGTGTAAGAACTGGTGGAGCCCGTGCTTTGGCTGGGTAAAACAGTTTTTTTTTAAATAAATTAAAGAACAATATCCCAACTATAAAATCGGCACTGGAAAGTTTGCACAAAACTGCATTGAATATGAAACACTTTATTGACCCAATTATCTCAGCGATCAAACTTATCAGAGCTAGGGGACCTTACCACAGGCAGTTCCGAGAAGTACTTTAAGATGTGGAAACAAACATTACGATGTTTGGTACCACAGCAGTGCCGCTGGCTTAGCATTTGCAAGGTATTGAGAAGAATATGGGATTTCAAGGAAGACAATGTTATGCTCCTTGATGGAAATTGACTTTAACTTTGTTACTACTATTTCTAAAGAAGAGTGAAGACAGACTTCGTGTCTTTAGTTGCAAATATTGCAATGAGCTCCTTGCACATGATATGTATTTTTTGAAACAAAACTTTTCCATTGCTCCAGGCAAGCAAACAGGTTTAAACATTTTCCTTTGCTGAAAAGTTTCTAGTAAAATGGTTGAAAAGTACAAGACTTGTTGAATTTGCAATGGAAATTTTAAGACATCAAGATCTTGAAACCAGTTTTCAATATCCTCACTTCACCATTTAGTGCAGAAACTGATTCAGCTCCAGACGAAATACCTCTGAGCAAATTACGATCTTCCAAGGGAGTTTTATGGGTGCCAGAAGCTGTATTTCCACACTTAAAAAAACTTAATGCTAAATTGTTACATTATTTGGGTCTACATAAATCGTGAACTTTTTTTTGTTTGAAAACAAACAAGTGTAAGAACAACTTGATGCTGACAGACTGTAATTTGACAGCATTCATAAGGATAACAACTAGTTAGCTAGTTCCTCCACAGCTCCGGAACATTATGCACGAGTGTTAAATTAAATAAAGTACAAAAATACAACCAGATTGTTGTGATGTAAAAAGGCAATTACAGAATTTTTAAAAATATTCGTAAAATTAGTTTTAGAAATCGCTAAATCTTTTTGTAATTCCTCAATTGGTAGTGTAAAAAAAAGATTTACATGTTTAATACACTACCCTTATATATTTTCTAAGTTGTAAATACATATTATATAATTGCGGCCCCCATTTAAAATTTTTTTAATGCGGCCCTCGAAAGAAAAAGGTTGCCCACCCCTGATCTAATCTAATGACTAATCCTAATCTAAATCACTAGAGACATAGACTAATTCTAGACTCTAGTTCACAGTTGACAATGACATCATGATTATTAATGATTATTATTGTCATTATTGATTTGATTTATGATTAGATCTAGAAGTTAAGGAAATACTTTGACTTTGAGACTTTGAACATTCTTAGTAAGTTAGTTCTTAGATTTTAGATCTATTAGACCTTATTTAGCAGAACACTTCTTTGCTTATTTTTTTAGGGAGAGATTAATGTAGCTGTAGGACACTGTAGGTAGTTGCACCAAAAAAATTTAATTGATCCTATATCAAATGTGTAATAGTACTAATAGTAATAGAATGAAAGAGAGGATAAAAAATGCTTTCTAACATCACCAAATTTATGATGCTGGCATTATTTGATTATTGGTTCAAAAGTTATATATATATTAAATATATTGTGATTTTAAGTTTGAAGCATCCTTGCACTTTATGTAGAGATAAAAAAAAAAGTAAAGCAAATTTTTTTTTAATGTGAATATTTCAAAAACTATTGTAACTATATCAAACTGTACAGTTTCAAATGAGGAATTTTGCAAATTTCCAACAAATTTTTTCAAAACAGAACAGAATTAAAAAAGAGTTTTTGTTAAGAAGTTTTAGGCCTGAATGAGTCATAATACTTGTATTTAAAGACACTTCTGTCACATTAATTTACTACTTTTCTTCACCCACCCCCTCCCAGGTACCAAGGAAACAAACACCTTTATTATGGCCACAGTGACACCCACCCGTTTATGACCAAGAGATCTTCTTGTGAGCTATTTGTTGGTCATAAATTTGGCATCATATTTATTAGTCTCCCTGACAAACATTTGAACTAAATTGGTAGTAAAAAAAAAACAGTCTGCAGGGTGCTAATCCCGTGGGGCTCAAATGGGTCTTCTCTATCCAGCTCCTCACCCTTAACTCTATAAACCATGTTAACTTAAAAAAATCTAATACAAATTATCTTAGATAAAACAGTGAAGAAAGCCTCCATATGTGTAAAAATAGTAAGAACTAATCTGTTTGGCTGATACAAACACTGATGGTTATCCAATGTTGTGGTTGGAAACAGCGCAGCCAATAGATTAGCCGCTTCATCTTTTTTGCCAAATAGCCTTGGGCGATAGATCGGCAGTGTTGTCTTAAGAAACTTGAAGCCATTTTCCGTTTAAAAAAAGGTAACTTTCAGATATCCCATTAATTAATGTTAGGTACTAAATCCACAGGTTTGTAATAAAATTGTTTCAGATTAATTTCAATTCATTTTTTGTACCTATTCCGTCATGTGGCCCACAACACAATTGTCAGAAATTAAAATGGCCTGCAGGTCAAATTAGGTTGGGCATCACTGTTTTAAATCAATTTCAAACTGGCTATTATTGACATATTATAAAAATCTATATAATTTTATTTTTAATCCCCAAGAATACAGGGGGAAAAAAATCAGAAGCAGCAACAATTATTTTTTTGAAACATAAAAAAAAAATTTGGTTGAAAATACCCCTAAAAATGAAAAATCCATCACTGACAGTCCAATAATCCATGACTCTCACAAATTCACAATATGATTAACAGAAAAATATGTCACAAAGTAAAAGTATATTTATATGTATAAAACATAAGAAAAAGAAATTTTAAACTAGATTCCAGATTTAGTTTTATTTTTTTTTTAAACCTGATCATCATGCTTAATAAAAAACTGAGACACAGTTTTGACAATTCTCTGAATGTTGTTGTTGTAGAAGCTGTGTGACATGGTGTGTGAGTTGCTGTTGGTGGAGTCCAATGTACAACCTGTTCAGACACATGTGACTGTCTGTGGAGACATCCATGGTCAGGTGAGAAGTCTTGGAATCTAGAATCCACTTTGTTTTGTGTGAAGATGCTGCTATCTTCATAAAATACATGATATTATTATTTTAAAATTGTTTTTGTGTAGCACAAAAATACCATTTCTTTTCCAATAGCTTTTTTTTGTTATGACCTCTTTGGTGCATTACTATTTGTAGCTAATATTTAATTTATTAGATGATTTATTGAAATAATAAAAAAATAACGACTAACTACTTGTACGTTCTTTTTTTTTTTCCTGCTTGCTAGGGTGATTGATTTGGTTCTTTTGTACCCTCTTTCCCCATATTATCTGTAGAAAGTCCATTAAGGTTCAAGCTTTCCCCCTTTCATGACCCTTGACCTAAGGAAAGGATTTTACCCAATGGTTGGGGTTAGGATTGGCTCTTCACAGAATCCTCTGTTCGGAGGTTCCCCATCAACTAGATGATCATTTAATCTTATCTGTTGTTGTAAGACACAACTTCTAGGTTCTCCCATCCCAACAAGACCAACAACTGAGCACATGAGAGGGTCCTCCCTATTCCTATTCTGTACTGCCACTAACTGTGAAAGAGCAGTCACCATAGTGAACTGTCCCCATGAGTAATAGTGTGGCTTTTTGAGACAGTTTAGCTTAACCTTTCTTACAAATCTTTTCCATGTGCAGTGCTTGTTTGCTACAAAATGATTTGAAAGCCGTTAGGAGGAAATCTTTCCTTTCCCATTAGCCTGCCTGTCTCCCCTAACAGCTGTTTCCACGAAGGCACCAAGATGAATCTAGAAAAGTATCATCATCCCCTATATCCACCCTCATTGACAAATTAGCAGTACCACCCTTTCTCTCTGTTTCTTCTTATTATTACTTAATTATTTTTCTTTCAGTTTTATGATTTAATGGAACTATTCAGAAATGGGGGAGAGATGCCTGATACCAATTATGTTTTTATGGTAAGCTATGATATAGTCAATTATGTTAAATTACATTTTATTAGAGAGAGACTATTCTGTTTTCTTTTTAAAATTACAAACAACAATAATGATTCAAAATCATATGGCGTATGCTCCAGACTTTTGTCTTGGTCCTGGGTTTGAACCCTGTCCAGTCATCCTATTCTGTCCTGCAAAAGGTTTGTGCTAGAATGCAATAATAAGTGGAAGTTCGATTGATAGGAAAAAACTTAAATTTTTTATTAGATGTAAAGCAAGAAAAGAGGTGGGGCATAGCTTGCAGGAGCACATGCGTGTGGGGCAGTTAGTATTAGGTGCTAAGTTAAGTTAGAGTGCAGTTACTAAGATCCATCCAGCTTTAAAACACTGTTTTTGAAAATAATTGATTGCAAAATTGCTTTTATATGTTTGAAAAGGGATTCAACAAGAAAATATTTCTTTCTTAGATTTAGGAGTGAGATTTACATTGCACTATAGTATGGGCTTTAATTTGTTCATCAAATATTCCTCTAGAATTAGTTAGGACATTACCAATTATAATTCTCACTCTGAAGACATTTTTCCAGACAATATTGGTTGGAAATATCAGAACTTTGTATATCCCTGATATTTCTTAAATCCAGATTTCTTCTTGTTGATCTCTACAGAAAACTATAACAATTTTTCAGTTTAATAGAAATATAAAAGTGAAATACCCCTTCAGACCTTACCATTTGTAGCGGAAATGATGTTAAGGTCATCTTTTTCATTGGCCCTCAGTTAACAAGTGGAAGGGTACCATGTGGCTAGCACAGCAACAAACTGTTTTTATTTTCCCCAACTAATGTCAGGTACTCAATAGAGTTAGGTGCACTAAAGGGTTCCTAAAAATCCCAGTCTTCACAGAGATTTGAACCAGACACCACCTGCTTGAAAAGCTCAGTTTAAAAATGTAAAAAAATAAATAAATTACTAGGCCTAATTTATTACATTAAACCTAATATTTTATACACGTGAATGTCTATATTGTCATCCCTTATTACAACTATTATATTATGAAATTCTTGCCCATGACAATTTGCTCCCTTTATAATGTTTTAAAAGCAGAACTGTATCTTCTTACTTTATATTAGCATTATCACCCTGTTTGATTTATCCTATTGATAGAAAATCTGTAGACTAAGTTGGCCACAACACATCTTTGCTGAGTCCTTTATTGCTATAGATGCATTGTTTTTTCATTACCTGTTTCTTTTCAGGGTGATTTTGTAGACCGAGGATACTTTAGTCTATAAACCTACACACTTTTACTCACACTGAAAGCCAAGTAAGCTTTTTTACTATTGTGATTTGCATAACCAGTAGAAGAAGTGAAGTTCTAGTCCTATAACTATTCCAAAGAAATGCTGAAGTGTACAAAGGAGATTCCCCAGGGTAGTGATGGGCCTTTGATTAATATGGGAGATATGAATGAGCTAATTTAATGTGTTGCATAAGTTACTTCTAGACACAAATGAGTTGTTCATAAGTTGCTGCAGGGTTTTGTGATATGTGCTCTTGGCTGTCATCTTGATAGTCAGTTTTTAAAACCTTGGGTTTGGGCTAGGATGTAATACAATTCTTAAAGAATATGTAAAAACAAAAATTAACATCATGATATAAATAAGTTACTCTTTAATGCTGTCCAAATGAATGATCCAATAGAATGTCTTGTAATGCAGTGCTGTGCCAATGTCATTACCTGTGCTTGTATAATGTCTTGTCTATGCAGTGCTAATAGCAAGAGAAGGCTGTGAAACATAACAGATACTTAGACCAGTTGTATTCATATATTTGCTTTGCTCTTCCAGGTGGCCAGACAAGATTATCATCATGAGAGTTGTCAGAAAACACAGATCTATGGATTCTATGGTAAGTATTTAAACCCATTGCTGTCTGGGTTAGAAGTATTTATATTTATCTTCATCAGCTTTCAATGTATATTTTATTGACATGAGAGTGAATGTATCTTTCATTGGCATGAAAGTGAATATCTTTCAATGACATGGGAGTGACGCTGAATGGATTAATGTTGTCTAAATAAATGTCTAGAAAACTAGAGTCCATTATGGCTCAATGGTAAGGAAAGCGTTGTCGAGAGGCTAAATAGGCTTGAACTTGGCTTAGCTACCAATGAAGGGGGCTTGAGGTTTGACAAACGAGATTGGACCGTAGCACTCTGAGCATGTTATAGGCCTGAAAGTTGTGCTATATAAAAGCTATCATTTATTTATTCATTTAAGGCACTTGACTTCCAAATTGAGTGGAAGGAATTTTTAGTTTGAATCCCTTTGGAGATAATGATTTTGAACTTTTGTATTTGTGGGACCCCTGAGTCTATGGTTACCTTACAGACATTGATGAAGAAAAGGCAGCTGCTTGTGCTTGCCACATGACTCCTTTGTTAATCAGCCTGGCTTTCTCAAGTCTTTATATCATTTTCCTGTTAGTACTATCATTAACTGAAGTTTAATTATTACAAGGAAAGTATTTCAGTTCAAAGTAACAGTAGCTGAAATAAGTAGGTCACTTATTAAAAGATTGTCATTTTTTTTAACACTTAGGAAGAAATCTGGTGTTTTTTTGTAACCACCCAAGACTTTTTTTTTTATCATTACAAAAAAATTAAGTATTGAGTGGAGTACATCATGGAAAAGTGGTGAGCCAAGAAAATGTTGCCATCTGCTTGTGACCTGTCTGTTAAAACAATAGTTGGGCAAGCTGGGAGCAATGTTGACAAGATGTTTAAACATTAGTTGCTGTTTACCAAGTAGAGAGCAATGTTGACATCATAGAAGGACTCTCGTTCAAACCTTCTAGCTAGTCACTTTAGTGGCAGATAACAAGGTAGAGTCTGGGACTAGTGGAGCACTGAGACTTGGAAGAACTTGACTTAAAGTTGCTTTTTATCTTATAAATTGCAGAAATTCTTTTAAAAAAAGATTGTTTCATGTGTGCTTAATTAGAAATTAAAATCTACTAATTCATTATTTTTCCTGGATAATTCTATCAGAGCATTCCATCTTGAGTTGATGGATCCCAAAACAGAGGACTCATGACCTACTATTGGTCTAACTAAGATTTAATAACATTTTTAGTTTTATCTTCTGGTATGAATTTCTTTGAATAAAAAAGAAAATAATACTGACTTGCTTTACATAGGAATAAGTTCAGATGCATAAATGATTTGCGAGATTGTATAGAATAAAAATTACTTTCAGATTATTGATGAAGTGATATTGTGTGTGCATGGGGGACTGTCTCCAGATATCAAGACCATTGATCAAATTAGAACCATAGAAAGAAATCAAGAGATACCTCACAAAGGTGCTTTCTGTGGTAAGTTCTTCTGTTCTGGTCAGTGAACTTGAATAGGAACACACTTTCTTTGTTGACAGTAAGTTCTCATCATGTCAGCGGTTTAAATAGTTTAAAATAATATTTTATAGAAGTGAGGTTAGCTGTATTGCATATATGTCCAAACCTTTGTTGAAAGTTTCTGAGAATAGAAATGATCTCATTCTTCTCATGTAATCTCTTTCAGTGACATTCTTTTATGTTGTCTTCCCATCACTTTCTCTGTCTTTCTTTTCTTCTTAAAACTTGTTCCCTTTTATTACATGTTTATGTTATAAGACCTTAGTCTCACATCATAAAAACATAAAATACAAATCCCTAATTCAAAATAAATAGATTTTCAGCAAAAATTCCATAGAGTTAAGGAAAGCACATATAAATTGAAAGTAGTTAAATTTTAAGATCCATGGTAAGGCACGTCCTTAGGGTTACCTAGTACCAATATCTGATCCTATTTTCACTGTGCATAGATTTCTGTTTTTGACATGCTTCAGTGTTTCTGTCTGTGTGAATCTGAAGGCTTTTCACATGACCATAGGGTTTGACCAATTTTAATTTCTTTATCAACTTGAGAAGTCAAAATGTGGACACTGCTTGTGAAAACTTTGTTTCGTATTGACTAAAATGAAATAGACCTCTCTGGTTGTCATTCACAGACTTGGTTTGGTCAGACCCGGAAGATGTTGACTTGTGGGCCATGAGCCCTTGTGGAGCTGGTTGGTTGTTTGGAGCAAAGGTCACAAATGAGGTAAGAATTTTGATTTTTTGACTTTTTAAATTTATTGCTGTTGTATGTCGCAGCTTCCGTGCTCACAGGGTGATCAGTGTGTTTGGTCCAATCTCTCTTGTGGACATGTTTGGGAAAAGGTTACTGGGAGAAGGTTTCCTGCTGCCTTTAGGTGCTCAGCAAGCACATCTCTAGTGATTTGGTATCAGTAACATTGTTGATCAGTTAACTATTGTGTTAAACTTGGTGCTAGGAATTTGTTAAACAACTTTATATTTATTTGATACAATTTTAATGAATAAGTCTTACTGGTGGGGGGGGGGGGTCTTTTTAGGTCATTAAAATGTGACTGTAGGTGTATGAATAGATATGCCTTGAAAAATTATTTTTGCTTCTAGAAAGTTTATTGTTTTAGTCTGTTATGTTCTGCTGAGCATGTGATATCTAATTAATAAATGAAATTTCTTTTTTCTACAGATGTAACACTGAACAGTTTAAAGTTAATATGTCGGGCACATCAATTAGTGAATGAAGGTTAGAATTATTTTTAAAATCTAGTTGGTTTGTTTGTTTGTTTTTCAGTCATCTATAAAAGCAGATTATCATTCAATTAATAAGTTCTTTGAATTTATTCTTGAACAAACAGCCCAGAAAACTCTATAACTCTTTGAACAACTTTATTATGACACAAACATGCACATAATATTTAATGTCCAACTCTCACTCCAAACCTCTAACTCTAAGATACAAGAGTTTGAAATACATTTTAGGTCTACCAGTTCATTAGCTTAGTTACTCATTCAATTAACTATAGGGCACATACAATACATATGTTTATCACTTAAACATATTCCCAATGGCTTTCTTGTTTGTCACTTGAATATTTCCCCATTGACTTTCTTGTTTATCACTTGAACATATTCCCATTGACTTTTTTGTTCAACATTTTCCCCATTGACTGAATCCTTCAATGTTTAGTTCCACTGACTCAATTAATCAATATTTACTCACACACTTCTCAGGTTACAAGTTCATGCTGCTGTCCTGTCTTTCTCCGACCCTGACCACAGAGAAGCCAAGCTGTTCCAGACAGTGAAAGGGTTATCCCCCTTAGGAATCAAACACCTTACTTTTTATAGATATTGTTATCATGTTCTTAGATAGTTGTTGTATTTTCAAGAAAGGCTAAAAATAAATTCCAAAAAATTGATACTCAAAATGTGGTTTAGATACTTTGAATAAAAAAAAATATCAGGCTTAGTCAACTTAATCTGATTCTGTACATGGCTTCATGGGCTAATAAAACTTTGGTCTTCTGCTGGCACATTGCTAGAGTAAAAAAATTGTTTATGATATTATAGACTTAAAACATATTGAAGTTTGGATGTAACTGTCTTGATCACTGTGAATAAGGATATTACCAGTATTTTTTTGTTACAGCCATATCTAGTTTCAAATGAAATGGCAGATAAATAATTAATGTATATTTTTAAGCTCCAAAGGGTAGTGTCACATTCTACTGAAAAGTTTGTAACATGTTTTTTTGTTTTAAATCCTAATGTTCATTATAAGCTCATCAAATTAAATCCACAATGAGGCTCCTCTGTTTGTTAACTATGATTTATTTAAATTATTATCTTGACTGGATATTAAACATTAACATTTCAAGAATGTGTCAGTAAAACATCAGCATATTTTGTTATTATGCAAGTTGTAAAGATGGATGATGATTCACTAGAGTGGCATATGGCCAGAACAATGAACAGACATCTTTCATAAAGCTTACATAAAGATGTCTGCTAATGCTATATGAAGTCACAATGATGTCAGCTTTCAAAAGATTTGAATTTAAGATCCTCAGTCTGGCACTTGTCTACTCAACATGGGAATATAAACTTATAGCAATTTTTTATTAAGAGACTGCAGGATTAAAAACTTCCAATTAATGTTTATGGTACATGCTCAATTCTAAAAGAATTTTTAAAATTATTATTGAATAGCTTCAATCAAAGTTTAATAATGTCCCACAGAGAGTATTTTTTTTTGGAAAATATTTAACACAGAAGTCCCAGGCAAAAAATAAAAATAATCTTTATTATCCATAAGGAAAGTTCTAAATACTTACTGAATCTGATGTTTTATGCACAAATACAAACACAAAATTAAAATATGTATAAAGTTTGACTTAAATTTTTAAATTTCATTCAAGGGAGCTCATTCGATTTGGAGCAATATGTACTTAGTATTTTATTCTTGTTTGTTTTTAAGACATCAACAAAATGTCTGTCTGTGGAACTTTGGTTTTATACTTTAGGAAATGCTTGAAATGGTTTTATGCAATGATTTAAGAAAAATACAGAGAGTTTGCCAGATGAAATACATTGACTGTAGTTCAAAAGCAGATGGTCAATAGCATTACAAACCATCTTTGTTGAATTGATGGACATTAACCCCCCTTATTATTAAAGTGTAAATGGTTGTAAATTTCCAACACACATGTTAAAAGTTACAATGTATATATTTTTTTAGCTTTAAAGAATATAAAATATTGAACAGAACAATCTGCATCTTGTTTGTATCTGTGTGACTGATTGCTTGTGTAACTGGGAACATCTTGAAGATGAAATTAAAGAATTAAAAGAAAATAAAGCTAGGTCCCTTAAAAAAAAACAAAAAAACTTATGATGTAATGACTAGATTAATGTTTTTTAATTGTCTTTTATACCAAGCCCCAACCTCTTCTATCTCCCCTATAGTAAGTAGTTTATCACAGAGATTGGGTGTTCTTCTTGATTGCGTCCCTCACAGAACCTCATTAGACAACTTTGTAAGAGAACTTGGTGTTATTTCAGACCTACAAGCCTCTGAAGTTGCCATGAAAACACCACATCTAACTATGTCAGATCAGGCATCTGTTAATCATGCTTCTATCGTAAGATTAAGTGCAGTATGGGACAAAACCTTAAATGAACTTAATTGTCACCTGCACCCAATAGAATCAAAATGTAAAAAAAAACAGTATACTTTTATTAAGCACATCCTAATCTTTTTATATATATACAAAGCTTTTAGCTGTGAGGTAAAAATTAGCTAACTGTTACACATTTTCAGAAAACCCTTTACAATATAAGTGAAAACGCGTTAAAATTTTATATATTTTTTTAACCGTTGAGCCTATAGCAAAAATCTATATATCATTGGAAAGCTCAGAACAAGTGGTTTAATATTATACTATTCATAAAATTTAAAAATAAATTAAATAAAATAAAAATAAAAAAATGTCATATTGGCTTAGTTAAAAAAAAAAAAAAAATTTTTGTAAATAAATTTTAGAAAACAATACCATACTTCAATTAAGCACACTATGAGCTTTATTTTGATATATGGTTTTTAAATGGGCTTTGAAAATTGGTGAAAATATTAGCAATTGTCCTTCAATTTTCATAAAATCTGGTGTCATCATTTCCATTGACTTATCTTATATAATACAGACGTTACTTCAAAAAAGAAGATTAATGTTAAGTGAAAATGCGTTAAAAATTTTGTTAAAATTTATTCACTGCACCTATACCAACAATCTATATATCATTGGAAAGCTCAGAAAAAGCACTTTAACAATCTGATATCATATTTTTTTTTTTTTGTTTTTAAAAATTTTGTCACATACCTAATAAAGTCAAAGAAATGGACGATGCACAATAGGAATGGACTTGTTTCGTCATAATCATTGAAATAAAGGAGAATTTTAAAAAATACAATGGGGTGTTCAATAAGTACCTTAAAACGAAGGTGTTCGATAGATGTAAGCTACTCTAGTTTTTAAAATATATATTTTTAAGTTTTATTCCTTATTACCATATATTGTCATTGGAAATACGCCATTTTGGTTTTAAGGCTTAATACTAGACTATCTCCCTTGAATTACGTGCCAACATTTTTCTTTTGCTGTTTTACAGTCTTTCTTTCTAGCAGCTATTAGATCTAGATCTAAAATCTAATATTAAAATTCATTTAAAATGATAGCATAAGAATAAAAAACTCTCTTTAAAATAAAATTATTGAAAAAAAGAAGAAACAGCTTCATCAATTTATTATTAACATTTTTTTGGACCTTCATTTCAGTTATTACACTAAAAAATTTATAAGTTGACAGCATAAGAACAAAAATCTTTTTTAAATAAGTTATTGAAAGTTAAATATAGATAAGGGAGATAAATATGCTTAAAAAACATGGTGGTCAGTAAAGGTATCTGAGCATCTAACTATTACCAAATTTAGACTACGGAGATCATTAATGGGGTTGTTCCAGATTTCTTCAGAGTCACATGGTGGTTGTGTTTACATCACGCGCTGTGCTAAGTTTTAAACTATTTTAAGTTTAAAGTTAAATTAAAGAGTAAGTTTATAGTGGGAATCTGAAGCGTTTTAAGTCAATATATAGAAATATAGACAATTTAGTGGTTTTAATTTATTTGTTACAGCTAAACTGTATATTATTTGTTAATAACAGTAGAAACTAGAGATTCATTTTAAAATAGTTTCAACTAAAACAGATAGTTAAACCATTGATAGAAGGTACCGTACCGAAGCGTTGGCCTATACAAAATAATTAATCATGTATATATATAATCTATATAAAATATATAGATCTATATAGATTCTATTAGTCTATATATAGATAATATTGTTAATAGTCTGCTATACTTAGATACTGAGATCTAGATTTATTGATCTAAACTAACTGCACTTACAGATAAGTTCCTAGCCTTTGGGTAACGAGCCCTAGAAAAAAATGTAACACTTCCATCCACCCCCTCCCTCTCTGCCCAAAAGTAAACAAGCTTGAAATCTAGAAGAACACTAAAAGTTGGACAGCAGACCAGTGTGTATTGAATTGGTCATCTAGCTCTAGGGCTAGTGTAGTCTGTAGTCAATATGTCGACTAGTTGCTATAAAAGATGAAAAGACTGACATGTGTTTTTCCTTGTGCGTAATAGGCTTGAGTTGTCTAGCGAACAAATAACACATCTGATAGTTAAGGATATATACAACTATCTAGATCTACTCTTTCACAGGCCTAATGTGTCTTACCTCACCCTTTTATTTTTGGTTACTAAGTAAAATGGATCTATTTGGTCTACACATTTTTCAAACTTTACCGTAACATTTTGTATAAAGTAACTCATTGAATTTCTTAAAAATGCAAGAATAATAATACATCATGTATCCAACACACATTTTAATAATTCTTAATGTCTTCTAACTTTAAAAAATAGCTAAAGTTTATGCAAATAATTGTATAACAATGTTTCAACTAATATGCATATATTCCATATATTATGTTGTTCCATTTGGGAACAATAATAGCCAGCAACCTAGATTTAGACACTGAGCTGACAAAAAGAATAGGAAAAGCTTCTGCAGCAATGGCAAAACTCTCCAAGCAAGTGTGGGAAAATACCAAATTGACTATGGCAACAAAAATCCTGCTCTACAATGCCTGCGTTTTGAGCACACTTCTTTATGGCAGTGAGAGCTGGGCAACTTATATGCGTCAAGAACACAGATTAAATAACTTCCACCTATGCTGCCTGTGATGCATAATGTGCATCTCCTGGAGGGATCATGTCACCAACCAGGAAGTTTTGACACGGGCCAACATGCACATCATCTATGCTCTCCTTCAACAGAGAAGACTACGCTGGCTCGGTCATGTCACTCGAATGACAGATATGAGAATCCCTAAAGACTTCCTATACGCTGAGCTTGCAGAAGGAGTCAGACCCAAGGGCCACCCAAGGCTAATATACAGAGATGTCTGCAAGCAAGACATGAGAGCCACAGGCATCGACCAAAGTATGTGGGAGAAGACAGCCCAAGATCGGACAGCTTGCAGAAGGAGTCAGACCCAAGGGCCACCCAAGGCTAATATACAGAGATGTCTGCAAGCAAGACATGAGAGCCACAGGCATTGACCAAAGTATGTGGGAGAAGACAGCCCAAGATCGGACAGCATGGAGACAGACTGTACGTGCTGGTATGAACTTCGCCGAATGCAAGAGAAAAGAAGCTGCTCAGCCAAGAGAAAGAAAAAGAAATCTGCCCTGTCAGCTAGCCGTAGGACAGATGAATATACATGCAGGAACTGTGGCAAATTCTGCTGCTCTAGCATTGGTTTTATCAGTCACTCCAGATTCTGCTACATATCAAGACGTAACTAAAGCCAGTGACTCATCTGTCTTCTAGGATAGAAAGAGCCATATATACACCAAGCTTTTTTTTTAAATCTTGCAACAACGTTTGTAAAAATATCTTCTGTATGTGAATGTATTATCTGCAATGTGTTGATGCTTGTCATGGACTATATAAGAAATATCACTGATAAACCCATAGAAATATCACTGATAAACCCATCCTTAAACAATTATTGGCCCTTTATTAAAACATTCCTATAGTTATTTGAACATTCATGAACTTCTTTGATGTACTCTGTATATTTTAAAATGTTTGTGAATGTAAAATCTTTTAAAAATAGAGGAGCAACAGCAATGGAAATTTAGGAAGACATGGCCATTGTCCTCTTTGTTGTTCAACCACCATGTGACTTGGGTTAAAGTAGGTCAGAATTTCGGAACAACCTCATTTACATGGTGGCCTACCAGTTAATTATTCCAGTAGCTTGTGGAACACCTATTCAGGCCTCGCATAACACGGTTCCACAGAACACAGTTGTTAGACTAATGAAGTAATAGCTAGATATAGATTATATAGATCTTGTAGATCTAGGTGATACTACATCTGGCACTATATATCCTATCTGTATCACTATCATTCACTAGTGACACTAGATGAAAGATCTAGGTCTATGTGTACTAACATTGTGAACTCTTCACTGACTTCAGGCATTGTACCACAGCAATTTAAGCAAGCACTTGTCAGGCCCTTATTTTAAAAAATCCAGTCTTGACCCGGAATGTCTAAAAAACTATCGCCCAGAATCAAATCTTCCCTTCCTGTCAAAGCTTCTGGAGCGCATCGTGTTAGCGCAAATTCTTTCTCATCTTGAACAGTACTGTCTCTTGGAAGAATTTCAATCTGCATATAGGAAGTGCCGAAGCACAGAGACAGCAGTAGTCAGAGTACTAAACGACTTACTTCACAATTCCGACATAGGCCACATCTCAATTCTTTCAATGCTGGACTTGTCCGCAGCCTTTGATACGCTAGATCACAAAATTATGATGGCCAGATTCTCTGCCACTTTTGGTTTAACAGGAATCGTCCTAAAATGGCTTGGATCCTACCTGACTGAACGCACCCAAAGTGTTGTTGTTAACAGAACAGAATCAACACGCTTACACTTGAAGTACGGAGTACCCCAGGGATCAGTTCTAGGCCCAGTACTGTTCACTATGTATACATATCCACTCAGCGGTGTCATACTGCCAACCGGCATCCTATACCATTTCTTTGCCGATGACTCACAGTTATACGATTCCTCAGTACCCTCAGAGGTGTCGCATCTGGCAGAGAAAATCAGTAGAACCGTTGCAAGGGTGAGCAATTGGATGGTTGAAAATAAGCTCAAGATGATCGAAGATAAGACAAAAATAATTAAGATTGGCACTCGGAACAGCGTCTCAAAAGTTGAAAGCACAGATTCTCTTTTTATTACGAACTGCCAGCTTCCTTATGTCCATGTAGTGCGGAATCTTGGAGTTTTCTTTGACTCAACACTATCTTTCGACCCACACATAAGTCAGCTCTGCAAGGGTCTTTATCTGCAGCTGCGTAGATTAGGCCAGATCTGACCATATTTAACAACGGAGTCAACAAAAACGCAGGCTGTGGCATTCATACTCTCCCGCCTTGACTACTGTAACGCTGTGCTAGCAGGTATACCTGATGACAAAATAGCCAAACTGCAACGAATACAGAACAACGCCGCACGATTAGTACTTAGAAAAACAAGACAAGATTCTGCTACTACGTTCTTGCGCATGCTCCATTAGCTTCCTGTGAAAGCGAGAATCGATTACAAGGTCGCCACACTTTGTCATCAGTGTATATATAACAATGAGATGCCCCTGTACCTTAGAGAACTGATTACTCCATATGTCCACCAGAGAGCCCTGCGCTCAATGGACTCAATGCTTTTAGTGGTGCCACGTTCCTCCCTCAAATGCTAAGGTCTGCAGGCTTTTTCAGTGCAAGGACCAAAGGTTTGGAACTCACTCCCCATTGATCTCAGACAGACAATTATTATTATTATTATTATATGCATGACTATTTCATTACATACAAGTTGAAAGTCTAAATTAGATTATTGATTATATATATATATATATATATAGTCTAGTACCTAAATCTAATTAATTAGAAATTTTGTAGAACCTAAAATTTTTTAATTATTTTGAAATTAGACTGTCTACAAAGGTGTTTACATACAAGACATTTGGCAAGACCCAATATGAAAAAAAGAAAACAAGTTATGATGAGTTCTTATGGTTTGTTATTCTTCCAAAATATAATTAACTATATAGTATATAGAATCTATACATTTATAGGCCCAGCTTCAAACTTTTGTGAAATCGCTTCCAATATCCTTCTTTCAAGAGTTGGATTAATCCTTAAGAAAACTTTTTTTTACTATTCTAGAAAATTTTCATTGTTATGACAATGGCATTTAAAATATTGTATAGAAACTATAGTATATTTCTTGAGTAAGGCAGATTAATCAGATTATTTTTCAGGTGATGTTAGAAGTTGAGCTCCAATTGGTAAATTAAAAATCACAAAGCTGCTATAACAATTCAACCATTTAAGCACTTAAAATTAAATTTGCCTATAAAAATACATCTTGCATTGAATCATCATTTCTTCTTCTTACTTCTCATTTGTACCATTGGAAGGGTCAGACATAAGTCCTATAAGATATCTGGAATGAACTTCACATTGGTTTCCAGACCAGAATGGAACTATTTCTGTTACTTTGCATTAACACTGTATGTTGCCAGGTATGATTTTCATGCTCTACCTTATCCTGCTGTGTCCCATCTGGTGCTGAAAAAATACATTTTCTCTTTTCTCCAGCATTTGATATGGTTTTTCTAGCTATCTAAATTCTGAGCGGTTATGTTCTCCAAGGTCAACACTTAATGCTAGGACTTTTTGAAGAAATAATATCCTCAGGCAATCACCAAAATAGGTTGAAGAATACATTGAATAACTGTTAAACAATTGTTTATGTGTTTTTAAATGTATACAAATGTACTAACACTTCATTAACAATCTTCATACAGATGATAATGTGAAGCCTAATTTGAAGCTGAAACAAAATCCCCCATTCCAAGAGGACAGTGGTCATAGTAATAGTGTGCATGAAATCCAAGAGGCTGAAATTCAAGTTGCTAGAAAATCTTTATTGTCTTGGTATGACCAAAATAAACGAGATCTGCCATGGAGAAATGTAAGCACACTTTGAGATATATTTAAATATGTCTTTCCTAAAACTGTAGTCTACTAGATCATTCAAATCTGTATGCTCATCACAGATATCATCAGACAATGTCAATGAAAAAGCATATGCTGTGTGGGTATCTGAGATTATGTTACAACAAACCCAAGTGGCTACTGTTATCAACTATTACAATAAATGGATGCAAGTAAGCAAAATATAGTTGATTATTATAGTCCAACTCTACATAAATATAGCATTTAATGATAATCCAATTCAATAAACAGAAACTGGTTGTTTTAAA
Organism: Biomphalaria pfeifferi; assembly: GCA_030265305.1. Lineage (NCBI taxonomy): Eukaryota > Metazoa > Mollusca > Gastropoda > Planorbidae > Biomphalaria > Biomphalaria pfeifferi. Next base: position 1,391,578 of record JASAOG010000043.1, on the reverse strand, counting down.
GGTTATCAAAAAGGTAATATATATATATATATATATATATATGGTTCCCGGTCATTTCATCGCCTGTCACTTCATCCCTGGTCATTTCATCCCCTGTTCTTTTCATTATCTTATCATTTTATCTAACAAATAGTAATTGTAAAAGCGTAAAATAAGCAATATTTAATATATTTATTTCCATTTACATGACAAAAAGCGTGACACATTAGATAAAAATAAAAATTTAACATGTATAAATATATGTAAAAAAAAGTGATTTTGTGTTCATCTACATAAGATAGGTAGGTAAGATAAGATAGATAGGCTATTGATTGTAAGTACAGAAGATGATCCATTGATTTATATTACTTAACAATGTTTTGTAATTCTCTTTGCCTATAGCACAATTTACAATTTTAATGTTTAAAAGAGATAAAATATATAAAGGCCACATGATATCCTGAGGATGGGTGAAGTCAGTCTTTATTAGAAAACAAAAAAATAACACTTTACTTCGAGGCAAAAATGACGCGCCCATTTTCAAGAAGGAGCGATTGAAAAATAAAATAAAGCGAAAGATGGTCGTCATGAGTTATCAGCAGCATGATTATAAGTATTCGAATTGTTCTCATCTCTTAAATGATTTCCACTACTTCCACCACACCTTGGCCTTTGATGATTAGTTATCAGCGGTATGGTCATAATTATTCTAATCATTCTCATCTCTCAAAAGATTTCCACTACTTCCACCACACCTTGGCCTTTGATGATTAGTTATCAGCTGTATCGTCATAATTATTCTAATCGTTTTCATCTCTCAAAAGATTTCCACTACTTGGCCTTTGATCATTACATCATTTACAGGATAATATTATAATATTACATCCGCACATTGAAGCGCTATAGCTAAGTACACACCCAGATTTACAATATATTATAAGATTTTTCATCAAGAATGTAAAGTGGAAGGGGAAACACTATAAACACATTAATAACATGTCAAAAAATATCATAAAGCATTGTACATAATTCTATTTATATATTGGATGAAATAAGGGCTTAAAGTCAAAGCCTTAACAGCACAATTAAACAATGAATAAGACTTCATGGATGTACCATTTATAAACCTCTAAGTGGCCTAAGGAGATTTGATTTTAGCTTAGTTGTGTTTGCTGAGCACTTAGATACCTACTCCACATAGACACAAAAGTGATTTGGCTTTAGTGCCTGGAAGGTGTGCTATATAAAAGCAATATATATTATTATTATTAACAAGTAAAATATGAAAAATCCATTTTTTTCAAAAAACAAAGCTTATCTGAGGAAGAAAAAGCTGCACTTACAACTATATTTCTCAATAGTGTAAAAGTTATTTCCCTTATTCAATGTGTTTTCAAAAGTTAATTACCAATAATTAATTTACTAATTGGCTAATTTTTTAATTAATTCATGTTTTGGTAGGTACAATTAATAATTGTTTAAAGTCTCAACTTGATCTGATAATTGGTGTAGGAGAAATAATGTGTTAATACTTTAAGGGGGATGAAACTCAACATATTTAGCCTTATAAGTGAATACTGAAGGATTAATTTCCCTTGTTGATATCAAACAAAATAATTAACTACCAGTAATTCATTGACTAATTGTTATTTATTTTATTGATTCATGTCTTAAGTATGCCAATGAATAATTGTGCAAAGTTTCAACTTATTCCAAGAATTGTTATGGGAAAAATAATGTGTACAAACATTTTAATAGACATATAGACAGACAGAATGAGTTGATATTAGCTTTGTAATAATACAAAGGCATGGATTCATTTTTAAACATTTTTAATTTCAACACCCTCCTGCTATATAGTGTGTGATGTAACACTCTCTAAAAAAATTTGAAATAGTTTATAAATAAAAAGCCCAAGATATTTTATAATATTTCTGCAGAAGTGGCCTACATTAGAAGCTTTAGCTGTGTCAAACATTGAGGTAATATAATTAGACTTACTAATATGTTTTGATTTAATTCTTTTTTTTTTTAATCCATCTTTGTGTTGTTGTGCATAGATATAATAAGTAATGTTTGTCTTATCTAAATTAATATTTGTGGTCAGCATGGTGGCTGAGTAGTAGCACTTGAATTTTGAACTGAGGAATCTCTGATTGGAATCTTGGTGAAGACTGGGATTTAGAATTTCGGGACTTTTAGGACACCCCTGTGTCCTTCCAACTCTAATGGGTACCTGTCATTAGTTAGGGAAAGTAAAGGCTGTTGGTCTTTGTGCTGGCCACATGATACCCTTGTTAACCGTCAGCCATAGTAACATATCATCTGCCCTCACAAGAGGGGATCCTTACTCTTTTTTTTTCTGTCTAAAATGTGATTGTTTGTCTGTTAATTATTCTTTAGGCAATTAATGAAGCATGGTCAGGTCTTGGTTACTATTCAAGAGGAAGGAGATTATTTGACGGTGCACAAAAAGTAGGTTACATTTTACTTCCATTTGCATTTTTATATCAATTTAAGTGTAATGTTTAAATACTTCAATTTGCATTTTTATATCAATTTAAGTGTAGTGTTTAATAATAAAAGTTAAGTTTGCTATCGAAATTTTGATAGTTGTCTTGGAGGAGTCCTTTTTATCATTTGTGTTAACTTTTAACATAGAGCTATACATGCAGATTTTATGGAAGTTAAACATTTCTCCACATTTCTCATTTCCTATGAACACTGAAAGTCCAATCTTTGCTTTAAAAGCTCACTGCATACATAGCTTGGGTAGGTCTGGTCAACTGCAGATAGGCCTGCTTCTTCTCTCAGCTTTTTGTTGGTTCTGGTTTTGTTTTCATCCTGGCCACTCTCCTTGCTTCATATCTCATGACTCCAACACTCATGGCTTCATGCAGAGAGCTGTGTTTCCCAGCCATGAATGTCAATATGACACTCCTTGAGGAAGCTCATAAGGGCGTCTTTGTAGCTCTTGTATTGTATTGAGGTTCTTTATACTCACAATATTCATTTTTTAATTTTTGATTGAATACCGGTAAATAATTTTTTTCTAGCATTCATTAAGCATAGCTTATAACATTTTGAAACTAAGTCTAGAAATTATATTTTTCTATGTGGAGCAAAGATAAAAATAGAAAGTTCAAAATAAATCATGTCTCACATTGACTGTGACTTAAACATGTAAACAAACATGACTGTCCAGCATAAAAAATGTTCTAGAAAGATTCAAATCTCACCATGACTTCTAGAAAACTTAATTTAAGAAATTTTGATAGAAAAAAGTGCATCACACATCTCAGGTATCAAGGCCATTCATTGGGTTCTATCAATAATTCAAATATTGAGTTAATGGGTCATTTAATTTTCAAAGCAAAAGTTATCACTGTGTATATTTCAGTGTGTAACATTACAAACCTGCTTGTTGCAACTTCATTGGGACTAATAAAACACACCACCAGTTCTGTCATTAACATGCAACAAGAGAGATCATAACATAAAACAACAGCTATAGTTTTGAATATTTTAATTTGTGAATTTTACAATTACAATGTCTGAAAGTATATGACCTAAGAATAATACAATAAGATATTATATGAATGTGCTGCCCTCTTTGTTAGAGTTCTGCCATTGTCTGTTTTGGAATCCATTTGCTGCCTGGTGTGCTTTACAAATGAGCTGACACCTGAGCTGATCTAAGGCTTTTCAATTACTGCCTTAGTTGAGCAATCTACCTTTAGAGTCAAATAAAAAAGATTATCCCCCATAAAGTGCCTCATTTTTTGCAGCTGTTGAGCACTAAGCAGCATGTTTACTTTATTCACACTGGCATTCAAATGAAATCATTTTGACATAAGGTTATTCATAATTACTTAATGGCATTTGGTTTTTAACGAAAATCCAACATTTTGATCATAAATATAAACAAAATGTTAACATTTCAGATTGTAAAGGAAATGTCTAGTCTAATGCCTGCAAGTGCAGCAGAACTTAAGAAAAAACTTCCTGGTGTTGGCCGTTACACAGCAGCTGCTATAGCTTCTATTGCTTTTGGAGAAGTAGGACATTACTCTTGTTAAATTTTCAGCAATAACAAAACTATACAGCAAAATATTGTATAAGCGCCCCACCTCCATTAAAAAATTTTTGATGCAAAACTAACAAACAGACATAAAAAATAATTCATCTTTTTATTCTAGGTTACTGGCTTAGTGGATGGTAATGTTATTCGTGTCATTACCAGGTTAAGATTAATAGGTGCCAGCATAAACCAACAGGAGGTCATTGAAAAAATCTGGTACGTACTTAATAGTTCTCAAAGCTAAGTAAGTTTATTGATTCCTTGTTGCTCATCATTGTCATGCTCCACTGCTCATTTAGTCCAGAGAACAGATTTAACAAAAGTAAGTCGAAAAGAAAGAAAAAGTATTTTTTTAGATGCTGTGCGTATCTTAGTTAAGACCTTGACTTATGGGTAGGTAAATAAGTCTACCTGGCTGACATGAAAGAGTATTCAAATAGGGGGTAGTCAGGTGTTTTTTTTTAAAGGCCTTTTTTTAAAATACTATGGAAGAGCAAGGGGCATATTGGGGTCAGTTCATATCAGTTTGTACTGTTAGTTGCACTGCATTATTGTCAGCTTTTTGTTCTTATATTCATTCAGTAGATATTGTATTGATTACTTTGATTTATACAAATATATTTTGGACTTGGATTTAGGTAAATGTATATTAAAATATTTATTAGTGATGTCTTCTGAAAAAATTTCTATCCTATCACAGGTCATTAGCTAATCAGCTGGTTGATCCTAAACGACCTGGTGATTTTAACCAGTCAATGATGGAACTTGGAGCTGTTGTATGCACACCTAAAACTCCATCTTGTGGTCAATGTCCAGTAAACAAATTGTGTTTGGCATATAAGATGGTAGATACATTTTGTATTATCTATTTTTAAATGAATTTTTATTTTACAATGTTTTTTCTATATAAAGTAAAATCTATTTTTTTTCATCACATATTTCACCTTAGAAAGTGACAAGATATTTTAAAAAATCTTTCCAGGTTGAGTTTGATAAGAGGTATTCAGCTAAACGTGGTTGTGTGAAACTGGAAGACAACAATTCAATTCCTGATATTGAGTGCTGTAGGAGAACTATATCATTTGTAAAGCTTTACATTTGTTAGCAAATATATTCCAATAGAGACTTTGGAAAATTTTATTAAATTTTTTTACCAACATTTATTGCTACGAAAATGGCCAATTAAGCTCCGTGCAAATTTAGGCATTTTAAAAAAAAGAAATTTAAGGCTCACTTATTGAAGAAAAAAAAGCTTTTCATGTCATCTCTTAGTATACAAAAAAAAAAACTAAAGTTGCTTTTTTTTTCTTTTATTCTCAATTCAAGTGATACCAAACTGCAATTTGTGTTTACCACCAGACCAGCCATGGGACAAAGAGTATGCAAAGTTTTAAATCTATAATAAATTGTATGTATTTATTAATGTATATTGAACATATGATAGATCAGATATTTTAAATTTTACTTTCAGATCCGGTGTTCAAAATTTTCCTAGAAAACCAAAGAAGTCTGCTGCTAAACAGGTCAATCTCAATGTTGTGATTGTTTCTGCTACTGATACAAAACAAAGGCAAAAGTTTCTAATTACTCAAAGACCCAAAAAAGGTTTCTTGTCACTTGAGTTTTATATTTGAATTGTCACTAATATTTTACAAGTTGCTTGTTTGGGATAGCATTATGGAGTCAAGGTTGAATGGACTTCAAGATCAGCAATAAGGCAATCTAAATTTGTGTAGGCCCCAGAACAAATATTCTCATTGCATATCAGTATTGATGAAAGAAGTTTATTGTGTTAATATTACATATTTTTTAAGAGGTAATAAAAAAAACACATTTTTCTTATTTTTTAAATAATCTGTCAGAGTAATAGATGGCATGCATTGTACACATGACATCACCATCCTAATGATTTTTCATCCCCATCGTCAAACTTATTTTATCTTTAAAAAAAACAATAATTTATTAGCTTTCTAGCTATAATCAATAAATAAAAATATTGAATTGATGTGTGAAATAAAGTATAAGTAATTTTGGATTTTGAAGTGAAGGACTTTTAGTAATTATTTAAAACTGTATATTTAAGTGTCTGAGTTTCTGGTTTGATTCAATCAATAACATTATACTCACAATCTATTGTTAAAGTTGGATTTCACCTCTAAGTATGAATGTTTCATCTTAATTATATTACAGGATTACTGGCAGGCCTTTGGGAGTTTCCAACTAATGAAGGATGTGATTCTGCTAAACAAATCCTGTCACAGCTTTGTAAAAAGTATGATTTTCAGGAAGAAGTACTGTCTGGTTTACATTGTATTGGAGAGGTATATTGTCCTACTGTTTGTATGTGTACTAGTAGAAGGGACCCAATATTAGTTTAGAAACTTGCTAGAAACTATTCCACTTTTTTTCAAAAACACTACTTAGTGCTGTTTTTTTTTCAACTTTAGAAATTTTGTATATTATTAAACTAATAATAATAAATACAATAGTGATTCATTTGGTTAGAAATAGATTTTATGTAGACTTATAAAGTATTTAAAGACATAGACTAATGAACAAATATGGTTAATGTTCCCATGCATTAACATAAGAAGGGGTTCAGCAGAAAGGAGAGAGTGATAGTTAAAAAAGGTTTATGATTTGTAAGTTATCTTGCTGTGAACTCCATTGCTTTGACATGGACACATAACGTATGTATTTCAACGCTTCAAAGAAACACCAGGGATGTATTAAGAACACGATATATTTAATAAAGCAATGGAATAACTGTAACTGTAGATACGCCAACAAAAGTTAAATTACTAAATATACATCAAACTATAAAAACTGCCTTATACTGTATTTCTACTATTCAATCACAAAACTCCGGCTTCTGATAACAAATACAGTATCTCAAGGGCCATCACTCCACTTAAACTAATCAACCAATGAAATAATAATATATAAACATAGAATTCCTTAAATCTTAGACCCAAGGTTCTACCAAGTGCTGTTTACAATACTATTTACAAACAATCACCACATATTTGTTCTAATTTTTTATTCTAGATTAAGTAGTAGAGTTCAGTCAAAATATTTGACAGGGAAGGTTCCTGTTTCTAGAAATCATATATTATATATATGATTCAATTGACGGTTTATGTGAATTTTTGTTGTTGTTGCTGGATGGGGAAAATACTAGACAAGTGACTTACACTAGGACAAGTACATCGTAGGCTCAGTGTATCAACTTATTAAACTTTAGATTTAATTTAACACTGCAATGATTATTTGGTAGTAGTCCCCAAGTGTGGGTGGTGACTTAAGCTGGAAAGCTTTTAATTATATTAGGGTCACAGGCTTTTTTTTATTTCACATAGTCTATTGATGTTATAAAAAAAACATTCCTCAAGGTGTTGACATTGTTTATATGAGTAGCTTGAATGATTCCTCTTGACTAAGGGAGTGAATGTTGGAATGTTATGTGTCATGTGTGTTGACAAAGTGTGTAAATTAATTCATTCATGAATCAGGTACTAGAGCGTTGGTGTTGCTTATTAAGTGTAGTGTCCATAGCTTAACACAAGGTCCATGTTAAAATTAAGTTTAAGATCAAGAAATGAATATAAAATTAGTATTGCAAAGCACTCGAATATATTTATTCTTCCCTATATATTTTTCTTTCAAGGTAACTCATTTGTTTTCTCATGTTCATCACCATTACAAAGTTTGGTCTACCTCAAGCTCAGAGGAACTAGATATAGCATCTCAAGATTCAGTGCCCTGTAAATGGCTGTCTGAAGAAGAGCTCACTGAAGCAGCTATGTCCACAGGAATGAGGAAAGTAAGTCTTTTTGTACAAACTAACAATTGCTTCATGTAACTTTTATCTTGTAAGCCAAGAGGAGTGACAATAGCAAGTAACTACTGATGTCTTCACAACTCTGTGCTATCAGTTTATCCTTTGTTTATATTGGGGAAATCAGTGAATGGTGGCCAATGCCACCTTTTAAATTGTCCAGCCATACTTTCTTTTTCTTTCATATGCCTGGAATGTTGCTGTTGTATGTTATGAAAATCACAAACATCTGAAGTTTAAAAGCCTTTATAGTGCTGAGTAAATGTTGAATTGGAAAACAACATAAATTACTTTCATTGACATCATTTATTGTGTTTTGTCATGTTTTAAGAATGACAAATACCCTGTTTTTTTTTTGTGTCTATGTAGGTCCTTGTTTAGTGTTCCTAGGCTTTTTGCTTCCCTGCATTAAAACCCTCAACGTTTGTCAAAGCATAAATATAAGTTTTGATGACAACTAGTTTTTTTTTTCATGCCAAATACTTTACTTTTTTAATGCATTACAATATACTCACAATGGTGTAACTAGGGCAGCTCTGTTTCTATTAGAAAAGTCATTATCCTTGTGATAATCTTTTATCACTGCTATAATAATTTAATCCACTAAGCAGTGAAGCATATTTTTTATGTATCACCAAACGTTATCTGGAAACCTGTATCAATTACTTGTTGCCCTTACCTGTAAGTATTTATTTATCAAATATTTTTTAGCATTTTTTTTTTTAAACAGGTTTTTAAAGTGTTTAAAAACGATCAACTGCAGTCCTCAAACCAGAAAGTAAGAAAGAGAAAATCTCCTGGAGATGATGTTCCCATTTCTCATAAAAAAACTCAAGCAGTCATTTCTGACTTTTTCAAAAGAAAATAATGTGAATGTTGTATAAAGAAACCTCAGAATACCTCAGAATAATGTTTAAAAAAATGAGCTCATATCATTCTTTTTACTACCAAATGTGTTCACTTCTATTGTCCTTCACATACCAAGTTTGAGATTAAATTAAACATTTTTAAATTTGTTGGTCCTTTCATTTGATGTTACAGTGTCTCCATTGAAGAAAAAATAACTATACTTTAATAAGCTTTAATAAGAGAGTTTTGATTTTCACTGACCAATGGCATTGTAAATGTGAGCTATGAACAAAGATAATGTTACCCTCATTTATTAGTTTTGATGTTAATTGAATTAACTTTAGTAATCTCTAATTAGCATGGCTTTGAAAAGATCTTAAATATATCTAATAAGATGTCAAGAACAAGTACATATCATTTGAAAGATAAATCTTTCAATTTATTATAGATATATGATAAGACCCACATGATTATTTAATGGTTTTAACCCTCATAAAGGAGAATTTATAAAATCAACATACAAATATTGTATACATACAACATACATATTTAAAATGATGCTAACAAAAACTAATGAAATCTAACAATACAGCAAATAAAAAATATATATGTTTTTTTATAATTATTATTCATTCATTTCTTATTCAAGCCTAAAAGGCATGTTGTGCATTAGAAAAAAATACATAGTTTTCAGAAGACTTAAGATTGTACATGTGGCTATTTATCATTCATTAAAAGCCTTTTTAATAACTACATATTTTTTTAAAATACTGGTATACAACAAAAAAAAAATTTTTAAATATATTTTTCTGTGGTATACTTTTGCAGTTAAATTAAGCACCAGAATAAATTTTTCAAGATGTAAAGAGCTGTGTCATTCTTTGGTAATATCTTGGCCACTCTGTATACCGCAAACAGTGAAAAATATTTCTGTAAGGATTGGTAGTATGGGATAATCAATGTGCATATTGTAAAGCTAATAAACTAAAAGTGCCAATGTCTATCTAAGGAAGAGTAATCACAGACGAAAATTTCATAAAGCAGCGTTTACTTCACATTAAGTTGAACAAGATTTTTACAAAATAGGTTCATTTGAGTTAAAGACAGATTCCATTACTAATTAGTTGTAGACCACAAATCGCATACTGGAACTAATTTTAGGCTTTACATTAGTTGACATTTTCAGTCAAAGTAATTAAAACATTTCTCATGGTTTGAAAGGCACTAAGAGATTTAAAAAATAAAATAACTAATTCCCAAGGTACAACATAAGCACCTAAGTCAATCACCCAATTTTAAAGTAACAAGTTTTATAAACCACCAAAAGAGATTATTTCCTTCAACACAAAACGTAACCAAACAGGACAGATTTAAAATTGTAATGGACATCACAAAGTTAATCCAACCATATACAAAGATATCTTATTATTTTAGAGAACGAACAAATTGGAACAGAATTATTTCATTTAAAGTTAAAACTTTCTTTGTCTTGATGTTTTTTGACAATTTTCTAATTGATTTCCAATTATATTTAATGCCACGTAAATTTATTTTTTAAAAACACTTTTTTTTTGTTTTCGCTGTCACATTACTTTTATTCAGTTAAATTAATCAAATAACTTTAAGGAATTGATATTGAGCTTAGGACTTTTTTAAAAAAAGTCTCTTTAATCTCATTAAAATAATTTTCGGAGATGATATGAACAAATGATTAAACAATGTTTTCAGGTTCCAAAGTTCTTCTTCTTTTCATTAAGCCATATTTGTGCATGAATCCAAGCATTGCTGCATCCCAGCTGTTTTTGTTCTTGCTGTAAAGATTCAAATAGATGCCCAACACTACAACCAGTCCTGACCATAAATACCTGAAAGATAGGTTTAGAACTAAATGTTTCTGTTCAAAGTGACTAAATGTACATATCACTTAATCTTTGAGTAATTAGGCATTATCATTCTATTAGATCTATGTTGTCAAATTTTCAATCTTAGATCTTAACTTTTATAACTTTCACCCAGCTTTATGGATAACTGAAATTTGTGGAAGTATTAATAAAGGCATTGGAAAAATATGCTTGATACATGACAACTTCAGTAACCATTCATTGACCACAGAAACAGATTTTAAATCTGAGCTTATTACCAAGAGAATCCTAGCAATCATTATCTTCAACATATTAAACAAATTAAAAAGAAACTAAAATAACCAGATTTCAGCTTTTGTTCACAACAGAATCTTTCTTTTTTTTTTTTCCAAGTGAAATAAAATTAAGTATATTTTGTACAAATCCCCCCAAAATTACAACATGATTATACCTAAAAAAAAATCTAATCATTAAAAAATTCAATGGATAGTTCTAGATTTTATATTTTCAAACAAAGCTTCTCTCCAACTCTTGATCTCTTCTCCCCCATGTCATTTTTTTTCCAAGCAATAAATTGTAAATTTGCTATTGTAAAAACAATGATGAGGTTTTCTGTCAAAAATTAATTATAAATGCATGATAAAATGCTTATTTCCTTGAACTAAATTATTCTCATATCTTTGTGTTGAATACTGTTGCTGTTGTAACACAGAAAGACTAAAGGCTCCTCTACATAATATAGGTAGCTTTTAAAATGACTTACTGAAAAGTGAAAGGCTTGGTAAAGAAAATAAATGACAACACTATGGTCACTGCTTTTCGACAAGTTGTTACTGAAAAAAAAAAAGCATTATTGACTTAATGTACAAAAAAAAAATTCAAAATAATTTATGAAACGTAAAAATTATTTTTAAGCTTTACAATTTGAAGAAAATCAATAGGCCTATTTGCAGTAAAAAAAAAAAAGAATACCTGTTACAGCTACAAGAGCTCCAAATGATTTTACCAAGGTAAGGACAATATATAAACCTAGATATCCAGTCACAGAAAATATCACAGCATAGCCATAAGTTTCAACAGGGTGCTACCAAAAAAAAATATTCTGAAACTTAAGAGATTTTAACATTTGGGGAAAACTTGTCACAAAATATCTTTTTTTTTAAACACTAATGACAGCATTAATAGGCATCATTTGTATTTATCCTAATAATTTTGGAAATGCTAAAATAATTTTTTATTGATAATATACATGTAGCCTACTTATCCTTTTTTCTATTTGAAATATTATGGCATCAAGTAATGGCCAACATGATATCTTTTTTTTTTTTCAAGTCTTCAACAGGGTCACTTAGTTTGGTTGAAAATCAGGACTGTTTCATCAGAAAAATTGTAATAGGTTTAATAAGTGTTATTAAGTCTGTTTTCTAGTGCAAAATTAGCAAGTCCTATAGAAATGTTCCTTGTGATTTACTGGCCACAGCAGATGCTTTAAAGATTAAAATGTTCATCCAGCTTATTTATTTGTCCTTTTCCTTTTGTTGGAACAGTTTGTTTTCATCCCTCTTTGTGGGAGAGCTGTTAACTTGATCTTTCTGGGAAAGCTGTCAACTTGATCTCTGTGGGAAAGCTGTCAACTTGATCTTTGTGGGAAACCTGTTAACTTGATCTTTGTGGGAGAACTGTTAACTTGAGCTTTAGCATTCATTTTCTTTGCCAATTTTAGAAAATAAAAATACCTATATCTGTTGAAGCATTGTTGGTGTAGATAATAGCAATCAAGGCTGTCTTGCAGATAATAGTAACACTATGAGAATCTGTCAAAACTAAACCATAACAATTCTTTATTTTCAATTATCTACTAGTGTACTAGAGCTGTTGTATATACTGTACCTCTTGGCAGAAATAAAATGCAGGTAAAAGACCACCAGACAACACTAGACCAAAAAGAATGTAAAGAAATCCAATGCTATAGGAGTACAACACCTGAGAGACATAGACAAAAATACTTCAATAACAATACTAATATAAAAGGAAAAAAGGATTGCACTGGAATAAAGTGACATTTTTAATTGTAACCTCTGCTAATCTTCAACCAACATGCCCAATTTTTTCCTTAGACACAAGATGATACAAATATATAGTTCCTGGTCATTTCATCCCCTGATATTTTCATCATCTGATCATTTTATCTAGAAATAGTAATTGTAAAAATCATGAAATGAGCAATATTTAATATATTCTTTTTTTTATTTAAATGACAAAAAGTGTAACATGTTAGATAAGAATAAAATTAAAATTAAATGCCATTAAAAACTATAAAAATTTAAAATGTATAAATATAGAGGTAAAGTAAAAAAATGTGTTTTTGTGTTCATCTACACCAATAAGATAGATAGGCTATAGATTGTAAGTACAGACTATCCATCGATTCATATTTCTGAACAATGTTTGTTATTCTCTTGCCAGTAATGCATATTTCTTCCTTGGACGTGCCGCTGCTAGCCTGTAAAACTGATGCCTTGTGTAGCTGACTATCCTTACGTAGACGATCTAGAATTGTCCATGGTCAAACTACCACCACACCTTGGCCTTTGATGATAAGTTATCAGCGGCACAGACATAATTATTCTAATCGCACTTCTATCTCTCAAATGATTATCACTACTTCCACCAAACCTTGGCCTTTGATCATTACGTCATGCGCAGGATAATATTATAATATTACATCCCTCACATCCAATAGAAGCGCTATAGCTAAGTACACACCCAGATTTACAATATATTTTAAGATTTCTCATCAAGAATGCAAAGTGGAAGAGGAAACACTAGAAACGCATTAGTAACATGTCAAAAAGCATTCTATATAATCATATTTATATATTAGATGAAATGAGGACTTAAAAGTCAAAGTCACAATTAATGGAATAGAAAAATATTTAATTGGGGATGAAATGACAGGGAGATGAAATGGCTAGAGTATGATGTGACCGTGGATGAAGTGACCGGTCACCAAATATATAGACATATTGTAGAAGAACTGCAATTCTTCATGCTTAAAAATTCAACTTGTATTTAAGTGTGTGTGGCAAACCCTTTTTTCCCTTGCAGATTACAAATAAAATTTAAAAGTTTTCATATTATTGAATTTTAAAAAAAAAAGATAATAGATTTGTTTAATCCATCAGCATTAGTCATTGTAAATTTGATTATAAACTGTTCCATTCAATACCATTTCTCCATTGCTAGCCCCATACTGTTTCAATGTCTTCTCTTGAACATTGCCAATAGCCCCATCAGCACACAAGGCTAAAGAAATCAAGACAACACCTGCAAATTCAAGACTATAAATATATAAATAAGATACATATTTATAATTTTATATACACACAAACCCCCCTTTTTTTTTGTTAAATTCATGTTGTTAAATTGAAAATTACCATAAGTGTTGAAGTTTGGCATTACAGCACTATCAGCAAGAGTGAATAGAATGAGGCCTATACTCATACATAAGCAAGCTGTGATGTCTATGGCACTGAATTTTTTACCTAGTGATGAGAAAAAAATCATTTTCATAACTTTCTTTTTTAAAATTTATTTAGAGCCGAATGTATAAAAAAAGCCCATCCTAAGTGACTTCCTGGTTTTATACACCTTGCATACAAGAATGAAACATTTTAAAAATACACTATCTTTATCAGTAAAAAATGAATTGACTGTACCTTGTATAAGAATGCCACCAATTAATACAGGGATCAACTTGCAGCACTTAAAAATCACCTGAGTGGGATAGTTGAGATACCCTACAGAAGTATTAGACAATCCCATTGTGGCAACAGTTAGAAAGGCAAGCAACAAGTACATCCTGATTGGAATTCTGGGGAAAAAATAGAAATCACATGACAAGCAATTCAATTGGAAGAAACTTCAACTATGAGAAAACAAAAATAGCTACAAAGCAATAATAAATAATATATTACTTTTGTTTTTCTGTCTTAATTCGACATTGGTTACAACTATTAGTATCATCATCATTAAACTCCATGCAAGTGAGGGCTTGACATTCCAGCCCTAAAACCAGTCTGTTCTGTTGTATTAGATGGGCAGTCTCAAGTTACCATACCAGAAGCTCATTTAATTTTTTTTCAGCCGTATTTCCAGCACAAGATGTGAATGAGATGAGAACTGGAGGCATCCTTAAACTTTTTTTTGGTATAGGAATAATGGTGTCAAGTTTTCAAGCTTAGGCAGACAACTTGCAGTTCCCTGCTGTCTCTTTTTTCACAGGCTTAACAAAAGTGAGATTTCTTTGTGGCTAATGTTGTTCAACAAGATGACAATTTTCTAGTGAGGAATATTCCAGGCCTTAAAGCAAGCTCTCAGATCTTGTCTTGTAATTGTTTAGCTAACTTTTTGACTAACAGGCTCAGTCTGTAATAGTTCTGCCTTAATACTGGATTCTTTGGGTTCTTTCTACATTCCTTTTTCTTGGCAGCAACAACCTTGTTGATTCTTTGGGTTCTTTAGGACTTTCTGCATTCCTTTTCCTTGGCAGCAACAAGTTGATCAACTGTCCAAAAAGGCTTCACCTTTTTACAAGAGTAAAACAGAGGAATAAACCAGCATAGCTGATGTTATTTTCCAACATCACAGACTGACAGATTTTTACCTCTCAAATAAATTTGCTGAAGGGCAATTTTGACAGAAGCCCCGTATCCCACCAATTTAACCCTACAGCAACACCACTTGATTCTTGAGTGACCTTGGTATTGATAAGTTGTGACAGGTTCCAAGTTAGCAGAAAAAAGAGATCTGGCTTTCAAAAATAACTGCTAGCATGTAGAACAATAGGGGGTAATGTTTGTTAAACAAAAAAAAAAGATTAGAGTGGACTCTCTTACTGGTTGAATCTGAATCTCTAGGAAGGTAAATCATTTTAAATGGGCATGAAGCTAGAAAAGTGTCAATCAGTATTGTTATTGCCAGCTCTGGTCTTGATGGTTTGTAAACATTGATGCATTTAAAGCTTCAACAAAATGAATTTCCTACCTTGAGCTACATCAGTGGGAACCAATGTAACCAGGCCCCAAAAGAGCAGCAGAAAATGGTACCCAGGTATAAAAACACTTCTTTTTCCACTAATCAGGCACTCTTAATACATCCATGCAATATGTGTCTTTGAAATAAGTCCTTCAGCTTTACAAGACATGGCTTCTAAAAGTTTTAGGGTTGGATTAGAGTTTTTAGGGATAGCTAAGTCAGTCTCCCATAAGGAGATGTTTGATTAGTTCTTTCAGGTGTTAACATAATTTTTAATAGTGCTTGTTTTGGGGTAAATTTGAATTAATTTAAATAAACATCTTATCTTATAGTGAATAATTAAATATCAGAATAATAGTTGTGTTGAATATTTTTGCCTTGAAAATAAAAAAAAAAATTAATGAAATATAATTACTTGCGCTGTTTATCTTCTTTCACTTGCAACTCAGCAACTCCAAAAAGAGTGTAATAGGCAAACTGAACCAATGTTAGATACCATCCAAATGGTTCAAACCCCTCTAATTTAAAAATAAGCTCCTTGACGGAAAAAAAAAACATTAATAATTATGAAATGAGAGGTTAAAATCCATAGAACAAATTATAAATATATATTTGGAAATCCATAAAACATTATATTTCTACTACTAATGAAGATCATTAAAAATTTAACTTTGCTGCATTTTTGTTAAACACGGAATAAAGGTCATCAATTATAACACTGCTGATTTAACTTTAAGGACCAACTCATTGCACTTTTTATTTTTAGTCTATTAGCCCATGCTGCTTGTGTACTACCATTGGCATCTATTTCTATAATTCTCTTTATGGCTCAAGAGTTTGGACACCAAATAATGGAAAGATCACTCTTTTATTTCTGCAAGTCAGACTGACTAGAGTTAGCCCACGTAATTTTAGAGGCCAAAAAAGAAAGGGGGGGGGGGGGGAGAACAAGTAGAATTCACCTGTCAGTAAATAGCAGGGCCGGACTTAATCCTTATGACCAACAAGTCATGGAAAGAGAACAAGTAATCTACCCTGTATTCACCCGTCACTAAAAAGCAGGGCCGGGCCCAATGCGAAACGGATTTCACGGAGCCCAGTTTTGGGTAAAGATACGGATAATTAGTGAAAATTAAGAGTTTGTATTAGAAAATATATTTGTCTTTGCATTTTATTCATTCTTTACTACACACAGAATTACTACATGAGCCTTGATTGTAGCGAAGTCATACAGTATATCATAAGAATTCTGTTTCCTACATAGATCACGCTCAATAGCAAGAATTACCAAATGTTTCAATCTATCTACGAGAATTGTTGACCTCAAGTTAATGCTTCATTAGTTTGAGGTGCGAGAAGCTTCTTTCACTAGATTCCACAATTACGTGTATTGCACAATGCCCTTTTTTTAATCGCGCTTAAGATTGGTGTTTTCCATATTGAATGACACCCCAAAATGACAATTATTGTCTATATATTTCAGGAGATTTGTATGAATTTTCAAAAGATTTTAATAATTTCCGGATATTTCCAGGACTTTAAAAAATATTTTGCAATTTCAGAACATTTATCAGGAGCTCCTGATAAATCGACAGGAGGCCCCGGGAAATCTGTTATAAGTTATAAAATGGTTTATTTTAATAATTTATACACCTAGAATTAGCGCGGGTCCAATGAAAGTGCAGGGCCAACTGCTGTCACATAGGCTGCAGTGGCCTAAGGCCAGTCCTGCAAAATAGGGGCATATGCTACGCCGCCGGTCGACTAGTGTACTTTATTTAGGTAGTTAACACAACAATACAAGAAAAAATATAATTCCCAGAAGAATGCAAGTTAAGAAAATGGAGGGAACTAGAAATTACTATATTAAAATAGAAGTAGATAAAACTTTCTATGGAATCCCAGACAGGCCCCATTGAATGTCAGAACCTTTACTGGGCTCAATCAGGATACTTAGAAACACTATGACTTCAATCACTGCAGATTAATAATATACACTTAATAAACCATAAAAACTTCAGATATCCAGGAAATAAGTTTAATAATTATAGAAATTCCATGACAGTAATCACTACCAGAAAACAACTAACTCCAGAAACCCACAAAACTCTTCTTGTAATATAAGAAAGTAAAAACATTCAGTTCAGATAAGGTGCAAATCGTTCACGTTCATACCATGGGAATATACAAACAAATGGTTAAAACTCTTTCATACCCAATTAACAACAAAGAAACAACTCATTCAGTCTGGCCCTGCATTTTACTGACAGGATTCAGAGGGTTATAGAAAACAAGTAACATAAAAAAAGTTTTTTTTTATCAAGTCCTCCATTATAAAAATGACTCATTCTATTTATTTCTTGTGAGGATTCAATATTGAAAGGTGTTGTTCCAGCGAGCTTGCACAATTCTTCTATTACAATCCAGGTACACAAAATATCCATGAAGTCTATTTATTCAACTTTCTACAGAATACAAAGAAACATTTGAGTACAATGCGGGAACAACTGCTGAATGTGTGCTAAAAGTAGCCTAATTCCTTAAAGATATACAATCACAGACAAATTACTAGGAAAATTGTTAAAGCTATTTTTGAAACTCCTTCCAATGTTCAGATTCCAGTTTGCAAGCTAATAAGAGGCATTATAAAAAGAAAAAAAAAATTGAAATATACTGAACGCAGAGAGTTTGAAATTGACATGCATGGTATTAAAACAGTATGAATGAAAACACACACACACAAAAAAAGGCAGTAAAAAATCATGAAAACAGAGATGATGATGTTGATAGCATTTGCTACACAGGGACTTCAAAGAAGAAGAATGAAACATTTTTTATCCAATAAACACAGCAGATCAGTTTTAAACAACTTCATACTAACAAGTATGGACATTGACAAATTTGATTATTACCTGCATGTATCCATAAACAAGATAAAATATAAAAGTCAATGATGTTAACACCATGAACTGCCAGGTGTGAGAGAGATTCGTCAGATCAAAGCACCAAAGATATATGGTTTCCTTTGCTGTCTTTCCACTTGGATCCTCTGGCATTTTCATTGAAGTAGTGTTGACAGGATTTAATGCAAATTTTTGTGTCAACAAAGAAGCTGTTTGTCTTAGTCCTGGCTGACTATATAATTTAGCCATTCTGCTTACGCAGTAGGCTAAATTATTATGTAAGCATAAATATTTATTTTTTCTAAGTCATTGTGCTTTTTAAATAGATTTGAGTGTCCATGAAATCAAGTTCTGAAATAATGAAGAAAGTTTTATTAACATTTATAAAGAATCACATGTAGCTTGAAGCTTAGTACATCTAAAACACTAATTAACAAGAACAATAGGGGGTAGTGATATTATTTTTTAAGCAATCTCTAGAAATTATACACAGGCTTTTTATTATATAAATAAAGGCTCTGTTTTAAATGTTTTACACTTTTCAGATATTCCTTCAGAGTTGAAGAAAATTTACTTCCTAGTCCAAACCTCCCGCAGGATGATAGGGGATGGCAGCGGGCAGGGTATGAACCCAGGACCATCAAGAAGTCCAAACAACAGTCCAGCGCATATACCGCACGACCAGGCAGCCATCTCAAGTAAATAAGATGTAAGAGTTAACCTATATCCATTTCAAGGGTGCTCATTGATGTGTTACATTGAAACCTAACTTAATGATGCAATACCTGACTCCTCAGTAAATCTAGATCAATGTTACGTTTAAGAGCAGACAGAACAAGATGTAATGGAAAAGTCAAAATGAAGAGACCTTACAGTAACACTGGCTATATAAACAAAAATAATTGTAACACTAAAAATGTAACTATCAAGAACAAAATGTGTGACCATAATATTGAATTTATGCATGTCATACTTAGGCTGTACTACTTGCCTAGAGAGTTCTTATAGGTGTGTGTTGTTATTGTGTACATACCACCCACACATGATACAAAGGATTCTGACTGAGGTAATATTTGATGTGCTTCACAATATAGAATCAAAACACCCACATTCTGTATTGCGACTGGAAACTTCAACAACTTATGTATTACACACTGCCAAACTATTATCAAAACGTCTCCTTCCCACAAGGCAGAGAGGAATACTTGACAAATGCTACACTAACATCAAGTGAGTGAAATTCCCCTTACAGACCATCCATGTGATTTATAGGAAAGGTACTGTAAAGATGATCTGTTTTTATGGCCCACTCTTAACAAGGGTCATGTAGCCAGCACTATGACCAACTGCCTTTACTTTTCTCCAACTAATGTCAGATACCCAAAAGAGCTGGGTGGACTTAGAGACACCCTAAAGAAACTCAAAAAGCATGCTGGGATGGATTAAAGAAAATAACAGGTAGGGCCTCAAAACAAGAAGAAACTATCAATGGAGGAGGAGGAGTCATTCACCAACAAACTAAATGACTTTTAGGCAAGTTTCTATAATGAAGATTTTATTGACATACAAACAAAAAATTTCAACAGGAACCCTGTATATGTGCGTCAATTTGGTAACCTTACTATTCAGAAGAGTAAGATGTAATAAAGGCTTCTAGGCCATGACTTGGTTAAATTTTTAAAATTTGCTGATGATAAAGCCATTGTTGGTCTTATTTCTTGAGACAAAACTCAGTATCAAATTTTGATTTTTAAAAAGACTTTTCAAACTGGTGCACTAACAAGTTTAAAGAACTGAACATCACAAAAACTAATAAACTTATAATGATATAAAAGCATTTGATACATAATTCCAGATTAAAAAATATATATTAAACATAAAATACCAATACATCAAGTCAACTCAAAAAGATATCTGGGTGTTATTATAGAAAACAGGTTTATCTTATCTTATATAATACAGGGGATGAGTATCTTGAAAACCTAGCAAAGAAAGTCACATACAGCTATTTTTCTTTCCTTAAATACAAAATTAACATATATTTTTCTTTTCTTAAATACAAAATTAACAGAGTTAAATTACAAAAGTATTTAGAACATTTAGAATTTTTACAGTGTGACAATACAAAATCTGCTAACATATGCAAAACATATTTTGTTTGCAAGCACCGCAAGATAACAATGAACATATCATCCAAACTGTTGCTTCACTTGGACAGTCTTAAAAATAATGAGCATCAAAACCAGACACACTATCCCACCTACCTTATTTAAAATCATTCAATTTTAAATGAACTTTTTTGCATTTTCAACAAAATATCACAACAAAGCCAGAAAAATTTAGAAGATATCCGCTACCTGCACCTTTATTATGTCAGATCATCACAAAATGGGCAACTTCAGTCTATAAAGGCTACATGCATTTATAAAATTCATTTCTTACTCTGTCATAACAATAATAATAATAATAATAAAAGGCTTGTCTTACTCTGTCATACTCGATTAGGGAACTTGAAAGTATCAAGACGACTATGTGTTGTTACTCAATGAACTGTATTATAACATTCATATGTTGTGGGGATGTTGCTGTAGATATTAATATAGATCTAGATCTATATTATTATTAGCAGCCCCCGAAAGGGGAATAGACGCTATTAGTTTTGTGTGGTCTGTCTGTCTGTCCATCTATCCCATTTAGATCTTATAAACTAGAAAAGATAATGAAAATCAGACATTATGATATTTTAAACCTTTCAAAGTTCTGATGCAACGGCTTCTTTTTTCTTTTCTGAAAGCAGTGGCGTAGCTAGGGTGTGGGAGGAGGGGGGAGAATTTGAAAATCCCCCCGGGCCGCCAAATGAGTGTTTTTTACATTAAATATTAAAAATTATGCAAAATACAGGGGGCCCCACAGAGGTCAAGCCGCTAGGGCCCACGAATGATGGAAAATTAAATTTTTAAAATCAACTATGCAAGCAGTTTTTTCATAAAAATTATAATATACACCATTTTTTACAACTCTTCAATATTAATAGTAACAAACACAGCAGGCTATTTAGTAAGGGAGATGACTATTTATTATATTTTTAACACATTTATACAAACGATTTTAAATTAAATAAACTACTATAGATAGAATCATAGATCTATATCTATACTATAAAGTAGAAAGTAAGGCGTATGTATGTATGTATGTGACTTATAGAAATCAAAACCGCTTGACCAATCTTGATAAAACTTGGCAGGAATGTTCCTTGGGTACCAACTTAGACCGTTGTGTATGTATTGTAGCCCTAAAACAAACTTAGGACCCTCAAAAAAAAAAAAAGTTGTCCGACTCTATTGAAAAGCTATAGTATTTATGGATCTAGGCCATGGTTAACAATGTTGACATGAGAAAAGATCGAAAGGATTTAGACCTAGATCTAATTTTAAGAAATACACTTTGCGCAGATAGTTTTTTACTTTGACACATGAAAATACAATAGAAGATCCATTGATTTCATTATATATAAAATTAACCTTCAATTGTGTGTTTCAAAAGCATTTTTTACATAAATTAGTTCCTGATATCTGTGACTACAGATTTCCTGGCGAACATTCTTTCATTAGACAATATGTAATGAATCGCGTAGTAAAAAATAAATTCGTTTAATTGTTAACTTTGTAATCCCATCCCTAGATCTAAAACTCTAATTCAACTCTAAGATAATATACTTTATCACATGAACATGCTAATTATAGTCCATTCATTTCATATTTTGATCAAATAAACATTCCAATTTGGTTTTCTAAAGCATTTTTAAGAGACTACATTCGTTTACGAAAGCTGCGAAGCCGAGTTGAGATAAGCCTATTCATTCATGAATCGTGTACTAAAAATTATTTCGTTTAATTGTTCACTTTATAATCCAATTCATTAAACAAAGCTATCGCTCTTTTCGTTTTTAATAGATATGAATGTATCGGCTTCGGGTAAACCCATTTTCGCAAAACTAATTTTATTTTCGTAGCGAAAGAGAAAAAACTTGAAAGGATCATTAACATACATCTAAATCCAATCCACTAGATTAGTAAACACCAACTTAGACCCGCAGGCCGCGGGTAATGTCTGGCTATCAGAGCATGGAATGGGTTGCCTGGGCTAGCAAGGAAAATCAGTGACTTGGCAGAATTTAAGTCATTGATTAATATGCATGACTAAATGCATGATGCGTAGGACGTAATCATCTTCTTTTTTGAAGTAACGTCTGTATTATATAAGATAAGAACATCCTTTCATTAGACATTACCAAATGGTTACACATTAACAGTGATTAACACATCTACTGAGTCTATTCCTAGGCCTAGGTCTAAAACTCTTATTGAACTCTAAGATGATAAAACTTCTTTTCGCAAAGATAGTTTTATGCTTTAACACATAAACATACTAATTATTGTCCACTCATTTTAATCAAAGTAACATTCAAATTTGTTTTTCTAAAGCATTTTTAATACATGCGTTCGCTGTTCGCTAAATAAAGCTGCGTAGCCGTGTTGAGATTCATGAAAAAAGGTTACGCATGCGCAACACAGAATGAACTCTATAAAAGCCAATTTTTAACTCTAGATTAGTGTAGATTTAGATATATGTCTACCTAAAGATCTACTTTATACTTTAACACATGAACATACAAAATTAGGTCTATTCATCTCAAATTTTAATCAAATATATGTAGGCCTACAAGCAAATGTTTTAATTTGAACAAATGGATTTAAGCCTATTAGCTATTCTGATTTGATAGCTTCATTCACACTATTTTTACATTGACACATTCGCTTTACTTATTACATTATTATTTCGTTTAATTGTTTACAAAACACTCTCAGTGACTATATCGACAGTAATGCGCAAATAAAGACCCGCGGGTCGCGGGTCACATATGTCTAGTTTAATATATATAGTAGTTTATTTATTTCGGATATCACATGAATTCGGACATTCGCTGTTTTTGTGGTCATTAAATAATTATTTTAATATTTATTATAAAACTAGCGTGCTGTATAATGTGCTTGTCCATTTTCCAATGTTCTGGCCCAATTTCCTTCCATTTAGCTGTCTTTTTATGTAAGAAAAACGAATTTCAAATTTGTTAGTCAGGTTGTTGTTTTTTCCTATGTTACCCGAATGACTTTACTTCTTCCTATATTTTTTGATTGGCTAAGTCTATACTAATGAGCCCGGCAATATTTATTCTGTTTTTGAAGCTGATTTATTTGATTTAAAAGCCAAGTTGTCTGATTCCATACAAATAAAAAATTAATAGGGTGTCTGAATTAAATTACGATTTTCTTACCAAAATTTATTTCAGACAGCCAGTTTTGGACATCATTAAAAATGATCTTATATTATATTTGTTCGTTTGTTGTTGTTTTTTTAATAGAGAATAAATGGGCAAATGTTTGGAGTGAGCTTGGTACATTGAATGAAGTTAAATGCTTAGATCTAGACCTACTAGATAGATCTAGATTTACATAGAGAGAATGGTATCTGGAAATTTAGGCACTGGATATTTAGGCACCCGGATAATTAAGCACCCGGAAATTTAGGCACCGGATAATTAGGCACTTTTTGACAAGGCGGAAAATTGGGCACTCCTTAATTAGCGACCTTAATTTTGAAAATCATTTTAAAATGTTAACGTATATTTTATCCTTAGTCTATGGGCTATGGGTGACGTTGTAATAAATAGCCACTATAACGATTCCAACTAAAGAAAAGCTGACAAAATGGGAAAAATGACAATCAAGAGAATGTGTGGAAACAAATGACTCCAGGGATATTATATAATATAGACATTACAGGATTCAGGGAAGGGGAGGTAGAGATGATTCTCCGCTCATTGCTTCCCTCCATCACCAACCCCTAAGGTTGACTGGTGAGTTTTTTAAATTGATGATAAATATAATCGTATACGCCCTCTGCTAGTGGGAAAATTTGTGTAAATATTTAGTTACTTATGTAAATACTTTAGATTTAAAAGTATTATAAAATATTTTTATAATGTCGGGGAGTGTTGGCGATAAATATAATTGCAATCGCCCTCTGCTTGTGGAAAAGGAGGGGTTGTATGCTTAAAACGAGATGGTGGTTGGGGGGGTGGGCACACACTCCCAGTTAATGGAGAAAATTTCTCGCAGGTAGATGTTAACTTGGTTGTAAAAGTTACGTAGCGAATCTTAAGCCTACAGGCGGAGGTCAAGGGTATGGTACAGCATAGGTGCTAAATTTGAACTCTAGAGAAACTTGTCTCCTTACAGTGGGTATGGGAATGAGGAGGGCGGCTTTGCTCTAATTACTTATAGGGATTAAATGTGTTCATAAACTAAAGTAGTATTCATTTTTTTATAACTGCATTAATCTCTATTATCAACACCCTTTTTTATATTATTAATGGGTAACCCCTTTAGGAAGATTTATTGTGTGAGTGTATATGTGTGTTACCTCCTTCAAATTTTTTTGTGTGGTAATTAATTTTTTTTTTACATTTTTAATACCTACGTATATATTTAATATATATGTACATTTATGTAATATATTTATATAAAATATATATGGTTGGACATTGCAAAATGGCTAGAAATCACGATAAAATATGATGTTTTGAAAATAAAAAAATTTACAAAAATGTTATTACACAAACTCTTGAAAATACTATTATATAAGGAAACATTCTGAAGCTCAGTCCTCTTATGCTAAAGATGAAGGACAATAATGACATAAAGGGTAGGATTCGTTTTTCAGTTTTTAATTTTGCAATATTCAAGGCGATAACTTAGTCTACTTGTGCCTCCCTTAGATGGTCATAATTTATAAACATAATTTTTGAACCTGAATAGCACAAAAGTAAAGGTCTTTATACAATATAAATTAATATTGAACGAGGATACCGAAGTTCACCATGTACATGTATTTCTGCATGTAGGTATTATTTATCCAAGAGTTTAATCAATTGATGTTCAGGAACATCTTGCTGACTGTTTTCTAAGTCGCGATCTAAAGGGCTATTAATAAAATATTATAAAGTTTATTAGATTTATACATTCGCTTAAAAATGGTTTTTTCGGGGGGGGGGGGGGGGGGGTAAAAAAAAAGTTCCTTTTTAAAAAATAATATTTAGCATTTATTTTGTTGAGGGCAAAATAGTCCGCTTTAAGAAATATATAGGATGTTTTTTCTGATAATATTATATTTAATGTGTTTTAATATATTTTTTTATATTGATATGTTAATTAAACAATTTTTTTTCTACATAGATTGAAATCTTACCTACTACCAGAGGAAAGCATAAAATTGGCTACCAAGGCTACATGTATACATAACAGATCTCCAAAGTATCTCATGTACGATGGAGATGCGTGCAACAAAATAATGGTTGCAAAGGAACTATGACTACTAGTCTAGACCTGACTCAGCCTGAACTTGGGAATAGCCACAGCCACCTCCTGACCCAGCTGCTATTTCCTTAGCGAAATGCCTTGACACCATGAAAAAAAAAGCGAGTACAACAGAGGAGAAACCCAGCCAGATATATCGAAATTGTTTGGAACATCTGACACCCGGAGAAAGGTCTTCTCTACCTTGTGAACATTCCATCAAGCGAAACCTGAGGTATCATAGAACTAGTCAATGTCCACGGGTCCCAGAGTATCTTACTGATCTAATTATAGATGGCCCATGGGCTATGACTTTGGGGCCTGAGCCAAATCAGTTTTTGATTTTCGATAATGGGCCAGATACAGATAATCGGATAATTGTTTTTGGTTCTGACAAGTCGCTCATATGACTTATATCAAGTGATACTTGGCTGATGGATGGCAACTATAAAATGGCTCCAAATGGCTTCCTACAGCTTTACGTCACATGTGTTCCACTAGGCAATACAGCGGTTTCGACTGTGTTTGCCTGTCTACAATCCAAAACAGAAGAAATGTACGAAACTATGTTTCAAGCAATTGTTAATCGTTGCCATGAACTAGATTTAAATCCAGACCCATCGACAGTTGTCGTAGATTTTTAAAAGGCTGTTATTAACTCCATTCAATGTGTATTTGGGCATCATATACACATACAGGGGTGTTTTTATCATCTTGCCCAAAATTCGTGACGGAAAATTCAAGAAATTGGTCTTGTTACCAAGTATAAGGAAAGTGAAGAATTCAGATAATTCTGTGGCCAGATCGATTCCTTAGCATTTCTACCAGTAAATGACGTTCCAGCAGGAATGGCTTTGCTTCAGAGCCTTTGTCCAGAAGAAGCACTTCCACTTTTGAACTATTTTGATGAGACATATGTTTCTGGTTCAATAGTGAGAAGAAACCCATGCACACAAATATTCTGTCTCTTCATTTTCGACGGCTACCTCCCATCTTCCCTCTGCAAGTGTGGAACGTCCTTTCAGCTACATTGAACAGTTCATTCAGAACTAACAACATTTGTGAAGGATGTAACAACAAATGTTTCCATTTAGTGGGCTATCAACACCCTTCAATTTGGAAATTAATTAAAACTTTACAAAAAGAAGAGGCAGCAGTTAGTGCATTAATTGCAAAGGACGCCATTGGCAATCCGCAATTAAAGAAATACAAAAAGGTTTTTATTGACCAACAAAAAAGACTACAAAATTTGTGTACTCAATATACGGAAAAAAACAAAACATTTGAACAATTCTTAAAGGGAATTGGCCACAACATAAGATTTCACTAGACTATATAAGACTTCAATCAACTTTGTTTTGAAAATGACTTTGTTTTGTAAATTAGAGTGAGCATTAAGTATTACACCTTAACTAAAACATTTTTCTTTGGTTTTATTTTGTTTTCTTTGTAAGTTTTGTAAATAAATTTGCTTATAAATTTTTGTATCAATTTATGATTTGAAGTGTTCTTAATACAATAACAATACTCATAGAACAAAGATTAGTTGCAAGCATAAAAAAATTAATCAGCTATAGCTAATATATACTATATATACAAACACAAAACCTAATAAAATACACTAAAAGACAAAAAAAAAAATAGAGACACATTTTCTATTACTTCATTAATGTGTTCCTTCTATTCCCTAGTGCCGTTAGAGCAGGAAGATGGGTTGCCTGAATTAATAAATCTTCCAAAAAAAGCGAATTATTTATGTAAAGAAAAAAGGGTGAATAAGTTCCATATAAAAATAAATTCTTTTGTTACCTTATTACAATATTTAAACCGAAACCATATTAAGATACATATTAGTCCCTAATACAAATAAAATAACAATCTCCCTATCAAACTTAATTTGCTTCTTTTTGAAGTATGTTGTACTTTTCGAAAAGGATGGGATGGGGCGGTGAAAATGTTGATGTTCCAAATCAACATCGCCTTCTCTATCATAAACCAAATATATTTATTATGATTTTTGCGAACATATAATCCCCTCATTCCATTTGTTTTAAGTACCAATTGTTTGCTCTTCTTAATGAAAAAAAAAGTTTGAATTAAAGAAAATAGTCTCATACATGGATTATTAAACACACACACACACATAATTAAAACAAAAAAAAAACAACAACACTGGTTTACCTAATTTTCAACAATGCCCAATGAAATTAAACTATCTGCATTTCCCTAGAATTATAATTTTTATTAATATTATGATGGTTTTAACAGAAATGTGTCAACCGCACCAAAGTTTTTGGAAGGCCTATAAAATATAATCCCCAAACGTCCATTT
Organism: Biomphalaria pfeifferi; assembly: GCA_030265305.1. Classification (NCBI taxonomy): domain Eukaryota; kingdom Metazoa; phylum Mollusca; class Gastropoda; family Planorbidae; genus Biomphalaria; species Biomphalaria pfeifferi. The sequence continues at coordinate 1,363,282 of JASAOG010000043.1, read as the reverse complement.
AAACACCTTTGTACTATGCTGATCTTATTTCTCTACCCTTGACCCCCGCGTGTAGGCTTAAGATTCGCTACGTAACTTTTACGACCATGTTAACATCTACCTGCGAGAAATTCTCTCCTTTAACTGGGAGTGTGTGCCCCCCCCCACCATCCCGCTTTAAACGTACGACCCCTCCTTTTCCCACAAGCAGAGGGCGTATGCGATTATATTTATCGTCAATTAAAAAAATTCACCAGTCAACCTTAGGGGTTGGTGATGGAGAAAGCAATGAGCGGAGAATCATCTTTACCTCCCCTCCCCTGAATCCTGTGATGTCTATATTATATAATGACTCAGGAGTCTTTTTTTTCCACATTTTCTCATGATTGTCATTTTTTTTTCATGTCAGCTAGAATCGTTATAGTTGCTATTAATTATAACGTAACCGATAGCCCATAGCCTAAGGATAAAATATACGTTAACATTTTAAAATGATTTTCAAAATTAAGGTCGCTAATTAAAGAGTGCCTAATTATCCGCCTTGTCAAAAAGTGCCTAATTATCCGGTGCCTAAATATCCGTAAATATGCAGTGCCTAAATTTCCTAAATTCCTAGAATCTATAGACTAGACTCTATATACTTTTTAGAACCCAGTTTACCTAAATCTAGATTATCTAGAGTAACTTACATCTATCGAACACCTTCGTTTTAAGGTACTTATCGAACACCCCATTGTAATTTTTTAAATTCTCCTTTATTTTGATGATCATGACGAAACTAGTCCATTCCTATTGTGCATCGACCATTTCTTTATAGTTAAGTTATATTTAGTTTCATTTTCACCCGAGGATAATTTTTCTACTTACATTCAAAGTGCATTGGTAATATTGATATAAAAATTTCACTTTTTTTGACCTCTTGGGAAGAGTGAAGTGAGTCTCGGATTAAGGCTTTTTTTAATGCCAATGATGCTTCAGCTTACCAAACCAATATAATACGCTTCTAATTAGGCTGAGAAATATTTGCAACTATTTTCCTTAAAGTGTCCTTTGCTACCTAAACATGAAAATTGAGGTTTAAAAAGGGGGTGTTCGATAATAGCTTTTTTTAAATAAGCAATCTCAGCTTCGTAAGATATCGAACACCATTTTAATGTTAAAAATAAACATCAAAGGGATATAACCCAAAGAAGACAAAATATTTAAATTATATATTTTTTAATTATTTTTTTTTAATAATGTAATGCAAAGTACACATATAAATTACCCATGTGTTACAATTTGTATCAGCTATTTGTGGTTTACCGTAAATGTGCTATATTTTTCTAAGTAAATAGATTTACATCGATATGCACTAATTGTACCCATTTTAAAAGCTTGATTTTATGACACATATAGTTTGATGCCATTATCATGGTTGTGATGGCACAGGAATAATGGATATAGAACATATCTAGTTTTCTTTTTTTTTTCCAGATGCCCCATTCTAGTAACTTCTGAATTATGTGTTATAAACAAATACCTAGCGCATGTGCTTGATGTGAAGAGATATTAATAAAACGAAAGGGCTATGGGGAAGGTATAGAATATAGATATGGTATTTTGAAATAAAAATGTCTTTGGTAGGTAAAAAAAAAAAAGGGGGGGGGGGGGAGAGAAACAGTCAAGACACTGTATCAAGAGATCGTCAGCCTCAAATACATAGTCAGTTGTGCTTCTCGACCTAGACGTGTGGCGCAGGGTCTATAAAATTATATATATATTTTAACATAAAGTATGATAAAGCTCATAATGAGCTACAAAGACACTCCTTTGAAACATCACAAATACTCAAAATAATAACAATAACACATTTAACCACTCTCTTATTCTGCCTACACCCCCTTACCCGCGCTTTCTTCTTACACAATTCCACTCTCCAACATTCACACTTTTTCAGTGCAAAGTAACAACGTAAATTTCAAGACTCAATCCAAACGCAGCCACCAGACTAACACACAACAAAAAAAAAAGGTCAGTGATAGCCCAACACACAGGTGTAAACCAGGCCACCAACACAGCCCCAAAACATTGTTCAAGTTGTAGTAAGAACAATTAATGTTGAGGGGAAAGGGGAGGAGCCATCAGTAGAGTGCCTACGGTCAAGCCGCTAATTAGGTCACAAACACTTGGCGTGATAGATATATAGATATGTTGTTTGTGTGTGTGTGACAAATACTAAGCGTGCTCTAAAATACTGTGTTTTTTTTTGGTCAACCAGGTGGTTTAGGGAGGGCGGATCTATCTACATCTATAGGTAACACAGCTCACAAGCTACCATAGCTTTTCAGCACCCCCCCCTTCCCCGCCCAGATCAAAAATATCTAGCAGTGACTTTTGGGCTGTTACATACATTGAGCGTGCTAGATCGGTGGCTAGTTACGTAGGGCCGCGTACCGTATGTTTTGTTTTTAGGTCAACCAAGTAAACTGTTGTGTCCTGCAATGACTTGGGGAGGGCGGGATTATCTATTGGCTACCAAAGCTTATTAGGCTCTCCCTCCAATAAATAATATCTGGATTTAATTTATTAATGGCCTTCCTTATGCTCAAAATAGCTTAGACCTAAATAAGTACTACGGTAATGCGTTACTGGGCTTAGCACCGTCAGTTTCTAAGCAGAGCTGATCAGTGATAAATTCATTCGATGTGGACCATGTGAAAATGACTAAAATCTGTCTATCTTGACATGGCGTAAAAAGAAAATGATATAAATAAAAAAAATATAGATTATAACACTTTTGAAACACCATACTTTTTACAAAATTTTAAGATTATAACACTTTTAAAACACCATACTTCTCGTGTGTTCAATAAGTTCTTAATATGTTCGATAAGATAATATAAAGGTAAAACAGTGTTCGATAATTTAAGCTTTTGAAAGCATCGACCCGACCCACTTTAACATCAAATATAAGTTTAACTATGAGTAGTAATCGAATAAAGCATGTCTACTTTTTAAGAAAAATGGATGAGGAGTTCATAGATCTACAATCAGTTTTTTTCTAGGTGTAATTTTTACGGAGATACACAAATTCAAACATAAAAAATGTCGGCAACTGAGCTTAACTTGTTCGATAAACGTCGTAAGTTACTCTATTTATTTATCTCCAAGGAAATCAAATCATATGATGATATTTGTAATCTGCATTTTTTTCTGCATATTCTTAAAATATAAGAGAAACCTGATTTAGCGTTTCTAGTCAGGTAAACAAATACCCTTAATTTTTTTAATCATCACACTATTCACATTGCCTTATATTTATCTAGATAGATCTATCATCTAGACTAGTTCTTATTTTTTTTAAATCTTACGGTCTTTTATGATAGACTAATTTTACTGTAGACTAATTGGAGCAACGCCATATTGTTTATTTTGCATCTGAAAGAAAGTAAGAAAAAGTATCACCGAATGGGTTAGATTCTAGATCTATATATATTACCTCTAATCTAGATCTATCTAGTTCTTTCTTCACTTTCTTTCTGTATTATATAGATCTAGATCTAAGATAAGATAATGCGTTAGTTTCTTATTCCTCTCACTGGCCTACATAGATCTAATGCGTTTGTTTCTTATTTCTCTCACTGGCCTATATAATGCGTTTGTTTCTTATTTCTCTCACTGGCTCATATAATGCGCTTGTTCTATTTGTATGAAAAATACTACTTATGCATTTTATTTGAATTCTGTTTTGTTTTAGCAGCCTTTTTGTAAGCGTTTGTTAAATACTGAGATTTAGAATATCGGGATATTTAAGACGCCTCTTATTCATATGGGAAGCTGACATAGGTTAGGAAGCAAAAATGGTTGGTCGTTGTTTTTATTACAAAGCTTATATCAACTAACTCTGTGTGTGTATCTGTCTTGCCACTTCTGAACACGTTATTTCTCCGACACCCAATCTCGGATGATGTAACATGATGCACGAGTGTAAACAATTAAATACTTCACAATAGGTAGCTACAACTGCACATCTGAAATGTGATGTAAAAAAAAAAAGCAATAACGAAATTCAAACACATATTCGTAAAATTAGTTTCAGAAACTGCTAATTTTTGTAACTCCTCAATCGGGGTGTAAAAAAATGAATTTTAAATGTGTAATACAGTATGCGTGTCAATTTAAAGACCGTATTTTTCTAAGTTGTAAGTACATTTAAAAAATGCCCCCCCCCCCCCCCATTCCTATTTTTTTAAAATGCGGCCCTAAATAGAAAAAAGGTTGCCCAGCCCTGATATAGATTGTTAAGTTAACAACCGCAGCCACATTTCTAGAAAAGAAGTGGCCAAATCACCGACACACATCGCTCAATTGTGTCGTAAACTGTTAAAAGTCGTTGAGATAGAAGTAAATAAAGAATAAGGCCGAAGGGTCTATACCTCCACTACCTACAGACACCCAGGGCATAAAGACTACATTGTAGGCCTGTTGGGCAACCAGCGCCCCAATCTCGCTTAGTGCAAGTGCAAGCCAGGTCACGGTGACACTGTAGTCTATCCCCCAGAAGTTCCAGATGTTGAAAATGTTTCCAATTAAACAAATTCAAATATAAAAAATGTCGGCGACTGAGCTTATTTTGTTCGATAAACGCAAGTTACTCTAGATCTAGATGATTTAGACATCTAGAATTTTTTTATTTTTTTTTTGGTTGTTTTTATACTGTTGGGCCAGAAAAAAAGTAATTTGAATTTTTGATAGAGGTAAGTGCGTTCAAGTTGACTGTTTGTACTTGTATTGTTTGATGTTATAGATCTAGATCTAATTATTAGAATCTAGATCTACATGTATTGTAGATATAGATCTATGTTTAAAGAAAGAATAAATAATAGATCCACTTTTTTTAAAATGTGGCGGATGGCTTTATAATTAAATATAAACTGAGATCAATATTATTTAATATTTTTGATTATTAAAACAAATTTACCTGGACATCAAAGTAGTCAAACATGTCTTCTCCAACACTTCTTGAGTTCGATAGAGCTAGAAAAAAATTTAAGGTATCTAGATCTAGAGTCTATGAAGGTTACGAATAGATTCAGTAAATACTTTGAATCTAGATCTATCTAGAACTCTTTAAAGTCTAGATCTAGAATTATTAGTCTCTAACATCTACTCCAACCTAAAATTAGTCTACTATCATTTATCAAAATTCACAAAAACTGTAAATCCCCTAGCCTACATTGATAACCGTATTTTCAAGTTTTTGAGCGATGCGAAGGAGATATCGCGATAAAACTTGGTAGAATTATGGCCAGGCATGATATCTGCCATAAAAAAAAAATGAATCATTGATCATTTTCCTGGACCCTGTATTGCTAAAAACAAAAAATGAGTATTTTTTATAATAAATGTAAAAATGACAAATAACTTTTTAAAAAACACGTAATTAAGCTTTATATAGGCCATTGTCTAAAGTAATCGATAACACAAGTTTAAAACTTCTCACATTTCATTCAAAAGTGTAATAAATTTGCTAGTGTGGCTTATGTGAAAAAAGTCATAAACGCAATCTCAAGTTTATCTGTCAATTTGTACTTTCACACTTCCGGGTTTTTTCGCCTAGCTACGTAGGTATGTGACAATTTTTTTTTATATAAAAAAAAATTGTTGATACCAAATTATAAAAAGCACTCTATCTGAGCTTTCCAATGATATATAAATTATTGTTATAGGACTATCCATGAAAAAATACATTTTTTTTTTACGCGTTTTCGCTTAACATTGAAGTCAATGGACAACATGAGGTTGAATTTTCTGAAAATTTTAATTTATTTTAAATGCGTACCATTTCGCTAATTTTTATCATACAGTTAAAAATAATATATCGAATGAAAGCTTAGGATGTGCTTAATAAGAGAATATTATTGTTTTATACAATTTCTTTACATAATTTCTTTTTTTTTAAGTTTACCTAACACGACATTATTACCTTTAATTTTTGTAATAAAAGTTTATTTTATTTTGTTGAAAACAAATTTTTGATAGTAAATCAGCAAAGAATTAGTTCTCCTTTTCTCAATGATATAAAATTATTTTATTTAAGAGGTCCAATAATTAGAAGAAAATATATTTTTTTGACGTGTTTTCACTTTTAAAATTATTTTTTGTAGGAATCTAGATTTTAAGTTTTAAAGATGTAACTCAGCGTTTCAATTTTTTTAAGTAAAAATTTTGTGTAAATATATATTTATAATACACTCTATTTTTACAAAGCTTGTATCAACTCACTCTGTCTGTATGTCTCTCTGGAAAAAAGTTTGAAAATATTTTTTCTCCCATTTCCCTTTGTCAGATTAAGATGAAACTTTGCACAATTATTCATTGAACCTGACACAACATGAATGAATAAAAAAAATTAACCAATTAGTTAATTAATTATTGGTGATTAATTATTTTGTTTGAGATGCTATATATGGATTTAATTCTCTCATTCCGTTTTGATATATTTTTTTCTCCCACTTCCTATTTTCGGATCAAGTTGAAATTTTACATGATTGTTCATAGTTGATGACAATGCACAAATCAATCCAAAAATTAACCAATTAGTTAGTAAATAACTACTACTTAATTAATTAAGTCTTATATGTTAGAAAGGGAGTGAAACCCTTTTCAGAAAAGGCAGAAATTAGCAGTTTTTATCTTAAATACATTTGAGACCAAAAGAGAATCTGCTGCCGAGGACAAGTGAAAAAAAAAATCTTAACAACCACCGGCAGACAACGGTTATGCTAGCTCTGGGTGTGGCAAAATATGTAGGTCACAGCTGAGGCTGCATAGCCACGGAAAATACTGCATTCTTCAATAATCTTCAGACTCGAAGACAAGCTTTATTATGTATGCATAAATGATATATATGTATATATAGTGTGTGTTTGTATTATATATATATATATATATATATAAACTTAACTGAAATATTTTTTTTAATGGGAATATGAGATTAAATTTACAATCACTCTATTTCTTTCTTTTAAAATATGGCATGCTTTTAGATATAATTAATATCTTCTGTAAGTGGATTTTTTATTAAAGATTTTTTTTAAAGTATAGGGGGCTTCCACTTATTTAAATCCTGCCCTGAGTGTATGTGTATGTATGCATGTTGTTAGTTTAAAATTGTAATAATTATTGGAAAATTAATTAAATTATTGAATGTTAAAAGCTCTTTTCTTTCCAGTCAAAATTTATTTTTTAAAAGGACACTGTTAAATAAAGCTATATTTTCTCTATTAAAAAGGTCATAATATAACTTGTGTGTTAATTAACTTAAAAAAAACCTAATGGGTGTTGCATAAAGGTACATTCCTTGTTTCATATATGCTAGGACAAATAAGTACAAATGATCCTTCTTCAATAGGCCAAGAGCTATTTGAGCATGGAATGGGTTGCCTGAATCAGATCTAATTATTGGTCTAAATTAGTAGATATAGATCTACTTTCATATGGAAGGGCTAGATCTACTTGAATTTCATTCTAAAGATTAATCCAGTGTAAGAATAAATCACACAACCACAGTTTAAATGTTTCTGTTCATCTTAAGATTTTCAAAATGGCCGCCGTAACTTGTCGGGACTTAGGCTCATTTTCATGACACAGTGGGTTCACAAAAATGCTAATAAAATAATTAGATTGATTAGCTATCTGAAACTTAGCAGAAACCTGCTTAATATGTTTACCTATCATACAAAAAAAATATTTTAGTTACATTAAATTTTTCATACAAAAAATTACCTGGGAATGGTAACAGTACTATATGGCATTAGTAAAAAAAAAACTTAGTGTAACTAAGTAGGTACCTCATACTGACTCATGGTAATCGATACTAGATTATGGAATACAACAACGAAATTTGGTACACATACAGAACCATAATGTATCTATTAGAAAAACTTTTCTTTTTTGAGATATAACTTATAGGACAGCTTATATAAGATTTTTAAATGAGCTCAAATTTTAGCTATATTTTGCTAAATACTGAGAGTTTAAAAAAAAACACACAAAAAACTTAACAAATAATGTTACTGAATATCTAAGGAACCTAAAACCATTCACATCAAGTGCGCATCTTTTATATTAAAAGCATAATCGATTTCAAACCCAAGCCTATGAAAAAAAGTATTTCAACTTTTCATGCCATTTTTTTTATTTGCATTTCCGGGATTCTCCCATACCTACTACTAGAATCTAGATCTAAAAGTAACAGTCACAGTGTACTAACTTTAAAAGGGATGTGAAATTAAAAAAATTATCTTTGAAAAAAACAATTTTTCGTTATTACATCATTAAAACACTTTGAAAGAACTTTCCAATGGTGTATAATTTATGAATGTAGGTTAAACAGTTAGAAAGTTATGATTTTTTTTTTGTGGCGTTTTGACTTAACATTGGTTGACATGGAACTATGAAGATGAGAGCGTCTGGCTGGCTCAGCCGGCGAGACACACCCCCCGCTCAAAAAGTTAAAAAGTTGGAATTGAGTTTCATAGACGATAGATCTACTTATTAAATAAGAAATTTAATAGTAAATGTTTGTTTGTAAAATGTTTTACATGTTTCGGATGTTCCTTCAGAGTTGAAGATAGTTTACTTCCTAGTCCAAACCTCCCGCAGTACGACGGGGGATGGGAGCGGGCAGGATTTGAACCCTCGACCATCGATAAATCCGAACGACATTCCAGCGAGCAAACCGCACGACCAGGCAGCCAGAAAGTAGATCTAGTATTATAAGTAAATTTCTAGCTCACAAATCTGATTTCATTTATAATTATGAACTTCACTTGTTTAGAATGTAAAAATTGATAAAATAAACAAATTATCGGGTCTAGAGCTACAAGAAGTGTCTGAGGGGTGTGTACAAAATGGCAGCGTTGTGATGGGAAAAAATTAACAAAATATTTTTAAAGTGGGATCAAAATCGCCTGAACAATTTTTTTCAAATGCGCTTTAAAAAAAAATAAAAATAGAAGCGAGTTAAAAAACTCTTTAAAATCTACTTAGACCTATACATAATTGCTATATCTACTAGCCTATGCATGATTTTATTCTTAAAATAGTTTATTCAAAAAAATTAAAAATCCCATAGGGAGCAGTGCAAATTTATGCATCAACATTATAATCGATAACAATGAAAGTGAGTGAGGTATCGTGATAAAACTTGGCAGAAATATGGCCAGATATATATTCTATTAGCACACAAAAAATCAAGTTTTAAAATGTAACCTGAAATGAGTATCAGTAAAAATAAAAATATGTATACTTTCAAGTTTAAAAAAAGTAAGAAAATACACCTTTTTTTTTAAAGTCCACATGAAAAAAATGTTCCTCAATATAAAATGTATCCATATTCACCCATTTTAGCAACGATTGCAATGGATTTAAAATCATAATCGATTTCTATCAAGGGCCTATGAACAGAAAGTAAGAAAAACGAAACTCAAAATTTGACACCATTTTTTTACTTCCGGTCTTACGGATTTTCACATATCTATAACTTATTACTTAACTAAGGTTTACTAAGTCTACTCATACTCATGATACTGTCATCACTCATTGACTCATCACTGAAAGTTGAAAGTAATGAAAATAAAACTTGAAAGAAGTGAAAGTGTTGTCACGTTCCCCTAGGCAAGCCATTTAAAAGTAGAATTCAATTTGTAATACGTGACAAAAGAAGTTTGAGGGCTTTCGTCCCGGATATTTTTCTGAACCTATTTTCGTCTTACTTGAGTAATTTTGTAAAGGCGAAGTTGACTTTAACAAAATTTTTTTTTGTTCAAAGAGTCGGAAGTAAAGTATCAATAGTATTGACCAAACTCTTAAGGTTTTTTGTTGTACTGATTTTGTACTGTATATTTACATTGTATACATTTTTTTTTTTTTTTTTTTTGCTTGTAATAGTTGCTAGTTAGTCATGGATATTCAGGTTTTTCTTGCAAATCCCTCTGTGAAAGAACTTGATGCTTTTACTAGGAAGGAACTGGTCCTTATTTCTAAACAGTTAGGGTTAAAAATAAAATCAAATGCCCTTAAACAAGAAATAAGAGATAACATTGTAATCCATTATGTAGACGAGGAAGTATTTTCTGAAGACCTTTTAGAAACCCTTAGACCCGATGAGGGTAAATTAGAATAGCAGTTGTGTCACTTATCTTAAGTCTGAATTTAATCAAAGACTTACAATGAATAACAAACAAAAAATGACACAAGAAATCGGAAGGTAAAATATCAACTTAATGTTTAATCATAATATAACTCAATACAAAATGGAAGGGTTGACCAAAACCCTTTTACAAAAATGGTATGTAAAAATATTACAATACAAGAGTTTGAAAATATAATTACAAATACAAGCAAGGCCTTGAAAAAGAAAAAAAATCTTAACTTACACGATCAATTGGTATACCACGCACGGGTCACGCAATGTCTCCGCTATTCTGTCTCACGGCTGTCTCCGTATGTCTGTCCGTCAACGTTACGCGAGCGGTCTTTATATAATCTACCGCGCGTCGATATCTAGCAACTTCCAGAACAGAAAGTCATCAACACCCAGATCTAGAACGCTCTTCAAAGAGACAGAAGAAAAGAAAAAAAAACACCCTCCTTTCAACCAGAGGTACACACATAGGTCAAGGACCGGTCACTGTCTGTGTGGCTTGACTCACCGTGAAAAATAAAAAAAAACTTATTACACAAGGGGCAGACAACCTACAGGTCAAGAAAAAAAAACAATAGTATCTAGGCATTGTTACCTAGATACGTAACAGTGTAAATTAGTGTAAATCAACTTAAACATAATCAATGATAATCAAGTAGAATAGATCTAAATGAAAAGTTAAAAGTAGGGAGGTGAAATTTAAAAAAATATCTTTGAAAAAACAATTTTTTGTTAGTACATCATTAAAAAACTTTCCAATGGTTGTATAAATGATCATTTTAAAATTTTTTTTTTATTATGACTAGACCTAGATATGTATGACACTATGTTACATGTAAAGTATGTGTTAGAAAGTTTTTTGTGGCGTTTTGACCTAACATTGAGCTGTTAAGACAGATTAGGTTAGATTTTCTAGAATTTTGGTTAGATTCTTAAGTTGTCTAATTATTATTTATATAAATCTAATCTTTCTATTAGATTACTTTGGAGAAATCACTTTCCAACAATGATGTTGAAAATTTACTTGGCTATGTGGAAGGCTACAAAGATGAAATGTGTGTAACTTTTTCAATTTTTTTTTTTTTATTTTAAACTTATCACTAATTCATTTTGTGCTAATTTCCCCAGTTCATAGTCTCTCACCTGCTGGGTAGGAATTATTTTTTTAAATGTACTGAAATCAAATCAGTCAAATAGTTTTTATACAGTTAATACAGCTACAGTTTTTATACTACAATGATTAGCAGATATTTATGTTTCTATAATTTAAGCTAATTTAAGGCTTAGTTTTTAATGAAACCTTCCAAATTTGATAGACTAATACATGGAAAATAAAGTTAATATCACTTTACCTCTCTACTCTAAATCATATTTATAATATGCTTTAACTTCAAATCCCAATTTAAAAAAAATACAATCTTTCTTTAAATTTAAATAAACAAAGTTATTAAAGCTAGTTTGCCTGCGTGGGCATTAGTTACATTTGCTGCATTAATCTTGCTAATATTTAAAAATAAACAAAAAACATGGTTACACATTTATATATTAGGGTTTGAATGGATTAATGTATGTATATTATTTTGTATATTATAATCTGTGATTTCAAGATAGAAACTAAGTTAAGATCAGATCGATCATGTAGTTCAGAAAAAAATAATTTTAAACATCAATAGTCAATAGCTAAGCTGTTGTTGTTTTTTTATTTTAAATAGAGATATTTTAAATGCAAGGTGTCTGGGAATAGAGTGGTTGGTCTAAGGAAAGTATTTCTGAAATAATCATTAGACCAGCAGCTGAGTAGGATTAGATTTTTTGATCCAGACTAGTCTTCTAATATTTTATATCTAACTAAGCTTACTGGTATTTATTTTTTTAAGCCTAACCTGAATTATAGAAAATATGTACTAGCCTATTCCAGCTATACTATGCTTTCTTTTATTGAAACAAAATTATCACATTAATAAAAAACAGCAAATGACTTTTCAATCCACCATGTATGCTTGTTATAAAATCTTTTTTTTTTTTCAGTGGTTTGGAAAAAAGAACAGTTTTGGACCAAGTTTTTAGAGATATTCTTTGTCAGTTGATCGTAAGTTGTTTTTCTTTTCAAACAATGAAAAATGTAAATAAAAAAAAAATATTTCCCTCTAACTGCACACATTTTCTATTTTGCAGACAAATATTTCAGAAAGTAGTAAATTAAAGACAGTCATCACATTTGCTATTCTTGCTGTGAAACAAGGTAAATTTTATACTGAACTACTTTTGTGTTGCATTTAGTTTTTAAAAATGTCTAGAATAAAAATGATGAAATCTTGGTTTCATTAATCTCAATGTATTCAAATATTCACAAGTTTTAAAATAAAAATAACATTTACTTTGTGAACTCATAGATATGTGCTCTCCCTCAACTCCCTTCTTAATGATGGCAGACATTTTTGACATGCTTACAATTAAACGTTGTGAAGAAATATTTGATCTTGTTGAAGATAATGTTACGACATGGAAGTCAGTGAGTCAATTTTTTTTACTTTGTTATTTACACTTGTTAAAGTTACTCTCTCAAATAGAATGTGGTAATTTCTATAACATATTTAAAAATTATAATGTTCAAAAATATGGGTTTAATATTGTAACAAAACATAGTTTCTGTTATGGGTAGTGACGAGGGAGCTCAATCAGGTAGTGAAAAGAAAAAAGGAAGCAGAAGTAAGAGAGGAGGAGAAGACTTACAAGTAGAGTGATGGCCATGTTGTTAGAATTGATGAGTTTATAAATTAAATATGTTTTGAGAGTAATATAGTTCTTATGTGGAAGTAGATCTAGATTAAGAATAGTCTATATAGTTATCCATATTTATGGATTTGTATTAATTGACAAGGAGATCTGTTATATTATCAATAAATGTATTGTGTTGGACTTATCATTCTGTCATAAATGTGGAATGATTGAATTTGTAAGTTGGAGAGGCTTAAGAATAGAGCTACTATTAGTATACTAATATATTGTAACTATCAGTATATGTCTGGCCTGTTTTAAATATTAATATATTATCCAAATACATTTGCAAAGAGAAATGATAAAAAAAACTCAGAGTCAAGCCCTCAATCCCACCGGATGATAGAAGTAGTCTATCAAAATTAATGCACAAACTATACACTATTCAACCATAAAATTGTTATGCAGATGCATAAATAAAAGTAGTGTTTCATTAATTATCTGAAATTGTATTTTCAAACACACAATTTTCATACATTGCTTTTTTTTTTCCTTCTGCAGGAACCTTTCTATGAGTCTGGAAAAAATTATTTACTTAGAATGTGCAATGGTAATTGTTGTTTTTTTTTTTATTATTATTTTCTTAATACTTTTTTTTTCCCAGTTATATTTAATGGTGGAATAAATACTGTAAATATCAATATAAGCATAAATTATATGTTTACAATTATATTATTAGTACATGTTCAATCTTTCAAATATAGATTTAATTAGAAGACTGTCCAAATCACAAAATACAGTTTTTTGTGGTAGGATACAGTTGTTTCTTTCAAGATTGTTTCCACTTTCAGAAAAATCAGGTAAAATAAACGTTTATGTATTTGATAAATTATTCTCTTTTTTAATAGAACATATAACATTTTCCAGCATTTGTTGAGATTCAAATATTTTATCAATGTTTGTGATATAAATGCTAGAAAATTATTTGTACAGATATTTTTAATTAAAAACTATTTTTGAAAAGCAGATTATAAAATAAATCTTAGATTAAAACAATTTTAATAATTCTAATTATTAACTAAGTGAAAATTTCCTAAATTGTTTAACTATGATCATACAAAATTATTTGATTCTGGACACCACACCGCTTTATCATTATTATAATAAAAAATAATTATTTTATCATTTTCAGCACTTAATCTTGCCAGCCAGTTCAACATGGAAAATGTCACCATTTATACCAAGCAAAAGAAATCTAATTTGGTTAGTAAAAGTAAAAATTTACTTGAAAACATCTTGGTGACTTATTCTGAAGTGATAAGTATTAATCATCCTAAATGTACATTTTACTGAAATTATAATGATAAAATGTCAAAACAGATATTACATATTGTAGTACGTCCTCAAATCTTTTCATTAGTTACCAAGTATATCATGTAAGCAAAAGACTTCAACTTAAGCAATAAAATGTGAATGTAATAGCTTAGGGTCCTGATACAGACAGGACGGAATCTGTTGGACAACTCTTTGCTGTGTCTTGAGTAGGGTCTTGACTATGTTCAGGTGGGAATAACAACTAATTCCATCAACTGAACACAGGCAAAGACCAACAATAAATTGAGATAATCAAGAGTGTTTATGATTCAAAACATTGAATTGGTCTTAGTCTGCACTAACATGTCTCAATCCTAGTCTTTGTTTTTATGACGATGTTATTGTCTGAAATAAACAAAACAAATGAAAGCTAACTTGTACATGCCCAATTCATTATTCTGACTTAACGTATCTAAGCAGGTTTCAGGTTTAACTTTTAGTGGAGTCAAAATGTCCAGAAATCTCAAGCAAAAACTGGAATCTACTTAATTCAAAGTGATATATAGTGTGCCATTTCAATTTGAGTTGATTTACGCTTCAATAAAGGAAATAACTGGAAAAGATCCTAATTTCATCCTTTGTTAATAGATCATTATGTTACAGTAATTCATATGTTCACCAATGTTAATAGATCATTATGTTGGAGTAATTCATATATTTTCACCAATGTTAATAGATCATTAGGTTAGGGTAATTTCTAATGTTAATTGATCATTATGTTAGGGTAATTTTGTCAATGTACCCCCATTTCCCTTAAAACTTTCTCCTGATATTTTTTTTTCTTTTTCATTTTTGTTTTAATTGTAAGATATTTTCGCTTAAAGGAATTTGAAATTTAGATATTAATAATTTATCCGAAATCAGGCATAACTATCAGGACAAAGAAGGAAAAGTAATAATGATATAATGAATTATTTTTATAGAGAGAGCTGCTTGATCTGGAAACCACTGCACAGTTATCGCAGATATAGGATTACTGATCTGAACCTTCCGACATGAAAAATGAGATTGAAGAAGAAGACTGGTGGAATTTCAATTATGTTAGTAGGAAATATCTGGATTTTATTGTAAATGAGGAAATAAGAAGGCTAAAATCTGAAAGAAATAAAGAAACTAATAGTGAATTACAAGAAGAAGTTGCCTATCCTAACACTACCAACATCGAATATTCTGCTTCAGAGCAGGGCACAACAGACTATATGCTCTTGAAGATGAAAATTAAGACTAATAAAGTTTACCCTTGTGGAGTGTCACTAAAGAATGTCGACCATATTCTTCAAAACTGCATTCTCCATCGAGAGGCTTTTACAAGACTCTAGCCCCATAACACTCCTATAGAAGAATATGGAGAGCTGCCTCATCTGGAAAGCACTGGGCAGTTCATCTCAAATATTGTTCTAGTCATTTGAACCTTCCAACATAATCATGAGAAAAAAGAAGAACTGTAAATGAAATGCTAAGCATGGTTGATAGGTGGAAGACATCTGGCTTATATTCGAAAATGTTTATGTAAAATACTTTTTTGTACTTTTTAATATACATTTTTTAAAATTGTTAATCCTTGATCTTAATGTGGCTTCCAACTTTAGGGTGAAACAAATGAAGTTATGGAAGTTGATGACACAGGGGATCAGTCAAGGTAAAAAATTGAAATTTAAATAATTAAAAATAAATTAAAGCACATTTTTTCTAATATTATTAAGTACACAATCAATATATATAAAATATTTCATTCTTTATCCTTCAGTGCTGTTCCTATTGATTACCATTTGTATAAAAAGTTTTGGGCTTTACAAGATTTCTTCAGACGGCCAACTCAGTGTTATGACAAAAGTCAGTGGGAGACATTTTCTTTGGTATTGACATGTTTATTCTAAAAATGCTTTAGTTTAGTATAAAAAAAATTAGGTTGGTATGTTTTGGATGTTCTTATATGTTTATCCAGGTCATAAATAAAACTAGAATTTTAAATCCTCTTATCTATATTTTATATTTTCCAGAATGCCAGTGATGTGATGTCAATTTTTTCCAGTTATAAATTGGATGATTTGTCTTCCACTCAAAAGAAAGTAATCACCTCACAGCAGTCACATCAACATGCACAGAATTTCTTTGCCAAGTATTTAACTAGTGAAAAGGTTTGTTTTTACTGTGCAGCTAGTTTAGTCAATGCAAGCAGTTTTTAAACAAGGCCATGAATGAGAAAATTTATGTGTAAAATTTAAATTTCTTTGCAGCTTTTAAATCTTCAGTTGAATGACAGTAATTTTCGACGTTATGTGCTTGTGCAATTTTTGATAATATTCCAGTATTTAAAGGCAACAGTAAAATTTAAAGCGTGAGTAATTTTGTTATTAGTTCTTTATCAATAGTTTGTTCTTAGATGGTAAGATTTTAAAAATTGTAGGTCCTTCATGTAAATAAAAGTATAATAGCTTTACTGACTGCCAAAAAAGTTTGATTTTAAAATGAATCAACTAACATTGTAAAATTCATTGGTTTATTCAGTTGTTTTTTTAAATGCTATCCTTTAAATATGTTTACATAGATTTGCAAAATTTTGGTTTATAATTGAATGTTGGTCCTTCTTGTTAATTCTTTTTTTTTATGACAAAAATTTAATTGATATTTTTTCCTAAAAAATGAACTCTTACTAATAGCTTTATTGTCATAATGGATTGAATCAAGTTGAGCAATCAAATGAAGGTACTATTTACACTATACCTTTTGCCAAACTTGCAAAATCCCTGTGTGGTTCATTTCAGCTATAGAGCTAGTCTAAACCTTCCAACTAGAAAATTAGAGTGCAGAAGAAGTCTGTTAAGATGATATCAAGAAAGTTAATATTTTCTGAGTCTTTCTTTCAATTAACTTAAGGCACTATAACTTTTACCAAACTTGAAAAGTGCATTCTGAATGTTGCTTTCAGTCAGACACATACCTTAACTGAGGAACAGTCTGAGTGGATCAAAGATGCTCAAGAGAAAGTAACAAAATTGCTTTCAGAAACACCACCTCATGGAGAACAGTTTTGTAACTCTGTTAAGGTTTGATCATTTAATTAGTTGATTTATTTGAAGTGCACATGAGTTTCTCCTGACCATTATCACCTTTTTTTACCTTATTAAATTTACACAATAGGATGCTTTTATTTTTCAAGCAATTGTTTATAAAGTTTTTTCTTTGAAAATGATAGAACATCAAGATGTTGTGCGGACTGGCACAATAGTACATTCTGATTATACCAAATAGCTATGGTGTATGTAAAGTTTATGTAATTCTTACTGGCTTCAGCTACAATAGCATGTCCAGTATGTAGTCAAACATTCTGGTCTTTAGTATCATCCTTATTTGGAAAAACAGAGCTAGGCCATCTGTGCTCTGAATTACAGAAGTGTTTGTCATTTACTTTGATATGTTAATGTATATAGATAAATATGTTGCTTGAAGCAAATAATGTCTTATATATGTTAATACTTTTTGTAATAGAGTATCTGGTATTGATTAACATTCAGAGTTTGTTTATGAACAGCATATTTTAGACAGAGAAGAGCATTGGAATAACTGGAAGAATGACAGTTGCCCTAATTTTATCAAAGAGAAACCAAAAGACCAAGTGAAACCTAAAGCAAAGTAAAGAGTTTCAATTATCTTGAGCCTTTTAAAGTATCTTAGAAATCTATTTTTATTTCACTAATAATCTGTAGCTTTATTAACTGTATCTTAATTTGAAAATAAAAGGGGCATTATGGGCAGAATAGTTCTTAATATCCTTCCAACTTTCTCTTTTGTCTACCAATAAATCTTTAACTAGATCTGTGGAAAGTTTATTGCTGATTAAAAAATATATTCATTTGGTTTAGGCCTAAAAGAAAAAGAATTGGAGATGATTTGATGGCCACAAATGGAAAATCTCTTAAATTGGGAAATCCTGAGCTGACTCGATTATGGAATCTAAATCCAGACAATATGGAGGCAGCTAAAGCTGAGTCCAGGGTGTTTCTACCTAAACTGGATGATTTCTTTGCTAATGCCATAGAACAGGCTGACCCAGAGGCAATGGTAGAAGAACAATACAAGTAAGACTTAAGTTTTAAAACCTTTTTTTTTTTTTTTTTTTTTTTATGAAGCACTATAATTATTTTTTTTTTATATAAAATATTATTTATTCTCTCCCAGGGACATCAACCAACAAAATTTTCAATGGAAAGCATACCGTCTACTGGCCAGGTCATCACCTCATTTCTTTGTACATACTAACACACCAGGCTTACCTATCAATGTTCACTTGAAAGATATAGTGGATAAAATGGCCAAAGAAATAAATCCAGTTAAGAGTTTTGTTTTAATTATTTAAAAATTTGGTAGTTTTTTGTTTTAAAAAAAAATCTTACATTTTCAAGCTTATTCATTTATTTATGTGATTTCATTTGTTCTATTCTTTACATATTTTTGTTTGAAACATTTTATTTAATATTTTTGTAATAGTAAATTTGCTTCATATAATGATACAATTATGCTTTCTTAAGTAAGTGTTTGAAATGCAAAAGTATAAACATACTTAGGGTATTCATTTTTGTGACTTCTGTTGTCTAGCATCATCAGACAGTTGAACCAAAGACTGAAATAGCTGAACAAAAAACTGAAATGGCAGTTGGTGATGAAGATGATATTAAAGAAGATCATGAGGAGGATGAAATGAGAAATGAAAATGGTAAAATAAATATTGAATGCAAAGCTAATGGGCTTTAATGTAACTCACCTCAGTTTGAATCAAGAATTTTTGTTTTACAAATTAGTTTTATCATACTTGAAATCTAGAGACTAACTGGGCTCCCAGTTTCCCATCTAAAGGTGAAATTTTGTTTTTGAAAATATTTTTGAGCTAATGTCAAAAATCTGATATCAGGTTGGTTTGGTCAGATAAAAAATCAGTGAAATGGAAAATGTTTAAGACTGTTTATGATGACTTTTGCTGGAAAAGTCTATTTATTGAATTTTCAAATAAATGAGAAATGGACAAGCTCTTGTCCAAATCACAAGAAAGATGATGCTTATTATTAGCTAACCGACAAGATCAACGTCTAATCTTTCGACTCAGGACCAGACACAACATAATGTGACAACATATGTACCAGAAGCTCAAAATTGGCACCAGTGAAATCTGCCCATGTGGAGTGTCACCAGAGAATGCTGACCATGTCCTCCAAAACTACTCTCTTTACCAAGAGGCCCATATAAGACACTGGCCCCTAAACACCCCAATGGAAAGAAAATTATATGGAGTGCTCCCTGAATTGGAAACCACTGCATAGTTCATCTCATGTATTGGTCTAATCATCTGAACGCTCCAACATAAAAATGAGAACGAAGAAGAAGAATTGAAATTCTCATCTTTAGAAGAATTTTAATTAACAAATGATAATTAAGCTTAACATTTGGTGTGCTTTAAAAAATATTCTGTTGAGCATATTTGGATGTTAAATGGTGAATTACTGTATAATCTAGTTTTAATTCCCTTGTTAAACTTTTTTTTTGTTTGAAAGACTCTGTGATGATGAACATCCTTGCCCTTAATTTTCCTTAACGGTGTCAGTTTTAATGGCTGCTACTGCGAGGGAAATAGTGATGTAAGTTTATGGCTGTCTGTCTTGGTCAAGTCAGACCTGAGAGTCCTTTCAGAACTACATAATTGTAGTGTTAGTATCAGTTTCTCTTTGAATGATTTACTTTTTTTTTTTTTTGTTTCAGATGATAGCAATGTTCAACAACAAATGAGCAGTGGTCAGATTCATTTAATAGCCGAAAATGTGGGCAGTAAATGGATTGCCTTGGGAGAGAAACTTGGGCTTCCTCCTGATGACCTGACATATTTCAAAGAGTCATTTGATGGTGCTACTGAGTCTGCTATCAACATGCTAACTGTTTGGCAGGTATTATAAGAATTGTTCATTTGTTTAGGCTTGTTCTTTTGTGCAGTCATGAGACTTGTTCTTTGGGAAGTGTTATGAAATTATTCCGGAATCTCATAAATAAAATGGACATATTTTTTTCATTAATTTCTTCAAATGTTGCAAGGCCTTTTTTTTGTTACTTAAAAAAATCTTTAAAAAAAAAAAGGTTTTGGTAGGAGAGAATATATTTCGGTCACCCAGAATGATAATAGCACCTAAGCATTATAACATTCACATCAACCCTAAACTTAACTTGCAGTAGTACTTAGGTAAGGATATATTTTTCTAGATCTGACAGCAGTGTACTGTGCCCTTCTTGTTTGAATAAATTCTTATATTTCTAAAGAGGCAGTTTTAATTTATATCCATCTGTTGAAGTTGTAAATGCCATATGGAATAATAAGAACTCGTGACTACAAATAACATCATCTCAAGTCACAGCAAACACATAACTTTTCCTCAACAGAAGTAACATCTCAACATAACCACTGGGTAGTGAATTGAACTGTACTGACTAGAAGATTTAGATTATATCATTTATAATAATATGGCACATCAGCACAATTTAAGCCATGAATAGAAGGCTTTTTTTTTAGGGAGGGGGTGGTGGTGATGTCAGATGTTACCTTAGTACCTTTGTCGCTAACTGGAAGTGCGAGATCCATAGTCCTTGTTGATGCCTAAATATGTTTTATCATATTTTCTACCTCTTATTTTCACCACTGTACTGAGATATATGTCATGTTAAGATTGATTAGCCTTACCTTTGATTCAAATTTAATGTTCTGTGGTTGTACTGCAAAAAATTTGTCACACTACAGTAGAGACATTGATATATTTTTCATTCATTTCTTAGTACTTATGTTTTATTTACCCAGGAAGAAGATACTGAGAGAGATTCTATTGGCACAATAAAAGAAACTCTGACAGAATTAGGACTTGGTAAACTAGTGGAACTACTGAGCTCATCATCTTGATGTTTAACCATAATGCTTTGAAATAACATAGACTGGCCTTCTTGTTATGGTGAAGCTGTATAGACTGGCTGTTATGCTGTGAAATAGTACAGAATAAGCCATGTAACAACATTGATTGGTCATGGATCATGAATCTATAAACGGGCTACTTTGTGTTGGATCAAAGTGCCTTTATAATTTGTGTCAACTAGTGTCAACAAATGCAGTTTGTTTCATAGCTCAATGTCTAATAGAATCATGTTTTACTACTTGATATTGTTGAGTTGTTCAAAAACAAAATATGACATTTTTAATGTACCTGGAATTTTGTTACTTAGTATTCATTTCATTTTTTTTTTAACACTAAACCCAGTGGGAAATAAAAGATTTTAAAGGTGTTAAATTTGTGTTTTAACTTTTACTTTTGTGTTAGCAATATGTTAGAAATGTTTTTGTTTTTACATTCATTTTTAACCAAAAATGTCTCACGACCACATCATCTTCATTAGCTTATTTTTAAAGAAAAATTGACATTTCATTAACATTTGAGGTTCCTTATATAAAAACAAAATCAAAACCTCTACATTTTTACAGTGATTCAAAACTTTATTAACCTGCATTTTGAACTAAGAATTGTGAAATTAAAAATGAATAAGTAGAGAAACAATTGAATTCTTTGTGTGGTTTCTGAAATGACTCAATATATCTGATAGTCAGCTGAAGAAGTTCTTCAATGTTAATCTTAACAGTAATTATAGAAAATAATTGTTGGTAAAAACATATTCACAAGCACCAAATTAATACCTATTTGTTTTTTTTGTGATTATTAATAAAGATAGACAAAACCTAAAATTTAATTTTCAACAACATATTTCAAGCTAGCAATATGTACATTTCGATACTTAGTCCTGTGAGAAAAAAAATTTAGTTTATATAGTCATTTTATTATACATAAGTAATTTTAGTTTAAAATGTGTAAATAGACAATGACAATAATTTTAAGTACAAAAATAAAATAGAATTTAGGCGATACTTAATGTTACAAGTACACAATGAAGATATCTAGAACAGAGATTAGGCTGAATACCATAAAGTACCTTAAAGTATGAAAACAAAGTGCATTAAGGGGTTTATTTTAAAAACTTTTAGCAACCTGTTTGTCTAGGCATAATATAACATCCAGCGTGCAGTGCTAACTAAAAAAAAGCTCTAATACAAAATTTAAATAAAATTTTGTTATGAGCTATAATTGAATTTTTAAAACATTGCTGTGTTATATTTATAATATTAAAATACTGTGAGGAAAAAACAACAATACAATAATTAAATAATGGATTTCTAGCTGTCAAATTGCTATAAAATGATCACTAGGTTGTTTTTTTTGTGCGACCATATTCATTGGGTTCACTTAGCAAGTAATATTGCTGTAATCTTTATCTTAAGAGTTGAAATATTAACCTTGTAATACAATTATATTGACCATAAGATTTATGCAATTTGTACATTAAACAAACAGAACATGAGTGTGGTTTATTAGAAAGTAGAAACATCAGATGACAATTAATAAACTTCACTATTAATCTTAATTTAAAACTTGAAAGGTGCTATAATTAAGAACTAACTTTACTAACTACAAAATGGGTTAGCATTTAAAATTTTAATTTGAATTAGGGTTTGTTTTTTTTACTTATTTGTTCACGGCCTATAAAATGGTACTTGGACTAGAATCTTTTTTTTTTTAAATGTTCCACGTCAAACAATTTCTAGTTATGTTTTATTTTTAAAGTTTATGTATAGTTCAACATCACAGATTTTGGTATTTTTTGGAATAGTTTAAATAAATAAAAATAAGATGCATTGTTGCAAATATTTCTATCACACAATAAGGATAACATAATTAGCACCTACTTGAATAATCTTTCAATTTAAAATTTAATTTTGGAGTGAAATCAGAAAGGTGATAATGACCTGTCCATAATAAAAGCTAAAAAAATATGCATTGATATAAATTAAAAGAGAAATGACTGTGGAGACACGCTGAGAAATGTTTCTCTGACAATTTGTAAACTGTTGTGGAAAAACAGTGTGTGGAGAAAACAAAAAGAGCTATCAATTAAATTCTACAATTGTAATTGACTAGGCTGCAGAGTCAAGTCATGAGGTTCCAAAACTTGGGTATTGGTATGGTCTGGTGTATTTTTGACCCAGTGGAGTGTAGTTCAATGTTGGTTTTAAATCACGCACTTCAATGAACCTATAGATTTATGCATGAGAAGAAAAATAGTACCAAAGTCATTAACTATCAACAAGTACTAAAGGTAATCAACATGTTCATACAATAAAGGGCAACATTCTAGAATCTTTATTGAAGTTATACAAAGTGAGATTTAACAAAAAGGGATTTTTTTTTTATGATCAGTATGTAGTCAAGGGGCAGAATTAGTGGATGCTTGGAGATACAAGCAACTCAAAAGATATTTAATCTTGGTTAGACTAATATTAGAATACCCATATATATCTGGTGTTTGGGATGCAAGTCTAGAAACCATTAACAAAATAGAACTGTGAGGTTTATAACAAAATAATATCTTGTATGACTAAAATGAAAAATAATGCCATTAGTAAGATCATTAAACTAAAAGACACTTCATGACAGAAGACTAAAAAGATAAGTGGCAATATTACAAATACCAAAGCACAACCTAATAAAAGACTTAGAAAGACACAAAAATAAAAGTGCATTCTTATTTTATATGCTAGGACAAAGTCATATAAGTAGTCTTTCTTCATTAGTAACATCAGAGCATGGAGTGAGTTACCAGGAAGACCAATGTCTTAGAGTTTTCTCTAATTAACATGAACTTGTTAGCGTAATCATATAAAATAATTTTGCATGTGCTGGCTTTTTTTTTTAATATGATGCTAGTAAACATATTTAAGAAATAATCATGGCTTCAACCACGTAGACAGATGTGACCAAAATAAATAGAAAATCTCTTAAAGAAATGTACATCTATTAGCATATAATTATTTCTAGAACAAAATCATTACCCTGTAGAAGACGTCGCTAACGGTCTTAATTCTAGTTTCTGGTGTAAGGCCTCTGGGCTAGCTTGGCTGACTGATATTGTGCTTTGGTTTCTTGCTTCATCTGCAAATTTATATACAATGAGTAAACAATCCTTACAAAGTTGTACGATACGCCGGCAGCAGTTGAACTCATTCTCTGCAATATTTTCAGTACTTTTGCTAAAAATGGTTTCCCATGATTGTCTGCAATGAAAAGATTATAACAAAAAATGCTTCATAAAAGAATTCAATTTGTTTCATTCACTTTGATAATTTGATAGTCTTAAGATATTTAAATTAGAACTCTTTTAATACAATCAAATAAAAAATAACATTTTTATCATTTTGTTTCCTGAGTTTAAGAGAAAAAAATTCACTAACTGGCTTGAACTAAAACAGTTCCAGAGACCCTGGCCATGACTCCACAGCAAACGGTTAAAGACGCGATTGAATGTGCGATAAACAGGAAGATCTTCAATGTCTGTTGTCTGGTATATCCGCTGCAGCATGGCTCGAACATTTGACTTGACAATGTCAATGATCTAAAATAAAGGAACGAAAACTGATTTAGCAAACTAAGTTTTCGTTTACAGTTTATAATAAAAGTAGCCAATCTCACAATGGCAATTATTTTTTATTTCTGTATTTATTTGAGAAAAGCATCCTTGTAATGAAAACAAATTTCCAATAAGAATCAATAAATCAGTCTAATTCTTATAGTCTTTCTTTAGATTCCCTCCACATTTCTTCATGTTGCATTCTCCTCTATTTCTATTATATTTTATTTTATTGAATGTAAACCTGTTCTTAAAAAAAAACAAAAAAAAAAAACAACAATGTGATATTGATTCCTAGCCACAATTCTCTTTTTTTTTTGTCCTAACAATAATAATATTATTTTAAAAAAAAAAAAGAAAGGAAAACCGAAATTATAATCACTAAACATATCATATAGGCAAAGAACTATTATATATATATATTAATATTTCTTAACTAATTTAAATGATTTTCTGACTCAAACAGAAAGAAGTAATTAATTATTTATGGTAAAAGGAAGGAAAGAGGCTGACTTGGTAGTATTTATAAAACCTCTTACCTTTCTTCTTTTTATAGAATCAAGTTTCACTAACCAATAGGAGGCTACACCTGGCTTGTGGAATTTCCAGTTTAAAATCAACTGAAAAATCAAAATAAATTTCAATTTAGAATGTAAAATGTATAATCAAGGACACAGGGTGGTTGGGTGTCACCCGGTGCGGTCAGCTCAGGGTGTCACACACCCCCATTAAAAAAAGCTTTTTTTTTTTCCGTTTTTTTGTTGCGCTGTACTACATATAGTTTATAATTACCTACGTTATTTGATTGTTGAACAACAGTAAAATGAATGTTAATTAAATTTTAAAATTCAGTTATTTAATAGAATTTATCTACAATTCACTTGGTTTGCACAGTCATGTGAAACTCTGAACTCATTAATCAAAGACATTGACATTAATCTATAGTTCAATTTCGAAATGATGCAACCATAAGTAAATTACACTGTTTTTTTTTTTTTTTAGATTTCAAACTTGAAAACATATTATTAATAGTATTGAAGTTAAAGTTTATATTGATCTCAATTTTAATCAAATTCCTCTTTGTGAAAGCATCTTTTGTTCCTTTGTCTCACGTTCTTTATTTTAATTTTAAAAATCCTTTTTCACATGAGACGCAATTGATAAGTAGATGGTAAGAAACGGTTGAAGGTTTTGTTAAATGATTTAGAGATATTTTTTAAGGTCTTAATGACATAAGAATCATGCACTGTCAACTTCCCCCCCTCCCCCCAAAAATAAAGATAGGTAAAATAAAAGATTTTAAGCTGCTCCTCTAGTGGCAATAATTTCAGAATGAAAAAAGTGTTTCAATCATATCAAAAAATGCTAGGTAAAAGGCTAATTTCTGAAAATACACACCTATTAAATAGCTATTCTTTTGGTTCTAATAAATTTCATGGTTCTAGACATTAAAGCTTCATTTTCATATTTTTGAGCTCCACATATAAATTCAAGCTCAACCTTTTCTGGACATTTTAAGATATAAAGTTGAGTCTCATCAGCTTTTTGTCTCCCTTAAAATCGTATAACTTCTGAATCTGATCAGTGTGTGCTATGTCAGGTGTGTTGTCAAACAAAATACAAAGGCGCTTTCAGTCATTCTGACTCTAATATCTTTTACGTCATTTGCTAAATTTGCATAATATTTTCATCATCTCATGGACATTCTTTATTCAATAGAGACTTGTAGTTGATATAGTCACAAAATGTGAAATATTCTGCTTTTATAGAAACAGTCTGTGAAATATATCCTTGCAATGTTTTTCTTCTTTACATCAATCATAGCAACGACTTCCTTGTCAATTGTATTCTATTTCATTTCATTACAATTAGTTGAAAATAGTTGACAACAAAAGAATACATTTTTTTGCTATTAAGTGACTAAATCGTCCCTATAAGGAAGCATCACAACCATTCTTGGCACTAAACAAGAAGAAAAACCCCCTAAAATATTCAAGTATATCAATCGACTGACACATTGTAACAATTGCTTCATCTTGGCTAGAGCTTCTTTTACAGATAAATGAAATAACATCGTCATCTTCATAAATCTCAACGGCCACTTACTTTCCAACTCTACAAAATTTACATTAATTACATGTGAAATTTCAATAACATTTTTATACCTGAAGAATGTTGTCATTTGTTAAACAGTGACTATTGGTTGGCATCCTGATATTACGGTGCTAGCTACAAATTCAATAAATTCGATTAAAACACTTTTAAAAAAAATCAAAGCTGTGTTCATACACATGCATGCAGCTTGTATACATCTGAAAGTAATGTTTCACATTTTCTTTGATATATTAAGTATAATATAGTATTTTAAACCTTTTGATAGAATTTCATTTAAAAATTCAAATATGTTTAGTTGAAATGAAAAGAAAAAGTATATAGATCTATTTATTAATGTTCCAATATTTAGCCACTGTCGTTTATTTTTGTTAAATATTCAGTTTTTCACAAAGAGCATTTTTTACTTGGGTGTCACCCCCTAACGGTGCGGACTGCACCCCCCACACCCCCTTAGTGACGCCACTGATCAAGGATAACTATAGAAATCTACAATGTCTGATCAAATAAAGGTCATCAGTTTTTATGGCAGATGGTTAATGAGGTGTCATGTGGAAAACACATAGTCTGACTTATTGATCCCAAGAGTACCTTTTTTACTCATTTTTTAAAATACGCAATAACCCAGCTCATTAAACCTAGGACTTCATTAACAAAAAAAAACAAGATGTTTCCAGTTGGAAGGAATTAGCTTGAAGTTGCTCAACTCACCTGGTCTAGCATTAGCTCAGCCTCAGAGTCTGACTTGCCAGGAAATTTTATTCTCATTTCATTCAGGGCACTTAATGTTTTGGAAATTAATTCAGATTCTTTTTCTTTAGTCAATGAGTTTTCTTTCTGAAAACAAAAATTCAATCTAAATCAACATATTTCATAAGTATAATTTCTAAGAGCAGTAAACAATCATTTGAAGATAGTTTTGTTAATGTTGATGACCATTTACTAGTTGTCCTGCGAACTCTGGTTTGGGTGAATTTAGTCTTAGATGTAGATCTAACTTACACAATACCAGCAAAGAACAGTCATTTTTATAAGTTAGTCTTGGTTTCATAACTAATCAATGTACTTTAATTAATATCTTAAGGAAATACAAACATGTATATATCAAACATTTAAGATCAAGAACATGGTCTAAGAACAAATTATGAAAGAAATTTACAGTTAGACAATAAAAGATATTGGTATATTATGAGAAATAACTTTGTTATGTTTTAGTACAATTAAAAATGAGACCAAGAAAGCATAAGACCAAAAAAGACAGCAGCATTTATAATGTATTTTTACGTAGACTCTAACAACTACAGGTATTTTAACACCTGAAGTTTTGATGTTGAAAGTATCTGGTGTGTAAAGGATCTGATATGCTGGCCTTAAATTATGGTATCATATATTACTATAAAGATGCGAATGTCGTGGATTCTGGTTTGGGCTGTTTCTAGACAATAAACAATCACAATATGACAAACAGCTAGCAATCACTTGTAACACCAAGGTAGTAGACATGAATGTTTATTATAATAGATAAGTAACAACATATTCACTAAGGTGCTCCAGGCTTCATACACTGTATACATGTAAAATAATTCCAAAATAGTCTAATCAAGAAATATTATCACTCCATAGAAAAAAGATATGCTTTAACATGAATGAACTCAAAATTGTACCAAAAAATCCATTAGAAACAAACCATACATCCTTCCTCTCTGAGGACCAAGTTGCAACCCTCTAAAATCATACATCCTTCCTCTCTGAGGACCAAGTCGCCACCCTCTAAAATCTCGCTAATGCTCTTTCACCCAGAGCTTTTTCCATGTGAGAAGAACACAGAATATTATAAATGACTACAAATCACATGTCACAGTGAGTCTCAAATGATGCTGTGACAGGCATGTACTTGGTTATATGTTACTTACCAAGTTACTTCTATGCAGAGTGGCCAATTTATTTGTGCTGTTGGTTCTTGTCATACTCCTGGACACATGGTGACCTTTGCTAGATGCAAGGGGTGAATGGCTAAGTGGCCTATGGGCATTACTGTTGCTGCTGGTACCTGGAGCATTAACAGAACCTGGGCGGGAACTTGATCTGTGTCTATTTCTGTCACTATGAGATTCAGATCTCGATGTGGACCTGGCCCTGCCTAATGGTGTGTTGGGCCCACTAGACTCACTATCATACAACTCATCATTGTCCACCTGGTGGGGGACAGACTCTGGCATGCTCTGTAAAGGCTTATATTAATAGAGAAAAAACATGTTAACCTATTACATAAGTTATCCCTTTTGTTAATTAACTTCAAATTCAATTTTAATTTTTAAATAAATATTTAGAGTTTTTTCTATTTTTCTTTTTACTGTATTTACACACACAAAAATAATTATATAAAAAAAATATATAGTCCTACCTTTGGGCCTCGTAATGATTTCCCTATAGGGTATAACTTAAGCTCTTTCTCATCTGCTTCACATTCTGCCAGCATGTCTAAAATATCCTCTTCCTGAGGAAGTAGAACAATATCCAGATAATGACATCTGTATGTTCTTTATTATTAAGCTTTTATTTCAACACAAAGTTGAAAGTAGTTTTATTATATTTGAAGTGTTGAGAATACATACATAAACAAAAACAATAGAATTTATTTATTGTTAATGTTTCATCTACCTTTCAGATGCAACTATGATCTCTTGGAGAACAATTATTTTATAAAGGGTGTCTCTCTAAAACTTCCAAAATACTAAATGATGATTTACTGCTCTATTAGTAGGCTACACCAAGGATACACTAGATATGAACAAAATGGTCAGCTCTCACTCAGGACTTGAATGGTTAGCACATTTGAAGGAGTTCTAAATGCTTTAAATTATTAATCAACTTGGCTAAGCAACTAATAATTTGAATCTGATGGTATGCATTCACAGTATGTCTTTTTTTTAAATTACAGATATTCCTTCAAAAAGGAAACTTATTATATCTTTGAATATATTTTATAAACACAGTCCATATATAAACCAAGTCCTAATGATAATTATACTTAAACTCTACTGTCATTGATTAGCCAGGCTCATTCAAGCAACCATTTCCATCTTCTAATTCACTAAGATAGAAAGAGTACTTATATGAAATTGTCCTGTCATAAAGAGTAAGAAAAAATGATGAACCAAAAATATTATAGCATTTTAACTTTTTAAGCATACTAAGCATACTAAGAGATGAACTTTTATATATTGTGTTCTAGAATTTTAGATGTAATGTTTAGTTAATTAGTAAATGAATCTGGTATAGCCTATCTTCTTTTTTCTTCTTCTTCTTCTACTAGCCAGCTTTATTGCTGCTGAGCTGTGAGCTCTTTTGCAGACTGTGCCAAGGAAAAAAAGTGTGCAGTTTTCTTCAGTTGTTTAGCACTGCCGTGCAGGGTGTTGGTTATGTTAGGCTGTAGTGGAAGTAGGGTCTGCCTAAGAAGGGTTAGGAAGGGGCATTCAAAGAGGATATGGTTTATGGTTTCATAAGGGTGGGCAAAGGGGGAGTTGTGTGGAGTTTATTTTGTTCAGATGGTAATTTAATAGAGGTGTGTGTATAGCCTATAACTTATAAGATGTATTAAACTCTTTTTTTAAACAGAGAAATGACATTAGCTTCTTTTAAGTCACTTGGTATACTATCCATTTGTTTTGAATTCTCCCCTCAAGCTACACTCTTGAAAAATTGATGTCTGCTTAATAAAAGCTTAATATTTAATAGTTTTCCCTTTTAAATGAAAAGCGAGTTTCACTACCACATAATTTTATTAATAGTTTGGAATGTTATCAAGGTTCTTGATGCTGTCAAGCACTACACTGTTAATATACAACTACTATGTGATTTAAAACAACATGAGGGAGTGGAATTAAAAACACACTATATCATACAGAAATGATGTTGGACTCACATGGCAATGTTCTCAACTAAGTATGAGCTCTTAAAAACACAACTTTATTTTATGTTGAATATAAGCGCTATGGTGGAAAGAACTATTTTAGCTTTTTTTGGTTAAATCCTATTTTGTGTGTTTATTTCTATCTAATAAGTAGGCCTAAATAAATTAGGCAAGGAATTTCAATTGAAAAATACAAATGTAACCTCAGTATTTTAAGGTATGAAAAAAATAATTTTATACGCCAATTATAGAGCTTTGGGCATGGTGGCTAAGTGGTAAAGCACTTGGTTTCTGAACTGGGAGATCCCAGGTTCAAATCCTGGTGAAAACTGGGATGGTTAGGGTTAGGGTTCTTTAGGGTGCCTCTGAGTCAACCCAACTCTAATGGGTACCTGTATTAGTTGGGAAAAAGTAAAGGCAGTTAGTTGTTGTGACGGCCACATGACACCCTCGTTAACTGTGGGCCACAGAAACAGATGACCTTTACATCATCTGCTCTATAGACAGCATGGTCTGAAAGGGGAACTTACTGACTTTTATAAAAAAAATATTAAATTAGCAAGCTTACTTTTCAAATAGAGTGATGATATCTATTTTAACTAAAGCAAATAACAAATTAAACAATTGTTCATTTTGCAGAATACATTTAAAGAGCTAAATTAAATGCATCTTTAAAAAAGTTGATTGAAGTTAGTATTTTGTAGGAGTATATCACAAATTGTCTGCTGAAAACAAAAAAATCCAAAAGTTCTCAGGAGATCAGTCTTTTTTTAATAACTAATGAATGTTAGATAAAACATAATGGAACATTTTTTACCCTCCCAATCCCCCTCCCGAGAAAAATCGCTGGTTAAGCAAATGTACAGATCTAATAGACTTTTTAATATTCCAATGATGGTTCTTTAGATCTAGACTTCAAAGATGATGTGCAAAACTTTCGATTAAACTCTTCAATGAATAATGTCCATGTACAGAAATAGGCCTACACAAAGACTTATAGTCCATTCAAGCTAAATATTATCTCATTCTCTAGCCAAATTTAAATAGTTTTCTTTTTATACTTCCAAAAATTATAATGATCAAACTAGAGTTTTTCCCATTGTGGCTAAAGAGCTAGTAATTCTTTTCCCAACTTTCAAATTTTTAGAAAAATCATGAAGTTACAAGTTGAAATAGTAAAAATAAAATATTACCTTGTATTTGTTATTGTAAGTTACTTGAATTTCTTTCTGCATGGTTGCTCCACGACCAGCAAGAAAAAGTGAGAATGTTTTTGTTAAGATGTTGCAATAACGTTCCTGCCTGGCTGGCACATCACTGGGAAAAATTTTCCTAAACTGGCCACAGTGCCGTCTTTCAAAATCTTCTTTGGTTGATATTCGTCTAATGCGCTGAAGGAGCTCATTCTTTAAAAAAGAATTTTTAAAATTTATTCTTACACTGTTCATCAATAAACATTTTCAAAAACGTGGTAGTTTTATGTTCACATGAGAAAAAAGTTTTGTGAGAGACAAAGATAAAAAAAAATTTCAATGTAGAGTTTATATAGAGTTTTAGTTGATATTGTTTTTTTTTATTATAAAAAAATAATAATGAAAAAAATATAATTCATACAGCTGATTGAAGACAATTAATGAACCAAAGAGTTCATAATTATTTATGTAGTGGAGTGGATTCTTTTTCAGGTCACACCGGCCAGCCCAATATCCACATGACCCTTTCCCCTAGATGGCGCCTTGTGTCAGCGCGTAAAAAGGCAGAACAACGTGGGCACTGTCCATTCTACCGGCATCTTTTGTCACTGTTGTGTCTGTATGTTACTGGAACTACTTCGTCTCCACTCCCCTTTTGTGCCTGGTTCTACCCCATGTGTTTATATATATATATATATATTATAGCTTTTATATAGCGCTACTTTCATGCTTATAGCATGCTCAGAGCGCTTTTGGTCCAATCTCATATGTGGACCAGTGGGGGGGAGGGGGCATCTAGAAGTTGGTTTTCCATGCTGCCTTTAGGCGCTCAGTAAAAACAACTCTGCCTGAGTCGGGTGTCGAACCTCGAGCCCCCTTCTAGGTAGTCAAGCCAAGTTCAAGCGCACTTGGCCTCTCGATCACGCTTCCTGTAGTATACTAGACAAAATAGTTTCTATATAGAATGTTAACTGTCCATCTTGCAAATGTATTTTTACAACCAGTGTGTAGATACTGGCTTTAAGAAACAGTGTATAGATGTTCTATTTAATTGTTATAGTTTTTGTAAGGAAAAGAAAGAGCGAAACTCTTCAAACAATGTATGTTAGTTTTATGTAGAATAACTAGTTGATTTATTTTTAGAGAATTACTTTGTCATTAATTTTATCAATGTTTTTGGTGTATCATATCCCTCATGTTCTGAAAAGAGATGATTGGCTTACATTATTAGATTTTCTTTTTGTTAGATCTAGTATTTAGACCTGATGTTGTGTGTACAACTTGGTCTAACCATTTAGGCCTATTAATTATGTTTGGTTTATGCCCATGTGTAATTATGTTCTATGTTTGCCTTTGTGCAGGTCTTTAGTGTATAATAAAGAGATTGAAATCGGCATATGCGTTCCTTTCATCATTTAGAATTTAGTTTGTTCTGTGCCAAACCCACCACATTTAATAGGAATAATAAAAATAAGCAGCAGTTGGGGTGTTAGGGAAGTGGTACAGCACTTGGATACTTAAACAAGAATTGTGTATATATAAAGATGTTCTTCACACAAATCTAGTGGATGTCCTTGTTATGAAATATGGGCGCTGAACTGTCCTGGGGGAGATTTGGACCAGGAAGTATTTTAAATTGTGCAGTATCTATACAACAATAAAAGGGCAATGACTCACCAATTCTTCTTTTCTTTTCTCACTGTCCATCTTCTTCTTATCTAATTCTGTAAAGTCTTGCATGTCAACTTTTTTATTGGATTTGAATAGACGCTTCTGAGCTTGAGCTTTCTGAGCAGCCATGTTTCGACGTTTATCACTTACCCTTAAACAAAATACAAACACATTTTAACATAATTTTCTATGCTATGAAACGAAAATTAAAAAATTGTGGCAACTGAAACAATGAGAACAAGAAAGAAGAAGAAACAATATAGGTCTAATTATTTCTTTATGCAAAATTAGGAACTACATAACAAAAAATGTGGTCAGCCTAACATTTTAGAATTATAAAAAGCTCTGAAAAAAGTGGCAACTCTATGCATTTTGCTGCTTTAGCAAGAAAACAATGAAGGAATGTTAAGTCCAGGAACTTTCTGCATCATAATATTCAA
Source organism: Biomphalaria pfeifferi (assembly GCA_030265305.1). NCBI lineage: Eukaryota > Metazoa > Mollusca > Gastropoda > Planorbidae > Biomphalaria > Biomphalaria pfeifferi. The sequence continues at coordinate 1,329,154 of JASAOG010000043.1, read as the reverse complement.
CTAATTCATTGATAATGTGATCAATGAGTATTATCTAAGAAAGCACTAGTGGCAACCATCCAACAACATTAATAGGATAAGTCTCTGGATAACACATTGACTATCATTATTTGCAGTGATTATAACTTATACCAACATGTTCTCTTAACACTAACAGAAAATCCTTAGTTCATTGGCTTTCATACCCAAATAGGGGTCTTTAAACAAGTTTCTACCCTGCCAGGCTGTGACTGAGTTATCTGGACTGCCAGGTAAGTACTGAGTTTTAGGGACTCTGTATTATGTAAAAACCTTTTTACAATATCATTTTGATTATAATAGCTTATCAAATACATTGGTTTTAGACATCTCTGTATCAGGTGTTAACTGATCAACTATTATGTCTAACCCAGTAATAACACATTTAGTTTAATCTTAAAAATGCATGCTAAGAAACTGTAGTCAAACATTGATCTATGTGTAAGCTTAGTTATGCTGTTTTTTGTTTAAGGTCATTGCCAAGTGTACTGATCAATAATAGAAAGCATTTTTTGTTCTGTATTTAGTGTCATCATTTTAAAGATAAGCTTCAACAAAAAAGAGTAATTAACTAAGAGTTAGTAAACAAAGTAGAAGCAGAAAAAAAAAAAAAGAATGTATTTTTTAACCTTACTTGATATTTAGAAGTCTGATAGTATCCTCAAGTAAAGCTGATTTAATTTCAAAATCTAAGTCTTCATCTGTACCAAAGCTAGGAGACCTGTTTATCTGTGTAGGTTAAAAAAGAAATAACTAGTTAATATTGAACATCTTATTTTCATGCATTAAATATGGTATGGGCTAACAGTTATTCAATTTATTTATTCAAATATAGCCTAAGTACAAAGTCTGCAAAGGTCATTTCTAGTTATAAGCAGGTAAAAGTTTATGTAAAAAAAAAAAGTTTAAATGTTTTATTTTTAAATATAACTGCCAGGCACACAATTTTCAAATGAAATATTTGCATGAAATTATACTTGAAATGCAAATATTGATAAAGAACCAATTATTAGGTATTATTTTCATTTCTTTTTTATAGCAAAAAACATTAGCTTAGACCCAAATTTTGTAAATTCTATAAAAATATTTGACAACTTCAAATTTTTTTAAAAACTTCTTTTTATCAATGATATGGTTGTTAATATCCCTTCTTAAATTCAGGACAGCTTAAAATCATTTAATATTATATATGCTCAAAGGTTTCATGACAAAATACATTATGAGTGTAAAAAAAATATAAATGCTGGAGTCAGTCTGAACTCCAGTATGAATGAAAATTGAAAACCAATAAACAAAACATTATCAATTTTAATGCATAAATTGTCATTTACTTTTTAAAATCATAGCTACTTAAAAAAAATCAACACAGCTATTATAATCAACTAAATTTTATAGTATTTTGTTAGTGCAATGAACATGTAATAATTTAAATTATAAACTGATAAACATTTGCTTATCACATCTAGCTTCAATAGATATCTCCCTTTTATTCAACCAACAGTCTGTAAATGTATCACTGAATGCCAATTGTTATTTAACTTATGTTGCAAAGTGGCCTACACAAGAACATAATATACCTCTAGTAACCATGGTCTCAACTTTCTGTCAATCATTATATCAAAGCCTAGAATCTCAAAACAAACACTGTCACTCCCTGATGGAACTCCCGGACGACACATCCTGTATGCATGTAGCACATGTGGCTGCGCAACAAGAAGTGTGTGGACAATCATGTCTGAGATGTTACGCCACAGTAGCCCCCCATCAATGTCACTTCTTCTAAGGTACTCATTGAAGAATCGGATGGACCTCTTGCTCCCAGTGTCATGACCAACATTTTTATCATAGAACTGACTCTGCTTGTTCACTGAGTAGTTCGTCAAGTGCATGAACAGATGATTCTATTAGGAAACAATTTTAAATAGTATGTATTAAAAACTGAAACATGAATTAACATAATTTTTTTTAATTAGGCAGGAACTAAAAATAGTTTATTAGATATGAAATTTTACAAAATGAGCCAATGAAAATTGCAACTCAAAGAAGTTCTAATTTGACAGCAATACTCACCACATTAGTCTCATGTGGAGGGAGATACTTCTCTGTGGCTAATCTGACTAGCCCATCACTAAATAAGAAAATTCTCAGTGGATCACAAGACGTTATGAGAACATAAATTCTTAAGTCAAACTTATAGCCATCTAAAAGTAAAGGTTTGTCAATATACTCTTGAACAACAAAATGCTCAGCTGATGGAATCTTCTCTGCATTTTTGTATAAGGAAATACTGAGGACAAAAAAAATAGACACTTTATCATATGTATTCATGTAGAGTGGGGCTTAAAAGTTAAACTATGATAGCCAACCTTCCAATGTTCTTTATCTCTTAATATTTTTTACTTGGTTGATAAACTAAGTTTGTAAAGTATACTCTATTTACTTTGTCTTCTTTTTTCCACACACAAAAACAACATAAGGACCATTCAGGTACATTATATCTAACATTTACATAGTATTGGTAAATTTAAATTCATGAGCAAATGAATTTATTACCCATGACCCTGAGCACCGTTGGAAGGTTTTACAATGAATGTTTTAGATTTTCTTTTCAACTTCATGTCTTTAGCATAATTTTGTAAGACAGTATAATCTGTGGGAAGAATCCATGTTTTAGGTACAAAATTGAAATCATCTGGCATAACTTTACTCATTCTGAAACAAAGAAAAATATTGACAGATTGTAAATTCAAATTCAGTAACATGTTAATGAGAAAGTAAAAAAAAAAAAGTAAAGTACCCCTTTCAGACATTTCACAGTTAACAAGCAGGGTGCCATGTGGCCAACACAATGTCCAATTGCTCTTACTTTCCACAACCAAAATCAGGTACCCATTAGAGTTGGGTGAACTCAGAGGCGCCCAAAAATCAAGAGATTCAAAATCCCTATCTTCACTGAGGTTCAAACCTGATATTGCTTAGTTCTGAAGCCAAGCACTTTACCACTCAGCCAGCACAATGAAATACCCATTACAATGAGCACCATTGGAACTAGACTAGTTTCTGTTTTTTTTAGTGAAAAGACTTAAGACAAGAAAGTTTTTCCTTTAGTTTACCAGTTATTAAAGCTATAGTAGTTGTTCATTAACTATTTTAAGGTGCATTCATAATCTAATTTTATAAAGACATTTTAAAGAGCAAGAAAAAGTAGTTTCCCTTTAATGGGAAGATATGCTTTACAAATCTGATGCCTCATACAACATTGACACATTAGATACAATTCAACTGAAAATATCCCCATCATCATGACTAAAGTAAAATGATTTTTGCTTCTACACAAATTTTAACATTTAAATTTAATTTTAAAAAAAAACTTGAAGCTCATTTTGAACATAAGCTCTACGAAGTTGAGTTCCTTTCCTTTAAAAAAAACAAAACTTAACTTACTTCATCATATTTCTTGCCAGAGAATCTTTTCTTGTGACTTCAACCATACCAGGGAAGTGGTTTATATGCTGGTATGGCTTAAGTTCACTGATTCTATCTGGTGAAACAAATGTGTCATTCCAAATCAGATACCTGTCAAAAAAAAAAAAAAAAGAATCACATCCGGCATATCAAAGGAAAAAAAAATTGCTTTTTTTTTTGTAACTATGTTAAATATATATGAATAAAAAAATGTGAAAAGGTACAAACACTCACGAAGTTGGGTCGTCCTCTTTTGTAATTGTAAAGCCAAATTTCTCTACAACCTGACGAACTGAAGTAACAATTTTAAAAATTATCACATTATAAATGGAAAATGATTAACAATTCTTACAATGTTAGTAATGCTATTGTTAAGCTGAAATTTAAAATGCTGCAATTCAAACATAAATATTTTTCCTAACCATGATAGTATATATAATATATAAGCATAAATATGCAAAATATTTTCTTAAAAAATGTTTTAAATTTGTGAACACGTTTAACTTCAAAGTGCATAGTTTTAGTTTTGACTAACAATAATTTAGTTTTCGCTAAAATAGGTTTCCTTAGAATTACAGATTTAGATTATGTAATTATATATAAATATATATATGTATATATAATTTAGTTTTAGCTAAAATAGGTTTCCTTAGAATTAGAGATTTAGATTATGTAATTATATATATATATATATATATATATATATATATATATATATATATATATAATTTAGTTTTAGCTAAAATAGGTTTCCTTAGAATTACAGGTTTAGATTGTGTAATTATATATATATACTGTACGAATTGTGGCAAAGTCTGCCGTTCTAGAATTGGCTTGATTAGCCACACCAGATTCTGCCCCGTCTCAAGATTAAGCCAAAACCAGTGACTCATTTGGGAGCATCCATTGCCTTTCGAGACAAAAGAAGCCATATATATATATATATATATATATATATATATATTGTTTTAATTATTTTAAGCTTTATTTAGGTCAACAATGATTTAGTTTTTATATAAGCTCACAGTTTCATTTTTGTGAATATGTATTGGCTTCCACAGATCATTGGTAATATCAATGAAAAACTGGATTTGAAAATATTTTTATTTTAATTATCCAGTACTCTGCAAGTTTGTGCAAATCAAAAAGAAAACTCGACAAGTGAATAACTTTATGTCAGAATATGATTCTCATTTAAAAGTTAGATGTAGATATGTAGGACCATATATTTCATTGAAAAATAAAAACATAAACTCTTATTTTTGCTTTTAACTGAAACATTGAGAGGGGTCATATAATTAGTCCCTTTTGAGAGAGGTAATGTTTACTGGTTTGCAGCTTAACAAGTTGTCAATAAACTTTTGATGGGAGACTAGTGACTGCTCTAACAATTTAATTGCTTAAAAACATAGGCTCTAAGTCATCTAATATGAAACACACATAAATGTTGAAATACTCAAATTCATATAAAAATGTTAATAGTATACGGTTTAAAATGCTTTTAAAAATAAAAATATAGATGATGTTTATATTAACCAAACCTATGCAGATTTATAATAGCAGCATATTGACAATAGTAGGTTCTAATCCTACAAAATCTGATTTAACCATGTTTAAATATTTGTTTGTTTTGTATGATAACCTACCCACTTCATATCTAGTTCCACTCAGATTGATTGTAATCAAGTCATTGCGCTTCTGGCGCTTTTTGTTAGAAAGCCGAGGGAGTTCATCTTGCTCTTCTGTGAATTTTCTTCTAAAATCATCTTGCAATTTGTTATTATTGTTTAATGTAGGTGCACTAGAAAGATTTGAGAATGATGAACGCTGTTGACTTAAAGTGCTGTTGAAGCCATAATGGCCATAGAAATTCAGTGATGACTCTGTAATAATATGTTATACACTTTACCATTCCAACAACAATGGATTTCAAAACATCTTAATATTCTGATTATCTACAGGCCTACCTTTGTCCATAGATGATAATGATGTCAACGATGTACTGCTCTTCATATTTGCTTTCTAGTTTTGAACCAGAATGCAATAGTTGCTTCAATTCAAACAATAATGGACATTTTTTTTCCCTTCAGAATTCCAATTACAGTTGAATTACTGTTTTTTGTTGAATGAACCCCTTAAATTCTGGTCTCTGACTAAAATTTACATAAAAATTGATGAAATTATGTCTATGAAAGAGAAAAGAAAAGGTATATGTTAGACCTATTTTTAGAAGTTTTTTTAATCTCATCATAATAAAGAAAAGTTAATAGTAGGTTTAATATATTATAGTGATGCCTTTCTACATTGCGTTTATTGACCTAAGGCCTTCTATCTAGTCAGCAGAGATGGCCTCTTTAAAATTGTACAGTTAATATGCTGTCCACCCAAGCTGCTAAATGTAATTGTCTCCTTCCACCAAAATATGATGGGTACTGTGCAGTTCAACAGTGCCTACTCTGAAAGTTTCAGTATAAACAGCAAAGTTAAACAAGGAAAAATTTTGATCCCAACCCTCTTCAGAATACACTTTTCACTGCTAATCCACCACAAATTTGACAAGTCACTGAAGGCATCTATTTCCATTCCAGATTTGATGATAAACTTCTAAATATTGACAGACTGAGGGCCAAAATTAAAACCAGAACAATCCTTCTAAGAGAGATGCTACTTGTGGATGATGCAGTGGTAGTGGCACACTCACAAGAGGAATTTCTGTCACCAATGTCATGCTTCTCCCAGGCCTGTGAAGAGTATGGCCTTACCATTAACATGAAGAAAACAAATGTTATGGGACCACCTGCAACAACACTACCCTCCATCCTCATTGACGATAACAAGCTGGATGCTGTAAATGAATTCTACTACTTCTACAATTCAAGATGAGAGGAGATAAGAAGATAAGAGGAGATAAAAAAATGAATAGGGAAGGCTGCATTGACCTTTGTTAGACTCAGACCAAGAGTTTGGGAAAACCAGAAGCTCACTACAGTAACCAAATCGTCAGTGAGTTGTGGACTACCTATGCAAAGAGAGAAAACTAAACTCATTCCACTTGCGCTGCCTCCAAAGAATCTTGAAAATCAAATAGCAAGAGAGAGTGTGCAATACTGAGATCCTTGCATGAACAGGTCTTCCCAGCATCTTTACAGTCCTCAGACAACACTGCCTGTGCTGGCTTCATCATATTCGCTGGATGGAGGACAATCGCACCCCAAAGGTCATTCTTTACAGGCAACTAGCATTATGGTCTAGAAATACTGGTCGCCCCCAACTACACTATGTAGATATAATAAAATAGAACCTCAAAACAATGAACCTTGATACTGACTATTGGGAAGACACTATATGGAGAGATGGTGATGAAGAATACTAAGAACATTGGCCTCAGCTCTAGAAAAAAAGCTTGCCATAAAAAAAAAATGGCTGGCTCCTCTTCAACCAAAGTGAAAGCCACCTTAACCTGTGATATATATGGATGGGAGTGTCCACCAAAATGGGGCTCCACAGTCACATGAAAAATTGTTCTATGAGATGAACCATAGTCGTTACGACTGAAGGAGACCAACAAATATATATATATATATAGTGCTTTTTTTGTAAAAGAATAGGTGCCGGTACTCAGTGATTTGGTGCCAGTACTCAGTGATTGATTGCCTAACTTTTAACTACTAATAAATTAATTATATATATGTTAAAATACAATAAAAGTAATATTTTTTTCCCACATTCAAAAAGGTGCCGGGAAAGCCCTGAATATATATATATATATATATATATATATATAATACATTTAATAATAAAATATAGATATATTATTTACATTATTTGATTATATTATGATTCTGATGATTGTAAATCTGTAATCATATTATTATTAGATTAAAAATAAATTAATCATTAACTAGATTAACTATAGATCTAAAGGCAGGATGGCTGCCTGGTCGTGCAATTTGTGCGCTGGACTGTCATTTGGATTTATCGATGGTCCCGGGTTCAAACCCAGCCCGCTCCCATCCCCCGTCATTCTGCCGATAATGTGAGTAAATAGAATCTTTAATAGATGTAGATTTTTTATCATGAAAATTATGAATTAAGACAAAATGATCATAAAATGAAAGACATCATTTTCATTTGCTGCAATTTTGCATGATTGATCATGATGATGATGTAAGATGTTGATGTGACAGTGATGATTCTGATGATCATTGATTTGATGAAATCTGATATTAATAAATTACTGTACTGTTTGTGTTTTAAATCTAGATCTAGTCTATGTATTGCCTCTTAGATAAATTATTTATTTACGTAGTTCGATTCAATTGCATTATAGGTACCGCATTATCATGTTTCCCCTAACAGAAAAGTTTTTTTTTCATCTCTGTTCCGAGGCCGATCTACTTCAATCGGAATGTTTAGACAGCCATCTTTGTTTGGTCACGTGACTGTAGAAAAAATGCTTGACGACAAATCTCGAATTGAGTAGACTCTCTTTTCATGGAAAATAGAAAAATCATACAAATATTATACAAAATTAGATATCTATCACAAATAAACTATATCTATATAGTTTATGGTATTACATGTCTTAATTATATATTTTATTTAATAATAATAATGGATAATAACTACAATCATTACCCACTACAAAAGTGCGGGGCCCTGAGCCTATAAATACCGTACCATATCACGCTAATGGGCTCGTCCGCTTCTAGCGCTCTAGGCCTTTTTTTAAGCTACTAAGCATAGTACCTTTTGTAGGTACTGTACTATTGGTCTTATCTTATCTGTATTGTAATTATTCTGCTTGAAAGATTTCGCCTTTTTATGTTAATAAACGTAACTAATGATTCAGAGACATTTGCATGAAAAATCAACAAAGTAGATAATAATAATTTCTCCTTAGCACGCTGGAGTCGGAAAGTAGCTAATAATAGGAGAGCCAGAACACATAGGGGCTTATGCTAGGACAACCAAACAGTTGCATAGACGGTCACAGACGGATTCGGTCACGGAACTTTCCAGGCTTGTCACTATAGTGGCATCAACACTGACCTGCGACATCGCAACATGTGTAGACCATTGATGCCCAACCTTATTTGCCCTGCGGGCCATTTTAACTTTCGGCATTCGTGTCGCGGGCCATATCTCCAGGACACATTTCTTCCATTACTGCTAGCAAACACTTTTTTACACATTCGCCATTGGAAAAAGGTTTCATTGCTCTACTTAAGATGCGAGCTACTCTGTTTCTCGCTCTTATCGCCGACTCATTTTCTTGTCTCTTTTTGTAAATATTGTCGTCATTCCCAAATCTCTAGTCGTAACTTGTGTTTATGTGTTAGGTTTCATAATGCCTTTTAATGCTATGTTTTTTTTAAACAACCACACTTTCTGTACAAATCAAAGATATTGGCTTTCTCTCCTAGTCCACACAAAAGGCAAAGATTCTGTCCAACTTTTCCCGAAAGTTTCTACATTCAGAGTCCACTTTTCGTTTCTTTCTTCCCACTTCATTGAATCACAAAACATCCAACAATTTGGTACCAATCGCTTTGATATCAAAAGAACACACTTTTAAAAAATACATAAATACATAATACATAAATGAATGTCAAGGACACGGCTAGTTCAAGACAGTAGTTGAATTTTCAAAGAGTTAAAAATAGCTGTCAAGTCTTATCGCAATTGAAAAAGAAAAAAACCCTTGTGTTCTTTCAATTAAAAAAAATAATTAATTAATAAGAACATTAGAATACCAATCCTAAAGATGGAATTCATCAAAGAAAGAGTGTGAGTCCAAACTGAAAGAGAATATTACCTGAACATGCTAAGTTTTTACATTTGTTTTTCATTTTGTTCCAGTGTTTTGGCGGGCCGGATAGAAGCACGTCGCGGGCCGGATCTGGCCCGCGGGCCGTAGTTTGGGCATCGCTGGTGTAAACCAATAGTGCGTTGCCCCATCACAGGCTTGTGACGTCAGAAACAGATGGCATGTAAAGGTTTTTGAGAGAACAAGAAATAGTTATTTAGGAGATTAAATTGTTAGGGGATGTCCTGTGGTACTGTTCGTATCCACATGCTAGGACAAATTTGTACAAGTGTCCTTTCTTCTTTAATGCTATTAGAGGAACAAGGAAAACCAATGACTTGGCAAATTGAAGTTATTGGTTATCATGCCTGATTAGATGCATGACGCGTAGGACGTAATCATCCTCTTTGCCGAAGCCAAATTGATGTTCTTTAAGAACCAAGTGTGCGATACGCGCTACAGTTGTCCCTTGACGTTCGCAGATGCGACTTCTTATCTTATCTTATATAATACAGACGCTACTTCAAAAAAGAAGATGATTACGTCCTACGCGTCATGCATTTAGTCATGCATATTAACCAATGACTTAAATTCTGCCAAGTCACTGGTTTTTCTGGCTAGCTCAGGCAACCCATTCCATGCTCTAATAGCACTAGGGAAGAAGGAGTATTTGTACAAATTTGTCCTAACATAGGGGACAAATAATGTGCCTTTATTTTTGTGTCTTTCAGAGTATTTTATTAAGTTTTGTTTTTGTATTTGAAGATTATGGTTCAGTGTTTTATGTATAATTGCTACTTTACTTTTGAGTCTTCTGTCCTGAAGGCTTTCTAAATTTAGTGATTTTACTAATGGTGTTACTCTAGTCAAATGTGAATATTCGTTTGTTATGAATCTCACTGCTCTATTTTGTGTTTGTTCCAGTTTCCATATGTTTTCTTGAGTTGAGGGGTCCCAAACGGTGGATGCATATTCTATTATTGGCCTAACCAAGGTTAAATAACATTTTAGTTTTATGTTCTTATTTGATTTATAGAAATTTCTTTTAATAAACCCTAATGCTTTGTTGGATTTTTTTGTAGTTTCATCAATATGTGGATTCCATGACAGTTTTTCATTTATTATAACACCTAGGTATTTTGCGTTTTTAGTCTGTGTTACTGGTTTGCCATGAATAAGATAAGTGGAATTAATTTGTTTTAGTTTTTTTGTTACTCTTAACAACTGACATTTTTCTGGGTGGAAAGACATGCTCCAATTTGATTCCCATTTCTGTAATTCATCTAATTCTCTTTGTAAAATATCTGTGTCTTGTGTTGTTTTTATTGTTCTATATATTATGCAATCATCTGCAAATAATCTGACTTTTGTTCCTGAACTAATGCAATTTGGTAAATCATTTGTGTAAATTAAAAATAGTAGTGGACCCAAGACTGTTCCTTGAGGTACACCTGAGTTTACTGTTATTGGTGTTGATTTAGAGCCATTTATTATTACAGTTTGTTCTCTCTCTATCAGAAAATCTTTAATCCACTGATGCAGTGGAACATTAATGCCGAAATATTTTAATTTTTTAAGCAAACTATGGTGGTGAACTTTGTCAAAAGCCTTGGAAAAATCTAGTAAAATAGCATCTATTTGTTCACTATTATCTAAACCTTTTGAAAAATCGTCAATTAGTCCTATTAGTTGTGTTTCACATGATCTATATTTCCTAAAGCCATGTTGGTATGGGGTGATAACATTATGTTTGTCTAAGGGGTTTATGATGTTGCTACATATTATGTGTTCTAGGATTTTAAATGTGATGCTGGTAAGTGATACTGGTCTGTAGTTTCCTGGATCAGATTTTTCTCCTTTTTTAAATAGGGGGGGGGGGGGGGGGTTGACATTAGCTTCTTTCCAGTCATTTGGTACTCTGCCCTGGTTAAGCGATGCCTGAAAGAGTATTTTGAACACTGGGGCTAGCCCATTGCTTAGTTCTTTGAGTAATCTAGCTGGAATACCATCAGGTCCAGATGCTTTATTTGGTTTGGTGTTGGATAATAGTTTTTGAATTCCATTTTCTTGTACTACTAAATCTTCTATGTTGTCTACTTGGTTCAAATTAAGTAACATGTCTTTGTCTCCTGGGGCTGAGAATGCTGATGCAAAGTATTTGTTTAGGATGTTTGCTTTAGTTTCATTGTCATTATGTATTATGTTACGTTCATCTTTTAATCATCTTTTAATGGCGCTATGCCTGTTGTTTCCATTTTCTTAGACTTAATATATGACCATAGGTTTTTGTTGTTATCTTTAGATATTACATTGTTTATGTATTCACTCTGCAGCTGTCTGCTTACTTTTTGGGTTAGGTGTTTAATTTTTATATACTTTTTGTGAACTTTTTCTGCCTTGGTTTCTTTAAATTTTCTATATAGGTTTTCCTTCTGTTTACAAAGCTTCTTTAGTCTATTATTAAACCAGCATTTATTTATTTTGTTTAATTTGTATCTAGTTGGTATATGATTTTCTATAATGCTTTTAAGATGGTTTTTGATGAAATTCCAGAGGTCATCGACTGGTTGGTTAATGTCTTTTTCTAATAAGAATGTTTGTTGAAAGTTTAATGCAGCTTGGTGTAGTTGTGTTAGGTTACATTTATTCCAGAGTAAGATTTTTCTTTCGCGGAAGGGCTGTACCACTGGTTTTCAAAATAGGCTAAATAATGAAAAATACTCCAGCGTTTGTTTTGTTTTTTTTAACACAGGTTTTCCCACGGCCACCCGATGTATACGCACAGTGGCCTATTGAAAAAAAAAACAAAAAAAAACGTCTACACCAAACTTTCTGGATGCTGATTGGCCGAAATAACAATATTGCACATTAAGTGGTTCAATCGTGACCAATCGTTATATTGGCCTCAACTCTGACCTGCGACGTCGATATTATACCTGTGTAGACCAATAGCTCGTTGCCCTATAACATGTTTGTGACGTCAGAAACATTAGGCATTTAAAGGTTATTAAGAGAATGAGAAATTGTTATTTAGGAGATTAAAGTGTTAGGTCTTGCTATTCTGTTCGTATCCAAAACTAGTGTACGTATATGAAATTAAATACCGCGGAAATTTCAATTTCTAGGAACGTATCCCCCTCGAAAGTCAAGAAAACACTTTCTTTCATTATTAATTTACATTTTTAAAAATCAAATTTTCAAAAGTTGCATTTATGTTACAACAACATAAATGAACTAGATTCTATAACTTTTTCATGTAGAAAGTACTGCCACTTAACTACTGTATAACTGGATCACTGTTGATCAGTACGCGTTTTCGTATTCAAATCCGATTGGATGTCGTTTGTTTTTATTGATGCCAATGTGAACTGTTAAACAATTATAGCCTCGTAGAATCGACAGGTCATAAAGATGCTGTCTTTACCGAAACAGAATAGTAGGCCTATTTGAAACCAAAAATATCATCTTAAGAACTTACATGTCATATGGTATCTAGATACCTGGAAGGCTTCCAAAATATTGAGTAACAAGTCCTAGTTAATGAGAACTGATCTGGATTGCGAAGCTGAAAGTGACAAGGAAATCTACGATCGCGCCCCCATCCCCTTTCAGGCGCGGGGCCTGGGTCGTTTGCTCCACTTACCACCCCATAGGGCCATATAAACTACCCACTGGATACGTCCGTTGATTTGTTCCTAGGCTATATATTGTTAATTTTGCCATAGACCTCTCCCTTTCGTTTTCTTACTGTAACAATAAAAATGTAAAGCCCCACAAGTACATTTCTTTGATCAGCGAATTCTAGCACATGACACCCTGCTCGTTACCCATTGGCAAAGAAACAGATGGCCTTAACATCATCTGCCCTATAGATCACAAGGTCTGAAAGAGAACTTTACTTTACTCACATACACTGCTTTCTCAATAACCTAGTTTGACTGCATCTTAAAGCTGGCTACACACACACACACAACAGAACATGTCCACGTGTTTTTAATATCCTTGTTTGTTTTAATATCCTTGTTTGTTTTAATATCCTTACGTTCAGAACAAATGCTGTCAAGATAATCTCATATTTTAGCAAAGCCTATTTGCATTTCAACTTAGGTCAATAATTTGTCGTGTTGGCATTTTAACGTTAAATGCTGTCATCATAAACTTGGCGAATCTCTAGTGCTTGCGAGAATTAATAAGTTTACTAATATTTTTTTCACAGGATTCCTGCTATAGTTATTATTACTTATTTTCTGCTTCTTTTTTTTTGTTAATATACTTTTCCAATTTGATTTCAATCAACACATTTCAACACTGTTCAAGATAATAATTATGATTTGTGAAGGACTTCGTAGCGGGACCAACTCGTGGTCATGCGACAACTTCAACAAACCAATCAGAATTCGTATGTGACTGGACATGTCATCTATAGGACTTGGAAAGTTGTTGTTTATCTCTTTATAAATTCATTATAGATGCATATGCTAGGGCAAATGTGTTCAAATGCTCCTTTTTCCCTAGCGCTATTAGAGCATGGAATGGGTTGCCTGAGCTAGCCAGGAAAACCAGTGACGGCAGAATTTAGGTCATTGGTTAATATGCATGACTAGATGCATGACGCGTAGGACGTAATCATCTTCTTTTTTTTTTGTTTGAAGTAACGTCTGTATTATATAAGATAAGAAAGAAGATAAGATCCGAATATATTCCCACTAACGTCGATCTCTTTAAGAAATAAATGCCTTAAGTTTTTTGTTTATCGTTTAGTGACGTCTACTAGAAGCTCTATAGACGGATGAAGGAAATTTACGACAATGCTTTAGATTAGTAGGCTATTAGACTTAAAAGTGTAAAAGATAATTTTTTTATTACGACGCTCAAAGTTTTATCTTTAAAGAGAATAATATAAATCTTGAAACAATTTACTGGCATTCATGCGGCCCTTTCGGTGGCCCTACCGGCCCAATGGGGTACCGGCATTTGCCCGAATGCCCATATAGCCACTCCGCCCCTGTACAAGAGGGAGGGGGTTTGAAGATTGGTTACGTAACAAAACAAAAAATATTCAAATGAAATAACTTTTTTATAATAGCGCCCTAAGAATACATTAGGTTTCTTAGCAGCGCTTTAAAAATTTAACTTAGGCCTACTATTATTAATAGGTACAGTGGTCCCTTGACTTTCGCGGGTCCGACTTTCACTTAACACGAATTTTTAAAAAAAAATAAAAATAAAAAAAAAAAATGGAAAAATTAACCCGAGTTTTGTTTTTAAAGCTTTATGCAGAAACCGAACAAAAATGACAGCCCCTCATGAAAACAGTCGTGACGTCTTTTAGCATAGATTTATAAGTGTTGTAGCACAATCATTCACAAATGCAAAGTAGCTGACAATAAATGTGATGTAGGCCTATCTGTACAGTATCGGGGGAAAATCATCGAAGCGCCCATAGAAGTGACACTCTTCCAATCATTTCTATAGATAGGGCCAACCATGGTGAAAATGTTATTCAGGAAAATGATGATTAATTGAAGTGTTTGTGCCAAATGCATCTCTTGGCAGAGGATTCCAGCAATATTTTTGCTTTTTTAATCTTTCAATTTTTTTCTTTACCTTTTCATTTCAATTTATAATTGGTTGCATGTTTAACTGTTTAAAAAATAAATGTGGTTTGTCAATGACTTTGTAGCTGAGAAATCCTGGGATCTTGCGACGAACCGACCAATCCAAATATAGGGGCCTAGCCAATAATGCACATCAGAAAGGGCAATCCATTACTGGGGTAAATTTTAACAGTGGGTCTACAGACTGTTGTAAACATATTTACATCATAACATAAGGGAATACTTACTAATTTTAAGTTCAGGATCCCATTTTAAATTCACACGAGTATGTTCACACTAGTTCGACTTCTATAGGACTATAAAAAAAAAAACATAGGTTATATGTTGTTTGTTAATCTCTTAGTGTTAAAGAGGATTATTACAGAAGCACGGTAAACTGCTATAAGCTAATTCATTATTTCGGATTATGTGGCTTTAATACACAGTTAATTATGTTAAGGTCTTTATGATAGGCAAGGCGAGACCAGCCAAGTTTACGGGACTTACTGACATTTAATGGGGCCCATTCGGCAGCCCAACCGGCCCATTTAGGCATCGGCTCACCGGACATTTGCTCAGTTGCCCATATAGCCAGTCCGCCCCTGATGGCACGGTCACATTTCTAGGAAAATTGTTCGAGCTATTTTCGAGAACGGGATACGTGCACGTTAGAGCATAGAACGGGTTGACTGAATCAGCCAGGAAAACCAATGACTTAACCTAGCTTCAAGAGCCGTTTTTGAGATCCGTGTCCATGTTTCACTCACGTGGAAGGTTCCATTTTCCACGAAGATACCAGTTGAATAGAGATATTCTAATAACAAACAAGAAAAGCATAAAAATACTTTTTTTTTTTTAAGTTATTACAAGAAAAAGAGAGACATAAGATAATTTGTATTGGTCCAATCAAATGGAAATTCAGTTTGACTACAATTGACCACCTCAGCATAATGAATGTACAATAACAATATAGATGCAAATACGAACAACATTCACACACAAAACACATACACACAACCAACGCGTTATGAATTAGACTTCTCGATGTCGACAAATGACATTGTAACGCTCTGACCGAAAGTGGGATAAAAGAGTTTTTGAAACTTTCTGTTTTAGTCCTAATGGAAAGGAAACGACCACTTTGTTCAGATCTGATGTAACAGTGGTTTACAATTGCTCTATAAATTGTATAAAAGGGGTATTGTCTTGTTAACAAGTGCTTCCAATGTTTTTAATGTAATATTCATTAGTTATTATAGAGCACGATAGCTCTATAAGTTGTATAACGGAGCTATTATCTTTAATTAAACAAAATATATTTCTAATGTTTTTCTTGTTCAATTTCAGTTGTCCTTATATTGTGGGATGGTGGCATGGCGATGTCAATGATGGTTGCGCAGTTTTCCTTTTTGTTGATAAACGGTAAATCTGGGAGATTGAAATCCTCCATCTTGTCAGTCAAAATAGCTAGGTCTATCGTAGTGTAATAGGCAGGGGCCGATCCAAGGGGGGGCCTAAGGGGCACGTGCCCCCCCTAAGAGAAGTGTTGGCATAAGGGGCACGTGCCCCCAAAAATTGCTGAAAGGTACGTGACCATAATTTCCATACACATTTGAGACGTATTTATTTTTGTTCAACTTAAAATTTGTTGAAATTCGTATATATGTAAATGTTATTCACTGACAGGTGTAATTCCCAACTTAAATTTAGAATAAAAACTGCAAAAACATGGTCGGTGACCGTGTTAACATATTATTCGCTGCAAAGTTTGTACCTAATTCATTATTAAGTAAATTTAAGTGATGAAGTGATTCTAAGCCATGTGTTGTTTTATTTTTTATACGATGTTTTACGATTACAGAAAATGAATGATAAAACCAAGCGAAAGATGTCAGGTCCTGAACGAGTGAAAGAGGAAAAGAAGCAGAAGTTGGTGGATAGTTTCGGATCTATGAAAACAATCAGTGCTTACTTTCTCAGTCAAAACAAAACTCCACTACCTACATCATCAGTCCAAGATCAGTCAACTCCGTCTACATCTACAGTGCACGATATACCGCCTACATCCGCATCTGCAATCCATGATCAGTCGCCCACAACTACGTCTGCAGTGCATGATATACTTCCTCCATCCGTATCTACAGTCCATGATTCGCTGCCTCTATCTAAGACTACAGTGCACGATATACCTCTAAATTCATCAAGTGTCACTAACTCATTTGAAAATAAAATGCTTCAAGAGTTTATCAAACCATATGACATTGGGCTACTATATAAAAAAATTAGACAGTTTTCAGCTGTATATTTTTTAAGTATTCACCTAAGCGTCATTTGCAATTGCAGCATAATATTCAGCATCTATGTCCTGAGTCCAGAAAGCAAAAACTTGTTGATCTATGCAAGACTAGGTGGGTAGCCAGGCATGATGCATTGGAAGTGTTTGGAGAACTTTATACAGCAGTTGTGCAAACTTTAAATGATATAGCTGACGGTGATTCCTGGAATCAAGAATCAGTAGCAAAGGCACGCGGTCTTCTTTTGGGGGTGACACAGTTTGATTTCTTAATTTCTTACGTTACGTGCTGCAATGGTCTCCGTTTTATTCATTCACTCAGTGTGAGTTTACAAGGTCGGTCAATTGACATTTGCTCTGCCATGATAGAAGTGTCAAATGTAATTAGCAGCATTGAAAGATGCCGGAAGGAAATTGATGAGGTTAGTTTAGAATGGTATACGCAGGCCACTTCTTTATCCAAGTCAGTCGATGCACCAGAGCCAAGTGTACCACGATTAGGTAAACGGCAGATAAATAGAGCAAATACACCAAGTGATTCACCAGAACAATATTTTCGTCGTACTGTCATAATACCTTTCATTGATCATTTACTTTCAGAGTTAAAAACAAGATTTTCACCCTTGCAACAACGTGCTGTTCAAGGGATTGCTCTCGTTCCTTCTATCTTCTTGTCTAATCCACAAACTAAGAAGAAAGAAGCTAAAGCTTATGGCGAATTAATTGTAATGGATCTTCCATCACCACACACATTGTGTACAGAATTGGAATGTTGGCAGAGTAAATGGGAATCAAGCTCATCAGATGTTCCATCTTCCCTAGTGACAACACTTCAACAAACTTCTGCAACCTTTTATCCTAATATTCACACCATGCTACGTGTGTCAGCAACAATTCCGGTGACGTCATGTGAGTGTGAACGATCATTCAGTCGTCTTCGCCAGTTAAAGACATACTTACGTTCAACAATGGGAGATGAACGACTTTCTTCATTGGCCCTCATGTGCATAAACCGTGACATAGACATTGATACAGAAAAGGTGTTAGACAAATTTGCACGTGATCAAACTCGCAGAATGGAACTTATGGATATTCTTTCCGATTAACGTCCACACCTGCGCAATCGGTTGCCCGCCATCAAATTCAATATGAACTGTATTTTTTATAACAGGATTGGTATCTGTTAGCTGAATTCAATGCCAAAAACGTTTTATATTTTCTTTCCCTATATATATATATATATATATATATATATATATATATCAAGAAATTACCGACACATTTTATTTGTGCCCCCCCTAGACAAAATTTCTGGATCGGCCCCTGAATAGGTGATCGATTGACTCTAGGACCTCCTGTGGCGAGTAGGCCTACTTGTAGTAAAAAGGTGTATCTTTCTTAATCATATTATGTGTCAGAGCCAGGTGATGTATTTATTTCGCTACTTGGTTATGGCCACCTAGGTAGCAGATTCTTATAAAGCTGAACATCATGCCATTATGTGTTCTGGTGACTCACTCGTGTTTCCGCATTTTCGGCCATTTTTCAACAACACATCGAGTTTAGGCCTAAAGATATTCTTTTTATAATTCTAAGTCTTAATAACTCGGTCCTGTATTGCTGTGACAAAGCCTTCTGTTTCATGGTAGAGATGATCTACTTTGAGCCATGCCAAGGAAGCAGCCTCCATGTAATAAGCCGAACATTTTCCGTGGAGTGCTTTTTCTTACAATTGTCGAATATCATGCTCTGCGTTAACTAAACAAATATTAACATCCGTTTTTTTTTGTTTGTTTGTTTGTTTTTTTGTGTGTTAGTTTCAATAGGATTACTTCAGAGTCGTATTCTTCAAGGTATGAGATATTAAGGTCATTGCTAGAGGCGTGGAGTTTTGATCTTATTACAAAGCTAATATCAATTCACTCTGTCTGTCTGGCCAAAAGTTTGTACAGGTTATTTCTCCGACACCGAATCTTGGGTCAAGCTAAAAGAGGACTTTCTTACTCGATAGCCTATAAGCATAGACTAACCAAAATACCGGTACTCAAAAGCTAATTGTCCGGCAAGAACGTTATCACTGTAATAAACAGCTGGGCCGTCCCAGCCTAGCATTCCTGTACACTTTCGGTGTCATAAAATGGAGTGACACCGAACTACATAACAGGCTCACAAGAAAACTTTAAACAAAATTATTATTATTATTATGTTTACAAACGAACGAGTATTCATTCTCTGGCGCTGCCAGGGTCGAGTTTCGTTAATGAGAAACAAAATTGATAAGGGCCTTGAATGTATCTATGAGGTCAGTTATTATCCCTTCGGTTGATATGGGGCATATTGTTATTTTGGATAACTTCCATAAACGCTTTATCTCCAAGCCTAGGCGCCCATATTTTCTTTGTTTACCATTTCAGTTTTTCTTAAATTATGAGACAGTTGTACGGCGATGTCAATAATGGTAGCGTTTCTTTTTTTTGTATCAATAAACAGCAGATCGGGGTCATTAAATTCTACCGTTTTGTCGGTCAAAATAGGCCTATCCCAGTACATAAAATGATTAGTAGATTCGATAACCTCTTGTGGCGAGTATTTGTAATAAGGATGAGTATCCTTACCGATCAAATTATGTGTCAGAGCCAAGAGTTGGTGCATTAACTTTGCAACTTGGTTATGGCGACCTAGGTAGGCAGATTCTGATAGGGCCATAATATGTTCAATTGACTCACCCACGTCCACATTTTTGGCATTTAACAACAATATTTGAGTATTTTTTTTTAGGTAGCCTTCTGTTTCATGGTAGAGATGACCTGCTTTGTGCCATATTTGGGAAGCAGCCTTGTCAATATTGTCCCCTCTAATAAAGCGGGAATATTCCGAGGAGTGTTTTTTCTTCCCATTAGCGAATCTCTATTGCTGTAACAAAGCCTTCTGTTTCAGGGTAGAGATGACCTACTTTGTACCATATTAGGGAAGCAGCCTTGTCAATATTGTCCCCATGTAATAAAGCCGGGAATTTTCCGTGGAGTGTTTTTTACTTCCCATTGGCGAATCTCATGCCATATTATAAAAGAAAGTAATTGTAAATTAAATTCAATTTTCCTTCGTTTAAATAAAACCGCAATATGCATATTTTAGTAACAAAAA
Organism: Biomphalaria pfeifferi; assembly: GCA_030265305.1. Taxonomy (NCBI): domain Eukaryota; kingdom Metazoa; phylum Mollusca; class Gastropoda; family Planorbidae; genus Biomphalaria; species Biomphalaria pfeifferi. Next base: position 1,308,828 of record JASAOG010000043.1, on the reverse strand, counting down.
GAAATTATTAGAGTTCATGCAATGTAGTAAATCCGAAGTATATATTACGAGCACACTATAATAGGACATTTCTTTTTACCTACAACAGTGTTGCCAACTGTAAGATTTTTAGCCCTGCCTGCCCACACTTAAACCCGGCAGAGCTTATAACATATATATTATTTTGTGAAAACCGTTTACACTTTTTTTTTTTGCAGACAGATACTAATTAGCAATGTTTTGCAAGACAATATAGGCTACATTGCACATTTGAGAATTGGGAACCACATAGGTTTACACAGTTTTCACACCGGACGACGCTTCAGGTTATAGTGTGTGTCTTGATGTGCAAATAACTAGAGATGTAGACAAAAGAAGGCCTAAATATTTCAATTACCGGGACAAAAAGACTACTGAAGAAAGAGTACATTGAAGACACCTGTGATGCAGGCAGGAAAGATTAGATTTTACAACTACATCATTTAAGAGACCTAAAATTTTTAGGTCTGACGTATCGTATAGCCTAGCGATGCGTTCTTTTGGGGCAACTCTTCATGTTAGATGCTAGCAGGCTACATTAGCCATATTTAGAAAATAATAAATTATGTAATGATCGATCTTTTTGTTACAAAACAGTGGTTTCTAAGAGTTTAAAGCTTCTTACATCTGGAGTCTATTGATGTGATTTCGCCCCATCATAACGTTTTTTTAAATTATAGACCTATATCTAAGGTGACCAGACGTCCCGATTTTGGCGGTACAGTAACGCTTTGGACTGTCAGTCACGCATAAGTCCCGCTTTCACTTTAAAAAAAAAAGTCGATCAATGCGTTTGTTTCTAAATCTGATTTAGCGCATTGCCTTTTGTTAATAAGTTCAAAGTTACCGCCTTTCGACCTTTTCTTCTTAACCTTATTTCATGTTCGCGGGCTTCTATGGTTGCTTAGTTCCTCTAATTGAAAGACCAACTGAAGAGGTTTTGGGATCAATCATCAATCACAGAAACCGTCTTAATACTTGTTTACTGTAATATAATGCTTAAATATATGCAAAATATTTCAATATATCATTATCATGAATGGAATGATCGCATAGCCATAGACGCCATAGTCGAGGAAAAAATGTGTCCAATTTCCACAGAGATGCTTCACTTCCACTTTCTGCCATTACTTTAGCCGTTTCAAATCTCTTTTTTTTTTATATATATATTTCAAATAACTATTTCTATAATAAAGATGCATTTCTTTAAACTCAAACTTTTAGGAACGATGGTAATCCTGTAGATCAGCGCCCCGCGTCATTTTCACGACATTCTTTGTAGTCAAAGCTTGATCAGCAGCTTAGATTTTTTTTTTGGCGGGGGCAGACGTGTCATTTCGAAAGCGGCCAACTACAAATAAACATTTCTTTTACAAATCTAACTACTATTTTTTTTTATAAGAAAACGATTTTATTTTATGCAGATCTAAAAAAAAAAAAAACAAAAAAAAAAAAAAAACACTTTGATAAATTATTGTAAATATATAGCTTTGTTTTTGTATTTTTTATTTCAAATGCACATTGTTTGTTTAGAGTTTTGATTTAGATCTATGTCAAAAAAATATATATTTATAGGCCTTTATATATATAATATGCTCTTATGCTGTGATTGTTTTAGATCTATGTCCAGATTTATTAGATACCTCACCAGTATAAATAATTATTATGTCTTACGTTTTTCTTTAGGCTCTGTTACTCATTTTTTCCAGAATTTATTTTTCAGAAATTAAAAAACTTAAAATAGTAAAATACTTTGATCAAATATAGAGATGTCAATGTTAGTAGAACTCTACCATGACAAGATTTTAGGAGTCTTTAAGGATGAAATGTATGATCTATATGTATGTGTGATATATGTGTGATATATATACATATACATTAACATATATATACATATACACATTTGGCTAACCAGGCCAGGCAGTTTTCTTTTGTATTGATTGCTGCTGATAATCTTGTTAAAGTCCACCTCTCCTCTTTTATCTGCTGATCAGTCATGATTTGATCTAAATTTACTATTTGAGTACGTCTTACAGCCATTTCTGTATTGTGCACTTATATAATGTGTTACCTTAAAACAAGAACTTTTATGAGATCACAGGCACAAAGCAGATCGTAAAGAAGTACAAAATAACAATTCCTAACAACTGTTTTAAAAAACCGTAGTATGTTAAGATGGTTGTGAGTCTCTCTTATATAGATTCGACTTGGTTCATTTTTTTTTTGGGGGGGGGGGGGGGGGTTGACTGGTGGGGGAAGAATGTTAATTTCAGAAAATTCATTTTCACACATTTATCTACATGCCGAAGGATGTCAACCGTCAGTGTAGATTTAGTGTATAGAATTGTCCCCTATCGTATGACTACGTAACCAAACCAGGTACAGCTTTGTCCACTATTATCGATTCTTTTCTTACGGACTAGTGACTTCCTGCCTGCAGGTTAGCGGTGGTACAGTTTCTATTATGTTGCCCATCATTCGGAGCGGTAAACAATTAAAACTTAACAATAGGGATGAACTAGGTAGTTTAGGTGATACCCGTATTAGAGCCGGTGGAATTTGGGGCTGAGCGAGGGGAGATAAATTGTGAAAGAATTCAGTCTTGGTCAAGTTGGGTGGACACGTTTATAACTAGCTATCTTACTTTCGGAAATTCCCAAACGCGATAGTCCTTTCAAAAGCGATCTAAATCTAGGAGTCAAGAAAATTTACATTTAGCCTATTTATTATTTACTTTGAAAAATTATAACGGTCAAACTACAATTTTCCCCATATGGCCTATGAGCTAGATCTAGTAACAAAAAATTTCTCAGCGATGTACATCAACTATTAATATTTTGGGGAAAATTATTTGAGCCGTTTTGATATTAGCGTCCATGCAGGTTTCTGAAAGTTCCATGAAGTTCAGATATGAACAGAGGTATTGTTAAAAAAAATTCTCTCGACTGCTAGGTAAACAATAATGAATTTTTATATGCAAGCTTCGTATCGTCACAAATGTCAAACACAAAAAGAGCGCAGATATCAATAGAATAAAACGCAATGAAAACGTGAAAAAACATGCAGCGTGTTTTCTTACATTTATATGCCATAGACTGGGATCGATCGATGAAAGCGGCTAGATGAAATAGTTTCAATATCGCGACTAGAAGCAATTCGTTAGTAAAGTTAGTGACAGTTTCGGCAGCCACAGTCAACATGCCCATGCTAAATGATCAAATTTCTTACCGTCCTGCAGAGGTTTGGGTTACGACGTTATAATCTGAAATATTAATCGTCGTGTATCAATTGATAAGAATATCACGAATCTATGAATGAAGCTAGAGTTATTAATAAAGAAGTCTGACATTTTTAAGAAATACTTACCTCCTTTGAACTTTTTCACTTAAAAGTGGTGTATTTTTTAAAAAAATCTGCTTGTATAGTTAATTCTGAAAATTAAATGGTTCATTTTCGGAAAAGAAAGAAGTGATGTTCAATTATCATTTTCTTTTCTAGTTTCTGAGATCTAAATGGGATGGACGAACGGACAGACAGACCACACAAAAAACTAATGACGGCTATTTATTCCCCTTTTCGGGGGCCGCTATAAAAGCCTAAACAAGGGTGCTATTGCCATTGTTAACGGTTAGCGGTTAGAAACATTTCATGTAGCAGAAGTCATTATTTATACAAGGGGGGGGGGGGGAACTGATGGGAGACAACTATACAATAGAGACAAACATTAGAGGGGAGACATTTAGGGGAGGTCATTAAGGGTAGCTGGGGTCAGGATAGATAGAATTACGGAAGGCTAGTTCAGTCCCCGTTTAGGTCTCGATAAGAGCAAGTAGTGCCAGGTGTGTAATAGCGTAGTTGTGATGGAGTGAGAATCGGTTATTAGTTTCGTTATGGTCACACTAGTGTCTTTGTTATTCCTGTCGATTCGGGAGACTGTTGAACAGCCAACCAACCAACTAACCACATCCAAGCATCAAACAAATTAACCAACCAACCATCCTGCCATCCTACCACAACTTACCAACTACCAACACCATCAAACCAACTAATAAGCCATTCATTCAGCCAACCAACCAACACCATCAAACAACTGCCAACCAACCATCCACAGCAAACTTACAACATTCAACCATAAAACACCCTAACACAACCATCCAACAAACCCAAGCCAACCAACCACTTCTAATCCACAGCAAATCACCCACAACCAACAACCTACCAACAACATCCAACCAACCACAACCAACCAATAAAAAAAAACACAATATCCAACCATCAAATAGCCTAATAGAACCATCCAGCCAACCACAACAACCAACAAAAAAAAAACCCACAACCAACCATCAATCAAATCAACCAACAAACAATCCATCCCATCCAACCTACCAACACCATCCAACCAACCAATCATGCACAGAAACAATCCATCCAACCAACCAACACCATCAAACCATCCAACTAACCACAACCAACCTACCAACACCATCAAACATCCAACCAACCACAACCAACCAACCTACCAACCCCATCAAACCATCCAACCAACAATAACCAACCAACCACCCACAGCAAACCAACAATATTCAACTAACCTACCAATACCATCAAACCAACCACAACCAACCTAGCAACACCATCAAACCATCCAACCAACCACAACCAACCAACCTACCAACCCCATCAAACCATCCAATCAACAATAACCAACCAACCACCCACAGCAAACCAACAATATTCAACTAACCTACCAATACCATCAAACCAACCACAACCAACCTAGCAACACCATCAAACCATCCAACCAACCAACCACTGCCAATCAACCAAAAAACAACAAACCACTAACAAACAATAAACCATCCATCCAACCAACCAAAACCATCAATCAAATCAACCAACAAACTATCCATCCAATCAACCACAATCAACCTACCAACACCATCCAACCACTGCCAACCGAAAAACCACAGCAAAATAACAACATCCAACCATCAAACATCCTAACACAACAATCCATCCAACCAACCACAGCAAACCAACAACCAACCATCAAACACCCTAACACAACCATGCAACCAACCATCAATTGAAGCAAATAACCAACCACAAACATCCATCATCAAAATTTACCTTAGTTTCTATAATTAATTATTTTATTTATCTTTAGTACACTTACAACAGCCTTTAGTAAACAAAATGTGAAAAAAAAAGATCCTTAAAATACTACAAGTTGGCAACACCACTGTACATTACCAAAAAACAAAATGGCGGCGTGCAGATCATATTAAAAGTCGCTAACGTACTTTATTCATGTCATTCAAAATGTAAAAGTTCTTTTTTTTTAATCCAAATTTATTAAAAACACTAATTATATGTATTAAATGAATTAAATTTTATCCTGTCTAATTATCGGCATTTTATGAACGCGGGACGCTGATATACAGGAACTCAAGAAAACATTAAGAAACTGGAACAGAGACAAAATAGAGCAGTGAGATTCATAACAAACGAATATTCACACTTGACTTTAGTAACACCTTTAATTAAATCACTAAATTTAGAAAGCCTTAAGGATAGAAGACTTACAAGTAAAGTAGCAATTATACATAAAACACTGAACCATAATCTTCAAATACAAAAACAAAATTTAATAAAATACTCAAAAAGACACAAAAATAAAGGCACATTCCTCTTCCCATATGCTAGGACAAATTCGTACAAATACTCCTTCTTCCCTAGTGCTATTAGAGCATGGAATGAGTTGCGTGAGCTAGCCAGAAAAACCAGTGATTTTGGCAGAATTTAAGTCATTGGTTAATATGCATGACGCTTAGGACGTAATCTCAATTTCGAAAAAAACAAACCTCTTATGTTGATCTTTAAGGCATTCTACAACTTCTTTTCTGAAACTGATGGTCGACTCTTTGCTCCCCCCTTCCTCGTGTTTCTCTGTTTTATGATTTGTAGTAATCATTTCAAGATTACAACATTTCTCGACATTCCCTTCTGTTCAAGTCAGTAAAAACGGAGACAAAACGAGCATCGATGTTCAACATGGACCTACGGGCAGAAGAATTATCGTTAAAATCGTTTTATGCTAACTTTCCATGAAGTCCAGTAGGGAATCGGCGCCAAAGGCGGGATGATCCCGATTGGCCATCGGAAAGGATAGTCAGGCGTGGATCGAGAGGTCTTCACTCCCTGCCCTGCCTAAGGGTTCAACCATATTATCCACCATAAATTTAAGCTATCCAGACAGGCTTAACGCACAGCGTACAGTAAAAGGACCCCCTCGCTATTAGTGGTCGTAGGCTGGGTTGGCTACGGAGGTCACGGCTACAGACGAATTTCCTTATATTCCTATACTGTAACCGCCACAAGAACCGTGAAGTGACCGCCAATCCAGCGGCCATCTCTGACGGTGCTCTGTGTGGAATCCTCCGGTTTTGTACTAATCATAAACTAACGCTGTTACTGGAATATTGTTCTCTGTGGACCAGTGAAAATAAACAGTTAAAGGTGGAACACTAAAAGGACTTATCCTGATGTGCAAATCTGACAGCAGAAAATTCCGGAAATCCTTGGTAAAAATGAATGACAACATCTTGGAAGAACCGAAATTTCACTAGGAGATTCATGCGCGTCCATGAAAAACGTATTCCAGTGTAAAAGACTTGCTAAGTGATGAAGGTGCAGCTTAAATGGAGATAATGTAGAACCAATTTAAATGAAAATGCCGTTTCTATATATTTTTATTTTTCTAAATGAACTTTTTAAATATCTTACAGATTGCTAAAAGCACAAAAGCTCGGGTCTGGTAAAAGTCTCACTTTCGCCCCCAAAATATCTTGTCACCTTACCTATTTCTAATATTAGCTTATCACACCATTAAGAAAATAGAGATGCAAACGTTTTCTGTTTAAAGCTAGATATAATGATTATATGTTTGATACTGTGCTACCTTTGAGTTTGTGTGAAAGCATAAACTCTCTTTGTAATAGTAATATACTTAATATTAGGTCTACTTATTATGACTGAATTTTTAGATTAGAGTAGGCCTATTAGGTTTGGGGAGGGGGGGGGGGCGACAATGTAAGAATATGTTGATACACAGTTGAGATATCAATAAGTAGCATTGATAACTAGTTATAACTATAATAATAATTTTTTTAAAACACATTTTGTGTAATTTCTTATCTTATCTTCTTATCTTATATAATACAGACGTTACTTCAAAAAAGAAGATGATTACGTCCTACGCGTCATGCATTTAGTCATGCATATTAACCAATGACTTAAATTCTGCCAAGTCACTGGTTTTTCTGGCTAGCTCAGGCAACCCATTCCATGCTCTAATAGCACTAGGGAAGAAGGAGTATTTGTACAAATTTGTCCTAGCATAGGGGACAAGGAATGTGCCTTTATCTTTGTGTCTTTCAGAGTATTTTATTAAGTTTTGTTTTTGTATTTGAAGATTATGGTTCAGTGTTGTAAGCATAGTTGCTACTTTACTTTTGAGTCTTCTGTCCTGAAGGCTTTCTAAATTTAGTGATTTTACTAATGGTGTTACTCTAGTCAGATGTGAATATTCGTTTGTTATGAATCTCACTGCTCTATTTTGTGTTTGTTCCAGTTTCTTAATGTTTTCTTGAGTTGAGGGGTCCCAAACGGTGGATGCATATTCCATTATTATGCTTTCTCCAAAAAGGAGGCCTGTCACCCCCCCCCCCTTTTTTTTTTCCGGATCATATGTATAGATGTGCCGTAGGTTATTTTTGCTCTTTAAGATAGATTATAGATCAGTGATGTTATGACCTTGACCTTATTTGTGGATATGGTCCGATTTGGATTGCCATTTTGGAGTTTGAGTTTATAATCATCGTTAATGAGTGTATGTGGTAAATACTAAAATATTAAACATATTAATAATTTATCATTTAAAACCTAATATTTTAATATTAATATCAGAAAACATTTTGCTATATGAACAATTACATCTAGATCTAGGAGGTAATTGTTGAAAATAAATTTTGCATCTAGATGTAAATTGGAATAAATAATTATGCGTGCATTCTTTAAATCTAAGATTTAGAAGAATGCAATAGATTTAAAGTCTATTTAACTATCAGGTTAAAGAAAACATGCTTAAGTTTTTTCACACATGTATTTTCAATGTCTAAAAATTAGTTTCTAGCTCTATAAAGAGAAATACTATTTAATAGAATATTTTTCATTCTTTTAGTCTGATGTAATCAAAATATACAAGTTTGAAGTAAACCTGGCAGTGCAGCGGCACCGGCATCAAAGACTATAAAGTAGTGATTATTGTATCAATAAATAGTAGACTACTCACGCATTGTCTAGGTGCCGACCTTTTGAAAAACGTAGATTTAGCCTAAGCTTAAGTTTTGGATTTATTAGATTTTTTTGAGGTTAGTCACTAAAGTCTCAGTTATCTAATCTAGATCTATTCAATTCTTCTTTAATTCTGCCTCTAACTAGTTCTAGGCTAGCGGCACTCTTGACTACTGTTACTGTACTAGTGTAGTCTACTTATTACTTAAGTTAATTATATCTAAAATTCACTAGGAAAGTGAAAGTGTTATCCTGCTTAAAATAATTATTGAGATCTAATAATCTAATCTAGATCTAGAATAGATCTACTGATCTAGATTTAGATCTATTTCTATCATGTCATAGAATAGATGTAGATCTAATAATGATTTAAGATTATCATTTAGACTCTAGTCCTAGTCTAGCTTAACAGTTAACTAGCTAGACACTCTAACAGAGTCTAACCTAACACTTAGTAACAGTAACTCTAGTGAGTCTAGTCACTAGACTAAATCTAGCTAGTAGGGAAATAAAAAATTAATCTTTGAAAAAACAATTTTTCGTTAGTACATCATAAATCATTAAAATACTTTGAAAGAACTTTCCAATGGTGTTTAAATTATGACTGTATGTTTAATAGTTAGAAAAGTATGATTTTTTTTGTGTGTCGTTTTGGCTTAACATTGGTTGACATGGAACAAGTAAGATGAGTCATCGTGATAGTGTCTCGCTTGCTAAGCCAGCGAGACACACCCCCCGCTCAAAAAGTTAAAAAGTTGGAATTGAGTTTCGTAGAGGATAAATCTACTTATTAAATTAGAAATTTAAAAGTAGATTTAGTATTCATAGTGAATTTCTAGCTCACAAATCTGATTTCATTTATTTGTATGAACTTTACTTGTTTAAAATGTAAATATTGATGAAATAAACAAATTATCGGGTCTAGATCTACAAGAAATGTCATAGAGGCGGGGACAAAATGGCGGCGTTCTGATGGCAGAAAATAACAAAAGATTTATAAAGTGGGATCAAAATCGTCTGAAACAATTATTTTTCAAAAGCGCTTTAAAATTCATGTGACGACGATTAATACACAAAATCTATTTGAATATATATAGAATATTAGGCCTTACATGGCCTCCAGTGGTTTTACTTCGATGACAAAATTTCCTTATCAAAAACTCACAAAAAAACTGTAAATACCATAGCCCACAATGCTAATCGTATTTTCAAGTTTTTGAGCGATGATTGCACGATAAAACTTGCTAGAATTATAGCCATGCATGATATCTACCGTGAAAAAAAAATGAATCATTTATCATTTTCCTGGACTCTGTATTGCTAAAAACAAAAAATGAGTATTTTTGATAATAAATTTAAAAATGATAAATAACTTTAAAAAAAAAACGTAATTAAGCTTTATTTATCCCATTGTCTAAAATCGATAACACAAGTTAAAAACTTCTCACATTTCATTCTTAAGCGTTGCAAATTTGAAAGTGAGGCCAATGCAAAAAAAAAGTCAAAAACACAATCTCATTATCGGTCATTTTTTACGTACGCACTTCCGGGTTTTTTCGCCTAACTATAGCTAGTGACTAGTCTAAATTGGCAGTAACTCTACCACTGGATTGTCTAGATCTAGCTAGATTGAAATCTAGAGATCTATGATTGATGGTTTAGTTTTCATCTATATCTAGAGTAAATGATGTTTATCGGCCAAGCTGCAGCCATTTTTTGTGTTTCAAAATTCAAAACGGCGTAATGGTCTGACCTATGAAAAAACTGAGGGTGACAATGAATTTGTCTTTTTGTCTATAAAAATAGCTATTTTGTAATCTAACACTACACATAGTTTAAATTAAATCTAATGTGAAGAGGGGTAGGGTCGGTTTCTCATGCGTAAAAGTTTTCTTCTTATTTTTTTCTGTAAAAGTTGTTGGCACACATCAAAGGAAATATATAAAACATGCCATTATTAAGAAATTTCATCCTTACTTTGTTTTGTACATTAGCACAATGACACAAGCCATTGCCCATTGGCACTTTTCCCACACTCCACGCTTTCTTTCTCAGCTTGTAACTGACATCACACCAAGGCCACTACTTTGGGCCTAGCCTAGCTGGTTACGCTAGGGAAAAATTGTCTGTTAAAAAAGGTCAGTTTGATAGTAGTCTACTTTGACCCCAGATAAAATTACTTTCTGTCAATGAAAAAGGGAGCTTACTCAAATATGTGGTTTTTCCTTATAGTGTGAATTAAGGCTATTAGGTTTTTCAAAAATGTTGAGATTATCATATTTTTTTCTAATAACAACAGCTTAAATAGGTAATATACGAAAATGTCCAAGGCTAATGAAAAGAAAGAGCATAGATTATATTATATAGATCTACATGTATTTTAAATAAAATTGGTGCTAACAATTAAATTCAGGTGTTATTAGGTCTTATTATTTTTATTTAAACATTTCAGTCAATTTGGGTGTCATAATAACTATATTCTTGTAAATTAAATTTCAATTGTTTGTTTCTAAATATTGGTTAATATTTTTTTTTTTGCTAACAGGCTTACTTTTTCTTGATATTTTTCTCGTGGTGCCATAGTTTGGTCACCCTTGGTCTAGACTCAATATCTAGATTGATATAGCTATCTGTACTAGACTCTAGAATTATAGATCTAAAAGTGAAACTTAAAACTAGCCTAGAGACTCTAAGAGACTAGATCTATAATAAAGCTGCCTTATCAAACACCCCACCTATTGTCTACCAAGTCATTACCCTCAAACCTTTTTTTTTTTTTTTTCAATGTGTTCTTATTTTGATGGATGTTGTGGAAATACTGGGAGTATGGGGCACATTCTATTTTTCAAATTTCGTAACCACATTAAGTTTTGTGTTCCTATTTTAGATCATAGTTCCATTTGATGTCTAAGTGCATTGGTATGAAAGCATCCTTTTTTGACCTCATACACTGCTAAGGCTATTGTATAGCCCCACCCCATGGTGCATCAGCTTCAGGATTGAAAGAACATGTGTACCATCTCACTTCCCTTGCTGTCCATTATTGCTATATAAAATTATTGGAAAAGGGGGGGGGGGTGATATGCAGTGAATCCCCACTACAAGTCTTTGTGACCCTAGATTTGGGTAAGCTAAGCCAGGTATTAATTTTTTTGTAGTTATGTAACTTTTTTTTTTCTTTTGATACAGTAAATACTTGAAATTACATTTATAATAGTATTTCACTTTCTCTTCAACTAGATAATCTGTACGAATATAGCAATGCTATTGGTTAGATCTAGATCCGCTTTCAGTATTGTAGATGGGAGTGATTTAGGCATCTTCTAAAGCGAAATCTCAAAAAAAAATTTTTAGATGTTTGAATAATAAATGTTTAAATTATTAAATATATAAATATTTCTAAACATCTAAATAAAAAATAGTATAATATTTATATTATACTTTATGCACAGAATTTAGATATAATGTCAATACCTCAACATTTGAAAAACCATTGGAGTTACCCTTTACAAGAGAAATATAACAAATGATTTTCTTTCTCTCTGCATTGTGAGGAGTAAGTTCCATAGGTCCCAACTAGCCAAGTAATGCTATTTGTACAGTTGATTGCATCCATCTCCCCATGTTTGTAGAATGTTTGCATCTGTCGCCATTACAACTCCTTAAGCATCAGAGTTTCTTTTTACACTATTGAAAAGGTAGTTTTGGAAAGCTTTTTATTATCCCTTTTGTTTCAACAACAAAGTTGCATCCCTCCCTTGTATTCAGTTCAAAGTTCTATTTTACAAAAATTTTTAGTTAATATTATTACAATAATTTTGTTATTAAAAATGTCTTCATATTTGACAGATAAAATGGCTAGTTTTGTCAAAGATTTGATGCGTCAATATGATGAGGCATATCCACATGCAGGTAAATAATTTTTATAATCTAACTTAATTATATTTTAAAGATTTCAATATATAGAGTACTAAACGAAAAAAATAATTTTTATTAACTTGAAGAATACTAACATGTGTAATTGTAAGCAGCACATTGAATTACATTCTCCAAAGTCATAAATATTATTTATTAAACATTAAAGAATGTCATCATATTGTTTGAAGTGACTATTCACTTGCTGCATTACATTTTAGATAGATTTGACTCCAATACACCGATGCGGTAGTTTATTTGAAAGAGTATTTGTCCAGCTGACAACTAACACTAAAAATAAATTTGTGTTCTTCTCTGCACATTCATCACATATGCATTTTAAATGGACCAAGCGCATGTCATTAAAAGTTGCAACATTCACACTAATGTCTAACTAAATTTAGCAACTTAAATTGTTGAACTTGCTTAAATGTATAAATGACTTCAGCCAAATCAACTAGTGTCCTAATTATTTTAAGTACAAGATAATGTGCTAGATAAATTGTAAAAAAAATTAAGCCCATTCACTGTATTGCATTTTAATGATTAATCAAAAGAAAAACAAAGCAAGCTATAAATTTAGAACATAGACTATAATTTAAAATTAAAAAATGTATGCTTACAATTTGAGTGGAATTAAAAAAAAATAATTAAAATTTTTTCATGATTTGTCTCTTTTAAGAAATATTGTCATTAATGTCATTAACCTTTTCTCGTGTTAATACGTCAGGTGACATGATAATCTGACCTTTTTTTTTATTTTTGGTATGTTGTTTAGTCCATGCTACTTAAAGTATAATTATTCTATGCTAGCTAGCCTTACAAGTACTTTGGTACTCTATTATAATAGTCATATTAAAATAGATAATTATTCTTTTGAGCCATAACTTATATTTTGAAAAAAAAAATTGCATTGACATTTTTTTTTTTTACAGACCCACGTACTCGAAACTGGTTTCTGGTGTCAGATAGCCCTTATCCAGTATGGATTATAACATTCCTATACCTGGCTATGGTGGCTTTGGGACCACGTTTAATGAAGAACCGCAAGCCATTATCTTTACAATGGTTTATGGTCATCTACAATCTGGGACTTGTTGGTCTCTCCATCTACATGTTTGTTGAGGTAACTTCTAAATGATAATATTGACTCTTGAAAATATGAATTCCATTTGTACAATTATTATTAGCTTTTTATCAATGTTTTCAGGTTGTTAAACTTAAAACAAAAATGTATTAATATAAGGACATTTATTTTATGTACAGCTGAAACTGGCTTACATTGAAAATATTGATCAAATACTAAAAGTAATTAGAGATAGATAGAGATAAAAAATTACAATTTAGAGTATAATTTTAGATTAACTATTTATAATTAACAATTTTTTTTTTACCCTTCAAGTTTAATGACACTACGATATAAAAAACAAAATTGCAAGTCTGATTATAATATATATATATATATATATTACAACTTATATTGTATCCTTATACACATAACAAGTTTTACAATAGAACAATTTACTCTATTCAGTTTTTGTAATTTAATTTACTTTAAAAGCGCACAAAAAATCAGTTCAGTAAGTTATTACACTATTGTCTGATATGAAACTGGTCTAAACAGATATCCCCTTCACCCAACCTTCCTCAATTCCTCTTTGTCTCATGTAGAACCTCTTCCAGTGACAGACCTGTGCACTCTTTAATGTTTACTTCCTATCATTTTCTTAATCTGAATCTGCCTGCCCTTTTTTTTTTTTTTTTTTTTTTTTTTTTTTATGTTACAGTTCTCTGAAAGAATGTCTTTGCAACCCATGAGGACCTTGTAATATGGCTTTAGTTTACATTTTTGACAGTGTTCATATAAAAATTAATTTTCAATCAAATTTTTATAATCTCAATTCCCATCATCCTTAAAAATTTATATTTTTTTTTCTATTGGACTGGAATGTAATTTATCATCAACTCACTTATTTCCTAATGGTCTTGTATTGTTGTGCTAGTCATTCTCATTTTGAAAAAAATACTCTTGTCACTTTTTGAATTGTATATATTCATCTAAAGCATTATACCATTTTAATCTTCAGATAATTCTCAGCATCTGGGATGCAGGATATGATCTTGTTTGTGCCAACTACAATAAAGACTCTATTACAAATCCTAAAGAACTTAGGGTAAGATTTTGTAAATTGTGGTAAACAGTAAATCTTGTTAGGTCTGATTGTTAATGTGCACATCAATACATCATGATCATAATTGTAACTAGATATGTAAACCTTAAAATATATTTTATCTACTATATTAACCTATTCAATGCCGTCCCACTCTAAATTTTAGACCTCTCGAATTTCAAGCCAAGTGAGATAGCTCTGCAAGAAATATATTATAACAACAACCAAAAAAAAGCTCCAAAGTCAATATAAAAAATCTAACTGCAATATAATCAGCATTGATTACTTAATAAATCAGCTTAAAAAGCTTTTATATATTACATCTTTAAAGGGGCACACATGATAAAGTGCTCAATCTACAATTTCAAAATCAGCTTGTTCTTGGATGAAGGAGTGAAGGCAATTTTAGAATAATACGTGCTAACGTCTAGATCTAGCCTAAATAACTGCTTTCATTTTCATCATTAACATTTCCTATTATGTGAAGATAAACATCTCTTTTTAGATCGATTAAGGCCTTAAATAATTAATTATCTTCATCGAAACATGATGGTCCAATTTTGCAGTTAAAAAATCTTGCCGAAATTGTAAGCTGATCACAAAACTTAATTTGAATAAAAATTTCTGCCATTGTTTTTTTTTTTTTTTAAATATTTTTACAGTAAGCTACCTTGGCATCTCTTAGTAATGTTTGTAGCGAGACTTGTCTTTCAATGGCTATTAATACATTGATGTTTAGCATATTGTAGACAAAAGTGCTGACCTACTGTTTTTGGTCATAATATGATTGAATAGGTAACGGACGTATTTGGAATTGAATGGGTTAAAAGGGAACTAACACAATGATGTTGTACAAACTGTCACACCCATTCTTAACACCTAACTTTGTATACATATAGATTGCCATTATATACATCAACCATCTTCTCAGCAAGAAAATGATACTATTGTTCTTAGCCTGATACAAGTGGCATTGCCCTGGCCTAACAGTATATATTGTCAATAGTTGCCTTACTTCTATGAGTTTTTTCCTATATTCTAAAATAAATCAACCTACCTACACAGTAATTTCACACAAATATTTTAAACATTGGTTACTATGTACAAAAGAAATCTTGACACTTATATACAATTTTCATTGCTATATCCTGAATAAAAATACCAACTTAAAACCTCAGAATTTAAGTTTTTCAAATTTTGAAGGTCAAGAAAAATCAAAATTATTAAACATTTTGAAAAATATCAAGGGGCTAAACTTAGAAACCTTATCAGGAGCTGTAACATTGAGTATAATTTATAATAATAAACTTACAATAATGTAATTTTAGGTAGCAAAGCTACTCTGGGTGTATTTATAGCGGTTTAACTTTCTTTTACTTTTGTTTCAGGTAGCCAAGGTGCTATGGTGGTACTTTTTCTCTAAAGCTATTGAACTTTTAGACACTGTATGTATGATAGCCCGGAAAAAGTTTGAACAAGTAACATTCCTTCATTGGTTTCATCATGCTAGTATGCTGAACATCTGGTGGTGGACTATGATGTTTATACCAGGAGGAATGTGTAAGAAATTATTGCAGTCTTTAATGATGCTGATAATGTAGATAAGTTGTTGGATGAAATAAAAATGAACCTATATTAAACTAGATTAATTAATGATAAACTTTACTCTGGTTATGAAGCTTTAGTCATATCTATATCCAAATTTTCGTGTAGCTTAACATTATGTTGACCAAATGGGGCAAAATAAAATGTTCAAAAGTCTAAGAAATAATAATTTTTTTGCTAATTTACTATGTTTACACTTTGTATACATATATACCTTTAAACTCTGCAATTTGAACAAATGAAAATATTTTTTTGGAGCCTTATGTTAAAAATGAATTTAAAAATGTGACTTAAAATATTGATTTATTTGGGGAAAAAAAAATTAAATTTTACCTTGTATTTTTTTTTCTGTAGTCATTGATAAATATCTTTTCAAGGTAATGTTTCTTATGTTTCAGCTTGGTTTGGTAGCTGCATGAATTGTTTAGTACATGTAGTCATGTATTTATATTATGGTCTTTCCGTCATCCCATCTCTGAGGAATAAATTATGGTGGAAACGCTACATAACACGTTTTCAACTAGTAAGTAAAGTATCTAGCATTGTTTAAAAGTATTCACATAAATGTATAATTAGTCACTTGGCAGTATATTATCTATTTCTAATATTTAACTTATACTTGTTGAACTGTGGAAAATGGTAATTTTTGTTTTAACTCAATAGCTCATACTGCAGTATAGTGCATCTATTAAGTCCCACATCAGGATAATGTCTTGGGATGGTAGCAACAGTTGTTGTTTTTTGTTTTTTTAAACTTTTCTGTTTGAAATCATGTATTGTTTTGAATGAGAACTAGAGCGAGGTGACTAATGTTTAGTAAAAAGCAGATATGTATCACTTTTAATTTAATTTTTTTTAAAGAATTTTTCAAACAAACAGGCCTGTGGCCGAAGTGTATAAGCCCCCACCCGGGAAAATGAGTATTTTTGAAGTTTTTTTTTTATATTCTAAAGGTCTTAAAAGTATAATTTTGTTGAATTTAGATATATCAATCTATTTATTTAAAAGTTGGTTTTTAGCTGCCCCCGAAAGGGAAAAAGACGCTATTAGTTTTATGTGACATGTCTGTCTGTCCGTCCTGTTTAGATCTCGTAAACTAGAAAAGATAGTAAAAACCTGACAACATAATATTTTAGTCCATTCAACGTTCTGATGCAACAGCAACTTTTTTCTTTTCTATAAGCGAAAAATCTAATTTTTTAAATCACTTATGCAAGCAGCTTTTTCATATAAATACACCACTTTTAGAATATTCACTATTAATAGTAACAAATACACAAGGCTTTTAGTAGGGGAGATGGCTATTTAAAATATTTTTAACATATTAATGCAAATGGTTTTAGACTTTGTTAAAAAATATTTTTTTTTTACATTTGTATTACTACGTTATGTAAGTTCTGTCCTACTAACTACTAAGTTTACCCAAATTAATGTCACCTTTTTTTATAAGAGAAAAAAAACTATTTAGTATGCTACGTTGGACATAATTTTTTTTTTCTTTTTTTTTTTTTTGAGGATTTGAATAAGAAAAATGCAAATATGAGGAGCTGAAGGCTGATATATATTATGCAATTCCTTCATATTCTATTATAGGCCTACAGATTCTGTGTGATGAATGCTGATATAGACTTGCTGCATTCCCATACAGCCCCCTTTATTGAATGGCTAGTAGCTTTTTATGAACTGGACTAGTAGTTTCTGTTGAATTCCATTTTGGGTCTCGTAGACTTACATGTTGATTCCAATAACATCAAGTTAATCCACTGGGAGTTCTTTTGTTACATGTTTTTGCCTATCTGCTTCCTCTAACACGTTTCCACCTTGAGTTACAGTAGCTAGGATTCCTTGGGACATGCTTAGGGACTAAGATCTGGTCAGGGTTTAATATATAGATGTAATTGTTTCAAAAATGTTTGTGTTTTTTATTATAATATTTTTATATTTTTTGTATTTGTTTTGCAGCTCCAGTTTTGTATAACCTTTACTCACACAGTCAATTCCATCCGTGTGGGTTGTGATTTTCCACGCTGGGGCCAAAATTTGCTGGCATCTTACATGGTTGGCATGCTCATTCTTTTTGGAAATTTTTATATGCAAGCTTATATTAAAAAAGATAAAAGCAGGCAAGTTGTATCCTCCAGTAGCCAGGAGAATGTCAGTGCCTTCAAAAAGAACAAGCTACAGCACACTAATGGACAACTTAATGGACATGCCCAGCATAAAAAGGGAGAGTAATCTAGTCAGGTTTTAGTTCAAGCTTAGTGCTGCTTAAATCAGAAATTATTATTATTATTTTTTTTTTTTGTAAACTTTCTTAGAAGACATAGTATTTAATTTATATAATATGTACCCAATATCTTGTTTTATTAGCCTGGACATTGTTATTTTGTTATAATTATGCTTGTTAGGGTATGGAGTAATTAATCATGATATGAGCCAACATCATTTTAAAAGGTGCATACGAAATGTACATATTCATGCACTCAATTTTAACTTTTAGATTAGGATTATTTGTTTGTTTACATGATTCTATAATTGTTTGCCCCTTTCATTGTATATGATTTCAATGTTTATGTCAACTTGTCCTTTCACTACATCCTTTTTAGCTCTGTATTCTTCATAGATAGTAGTATTTACTCAAACAAATATCTCTACTAGTCAGGAGTAGTTATTCACTGATTGCTGTCTAAGCTTTATGTTTATCTCAGTTTTTCACTTTCAGAGTAAACATTACATTACCAGGGTATATAGGGTTGGGAAATGTTAGGATTTAGTATCACTGTTGTTTGTTGCAAACTGCTTGAACATGATATTTTTTTTAATGCACCCACATGTCAGTATTAGCTGTACTTCATTTTTGTCATGATCTTATTGTTAAATTAACATCCTATGTAGCAATATGGTCATTTTCTATAAAGTATCTGACAATGTCATCAAAATTTTATTTTATACACTCAAGTTTACTTGTCTGCTTCTTAGTGCTGGGGTAAGAAAATCTTTCATAACAACAAAATATTGGTTAAAACTAGTGCTACTTAAATAATACTTTTGTTTAAGTCAATGATTGCACAATGTTGACATTTTTGTATATATAGATTTAGACTTGCTTTTCAAGGCAGAGTGACTTAAGTAGCATTGGACCTAGTCAGGATAGATGTGTTCACTTTTCTGAAACAAATATATTTGGCATCAGGATTACTGCTGTTGTTACCCATGAGATTTTTTTTTTTAGTTCATTTACTTAGTAAATTTTTAACACAGCTTAACTTTATTCTAATGACACACATGATATTTATAACATGGAAGACCTGCCATGATAAGAGTGCTAAGCTAAATATGAGACATTTAGTTAAATCTGCATTTATTTTATTTAGCTTGAGCTGCTTTCAGCTTTGAAAGAAGTAAAGATTGATTTATTAAGTTTTTTTGTTGTTTTTTTTTGAATTCCTATACACTGTAATAAAGCAGTGATCACAATGTCTAGTTTAACTGACTCAAGGTAAAACTTGTTGCATTTTTTATTTTTATTAAAGCATGTTTCTTAATTCTATAGTTCATTTTTTTGTCCCATTGATTAGATTTACATATTTTTTTAATATGATTTTTGTTATTGAGTTTATTTATGTCCCTATCAATAAATAATTTAGCAAAATAGACCAACACAAAATAAAATAATAAACATACAATAAAAAGTCATAGAAGTTTTTCTCTAATGAACTACATGTGAAAATAAAAATGTTCCCATAAGTCTAAATGTAACGTTTTCTTGATTTTTGTTTTAACTAACATTTTCCTTCCATTTCTGCCTGAAACATCAGCTTGTGTGTGTGTGCTAAACAAAGGTAGGAAAACTCCTAAAATTTGAAGCCAGAAGAGGGCACTATTATTTGTTTGTTTATACTAATTGATAAAATCTTAAACAAAATTGTTAGCGTTCATTACCATCTATCATTGTGAATAAGGAAAAATAATTAGACCCATAAAAGATGCTTTGTTTTTAAGTTTGAAAGAATTAAATATATTTGATTGTAAAAATTCAACATCGAATTTATCTCGTACTCAACAAATAGAAGGGCATATTTTTAGGACTTGTCAACTAGCCCGTTTTTGTTTTTTTTCAAATTGACCAACATAAGCTTCTGGCAAGCAGATTGGTCTAAAAGTATGCACTTGTTAAGAGAGTTGGTATGTTGTTGTATTTTTTCCCCAGACTCACTGCACTGTCTGAGGGTTTTTTGATTATAAGCTATTTGCGTAGATTATGTGCAATATTGGATCTAACACATCTAAGAAATAAGTGAGATGTTGACCCCTTGCTAAGTGACTTTTTTTTTTTTGTTTGTGCAAGCTAAGATGTTTGCATTTCATGGTCTTAGTGGTTGTTATCATAGTTGAACATTTCAGTTTCTACATTTTTATAGACTAAGAAAAGGTTGTTTTAATTGCTGCTATTTTTTTTAAGCACTAATGGATATAATTAGTTATATCAGACTAAAATTACTAAGGCATTATTAAAATTTCTCTACTCTCAGAAATCTTTTTGTTTTTAATAAAATATTTCGTCTTCAACTATTTCTTATTTACCATTCTGTGTTTATTTCAATCCCAGTGACTTGTAAATTATTTTTACTTTTGGTTGTATTGATCTCTGTGTGCAGTTGTGTCATCAAGTAATCACTATGTAAGAACTAGACATTATTAAATGGATATGACTAACTTAGAGGTAAAATAGCAAGCTTGTTGAATGGGGGTAAACAAATGTAGTCAGATGTTAATTGATCCAAGCATGAAATGAGATTCTTGTTTGCTTATTTATAAGGAGTGTTGCAAATACATGCCATTCTCTTGTAGTTATTCTAGAATGCCATAGCTGTGACCTTATTCTATTTGTCAATGTTATTTGAACACTATTTCCAGCACTGTAACCAGTGTTTGGAGACAGCTGTATACTCACTTGATCTGTATGTCAGGGTTTAGGTTAACCCCTGATCTGTCTAATAAATACTTACTTATTTCCTTCTTTCAAAAGATTTTTTGTTGTTTCTTGTGTTGTGTTGTGTTCTATGAGCAATTATACTATTATTAATCTTCTCTTGTTCAAAACTTCCTATTTACTTGTGACACTACAGAATTGAGTCCTAGTTTATATGAGCTTCAAGGTAGACATAAGGATTTTCTTTTGAAGTACTCTTGTCTTGTTGACACTGCTTGTTATGGAGCTATGGTATAACTACTGTAACATTTGTTACTGAAATATAAAACAATTGGAGCTGGGCAATGTCTTATCTTTAGATCACTTTTTCATTTCAAGCATGTACACTTTACTTTCAGGATCTGCTCAAATAGTTCTTGTCTTTTTTTTTTTTTTTTTTTTGATTTTCTTGTCAATTGTGCTTGTTTGCATAATAGGTGACCATTGATTGCATAACTTAATCTATCAGTACATCAATAAAGTTGCCAAGTTTTCCCAAAGAAATGTTTTGTTTATTTTTTTAATGTAATTTTGCTGATAAAGAGAACTGAGGCAGAAATACATGAAGATTACATGTAGGGTAAACAATGCAGTTAGAATTAAACAGACCTCATTTGTCATCAAACATGTATATCATGTTATTTGTCAGTACTTATTGAAGCAATACAAGTGCATGTGGAAAAGGCGAGTGTATCTAGTATGTAGTCAAGTGTGAAATACTAGGTTTCATTTTTTAAAATAATTCAAACAAGAACACACGCTAAAAAGATTCTTAAAAATTTGCCTGTTTTATTATCTCTATTCAAGTCACTCCTTCATGGAAACTGAAATATCTGGAAAAGTAACATCAGCTTCCCAGGACAATTAAAACTATTTATTATTCCCTAGTGGTCTCTCTACTCCTATATTGGCTGTAAAAGATGTACTCTGAACGCTGAGGCTCAAATAAGAATGCAACCCTTTGAGAGAAAATGTTGGGGAATCAGATACCAGGAGAAGAAGACAAACGAGTTTGTATTTACAAGTTAAAGCTTTGACTGGCCTGGCAAAAATGGAAGAACTCAACACAGTGCTGAGACGAAAGGCGAGCTGGAGTGATGAAGAAAGGATCGTCTAAAGAAAAGCTGGCTGGATAACAGAAAACACTGGACCAGCCTCTCTCTTGATATCCTACTAAGAACAGCTGCTGACCTGGAAAAGTAGCGTGATTTGGTTACGCAAGATGTCACGCAACCCCTACGACGAAAGTCAAGGGACAGATGAAGATGATATGACAACTGGACGTTTTTGTTTGATTGTTTTTTTGTTTTTTTTAAAATAAAATTTACATAGAATCCTTCAGTCTCCGACACAAGATCACTAGAAGAATGCCAAGTTTAGACAACAGGAAGTAGTGGACTAGCATTTCTCTGATACAAACTATAATGGTTTCTGAGCGATCATTTAGCAAAGTGGGATAATAAAGGGTAGTAGAAATACTTCTGTTATTTCCCTTTGCACATCGAAAAGAAACTTTTTAGAAAATGTAAATACAGATGTGAAGTTAAGCACTGAACCAATGATGCCTACATGTTACGTATAGAAGGGCAGCACTAGGGAGCACACTTGTTAATAGTAGTTAGTTAATTAAATGTAACGAAAATAAGGCACGGACCAGTGACCCCACTATACGGCAACTCCTCCTAGAGGTAACGCAGTAGTCCAGTGTTTCTATAACTTTTTATTTGAACGGAACACTTCGCACATTCTGAGCATTTAGCGGAACAACTTGCTTATTTTTTTTTTAGTGAAATTAATTCATGTGTTGGCCTACTAGTTAAGTATTCCAGTAGTTTGTGGAACACCCATTCAGGTCACGCGGAACACAGTCTGGGAAACACTACTCTAGACCAGTGATGCCCAATCTAATTCGACCTGCGGACGGTTGCGTAACAATGTACCAGTGGGCCCGGGTGCAAGAATATGTTGGTGGGCCCCAATAAGATGCATGTAAAGTGAGACAGAACAATTGAGTAATTTGAATGTATTGGTAAATTTACCAAAAGACATTTCAATGCAAGTAGTGTAGCCTTTTTTTTCTTTACGTTTGATTCAGTTAGGATCCAGACAATAATAGTACTGTAAAAGCCAATGGTCATACAATGTCTGAACAGAATTAAACGACTTAAAGTTGTTTCAACTGAATAAAGAAGTGTTTTATGAGTTCTACATTCTACACATTTACAATCCTAAAACACTTCTAGTTGAAAACTTTTTAAATATTGATACATGCTATAATCTAATTCTACTCTAATCTTTCATCATTTAACAGTAAATAGAAGATTTTTCTGGCTTTTTAAGTAGCAAAGTCAGTAACCAGTGCATCTATTTCTAAACTTTTAGCTGTTTCTCGCTCAACGAAAAGAACACAAAGTGAAGCCAATTACCTGCTTTGATTACAGACCAACAGAGGAAATAGTGAACTGTTTTCTACATACCAATTACCCTAGCAATCAGTGGATCAGAGTTTACACGGATGGCTCATCCCATAAAGCCACCACAAATGGAGGAGCTGGAATGCTTATCGAATGGCCAGATGGAGAAAAACTAGAAAAATCCATTGCAACTGGAGAGCTCTCTGACAGTCACAGAACAGAAAGGGAAGCACTAGCACTAGCTGCTACCATGCTAGCAAATCATCCAAGTTCCCCTCACAGTCAGATTGTCTTTCTAACAGACGCGAAAACAACCCTCCAAAGCTTGCAAAACTCTGATTCCTCTTATATTAAAAACCTCATAACAGCACTTACAAAGCTCAACAACAAAAGCAAAAAAACTGTTATTCAATGGATACCAGCTTATATACAACTAGCAGGAAATGAGAAGGCTGACACACTCGCCAAGAGTGGGAAAACAAACTCACAAGTAAACTCTGCACTCTATCCAGAAGAAATTAATTGTAGATAAAATAAATGAGAAATGGACGAGCTCCCATCCAAATCACAAAAAAGATGACGCTTACTATAAGCTATCCCGACAAGACCAACGTCTAATCTTTCGACTCAGGACCGGACACAACAGAATGCGACAACACATGCACCGGAAGCTCAAAATTGGAACCAGTGAAATCTGCCCATGTGGAGTATCACCAGAAAATGCCGACCACGTCCTCCAAAACTGCTCTCTTTACTAAGAGGCCCGTATAAGACATTGGCCCCTAATCACCCCAAAAGAAAGAAAACTATATGGAGAGCTCTCTGATTTGGAAACCACTGCGCAGTTCATCTCATGAATTGGTCTAGTCATTTGAACACTCCAACATAATCAATGAGAACGATGAAGAAGAAGAAGAAAACCTGCTCTGTGTCATAGAAATTCTTTAAAAAAATTTTCTGTCAGATTACAATATTCAGAGCAATTTTAAATTAAGCCTAATTAGAGGTTTTAGTATAAATATAATGGTAATAACTTTTTTTAAGAACTATGAACCGAAAATATACTAAGCATTGTTTAAAATTTAGCAATTTTCCACATCTATCTATCTTCTAGATCTTTGTTATAAACCAGCTCTCCAATTCGGTTCCGTCATTCATTGTAATAGCACAAGCACGAGACCTATGATGTTTCTTTTGCTTCCTTAATATCTAATGATACTTTTATTCTGTTGTAAACATTTTTAACATAATACAGAATACACCAAAACGATATGATGAAGACTGGCATTACTAGGCCTTCACAGTATAAATTTTGTCGGATAGGATAAAATTTTACATAACATTTCGTAAGTCTGTTAAAATCTCAGACTTAGTATTTTGAATTTGTGACACATAATAATAAAAATATTTAAGTATTTTAAATACATAAAATTAAAAGAAACAGATTAAGCTTTTAAACAAATTAAATAATTAGTTGATGTGTCGAAATATTAATTATTAACCATCAGGACTTTTTCACTAGACCTATCTGTCATTGTTACTCGCTCCTTTCCTTATTTTTCTGTACAGCACATTAATATTTTCTACATTTAACTCTCTCTTCTTCCCACTCCAGTTATTATAATACCAGCCTATTAATACTAGCAATGGTTTATGAACATACATGGAAAACAAGGGGACGACCTGGCAACACTAGTCCCCTCGTACACTTAGGGCTAACCACCATGACATTAAACCTGATGGAGAACAGTTCCTTACATTTAAATAATCCAAGCCACTGGTATATTAACTCTAGCTTCAACACATGGTTAATGTTTTAAAACTAATATAAAGTTTCGTGCCACGTTTTAGATATTTCGAGGGAGCTTTTCAGATTCAATATACTACACATATAGCACGTGGGCCCCAACTGATCAAGAGTTATGGGCTCAAGTGCTATCAACCCCTTTGCGCCATTGTTGCTACACCACGGGCTGTGGGCCCCCAATGGTCGTGGGCCCGTGTTCAACGAACCCTTTCGCGCCATGGATGCTACGCCACTGCCTGCGGACCATTTTAATTTCTGATACTCGTGTCGCGGGCCACATTACCTGAGATGAACTCCTATTGAAAAAACAGAGCAGGAAGGACTAATCCTCCCGTAGTGCTCTGGCAAGAAACTTAGCCGTTCGGCTTAATGCGTCCTAGCTACCATACAAGTCGAGTGACTGCTCAGACAGGTCCCCCCTTAGCTCGCGGAGCTGGGGACAATCGTACAAGACGTGCGACACTGTTTCGACGCTCTCTCCACAGTGACGGGATCGGGAGTCAAAGTTCGTGCGGAACCGGGCAAAGTATGCCCCAATAGGACAGTGTTCCGTTCTGCACCGCGCAATAATTGTCTGCTCTGACCTCCTCAGTCGCCACCATGGATCGTCGCGATCTGGGTGACGCATGTGCTGCCAGACACCACGTGCTCTGTCGGATTCCGATTGCCTCTTCTATTACGGGCGACCCTCCCCCGCCGCCACCCATAGCTTGGAGACTGGATCGAGAGTCGGTTACTACTACCACAGTAGTGGCACCAGTTTCGTGTTGGGTCATTCGGACTCTAATGGCCTCGAACGCCCGAGTTATCCCTGTTAACTCGGCGTCCATGGCTACGCCGCATGGACCAGAGAGCCGGTCTGGTTCTGTCCGGTAAGGGTAGACTATAAGGGCCCCATACCCTGATCTATCATGGTTCCTCAATACCGACCCATCGACATAGCAGAAAATGGCATCTGATGGGTAGGATTTAATTGTTGCTGATGCCAAATTTTGGAGAATGGCAAGTGTTAATCGCCTCTTGGTGGCTCCCTTTTGCCCTATTAGGGACAGGTTTATTGGTTTGGCCGGCTTTCTCCTCCACGGAGGGCAGGTACTAATCCTTCTTATTGGGATTCTGTCAGTGGAGAGCCCAGCTGATTTAGACTAATTGGCCGCAATGTGGAGGAACGATCGCATTTTTATGTGGTTCCTCTCTCTCCACTGTCGCACTAATATTGAGGTGGGTAGCCTACAGTCGCCCCTTTTGTAGCGCTCGTAGGCCGTAAGTATTGCCCTCTCCCTCCTAAGATGTAAAGGGGCCACGTTTGTTAAGATTTCAGTGGCGTTTGTTGTGCTTGTCCGAAAGGTGCCACAAATGAACCTTAGGGCCTGTGATTGTATTCGGTCGAGTGATTTTAAATTTTTTGTCGAAATTTTTATTTTTTTTACATTTATACAAATTAAGTAAGTTATGTCATGCTACGATTACACACACAAAAATGTTTACTTTTTTAAACAGAAAAATCTATTTAGTATTTAGTCTTTGATAGAATTTCATTCTGATTATCTTTCTGAAAATATGGAAACCCGCCATTTTACCTGCCTGCGTGGACCACTTCGGGGGCCGATTTTGAGTTTATGTTTCCACACAAACTGTCTTTGTAACCTTGTTTTTTTTTTTTTTGGTTGTCGAGTCTTCCGTACGTGTGAAAATGTCCGGCTTTTACTTTGTTTTTTTTTAAAACTGCGTTGGCATATTATAAAACAATCGAATTTAGTTCTTTCTAAATTCTGGTTTAAACACCCATACTCACGTATAATTGGTATATAGTAGTGCGCTTAATGTACCTAAAAGATTTTAGTATGGATTTGACCAAATGTTCAGTTGTTGGGCTGGACAAACACTGAAAGAAGACACGATTTATACAATGTGCTTCATGAACAGGGATTACTTTTTGTGGCGTAGGTAGATTTAATTCACTTCGTGGAAACTCTCTCAAAATTCGTCAATATCTTTGAATTTTTCATTTTAAAACAAATTTCGTTTGTCAACGCAGTCTCTGTGGAGTGAACAAAAAGGTAAAGTAGGCTTTCTGTTGACAGGCATAGTCTTCTCTAAAATGCAAAAATAGGAATACTATGAATGCACTGTAGCTCTGATGAAGTGATATGTTTCATTCAGTTGTAAGCCTAGTTTCTAAACGTGAATTTGTCTTTGTTTTTTTTTTTTCGTCCTCCTCTGTGTGCATTCGTTATTCTTTCTGTCATCCTTTAGGCTATTACAGGGCGGCCTTAAGCATAGCAAAGTAAGTAGCCGCCTAGGGCTTCCGATTAGAGGGGGCCTCGCACAGTACTAAAAAAAATTTTTTTTAAAAATGCAAAACTTGCCTAGCTCTAAGTCTGTACCGGTACTATGATTCAAGATGCCATACGGAATGTTACTGAAATTGCGCTATATGAATTTATTATTTTATTTGTTGATTTAGATTTAGATGCAGGTAGGTTTTAATTTATTGCGTAATTCATTTTCGGTCTTAAAATAAATAAATAAATTATGGCTTTTATATAGCGCTACTTTCATACTTATTGCATGCTCAGAGCGCTATGGTCCAATCTCATTTGTGGACCAGAGGGTGGAGAGGGTATCTGGGAGAAGGTTTTCCGTGCTGCCTTTGGGGCTCAGTAAGCGCAACTCTATTCGAGTCGGGTGTCGAACCTCGAGTCCCCTTCATAGGTACCGAAGCCAAGTTCAAGTGTACTTGGCCTCTCGACCACGCTTCATTTTCATTTGGGGCCTCCAATTACCTCAAGCCGGAGCTGGTGATTGTCTGGTGATACCTAAGAATATGTTACAACTGATGAGTGCTAAAATATAATCATGTTTAATCTTTTAATGTAGCCCTTAGACCTAATTCACTTGTAGCTACTACTAGTGCTAGACCTAATTCTCAAGTAGATCGACAAGAATATTCAATACAAGATGTGCTGAGTACCATTATAGCTATTAGTGGTGCTACATGATTTTGAATTTTGCTAGTTGATTTTATTTAGTTCGTCATACTTGGGTGCACTCGTTTGTTTTAGTTGGGTCTTTTTTAGCATAATTATACCATCAATCAAAACCCAACAATGTAATTAAAAAATGCATGAAATAAAATTATTGCTATAATGATTATGTGCAATAGGCCTATTAATCTTGATCATCTGATTTTAACAATTTTAAACCTTTTTTTTAAAAAATGTAATATGTGTACAATTCTTCATAGTTGCTTCCTTTTGATTGAAAAAAATAACAACCCAGGGATCTCTAAATGGCTGTCTGTCTTGGGATTTTATTTATTATCAGATTTGAACATACATTTTAAAATCGGTTAATTCTTATATAAGCTTTTAATGGCATAATAATTAGGCCCCTACTTATTGCCTATTATGCTTGTGTGCATTTTGGATTACAATTCTTTACCGATGGATAAGGGTTCCGAATTCCTAATAATCGTGAAAGTGTGAAATAAAATGCATATAATATAATATTTTTTCTAAACCTCGCCTCAAGCTTGTAGAGCAGCGGTTCTAAACCTTTTAAGCTCGGCGACCTCTTTTTACAATCCCCCACTCTGGCGCGACCTCCTCCCCCGCTCACACACACAGCAATAGAAGAATAGACTTTTTCGATAGTCTTTGGCGACCCCTGGCAAATCGTCAATCGACTCCCCCCCCCAGGGGGTCGCGACCCACAGGTTGAGAACCCCTGTTGTAGAGTCAACCTTTTTGTCAAAGATAAAATTAACAGCCAGGAATTATTATTATTATTTTTTTTACTGACGACTGCATCTTCAATGCTTGCTCCGAAACGGAAGAGAAGCGTATTGCCAACAATGTGCAGACTTGGAACTTGGAAAAGCCCAAGCAGACGTACCGACAGGGCCGGCCTTAGGCATAGGCAAACTATATGCAGCCGCCTATATATAGAGACACCAATTGGTGGGGGCCTCGCACAGGATTAAAATAATTTTGTAGAAAACAAATTGTAAAACATGGATCAATTATCTCAAACATAGCAAAGCTCTACCGTTCTCTGTCTGCTAGCCTAGCTCTAAGTCTCTACTGTGATTCAAGGTTCATCCACAAATGATTAGATCCAGGCTACTTATTAGTCTACATCTGTTAAAAGACCATTGTTTATTCCTTTTGGTGAAATGTCGAAACGTTATTTCTTGTCTGGTGATCATGAATAGTCCACGAAGCACATTAGTGTTATTAGCGCTTTATGGATTTAATTTATTTGTTGATTCGAATATAGATACAGGATGGTTTATAATTCATTGCGTATTTATTTTTTAATTTTATTTGGGGCCCCCTTATTCTCTTCGTCTAGGGCCTCCATATTCGATTCCCCAAGGGCCTCCAATTACCTTAGGCCGTCCATTTATCCTAAATATTAGGCCTATAGTATATGCGGGCAGAAAAAAATACAGGACTGTTTTAAATGTCTTGGCGGCAATACCTCCCACATCTTAGCTGAATATTTGATTCAATCGAGTACTTCATGTAGAATCTAGTTATTCTAGTAGATCTTATATTATGAAGTACAGACACTACTTTAAAAAAAAAAACAACTACGTCCTACACGTGTTCTTACGTATATAGGCCTACAAATATACACTCTCCTGAAGAAGTTTGAAGATCAAGAATAGAGTGTCCTTGGTTTATCTGGCAGAAATCATTCCGCTTTCAAAATTTTGTAAATTGATCCACATTTTTTTTAAGGAAGCTACCCTTTTTAACGTTGCTAGAATATTCAGCCGTCTCAAGATTTGGTTTACATTTGGTTTACATTGGCTTGTTAGAATATTCAGCCGTCTCAAGATTTAGTTTACATTTGGTTTACACTGGCTTGTTAGAATATTCAGCCATCTCAAGATTTGGTTTACATTTGTTTTACATTGACTTGTTAGAATATTCAGCCGTTTCAAGATTTGGTTTACATCGGCTAGTTAGAATAATCAGCCGTCTAAAGATTTGTTTTACATTGCTAGTTAGAATATTCAGCCGTCTAAAGATTTGCTTTACATTGGCTAGTTAGAATAATCAGCCGTCTCAAGATTTGGTTTACATTGGCTAGTTAGAATATTCAGCCGTCTCAAGATTTGGTTTACATTGGCTAGTTAGAATAATCAGCCGTCTCAAGATTTGGTTTACATTGGCTAGTTAGAAAAATCAGCCGTCTCAAGATTTGGTTTACATTGGCTAGTTAGAATAATCAGCCGTCTCAAGATTTGGTTTACATTGGCTAGTTAGAAAAATCAGCCGTCTCAAGATTTGGTTTACATTGGCTAGTTAGAATATTCAGCCATCTCAAGATTTGGTTTACATTGGCTAGTTAGAATATTCAGCCATCTCAAGATTTGGTTTACATTGGCTAGTTAGAATATTCAACCATCTCAAGATTTGGTTTACATTTGGTTTACATTGGCTAGTTAGAATATTCAGCTGTCTCAAGATTTGTTTTACATTGGCTAGTTA
Source organism: Biomphalaria pfeifferi (assembly GCA_030265305.1). Classification (NCBI taxonomy): domain Eukaryota; kingdom Metazoa; phylum Mollusca; class Gastropoda; family Planorbidae; genus Biomphalaria; species Biomphalaria pfeifferi. Next base: position 1,278,067 of record JASAOG010000043.1, on the reverse strand, counting down.
GAATATTCAGCGGTCTCAAGATTTGGTTTACATTTGGTTTACATTGGCTAGTTAGAATATTCAGCCATCTCAAGATTTGGTTTACATTGGCTAGTTAGAATATTCAGTGTCTAAAGATTTGGTTTACATTGGCTAGTTAGAATATTCAGCCGTCTCAAGATTTGTTTTACATTGGCTAGTTAGAATATTCAGCCGTCTCAAGATTTGGTTTACATTGGCTAGTTAGAATATTCAACCGTCTCAAGATTTGGTTTACATTTGGTTTACATTGGCTTGTTAGAATATTCAGCCGTCTCAAGATTGGTTTACATTAGCACCATATATATGTCTACGATTAACACTTATTTTATATAGCGCTGTTAACAAACAATATATGTTAGATTGTCTAAGAGAACATAATATTTAATAATGTAATATTTATTGTTGAAAACATGTTCAAATGGTCAAAATGTCTCGGTAGCTTAAATATTTTTGCACATAAACTAACTAGTCTTCAATGCTCTATAAAACATTGTAAATGTTTTGTTCAAGTGGATTTCGTAGTAGAATAACTTTCTTGGCTTTGAAGTTCTAACCTACTATTGACTGTAGAACTTTTAGCATAGGTCTTAAATCTTTTGAATTCTACTAGATTTGTAGCGAATCAATTACTCAACAGATCCTTAATATAAATGTAATTTTTTTTTTAAATAACTGTATACCATTTTGCATGTCATACTGACAACAAAACAACTAACAAATAAACAAGTTCTTATTTTCAGTGACAATGTCCATTGTTTATTGTTGATGATTAAATTTGTACAATACATGTGTAACCAAAAAAAAAAGTAAAGATATTGACAAGGACATGCAGTAAAAACAAATCACACATTCAATATCAAAGGCAGCTCAACCTGGACAGCATGATTCATTTCATCGTTTAACTCATTAGCTACCATTAACTATCTATGTAACATCATAATGTAGATAGTGCTTGTAAATGGCAAATTAGTTAAGGAGTTAAAGCTATTTAATGACTATACAGATAAATAAATACAGCAGGACTAAAACAACAGTACAAATGAAAAAAAGATGAGAGAAGTTCTGATGATAGTGAATACTAAGCATCATTGAATATTCATTTATGTACAACACATACCAAAAATATTAATATATATATTCTTAGTTTCAAATTGAAATGTTAAAAATGTAGTAGTGCTTCTCATTTGTATTTTTATTATAAAATATAACTGCTTAACCATTCTAGAGATTATTGCCAAAGAATATGTTATTGCTTCAATATGTGTTATCTTTTATTCAAATTTATAGTAAACAAAAAATAAATAAATGAAAAGTCTCCTGTATCTATGAAGATAATGTTTTGGGGATCATTTGGAAGCTCACAGTTTAAAGAATAATTTATGAAACAAATATATATTTATATCAACAGTACTTTTTTTTTTTCATAACAATGTGAATTGGGCTCATGATGTAATTCTTAAAATAATGAACAGAAAAGTAGGCATTGACAAGATTTATATAAATAGTTACCAAATTTGGCTGGCAATTTTTTTTATATCTTGCTCGCACTTGTATGGAGGCAGACAAATACACACACACACATGCCTCAATATATATAAAACATCATACATGCACCTGACACAAACACATAAACACAACCTTTTTTTCACTGACAGATTCAAATATTAAAAAATCTAGAATCACAGAAAAAAAAATGCATAGGATTCAAACACTGACACTGAACACAGTATTTTTAGAATTCAAATTATTGTTATTCGAGGGGAGAATTTAGCACAGGTTTCTCAAAGAAGCTGTGCTAAAAATATATATCAGTAATATGTCTTAACTATGGCACAGAAATACTGTCTTATAGCGTGTCTCTTGAACAGGGCCGGCCTTACAAATTGTAGGGCCCAATTGAATGGATATTTGCATGGCTCCTCTTCTAAATTTTGTACAATAACAACTATTTCTATTCATTAGATCATTATATCAACATTTATTATACAACATGCATAGGAAGCAGCTCAAATGCAATAGGTGCCAGCGGGTTAATTAAAGTTACATCATTCATAGAATACACTAAAAAGGTTAACCCTTAAATTCCTACAACTTCAAAAGCCTTTGAGAAAAGCCATGACTTATAGTGATATGCTAAATGAAAATTGCGCTGTGCCCGATTTGGAGCAATCTGTCCAATCGGTCTAAGGCCGGCCCTGCTTTTGAACACAATTTAAATGCTTAAACAAAGTTAGCTAAACAGGGTGAGTATATTGACATTATAAACTAGTTTGAGCTACTTGTCAAACAGAAATGCTCTTAACATTTTCTAAAATAAAAAAAAATAATAATAAAAAATCTAAAAGAAATGCTGGAGTTAAAACATACAAACATTTGAACTGTCTTGACAACTTGGTTTGTCAATTAGTTTTCAAAGATTTGATCTAATCCGCTAATGATAACAAAATGATACAATTTGATTGTTATCCATGATTTAAGTGGTTGCCTAAATTGTAGCCAAAGAGGATGAGATACTTGATTAAAAAAAAAACAGTAGCTATGCCACTCAAAAACATATTTTGCTTACACATTAGATAGATACAAACAAAAGTGGTTCATGTACAATTACAAAATAATATTTGAAAAACTAGTTTTAAACTTCATATTAAGCATTGCAATTATATACAACTATATGCAAGAACTATGTGTTCATACACACACACACACAGCATTATATACACATACATTTAAATATTATGATATCACTTCATTCGAATGCTGCAACTATTTTCATTTCTACACACACTAAACAACTCAAAATAAGATAGTTAGTCAACAACCAATGTTTCTCAAAATAACTCAGAAATAATCCTTTCTAAAAACATTTACTCATTTTTACACAACAAAAAGCAGCTATTATTACCAAGATACTACATAAATTGACTTCATGAGGGCATTGCAGTACCTTCTGTACTACACATTCTGACAAAAAGTTGTCATTTACAAAAACTTTTAGGGATATAAAAGTAAAAAATTTAAATTCTCAAAGTCTCGTTCACTCATTGGCAGCTTAAAAAAAAAAAAAAGTTTTCAATACTAAGGAAAGCAAAAGGTCTACTTTATATTTCTAGCAGTGTGAAATAAATTGAAATTTTATATACAAAGAAAATGTTTACAGAAATGATAAATGAATCATGATTGTGGTATATTACATTTCAACAGTAACAAAACAAAATGAAAGTGTACAAATCTTAACAAGTTTATATAATTAACTAATTGATTATCTAAAAACAGACTTACACACTGTTCTATATTTAATGTAAAGATCTTTGTCAGTAATACATATAATAAGAAATGACTTGAAATCAAATGTAGGTATAAGCAGTACAGACAAGAGGCCAGGTGAAACTATTTTCATTTTCAGCAAAAAATTTAAAAGATTTAAATTTGAAGTTTAATAATTAGCCCTTAATTATGTTTAGTAATTAAATGCTGATCTTCCAATAATACAAATTAGAAACTCACTAAATTATAGTGTTTAAATATTTTTTTTGAAAATCAAAATCATGGCTTACAAAGAATTAAGAGCAGTACTTTTTGTTTTGGCCATATGAGTGATAAAGTTTTTTTCCCTTGACTTTTGTGATGCACTGTGAAAAGTTGATATGTTTATTGCAGCATTTAACACCATTCCAATAGAGCACATGACACTTATATATATACACAGGGTTGTCTCTGACATGTCATTAATTGATCTAAATAATTTTGACTCATGTAAAATATGTATCCTAAAAGAAAAAAAAAGTGTTTAATACGTCTCTGTTGTTTTTCATATTGTTTGTTTGATATACATGTTTCAGATGTTCCTTCAGAATTGAACAGTATTACAGCCTAGAACTAACCTCCTGAATTAGGGCAGAGGTTTAAACATGGGACCATCATGATGAAAATTCAGACTGCATACCAAACATCCAGGCAACCATATCAGAGGAAAGTACTTGTTTGTTTCTTCTACTGCTGAATGACTTGATTGGTAATACGCAAATGCAACTATTGCATTTAGAGAATAAAATTTGTAACGAAAATTGAACATGTTAGCAAATTTATCAAGTGGTGAAAAAAAAATTGTCAAGGTGGCCTGTCCTTTTCTAGATAATAAGGAATTCATGTCATTGAAATAATTGAAAAAAAAAATAATAATAAAAAAAAAAAAAACTCAGAATAATCACCAACATAAAAAAGTGTCAACTCTTATACCATGGGAGACATTTCAGAAATTAGCAGCATGAAAAAAAATTGGAAGAGTCACAAGAAAAAAATGCAGCTACTGGTACTGCTTTCAAAAAGTGATCAATTTCTCTTGCAAAATCGCTAATGAAATTATTTCTTTATTAACATCAAAATGAAACTAGATCAAATTTACTACTTTGGCACCATGGTAAGGGTTTTGTGCCAAAGAGATTATTAAAGAAGCACATTTGATGTAACTAAGATTTTAAATAGAAAACATATTCAAATTATATTTTTTTACTTGTAGAATTAGCAACAGACACATCTTTGAATTCAAACACATCTTGGTTTCTATTGAAGTAAATAAAATATCAAACTTATACTGATAAAAAAAAGAACTAAAATTGAGTGTCTACTTGTCTTTAGATATTGGATGTCCTCTGCTGATCTTGATAACCATTGGGTGGGAAATTGTTAAAAACATTGCACTCAGCAATACTGACAGGTGGTTGGGTTGAAATGTTTGAATTGCCTCCACTATACAGGTGCTTGTAATTGCTGTTCATTGGTTGGCTGGCAGAATTGTTGGTGTTCTGACCAGCGTGGACCATACCTGGCCTTGGTGCCACACCAACTCCAAGGTTATTGGTAGATGAAGCACTGTTAGATGACTTGGAGCTAGCAACTGAGCCAGCAGGGGATACTTTAGTTGGGGCATTTCCAATTGCAGAAGCACCATTTGGTCCTCCAGCTGGTGCAGGAGATTGGGCAGTGTTCCTAGGAACCTGAATCTGGCCACTTTGGAGATTCAGCACAGCTGGCTGGCCACCAGGGTACTGGACATAGTAGTTGCCAGTTTGCCCATTGTATAAGTTGACCTTGTATTGCTGCTGTAAGTGCATGCTGTTGGCCCCATTGGCAGGTAGCATTTGGTGCTGCTGCTGTTGATGTTGCTGTTGTTGCTGCTGTGGTACAATGTTGTAAGGTAAAGGGGGTGAAAGGGTTCCATGATTGTTATAAGGCATGTATTGCGGATTGTACAGTATCTGCCCTCCAGGACTAGGCTCTGAAGTGTTGCTGCTGCCAGTCAGGCCAGTGACAGCTGTGGTGTTGCTGGGTCCAGTACTGCTGTGGTGAGATGGCTGAGACTGGTTGCTCTGATGTGTGGAGCTGGAGTGACCAGACTGACTCTGAGACAGAGTCCATGGCGCTGTTGCAGTTACTTCCACCAGCCATGAACGAAGACGATTATGTATCTCCCTAAATGCTGGCCGCCTGCCTGGCATTTCATGCCAACACTCAACCATAAGGCCATAGATTCTGGCTGGGCATTCTTCTGGACACGCCAGTATCTGTCTGGAGCGGATCATCTCAATGACTTCCTGATTAGAGAATCCATAATATGGCTGTAATCCATAGCTGAAAATCTCCCATAGGACAACACCAAATGCCCAGACATCACTGTCAGTTGTAAATTTACCATATAAAATTGCTTCTGGCGGCATCCATCTAACAGGAAGCAAAGCTTTACTTTGAACCCGGTAATAGTCTGAGGAGTACACATCTCGGGACAAACCAAAGTCAGAAATCTTAACACTAAGACCGTCAGCAACCAAGATATTCCTGGCAGCAAGATCACGATGAACGAAGTGATGGCTGGCAAGGTATTCCATCCCTGCAGAAACTTGCGTAGAGATGTGAAGCATCTCAGCATATTCTAGGATGTGTCCAGCTCCAGCCCCACTATCGTCTTCAGCAGACGTGACATCTGAGTGTGGGGAGTGTGATAACAGGTACTCATGGAGGTCTCCCAGTGCCATGTACTCAAACAGCATACACATAGGCTCCTTCTTCATTGACACACCTAACAGGCAGACGATATTTGGATGACGTAGTTCCGCCATTAAATCAATCTGCGGAATACACATTTTAAAGGAAGAATTACTTTTTTGATCATCAAACAATTTGTTTTGTTGAAGCCATTAAATATGTTAATTTACAGTACTACAATATCAGAAGAAAAAAAAAAAGTTATGCTGTTTATCTCTACCTCACGGCGAAAATCGTTTTGCACTTTTGGAAGGGCGTTTTCCTTCAATGTTTTAACGGCAACTTTGCTGACAGAGCTTTCACTGTACAAGCCAACCAGTTCTCCTTTGTATACTTTGCCAAAGGCACCTTCACCAAGCTCTTGCAGAAACCGAATATTTTGCATAGGGAATTCTCGAACTCGGCTGACAGCCTTGGGATTGAGTGGGCTCATTTCCACTGGCTGAGACTGCTTATTAGGTCTTGATGATCTGAAATGATGAGGAAATAAGTTTAGGAATCTCGTATTCTCTAACAGTACAATACACGTGCTAAACTTAAATATTGAATAGCTTTAAAATAAATGCATTATAACGGCAAATTCACGATGATGGAGTTGGACACCCCTAAAAGGAGTCCAACGCCCTATACCAGCTGAGAATAGGTTGCAGACATTGCTCAAGAGCAATATCTTTGGAGACATCTTGTCGCCCAATGCGCCGAAAAGCGCGGAAGGATCAAAGTCTAAATTTTAAGAACACATCTCATATTATATTGATAGTAGTCTAATGTTCACTAATTATATCTTTTGTATTTAAAGAATGACATCCAATATATTCTGTGTTTTGTTGCCCACAGAACACGTACCTAGATATGTGTGACTTCTGACAGAAACAGATGAGTGCAAGCAGGATACCAAGGGCGAGAGGGACAGTCAGTGATGGGATAAGAATGTACATAAGCTTGTTGGAGTCCTCGCTGGCTTCACCTGTGCAATACAAAATAGAAGGCTATTAAATACACATTATCTTATTTACTCGTATTTTATGCGTATAACTTTGTACATTCCGTCCTCAACAAAATGTTATACATCCCACATATTATGACATAGACCTACATAGACCTTACACATTACGACAAATGATAAAGGCCTACATTTCGCACAGTGTGACACATATCTCACATATTGTGTTATGTAAATGTTATTTTCTTTTTTTTTTTTCCAGAAAAAAAAATGTCCTTAATCCATTTCTTATTTTATTATCAGTTTTTAAATACCAACGAGGCTTTTTTGTTTTTGGGTTGACATGTTTCGGATGTTCATTCAGAATTAAAGATTCTCACAGCCTTGCCTAACTAAACCGCACATCGGGGAGGATGACGGCGGGCAGGTACGAACCCTGAAACATCGAGACGACAGGAAGCCATCCAGCTTTAACCAGTGAACGCCGTTGAAATCCAGTTTCATTTGTATTCCTTCAAAAGTTTATTATACAGACAAGCCGGCCTACAATTACGCTTTCGATGATCGTCATACAGTACAACCTGGGGGGGGGGGGGGATGTTTTGGTGGATGTCTGCTCGAGAGGTGGAGGACAATAGACTTTCAGTTCTGATGTTTTAAAATTCCACACCCTAACGAATTATACATATATATTTATAGTTTTTTTTATAGCGCTACTCTCATGCTTATAGCATGCTTAGAGCGTTTTGGTCCAATCTCATTAGTGGACCAGTTTGGGGGGGGGGGTATCTAGGCGTCGGTTTTCCGTGCTGCCTTTAGGCGCTTAGTAAACACAACTGCCCGAGTCGAACCTCGAGCCCCATTCTAGGTAGCCAAGCCAAGCTCAAGCGCACTTAGCCTCTCGACCACGCTTCCCTTTGCGTGACGTGTAATGGGAAAGATATTTTAAGTTACAGACTTTAGAAAGATTCATACGTCCTACAATACGACAGGAGATGGCAGAGGAAAGGGTTCGAATTCAGGACCATTGTGACAAACTGAATCGGTTACCACACGACCAGGCAGCCATTCAAAGTTATACGGATGGTGTTTATATTTAGGGTATGCCAGTACAAAACAAAAGCGCTTCTTGTGGCTTCCATAACTCATTATCTGTTGGTACTTAAAACGAAAGGTAAGCTAGTCAGGGACACAGTTTGATGCAATAATTTAATAGAAGTAAGACATGACACTAATTAAACTGGTGCCAAGTCTGACGTGTCGAAGGGCATAATGACTTTATCAGTGCGCTACTTCACGGTGGCAGTTTTTTAAGTTCTTCTATATTCTTTGGGCCATGTCTGAGTACTGTAGGCCTACTGTTTGGTAGACATGAGACAGACGCCGCCGCTGGGCGTCGCTCCTGTGGCTCTTTGATCAATGTGAACCTTTTTTTTTTCCTTTTTTGAAAAGACACGCTTGTTAGTTCTGCTGAATGAAACAAAGGTCAGTGCTACAAACGGGACCTCCTTCTCTTTCTATAAACAGGTCATTTGTTTGCAGACACCACTTTAATAACAAGCCAAGCGCTTGTTTACAGTGCAGTCAAAGTTCACCACCGATACACTTTGTTTACTATATAGGAATACTTCTAATTGTTGTCCACAAACATACAGGGGAGGCACCTACATTATCTCCAAGGTGGGACATGCCTGACTTTGCATGATGTACTGTTTTTCTTATTTTGTAGCCTTCCACCTCGGGTTATTGCTATGAGACGACGAGTTGAAAGACTATTTGCTATCGCACAAAGAGAGAGAAAAAATTATCGGGATGATTCGGGATTTTTTAAAAAGACTTTTTTGTTTAGGCTCATTGCTAATTGCTTATTTAAACATAAATAAAGACACATTTAAATCAAGAGATGATTTTGTAATATATAGCATTCTACATCATATAAATACATAAAAAAAAATAATTTTTAAAAGTTATGCATTTCGACAACTATTTTTTGTTCTTTAAATTTCGAATAAATAATTCTATTTTAGCTCCATAATACCCTCACGCCGCACATTGCTATTAAGGATAAATACAAAATAATGTTTTACGAAGAGAGAGAGAGAGAGAGTGACAGAGAAAGAGAGAGAATAGATTGAGAAGAGAGAGAGAGAGAAAGGGTGAAAGGGACAAACACTTTTTGGCAGTTACACTTAAATATTTTCTCTAAAGGTGAAAATCAATTTGCATTTCATGCTAACATGACCAGAAATCCACAAGGTGAATCTGACAAGAACAGACCCGTCGGTATAACGGGTCCTCCACTAGTACGATAGACATCTAGTGTAGAATCAATGTACACTAGGACCAAAGAGACACGGAAACTCCACGCACATGCCCTTGCCAGAACACCGCGGAAAAATTAGATTGCTTGTATTTACTTCCAGACAATTGGCTTGGACTGGACTGAACAAAAAGTAGGACGGTAAAGCGGAACAGTCCATTTCCTTTCTTAGAAGGGGGTCGACACAACTTTTGGTTTCAATTCATTACACATTTTGGTAAAAAGAGAAAAATTAATGGAAGCCAAACAAATCTTTGCATTAAATGACCAAATACTTTTTTAAAGTTGAAATGTTCCTTTTTTTTTTTGCTTGAAACAACGCGTTTTTTGTTTTCTACAATTAATTAAGACCATGAATATTTATTAGTAGCAAGTATCGCCAATAGTTAAACCATTGTTTTTATAATACAAGAAATACCTTGCTTGAAATCTTTCATCAATAATGAAAACTTTAGGCAGGTTAATTGAAGCGTGTCAAAAACTGCATCAAGAGAAATAGATTCATTAAAAAAAAACTATTTTAATGTCCAGTATCTCCAACAACTAATGACCGGGAGAAAAGGGCGGAAGTCGGGAGAGTAAATTCCCATCCGGTTCAAACTCAACAATGTCAATCTAATAACGTTGTTTCAACTTTCTGTTTCAGGCCATTCCAGCGTTTAGCGTTAGGTGAGAGCACATGTGAGAGGTCTGTTGATCCAATGCAAAAGCAACTAAAGTGCTAGCATCTTGAGCTTCAAGTAGGCGTCGTCTTCGGGAGATCAACACCGTCAAGTGTGTTGTCAACTATTGTTTCAACTAGGTTACCAAAGCAGGAGTAGACTAGATACAATTGGATTGGATTTTTTTTTCGTAGCACGAATAAATTAATATACAGAGATAGATCTCTGTCTCTATTATAAGCTTTCTTTCTGGTCGATAGAAAAATGATAACATTTATTTTAGAGTAATTAAAAATGATAACATTTATTTTAGAGTAAGTAAAGACTTGAGAAAAATTTTGTTGAGAGGGGGAATGGTCTTTTTTTTTGTCTGAAAGTATCTCCTGATACAACATAATCTCAGCCTTTTAATTTGTCAAACCAAAAATCCTTTTCATTAATTGTTTAATGCTAACCTGAAGCATGAGTGTACACCGACGACATATCAAGAATATTTCATCAATGGCAAAGAAATGATATCCTAAAATTCCTAATTATCCTAACCATCAAAGACAAATCGTAGTTAGCAATTTTTTTTGTTAAATCTGTATTTTTTTATTTTTAGTAATCGGTTTAAATAATTAAAAAAAAAATCCACCTCAGGTACGCCTTTAGCCAGGACCGGATTTACCTATAAGCAATACAAGCTTTAGCGCAGACATACAATCTCTGGACTAAAGGGCACCAAATCTCTAATAGCTCAGGGCCTTTTAAATATGGCACTGCCTTTATATCAAATAGCTCAGGGCCTTTCAAATATGGCACTGCCTTTATATCAAATAGCTCAGGGCCTTTCAAATATGGCACTGCCTTTATATCAAATAGCTCAGGGCCTTTCAAATATGGCACTGCCTTTATATCAAATAGCTCAGGACCTTTCAAATATGGCACTGCCTTTATATCAAATAGCTCAGGGCCTTTCAAATATGGCACTGCCTTTATATCAAATAGCTCAGGGCCTTTCAAATATGGCACTGCCTTTATATCAAATAGCTCAGGGCCTTTCAAATATGGCACTGCCTTTATATCAAATAGCTCAGGGCCTTTCAAATATGGCACTGCCTTTATATCAAATAGCTCAGGGCCTTTCAAATATGGCACTGCCTTTATCTAAGTAGTTTCTTAATTTGGCGATTCTTTTTTTAGTTTTTGTTTTACATATTTTAGATTTAAAGTTAATTGCTTCCTAGAGAAAACCTTCCTCAGCCTGGCGGCGGGGGAAGGCAGTGTGTCTGGGTTCGAACCACCCGCCGTCGTGACCATCAAACTACATTCCAGAGCGCATACCACATGACCATGGAGCCAATGGTTGAATTAGCTGCTTTGCTAAATGTGTACGTGAGACAGAACTAAATGTAGTTTGAATGGATTAGAACTCAAACTCTAGACGAACCAGGATGGTTAACACAATACGTACAATACAAACTGTATCACCTTCAATACAATAAGAAGTAGTCGAAATGAAACACGAAAATAGATTTTTTAAAACCCAAACCTTTCAAATTAAACATAAAAATACTCAAAACGTTTTAACATCTTTAAGAAAGACAAAAATAAATGAATAATTTTACAATACAAACATCGCGCTGAATTTCTTTTTCTAAATCGTAACATATTGCGGTCATAACTCTCAGGTCAAATGAACAAGAGTAAGCTCTTCTGTTAACTCTATCACACAAAAAAACAAAAAAAAACTGCTGGAAATGCTATCAAGGTAAAGCGTTCGGCGTTAACAAAAAAGAACACAGGTGGCAATTACATAGGGGCAAGTCTTGTTCTATTTGCTCGCATGGAGTCAAACCCAGCAGGCTCGCCCGGAGTTAAATATTTCTAATGAAGACCAGGTTGTGGCTCCACTTGTACATTGTCGGGGAGGGGTTAGCCCCGGCTTCAAAGTGCTTCCTACTATACTGAACACAAGGCTCACACACAGAGAGAGAGAGAGACGTTACAACTGCTAAGAAATACAAACCCAGTTGGCCGAGGTTTGTTTCCAGTAGAACTGGTATAGAGAGAAGGGGAGATGGTGAGTACTTGAAGATCTTTGAAAAAACTCACTTGTAGTCAGTGAGGACCGCAGGGGCGATAGTCTGCAGTTTCGCTCTTCCCTTAGAGAAGTCATGTTTCTCTTTCTCTTCAAATTGTAGAAATACCTATAGCCCTCCCCCGTTTGTTCACATTTCTCTTCAACTCTGCTCTAAGATCAAACTCTTTCTCACGAAGAATGTATTGAATAAATAGTTACACATTTAAACGTGTATATATCTAATTGGATTTTAAACGTAATCAAGAGACACTAGATTCAATTCAAAAAAAAATTTAATTAATTTACAACACAAATAGCAATTATTGAATCATTAAATCAAGAAGCTTTTTTTTCTTTATTTTATACAAAGACATTGCTGTAGAAGTGAGGGGGAAAAAAAAAGGAATGTCTTATAGATTCATTTCCGGACATCAAAAGGCAGCTCTAAATAACGTGTTTCTCGGTTACCTTGACTGCTGTTGTTGGCTCCATTACGTTTGTAACGCTTAGATGTAAACAAGGAGGAGCAGACGAGAGAAAACAGCCATTTGATTGACGCGTGAAATGGAGGGAAGAAAAAGTGATTTAAAAGTGACAGATAATGATTAAGGGAGTAGGCGGAGCTAATGATTTAATTCGCACGTGAGTAAAGAAGGTAAAAAAAAAAAGAGGGATGAGTTTTTAAGGTGAAACGAAAAAAAAAATTACAAGCATATTTACATGCTCCCCCCCCCCCCCCCCACACACACAAAGTTAAAATCAATAAAAAAAAAGATACACGCATATAAATAGGACGCTGCATTTTTTAGTTTTAATTATTAAAATTTAATACGAAAATATAAACAAATGCGTTAGTAAGTTTTATTATGTTTTGTACACTTTCGAAATCATAAAAAAATTGTGAGTAATAACTGTATAATAATAATAATAATTGTACTAATAATTTGTCAAAAGTTGAGTTCTGGACATTAAGTATGCTCTACACCAGTGACAACCAACCTTCTTCAGCCCGCGGGCCAAATAAATTCCCCAAACTCTTATTGCGGGTCACATCATCGCGAAAATGGAAATGCAATAGAGCAGACGACATTTTGATTAGAAACAAGTTGTATCCAACATTATTTCTATAGGAACTAGTGGGATGCTCCAAGTTGTTTTACCGAAACCAACTTCTGAATGACAGACTGCATTGCAGATACTCCATTAAAACAGACATACTTTGTGTATGTTGTACAAAATTAAAAATCTATCCATTAAAAAACAAAAAACAAACGTTTTTGTTTGTTCAGCAGTCCTACTTCATCAACACTGAAATGTTGAACAGCAAGCTACCACTCATGTCACTAACAAAAGAAGTCAACTAAAACTGTTCAGATATTTTTCATCTGTATTTTACATTTCCATTGATTATATTGTGGACAGAAGTTCTGACGGGCAGGATAGACGTGCATCGCAGGCCGGATGTGGCCCGCGGGTCGTATATTGAGCATCACCGCTCTACAACATGATCTACTTACCTATGCCCTGAGTGTGCTGAGAGTGTTTACAAATCGGTATGTTGCATGCCTCTTTGCCAGCGGAGGTGTAGCACCAAGGTTTGTCTTCGAACCCAGAGCCTGGATTTCTGCAATAGTTGTGATCACCTGAACGGAGAGAGTCAACATTAGATCCTTAATAATAGACTAGAAGAAAATATCGCAGAATTAATGATGCTGGTTTCCAAATGAATGGCCAAACGAACTAAAACCCATAAAAATCTTCTGTCAACCATAAAAGTCAACTATAAACCGTAAAAGTCAATTTTAAATCACAAAAATCAACTAAAAGCCATAGAAGTCAACTTGTTACTTTTTTTTATTATTATTGAAAGGACCAGTAAGATTATAAAAACTAGTGGAAAAAATAGAGGTACATCAGATCATGGTCATATTGGATCAATTACCTAATTCAGAGTGGCTAGTGGATGTCCATTTGTTGCAGAGTAGGCCAGAGTTTGATATGCTCATTATGCCTTGATAGTTTTTACCATTTCCTGTGTAACAGTTTTCTGTGAGGATAGCCAAGTGTAAGAAAAGAGAACATACAAAACATAAAAAAAAATCTTTAAAAAAATACCAAGTGTAATTGTATCAATTAGTTTGAATCAGTCATATAATTAGAGTATTCGACCTACATAGCATATATATATATATATAAATCTGTGCAATTGAAATATTTTTATCAATTGTTTTTGTTTAGCTTTAAGCTTTCTCAATATACTCTGATCCTATCACATTGTCTGGACCAGTTAGGAGGGAAGAAGGGGGTATGTTGGTGAATGTTTACATAAAAAAATGTTCACACAGGACTATAGATTCCTCAAGGGGACTAATTCAACTTATACCACCACACCTGTCAAGTACGATTTTTTTTCCCTTGTTCAAGGTACCAAACAAATTAATTAATAACTAATAGTTAATTAACTAATTGGTACATTTTTAAAAATTGATTCTTGTTTTATCAGGTAAAAGAAATAATTGTACAAAATTTCAAGCTAATCCGATATTGGGTGCTGGAGACAGACAGGCAGAGTGAGTTGATATAAGCTTTGTAATAATGAAATGATGTTTCAACTACTTTAAACGATGACTACTTTCAAAGCTCTTGTTTTTCTAGAAGTTTATAGGCAGTTCACAAGTTTTTTTTTCTGTTTCTATTTAATACTATTTTTAATCACCCCAATAAACATGGTCATCGACCTACTGACCTTCTATTCCAGAATCTCTAACACCACTGTTGACCCCAATTCTGATACAGTTGTCACCTTCAGCAGTCCCTGACTCTTTGAGCTCGTTACATATCGGTAGAATTTTTTTATCTGCATACATCACAAAATACATAGGTATTGTATATAACGACACAGGTATTGTATATAACGACACAGGTATTGTATATAACGACACAGGTATTTTATTTAAATTACAATTTTTATATAAAAAGACACAGGTAGTCAGGTATTGTATATAAAAATACAAGTATTATATAAAGACATGAAGTATACATAAAGACACAAGTATTGTGTATGAATCGATCTTCGGACTCGGAGACAAGCCTTATTATTGTGTATAAAAACTCATGTATTTTAGATTTAAATAAAAAATGAGACATTTATAGAAAAGACATATGTATTGTATGAAGAGACATGCACAGATGTTAATTAGAGAAACTTTTCTCTGCATAACATACTGCGCCAAGGAAAAAAAAAGTTGTCACTTGTTTATTTTAGTAGAATTTTAAAAATGACAGAACTAGTTTAGAACGTCTATTTCAGTAGGTCAGATAAGCTCAATAGTTCAAATAACGTCCATTCAACTAGGGTCAATAGTTCAAATAACGTCCATTCAACTAGGGTCAATAATTCATCTAGATTCAGAAGTCAATAGGGTCAATAGTTCATCTAGATTCAGAAGTCAATAGGGTCAATAGTTCATCTAGATTCAGAAGTCAATAGGGTCAATAATTCATCTAGATTCAGAAGTCAATAGGGTCAATAGTTCTTATGGATTCAGAAGTCAATAGGGTCAATAGTTCATCTAGACTCAGAAGTCAATAGGGTCAATAGTTCATCTAGATTCAGAAGTCAATAGGGTCAATAGTTCATCTAGATTCAGAAGTCAATAGGGTCAATAGTTCATCTAGATTCAGAAGTCAATAGGGTCAATAGTTCATCTAGATTCAGAAGTCAATAGGGTCAATAGTTCATCTAGATTCAGAAGTCAATAGGGTCAATAGTTCATCTAGATTCAGAAGTCAATAGGGTCAATAGTTCATCTAGATTCAGAAGTCAATAGGGTCAATAATTCATCTAGATTCAGAAGTCAATAGGGTCAATAGTTCATCTAGATTCAGAAGTCAATAGGGTCAATAGTTCATCTAGATTCAGAAGTCAATAGGGTCAATAGTTCATCTAGATTCAGAAGTCAATAGGGTCAATAGTTCATCTAGATTCAGAAGTCAATAGGGTCAATAGTTCATCTAGATTCAGAAGTCAATAGGGTCAATAGTTCATCTAGATTCAGAAGTCAATAGGGTCAATAGTTCATCTAGATTCAGAAGTCAATAGGGTCAATAGTTCATCTAGATTCAGAAGTCAATAGGGTCAATAGTTCATCTAGATTCAGAAGTCAATAGGGTCAATAGTTCATCTAGATTCAGAAGTCAATAGGGTCAATAGTTCATCTAGATTCAGAAGTCAATATGGGTCAATAATTATGAAATGACGAGAACTTACCGGTAAAAACGGCTGTTTTCTTGGCCATGAGGTACTCATCCTTGCATATGTCCGACTCCAGCCTCTCACACTCGTCTCTGCAGATCTGTCGGGCCTTGGCCGGGCTTTTAGTTTTGGTGTCACACAGAGGGAAGGCAAAGAAGCACATCGACTTGATCCCGAATGGTTCACACTTTTTGGACATTTGGGTCGGGGATGCGCCACCAATCAAAGCAAAGGCAGCTATTAGAGAAGATAGAATGAATCGCATTGGAAACAACAACAACATTTGTTGGCCTAATTACTTTTGGAAGTCAGAAACAATTAATTCAAAGGAAAAGCATGGGATAATGGGTCAGATTAGTGATAGATTAGTGACAGTGCCATGATGCCGAACAGCTAAGAAATGTGCTTTCGTGGAAATATTCAAATACGAGTTAAATAGTGGCTAAAATACACATTAAAAAATACAATAGCAATGCAGAGTAATAATAGCAAATTAGATCTACAAGTTTTGAAGGTATTCAAATATTTTTAACTTCGAATTATGGAATCGTACGGAAGAAGATATTTCTATAGTCACAATAGTAAACCGTAGGCTACAATTATTTTTCTAGTTAGGCGTTATTTAGCCATACTTATATATTTTATATTTTATACTATATATTTCATAGTTGTTATAGCGAAAGAACAGGGCGTAATTGAAGGTGCATGCTGAATACTTGGATATTTCTTATTTATCACAATTAAAATATCTAATTTTCAAAGCATAGAGTAGCCATAGAACAAATAATGATTCAAATAATGTAGCATTCAAACTATGTATTCATCAATACTCTCATATACATCTACATGCTATCCATGGTGTCACTTTTTTTTTAATGTCAAGGGATGCAACTAATGTTCAGTTATTGGTGTTTACGAAAGGTGGCAATGAATGAACGGAACGAGAAATTGTGAAGAGTTTTCGACATTGTATTTGAGTCAGACGACCTAGTCGATTCTATACTTTTCAAAATGTTGTTAATAAAAAAAAAACAACTTTTTTTTATGGAAATGAAGTATTTATTTATTTTATTTTTCTCTACTAAAACAACAACAACAAAAAAAAGATGTATCTCGTGAGGGTGTGTGTGTGTGTGTGTGTACGTGGGCACAATAGGAGCGATGGGCTAGTTAATGCCCAGTGATATAAAGCTTTTTGTTTTATGCATGACAAGTGATTGCCGAGGGGGAGGGGGATGGAAACTTGACCACATGTATTGCTTAACGTATTTTTCAAAGTTTCTAGACAGACTGGCTTCTTTGAGCCGGACCGCAGGTCATCTGTCAGCCACTGGACTCGGCCGCAGTCAGAATAGAAGTCAGAGGTAGATTGTATTCCGCTCCCACCAGCGAGTGGCGCCAACGCATGACGCAGTGGAAGGGGGTGCATTCTGAGATCCCAAATGTTATTATTTGTGCAATAGCTATCAATTAAAGCGCCCAGCTTAAAGCCTCCCACACCCTAAAAATGCCAACAGCAAAGAGTGAAGAGGAAAAAAAATTGCGTCTTCAAGAATTGTTTGTTTTTAGATCAAAGATGTGATCAATCAAAGACACTAGTTTTCTCTCTTTATATCTCATCTTTCTTGCCACAGTCAGACTCCACTGGGACAACGACAGAAAATCCCAAAGAAGTTATCTATATGTTTTATTGGCTAATAATGGGCGAGATGCCATTGCTACAAAATAAAGTTCACGGAAATGTACATTATATATTATATGAAGGCAATCTTGGACATTACAGGAGTCTTTGTTATAGAAAAGTGACCATAATGCTCCCATCTACCAAACGTAGGAAAAGGCAAACAGCAACATAAAAAGAAATATTCTTCTAATTTGTGAGAATGTGGGTTGCAGTGGTTGGTACTACAAGCCAATGAGATACAGTATGAGTAAGTAATAAGATACTAAGAACAAGCCTTCACATTTTTTTAAAGAAATCAAAATAATTTTTTTGCGACAAAGTGGTTTTGAAAATAAACAACAATACATCCTCAACTGCACAACTGAAACTCAACAATACATCATCACTGCAAAACTAAAACTCAGCGTTTTTGTTCCTGGGCAGTGGAGCCGTGTGTAAAGATGTTGTTATTGCTTTCTATTTCTTACTTATTACAATTAAGACATAATGTTGTCATCATACCATTCTTCACTTTTTCATGTATGTGCAAGTTATATTTGAATGTTCGTTTAGACAACGTGTGTTGCCGATGTATTGCATAGTTACAATTTTATTTTAAAAGTTACTTTGAGTTGCTGTCTTTTACCACTGCATTGGCCTGCCGAGCTGGGAAAAGTCGTCCCCTAGTACAACCCACCTCAAAACAAAACACCACTCAATGATACATCACCAACTTCCAACACAAACTTACCAATCATGCTTTCCTCCAGGTCACTCAAGTCATTGACAGACTTCACATAGATGCTCATGTTGCCAACAAATCTGGAACACGTCGAGCCTCGGTAGACGAGACAAAATCCCTCACTATTCTTTCGGCTGTTGGATTCAAGACAAAGAAGACAAAGACAGTTTCAAATATTAATTTCAATCAAACGCTATATGTACACACTTTTTTTTAAAGTTGCCAAACATAATATAAATATATATATATTTATATCTATGTATATATATAGATAGACAGATAGATAGATAGATAGATAGATAGATATATAGATAGATAGAGAGAGAGAGAGAGAGAGAGAGAGGAACTGTTTCATTGGTCAAAGAAAGCTGACCAACAGGTCAATGAGTCTATTTATCAAGACTTGACAAATAAGCAGCAGTAAGTAACAAGCTTATAAAACAAAAACAAAACCCAACTACGAAACAACAACAAATAAAAAAGAACTACAAAACAAAAACAAACCCAACAAAAAACAAACCCAACTACAAAACTAAAACAAACCCAACAAAAAACAAACCCAACTACAAAACAAAAACAAACCCAACTACAAAACAAAAACAAACCTAACTTCAAAACAAAGCCAAAACAGCTAATCCCACTGTTGATATAGTAAATACTAAAATGAATTAGTAAATATTAAAATGAAATGTATAATTCTCATAAAGTAAGTCACTAACTTGTCGTCCACATCGCCCACGTGACCACTCAAACTGTTCTTGTCATATCGTCCATTGAAGCTGTGGACACAACAAATTCAGAACTGAAAACTTGGTGCATGGACAATGCTGTGGGCGTGGTTAAACATGGGTCTAGGACGTGATATAGATGGACATAATACAGATGGACATAATACAGATGGACATAATCCAGTGACTATCTCTTATCTTTAGTCTGGTGACCATTACAGAGGCGGAGAGCAAAAGGATTGAGAGATTCTTAAAGTGTAATCACGACGGTGTTAGTTTAAGTTAAACAAAGAAAATATCAAAATCCTTTAAAAAAACAACAACAAAGCTTATATAAGAACTATGCAAACTCTATCTCTCAATAATATATAGTTTATTTCCATTATTTGATATCAAACAAAATAGTTAATTACCAATATTTGACTGTTTAATTTACAAAAATTGATTAATGTTTTTTTTCCCGGTACAATAAATTTTGTTTCATGTTTCCACTTGTTGTTCCGAAAATGGGTGTGGGAGAAACACAGTGATCAATTATCTACTGGGATGAAACCCTACATATTTATCCGTATCTGTGAATACTTTTGGATTTAATTCCCTTGTTGGTATCAAGCGAAATAAATACTCACCAGTAACTATTTGATTAATTTGTTCTCAAACTGATTCATGTTTTTAGGGGCTATAAATAATAGTTTAAAGTTTCAACTTGATCCGAGAGTGGATGTGGGAGAAATAACGTGTACTAATGTGTTACCAGACTGACAAACAGACAGACCGAGTGAGTTGATATAGGTTGTGCAGGGGTAGGCTAAACATGTTCAGTTATTAACGTGTTTTGTGGCGTAAGTCAAGCATTCTCTATTGGTAGTCAATCATTTGCAAAGTGTTGTTTTTGTTTAAAGTCTCAAACATGGAAAACAAGGCTTGCCTTTCCGTTTGACTTGTGGCCACAGTGAATAAAAATGTCTAAACAATGCTCTAGTGCAGGACTGGGCAAATTACGGCCCGGGGGGCCACATGCGAAGTGCCCGCCGAAGTGTTTTATGCGGCCCGCCGACACCTATTGAAAATGTTTTAAGTAAACGAAGATTATGCTTATTGGCTATACATCAACACACTCGATTCAAGGCACAATCTCTGCGTAGGCTTGGAACAAGATGGCAAGTGTGACAACTGATGGAACTCAATCTTCGACTAAGAAAATTTTTTTTTATTTTAAATATGCCAACCATAAACTCTAAACAGGAAAGTTTGCACACAGCTGCATAAAATTTCAAAGTTATATATCAAAGCTCGATAGTAATCAAACTTATTAGAGCTAGGGATGATAGTCAGGGTAGTTCCGATTTAAGAACAAACTAATCCAATGCAAAGCTAGCTTAACATGGATAAGGCAAATGAGAAGAATATTAAATCTCAAGGAAGAAATTGTTCTATTACTTGAAGGACATTGACTGTGACTTTGATACCAATATTTCTAATTAAGAGTGGAAGACAGATTTCATGTGTTTTATAACTGTTATTGCAATTGGTTGTTTATATATGAAATATAAATGCATGTTAAATCTTTTCAAACAAAGCTTTCCCATTTCTACAGGCAAGCAAAAGAAAATAGTTTTTGTCATTTTCCTTTGCTGAAAGGTGAAACTATTTTTAGTGAAATAATTAAAAGTACAACACTTATTAAGATTCCTTAATTGTGCAATTTATAAAAGCAAATTTTAAGATATCAAGAGCCAGTTTTCAATATTATCAGCTCACCATTTATCGCAGAAGCTGATTCAGCTCCAGAGGACATAACTCCAAGCAAAGAGAAGTTCCAGTCAGTACTACCACGGGAGTCTTATGGGTGCCAGAAGCTGTATTTTCAAAATTAAAAAACCTTTGCTGCTGTTCACAATATTTGTGTACACATACATCTGTTCTTCTTCTTCGTTCTCATTTTACATGTTGGAGGGTTCAGATGAGTAATTCTATATCTAAGATGAACCGCGCAGTGGTTTTCAGATCAGGCAGTTCTCCGAATAGTCTTTGGAGAGTCTTGTTCGGGTCTCTTGATTTAGTATGCACCATTGAAGGACATGGTCAGCATTCTCTGGCTATGCTCCACAAGGGCAAGTTTCCCTCGTCCCGACATTTAACTTCCGTAACATATATTATTGTCTCTTTCAGTGAGCAAACAATTTTTTTGTGGAAACTAAACAAGTATAATCACTGGTCAATGTTGACTGACTAGTTTGACAGCAGTCACAGGGGTAACAACTAGTAAGCTAGTTTCACAGTTCCGGAACATTATGCATGAGTGTAAAAAGTAAAATACTGCACATTAAGTACAACTGTATATTGTGATATAAAAAGACAACAGCAATTTTAAAAAATCGAAAAATTGGTTTCAAAAACTGCTAACTCTTGTTGTAATTTTTCAACGCGGAGTGTCAAAAAAAAAGAAAGAAACGTGAATATAATACAGTGTAATTATGCATTAAAAGATATTCTACACACTTTCTAAGATATATACTTATATGCGGCCCGCCATTCGCATACTTTTTTTAAATGCGGCCCTCGATACAAAATGGTAGCCTACCCCTGCTCTAGTGCAAGTAATGCAAAACTGTAAACATTATAAACAAAAATTGGTTACCATGGCTACCAAAGGTACAAGTCCCTCCCATTAGAGACTTCATTACTAAGTTCACGTTTAGTAGTAAACACACAAACTATACAGCAAACAAACTAGACGTCATTAAAATGTCAGGTACCATGCAGACACAGGAGACACTTCGTTTTCTGATCCTCAGATTGTGGCATCACTTCTCAATTGTAAGGCATGTTTAAACAGCAGTGAAAAGAATTGACTTTCAGTTTAAAATATTTAGCACTTTGAGAAGCATTGTTGAAATATTTTTTTAAAATAGAGGAAAAGAGAAAAAAAAAGGGGGGGGGGGTGTTCAAGTCAAAAATAAAATGTGAGTTTGATTAAATCTTCTTCGTTTTTCTTGACAGAATGCAGATTTGTCTACAGAAAAAAAAAATCAATTGTTTACCAATGTCCGAAGATTTTCTTAACAATCCAGCGACATATAATGTGAATGAATGGCACAGTTTAGAAGCCAGATGGAAAACTAACCGCATCGGGCTCGCCTACAGGCCGAGTAAACATTTATTTAATCGTCATTAAACGCTATTTGCCCGAGAGGGTGCCGGGAAGGATGCAGACGTAGCCGGTTAGGGTCGGAAGTCTGATCAGCAGAGTAAAACGCCGCATCCATTAGTTACTTTAGCCTAGACTTCTGCTAACGATAATCTCTTTGGGAGTTTACTTGCTGCTCGACGGGCACGGCCTGCTTAGGTAGTTTGAGTGATGAGCTCAGATGTAGTGTGCATGGTCTGCAAAGGTAGTAGTTTGAAATGTCAGGTGCTAAGGATGTCAAAAAATGTCTGATAGATGTCATAACTTGTGATCATTGCGTCTATAAGCTACGGAAGTATTTTAAGAACAAGGAAGACATCTCTTTCGGAATATTTGGAGTAAATAGACCCATTTAAGAAACGTAGAAGCCGACTGATTGTGTAGTTTGGTTTGAGGTCATCAATTGTTCATTCTTGTATAATAATAATAATAATAAAATAAAAGAAATAATAATAATAATAATAATAATAATGTGGCTGTACTGCTGCAGACCTGCCACATCACCAGAAAATTCTTCGGTGGAAACTGATAAAGGGACTACGATTAATTTTGTCTCCCTCTATTGAAACTCAATTTTAAGTGCTATGAGTGTATTGTGACCAGGTATAAAAATTAGCATTAAGTTTAAATACGATAATGTATGTACACCATGAAACTGTTTCATAACTAGAGACCATATGAAAGATTAAAATATTATGTGAAGTGGGATAGTACTTCCACTGATAGTATAAGCATCTAGAAAAAGAACAGACTCGAATTAACAGAAAGAATATACCGACAATACATGCAACACATTTCATCTTGACAATGTGAACCTGACAAAATAATAATAAGGTAAATACATTGTGGGGTCATTTCAACAGACATTAATGATTTATGGAATATCATATCTGAAATTGTACACCTCACTCTTTGAAAAAAAATCCCAACCTATATGGATTCTCTGACTCATTATGTTGAGCTAAATTAGGAATCACACCAGAATTTCTCACAGCATGTTCTGATGCGAACCCAACAGTAGGAGCTCCTTCTAGCCACTTTACGAAAACCAACTTTGAAGTCGCAACTTGACGTGTGCATGAAAGTCTGTGATCCTCGGAGACTAAATAAACTGATCTTTCCTCGGCTTGAAAATGGCTTTTTTTTTCACACCTCGGCCTTCGTTCCCTCCTTGTGTGTGTGTGTTTTTATTTCATTGTCCATTGTAAACATTTACCGCCTTTTCTCATTTCAGTAATTGATTGAAACTGTACATTCTATTTCATTAAGTTGCTTCTATATCAAAGAAACAAATTAACTACAAAATATCCGCACCCAAGGCGGACTGATCACATAGGCAAATCCCCGATGGGCCGGTGGGGCCACTGCCAATTGAGTTATGACGTATGAAAAATGTAGGCCGTATTGTTTGTTTGTAAAATGTTTTACATGATTCGGATGTTCCTTCAGAGCTGAAGATAATTACTTCCTAGTCCGAACCTCCCTCAGAACGACGGGGGATGGGAGCGGGCAGGATTTGAACCTTGGACCATCGATAAATCTGAACGACAGTCCAGCGCGCAAACCGCACGACCAGGCAGCCATCCATTGATGGTAATGCCAGAACCAACTTTAACATCCAGTCCGCTTTTAATAATAATAATAATAATCTTTATTGTCCGTATGGAAATTTGTCTTACAATTTGTGCATTACACCAAACAAAAAACATTATAACTATAAGAAACCAAAGTGTACATTCACACCAGACTCACTCATAATTTACATGTGACAAAGTTTATACCAGATTGTTCTTATTTAATGATTTGATTGCTAGGGGAACAAAAGAGTGTTTGTGTCTGTTTGTTTTTGCTATCGGTGTCTTGTCTCTTTTTTGTGATGGTAAAATCACAAAATCCTAACACAAAGGGTGATTCTTTATTTCGAGGATCTTGTTAGCTTTTTTTTATAGATGTTTGTCTCAAACAACTGCCCAAATGGGGTTTGTTTTTTGCCAATGATTTTACCAGCAGCATTTAGGATTCTATAAAGTTTATTCTTATATTTAATGCTCAGATTGCCATACCAGGCTGTGATATTGAAACTTAAAATATTGCAGATATGAGCGTGATAAAAGGCCAAGGCCTTTTCGCTAACATTAAACGAGGACAGTTTTCTTAGTAATCGTAATCTTTGCTGCCCTTTTTTGCTGATATAATCAGTATTTCCAGTAAAATTTAGTTTATTGTTTAGGATAGTACCAAGGTATTTAAAGGTTTGCACAATTTCAATAGTCTCTCCAGCTACAGAAACAATATCATGTTCCTTTCAATAGTCTCTCCAGCTACAGAAACAATATCATGTTCCTTTCAATAGTCTCTCCAGCTACAGAAACAATATCATGTTCCTTTCAATAGTCTCTCCAGCTACAGAAACAATATCATGTTCCTTTCAATAGTCTCCCCAGCTACAGAAACAATATCATGTTCCTTTCAATAGTCTCCCCAGCTACAGAAACAATATCATGTTCCTTCTTGTCCCTACGAAAATCGATTATCATTTCTTCGTTTTTTTTTTACATTTAATACTAAAAAATGATCTTGACATTATTTTTCAATGTGTTCTATTTCTTTGATATACTCATTTACATCTGAGCTCTCTGAGAGCAGGGCAAGAAGAGCCGCACCATCAGCGATTTTTGTGAAGGAGCAACAAGAACTATCGGATTGAAAATCATTGGTGTACAAAATGAACCACAATGGCGAGAAATCATACCGCACCCGAAATAAATACACCACCTCCTTATTAATTGAAATTGAAGCGATGGAGCGATGCCCCTCCACTCGGCCGACCCTCCCCTGTAGGGGGGGACGGGCGAATTTTAGTATAGAATTTACACAATTTGTATACGAATTTATTACTTATGTTAATAATATATACTAATTATTTATATTTTAACCTATTTTTAGATTATTTCGCCCCCCCCCTCTAGTATGTTGGCCGATTTGGTGGGGTCGGGAGGGGGCGTTGGTATCAATCCCCCCCCATACTATTTCGAGTGGGGGGGGGGCGGTCCAATTTATTTCTAGAAATCACAGCTTGCTAACAGAATCAATTAAATATCTATATGATTAAAACTTGATATTGATATTTTAACCGATCTTTATATTATGTCGTTCCCTATTTAACTTGGGGGGGGGGGGGGGGGCGAACACCTCTACTGCCCTTCCCACCTAAACTCTTTAAGTGGGAGGGGGCGGTCCTACTTTTATGGAGAAATCATAGTTTGTGAAAAAAAATAGTTGAGTCGCCCCACCCCTATTCTTTAATGCCAAATGCAATCTTTAGCAGAAATTATTAAAGGAGCGAGGATTAATCGTTTTAACTCTACCGCCCCTCCCATTTCCAGACAGAGTTTATGTATTTTCACATCAATTTATAATAATTATTTTAAGAAAGTTTGAATTCAAACAAAATTTTTCAGTATAAGAGTCACAATTGAGATGTAGTTCTAAACCCAAATAATTCTTGTATAGTCCCTTTTCCCAACCTTGACTCAATCTGATATTTTACTAGTTAAAAAAATTTTTGACTATAACTTTTAAATCTTTTTTGGCGTCGGAACACCACTGATGAATAATGAGCTGTATACGTTTCAGAATACGTTTCTGCATTGAATAATGCAAGAAAACGCTTTTGGCGTCGGGGCTTCGCCCCAAACTCCATTGATGAATAATGAGCTGTAGATGTCAGGAGAATGCGTTTCTGCATTGAAGAATGCAAGAAAACGCATTTAGCGTCGGAGCTTCTCTCCGAGCCCCACTAGGGAACGTTATAGCGCTGCCCCAGTTGTTTTGTTTTTTGCCGGAGGTTGAGAAATGCTGCTTTTTTATTCTCATATATATATATATATATATATTATATGTGTGTGTGTGTGTCTGTGTGTTGTACGCACGTTTATGCATAGGGTTAGGGTTTATTGGGCGTTAGGGTTAGGGTTTGGAAAAAAAAATCGCCCCCCCCCCCCACTCCAAAGTTCTGGATCCGCCAGTGATTCAAACAGCTACATTATATCAACTGTTGATCTGCACATCAGACAGTTAGATATCAACTATTGACCTTCACATTCAGACAGCTACATTATATCAACTGTAGACCTGCACATTAAGAAAGCTACATTATAACAACTGTTGACCTGCACATTCAGACAGCTACATTATATCAACTGTTGACCTGCACATTCAGACAGCTACATTATATCAACTGTTGACCTGCACATTTAGACAGCTACATTATATCAACTGTTGACCTGCACATTCAGACAGCTACATTATATCAACTGTTGACCTGCACATTCAGACAGCTACATTATATCAACTGTTGACCTGTACATTCAGACAGCTACATTATATCAACTGTTGACCTGCACATTCAGACAGCTACATTATATCAACTGTTGACCTGCACATTCAGACAGCTACATTATATCAACTGTTGACCTGCACATTCAGACAGCTACATTATATCAACTGTTGACCTGTACATTCAGACAGCTACATTATATCAACTGTTGACCTGCACATTCAGACAGCTACATTATATCAACTGTTGACCTGCACATTCAGACAGCTACATTATATCAACTGTTGACCTGTACATTCAGACAGCTACATTATATCAACTGTTGACCTGCACATTCAGACAGCTAACAAAAGGATTACAAATGGATACATAAAACAAGGTTAAGGACTTTATTTTTCTATACCACAAATAAAACCCCCCCATCCATCACGGGGCGGTGTATCGAACAAAAGTAACAAACGACATGAAAACAAATATTTAAAAAAAAAAAATGCCTACCAGTGAATTCTATTCTCTTGTACACAACTTTCGTATAGAGCCAGACGTCAATGGAAGGCATGCCATTATTCTTTATAACTCTTCTGACTGCGACATAAAACAGGTGACACAGAGCTTTGACATTTCAGCACATGACAGAAAGCTTTGATATTTGATCACCAACCACAAGTGCTAAAGGAGGTGCTACAAAATGTCTACCATTACATTTGTTTTTGTTCTAGGAAGTCCTTAGATCTATTGTTTTCAAATCTTTATCTTGTTCGTTTTTAATTGGCAATAGATATAGAAACGGAATCTTAAACACATTTTTTTTTTGTAAATACAGAAAAGTTTTCCAGGAGTGGACATTGCAATTAATTGTTCATCAAATGACCAAACGATAAGATAATTGTCATAGAAATAAGTTTACTGTGTGGCCATTTAGCTAGTAATTTTTTTCTCAAAAATATACATAAACTGTCACATTTCAAGGAAAATCAATTAAGCCGTTTTCGAGATGCGTGTCCACCCAGGTTCTACCCATGAATTTGGTATCTGATAAGAGGAATTGTAAAAATATTCTTAGACTGTCAATTTTTTTTTTCTTAGCATTTTTTTTGTATATTTTGAAATGGTTTTACAGTTGTTATTCCAATCTCTGTAGCTTGCAGTCTCCCGAATTAAATTCTTGACTATGTTCCACTTCTTACCGTGACCACGCCAAAATGAAGATAAAATTAAAACTGACAACAGGTTCAAAGAGTGGAGTGTTTCAATATGTATTTTTCTCCATCTTATGACACACCTATGATTCCGTGTCAGGTATGAAACCACATGAGAGAGAGAGAGAGAGAGAGAGAGAGAGAGAGAGAGAGAGAGAGAGAGAGAGAGAGAGGAATGGGTATCTGTAACAGGAGGCAGGCATGTGAAAGGAAAAATAAGAGGGGTGTGGGGGGGGGGTGAGTGGGGAGTAGAAACGTTTTGACAGCAGGACAAAAAGAGTAAATAAAGAGAAAAAAAATCCTGGCCTGAATGAATTTATTGTTGTGTTAATTAAATTGAGCTTGATGTAATTATAGTATGTAAATTTGTTTGCGCTGTGTGGAAAGTTGGAGGGGAAAAGAGGTGTGTGTGTGTGTGTTTACATTGAAAGGGGTCTAGGAAATAGACAAATGTTGTTACGCCTAACTTGATTCAGGCACAAGGCAAGACCGACATTGTGAAAGCCTCTAGTCCTACTTAGTTTAACAAATGGATAAGATTCTCTTTAAATTCGTTGTTTTTTTATGGACTTCTTGATACAATGTATTTCCTGTTAATGTATATCAAAGGAAGACCAAAACAAATGGGATTTAAATGACACAGAGTATTAGAAGCTCTCACTCTATAGAGCTGTCTTGTGCCGAGAGGGACAGAAGCTCTCACTCTATAGAGCTGTCTTGTGCCGAGAGGGACAGAGGCTCTCACTCTATAGAGCTGTCTTGTTCCGAGAGGGACAGAGGCTCTCACTCTATAGAGCTGTCTTGTTCCGAGAGGGACAGAGGCTCTCACTCTATAGAGCTGTCTTGTTCCGAGAGGGACAGAGGCTCTCACTCTATAGAGCTGTCTTGTTCCGAGAGGGACAGAGGCTCTCACTCTATAGAGCTGTCTTGTTCCGAGAGGGACAGAGGCTCTCACTCTATCAACAAAACTTTCTTGTTCAAAGAGGTGTCTAGTTAAAAGAGTTCTAAACAAAAGTCTATAACCATAATTCCTATAAATTAGAAATAAATGGAAATAATTTAAACCATATAGATTACAAACTCAGCAATTTAACTGAAGAACTTTTTCACGAAGGATGTCTTTCCAGAACATACAAAATGACACTTCGCCCCCGTTAAACCCCGTAGTTACATCAGATCTGGACCAAGTGGTCGGCTCCTTTCCGTTAAGGCTAAAAAAGTCAATATTTAATAACTCCTATATCCCTCTTTCAGTCAGGGTGTTTCATGGTCACTTGTCGTCACAGAGAAGTACATAGAAGCCTGATTTATAACGAGTTGGTCGTGTGAGTGTACACTGTAAGTGTATGAATGTTATTATTACATCTATATTGTTATTGTTATGGTAGTGATGCTGAGGTGGACAACTGTAGTCAAACCTTCCATGTGTCTGGACCCATTAAATTATCTTATTTTATCTTAAACTAGACATATGTTACCCGCGACCCGCTGGTCTTTATTTGCGCATTACTATCGATATAGTCACAATTAAACGAAATAATAATGTAATAAGTAAAGCGAATGTGTCAATGTAAAAATAGTGTGAATGAAGCTATGAAATAAAAATAGCTAATAGGCTTAAATCCATTTTTTCAAATTGAAACATTTGCTTGTAGGCCTACATATATTTGATTAACATTTGAGATGAATAGACTTCATTTTGTATGTTCATGTGTTAAAGTATAAAGTAGATGTTGAGGTAGACATAGATCTAAATCTACTTAATCTAGAGTTAAAAATTGGCTTTTATAGAGTTCATTCTGTGTTGCGCATGCGTGACCTTTTTTCATGAATGAATATAGGCCTATCTCAACACGGCTACGCAACTTTAGCGAACAGCGAACGAATGTATTAAAAATGCTTTAGAAAAACAAATTTGAAAGTTAAATTGATTAAAATATGAAATGAATGGACAATAATTAGTATGTTTATGTGTTAAAGCACAAAACTATCTTTGCGAAAAAAAGTTTTATCATCTTAGAGTTCAATAAGAGTTTTAGACCTAGACCTAGGCATAGACTCAGTAGAAAGATGTGTTAATGTGTAACCAATTGGTAATGTCTAATGAAAGAATGTTCGCCAGGAAATCTGTAGTCACAGATATCAGGAACTAATTTATGTAAAAAATGCTTTTGAAACACAAAATTGAAGGTTAATTTTATTATATAATGAAATCAATGGATCTTTTTTTGTATTTTCATGTGTCAAAGTAAAAAACTATGTGCGCAAAGTGTATTTCTTAAAATTAGATATAGGCCTAAATCCTTTCGATCTTTTCTCATGTCAACATTGTTAACCATGGCCTAGATCCATAAAATACTATAGCTGTAATAGAGTCGGACAACTTTATTTTTTTTTTAGGGTCTTAAGTTTGTTTTAGGGCTACAATACATAAACATAGGTCTAAGTTAGTACCCAAGGAACATTCCTGTCTAGTTTTATCAAGATTGGTCAAGCGGTTTTGATGTCTATAATTAACATACATACATACATACATACATACATACATACATACATACATACATACATACATACATACATCTCACATTCTACTTTATAATATATATAGATCTCTCTCATTCGATAACTATTCCTCGATAAGTTAAAGAAAGAAATTGTTACGTGCGCAGGAAAGTGTTGAAAGAGGAAGATAAGGATTGACATAGTATTGTTTGTTAATCAAGATTAAAGTCTTTATAACCTATTATAGATGAGTCTGTTGGTGTATGATTAAGAGTCTCATCTGCTCGTAACAGAAATAAAAAGCGAGACCTATGAACTTCAATACGATATATTTTGTATTATTAAATGAAACTTATTCCTGGCTCATGTTTTTATTTCTTGTAGCACAGCGCCTGTGTTTATAGATCTACTGCCATTTCTTTGTCACGCTTTAATGTATTGTTAACTGAGAGATTAAATGAAATGTAATTGGTAAAGACAAGGTGGTCCTCTTTATGTGTTTGTGTGTAGGTAGTGATTTAAAGGTTTGTATTGAGTGCATTCTCTGGGCATATGGAGACACTAGGCTGCTGAAATTAATGTTTGCCAGATTTCACAGAACATTGAATGCTAATGACACACATACACAACTAGAACTGGTGTATTTCTTCGCCTTCTGGAAAGATGGATATAAGTCTGTAGTCACGTGGACATATGTCTGAAGTCACGTGGACATATGTCTGAAGTCACGTGGACATATGTCTGTAGTCACGGCTATTGACCGTCTTTTTTTATCAACCTCTTTCCAACTTGTTTCCCATTTAGGACTTCGGTCAAAAGGTGACCTCTAGACAGGAGGTCTTGCAAGCTTCAGTGCGTGGGGGCCCCGGTGACTTGCAAGTTTACACGAGCTGTCAGTGGTGGGCTGCGAGTCAACGAGGGAAGATCTCTTCACCGGGCCCTCTCACTGCCAGGCGCCAGCTGTTGATGTAGACCTTATGTTATGTGTCTCACACCGCTAGCGCACGCACAAGTTCTCAAGATTTAAAGGGGGGGGGGGGCTGCTGCTTCATATAAGCCGGGGGGGGGGGCTATAGTTACAGGTGACTTTCTTTAAAGTAGCAGATGGAATTTAAGTCGTCCCAACAAATTTTTATGAGTGGGAGGCAGCAGTGTATCGACTTAGTCAGGCCATCACAATAAACTGAGGCATGATCTATTCATACTATATATATATATGATCATAAAAAGAAATTTTGATATATGATTGAATACCAAGCTTCCGTTTTTCCTTTTCATTAAATTCCAAGGAAACTTTGAATTTTGTTGATAGTTTTGTTACAATTGTCAATGTTTTTTTTGTTGTTGTTTTTTTTTAAATATATCTTTTTAAACTAAAGTTATCAGAATTTCAGTTACTGCTATTGTATGCTCTTTAATTTTTCAATCGTGACATTATCTCATAGTTAGCACAAAGCACACATGAAACAAGTTGTCTGGGATTTTTGCTTCCAACGTTGGGGCTATTCAAGGGGGAAGTAACTTGATGAGAGAAGTTCTTTTGAAGACATAAAAAAAAGTATCCTAGTGAAGTGTGTGTGTGTGTGTGTTGACATATTTAGAAGATCTATTTATGTGTTCCAAGTAGATCTACTAGTCTAAACAAAGTGAACTACTTACTAACAAGTTTCATGCTCCACTTAGGTCTTAGCTAGGAGAGTAATATAACACAGACCATACCATTGTGTGTATGTATGTGTGTGTGTGTCAACCTCTCTAACACATACATTCTCTGTAAATATCTTTCTCACATACACACTTTCACTCTTTTTCTCACACAGTCTCTCTCTCTCTCTCTCTCTGTTTCATTCACACACACATACACACACTTTCTCTCTCACACACGAAATATCATACTTACAAGCACACCTCACAGACATGGCAGCACATCTCACTGACAATTTCAATGACAAAGCATATTTTACTGTCATGTCATATTTTACTGACGTGACATAACGCAATGACACTGCATATTTCACTGATATGGCACAACTCACTGAAATAGCACATCTCACTGAAGAATTTCAATGACAAAGCATATTTTACTGTCATGTCATATTTTACTGACGTGACATAACGCAATGACACTGCATATTTCACTGATATGGCACAACTCACTGAAATAGCACATCTCACTGACAAATTTCAATGACAAAGCATATTTTACTGTCATGTCATATTTTACTGACGTGACATAACGCAATGACACTGCATATTTCACTGATATGGCACAACTCACTGAAATAGCACATCTCACTGACAAATTTCAATGACAAAGCATATTTTACTGTCATGTCATATTTTACTGACGTGACATAACGCAATGACACTGCATATTTCACTGATATGGCACAACTCACTGAAATAGCACATCTCACTGACATTTCACTAATGCAGCATTACTCAATTACAGGGCATATTTAACTGACAAGCCACAACTCTGTGACAAGTATATTTCACTAACATGGCACAACTCAAAGACAAGACACATTTCACTGACATGGCAAACGTTAATGATATGGCATATTTCACTGGCAAGGCATATCTTATTGAAATGGCTAATCTAATAATTATCTGATTGTTCTTTAATAACAATCTTTGTGTTTCCTGATATGGTATGCCTGCGCATCCTATTCTTGACATGGTAGTTTGAGTTTCGAACTCTCGCGCTACCGCAATACCTCCCGGTACTGTATATACGGGTTAAAAATACATATCTTTCGTATTCCTAGTTGGGTCATTCGTTCATGTTTAAGAAGCAAGACATGCACTATGTCGACATCCCGAGGACTAGAACAAGGGATGTAACTCCCATCATCTGTCACAATACGCCAAATAGACAAGGGAAATAACCGAAACACACTTACTCTCCGTCTCCTTTGTCCTTGGTGATACCTATATCATCGTCGTCGTCATTCCCGCCTTTTCCACCGGCAGACGGGGGAGGTGACGCTGTCAGAAGGAACAAACAAAACATAATTATCTCATTTGTTATCTCAGATGTTATCTCTCTCTCTCTCTCTCTCTCTCTATATATATATATATATATATAATATATGTATGTGTATATATATTCCAACATGTCATTTGGTAAAGCGACTTTATAAATCAGTATGGATCAAGCTAATCGCAGAAACTATTGTACAGAAGTACTCACCATTCATGACCGTCAAAACTGCACTTGTTTCTTTAGACCCCTCAATGTTGTATGCCTTGCAGGTATAGACCCCAGAATCGGATGCCTGGGCGTTGATAATCTTCAACCTGAAGTAAAGAGTATAAAATTGAAGGTTGATGTGAAGAGAGAACAACGAAGAGGCTAAGACTGTGGAAAGAGAGGACAGGTTAAAGTTCAAAGTTCAAGACTTAAAGTTAAAAAGGAAATAAAAAAAATACGTTTTCTTCAAAATCTTGTTTTCATTGGAGCGTCTAAAAGGAAATCCACGAAGGTAAAACTGCATTGTGGTATCGAAAAAGGGGGGGACGGGTCTGCAAATTTTGTAGCAGTCTGTGGCTCCTTCAGTACAAGACATCCTTGTATACCAGAGAAAATTTGAAACTCTTCTCTGGTTGGTTACAAATCTGAACTACTTTAATAAAAGAAAAACAACGATGATTGCATAGGTCAGTGCACGACTTTATTTCGAGGTTACAAACAATAATAAATAGTCTTTGTTTCCCTTATGTTCTTTTTTTTTCTTCTTCAAGACTTGAACGCAACTATTTCTGAGGCTTCTTGCCGATCTATATGTCTGGCATTTTAAAATGGTGTATGCAATTTCCCAAATCGTAGATTGAAATTCTTGAAACAAAGGGGAGCATTGCTTACTGATGAAAACTTATAGAAACACCTTTCCTTTTCATTTACGTAAATGCTGATCTAGCTTACTGAGCTTTGGAACTGTCGGTAAAAATAGAATCTAAAAATACAGTCTTCATTTCCGTTTCGTATTAAAATATACACGTGTATCAACTTTTGTTTGAGATAGCTGACCATTGGTAGGCATATCTAGATGTATGACGTGTAGGACGTAATCGTCTTCTTTTTTGAAGTCACGTCTGTATTTTATAAGGTAAGATTCTAAATGCAAAGGGTTAATAGAAGTAGTTTTGAACTTATTTCGAGTGGACATTTGTATTTTTTTCTGAGATCGATTCCTTTTAGAGATTTTGATGCTGGCAACTTTTACCGTAAATCCTCTTTGCACTTAGAGGTCAACTTACCAATGCCCCTAAAATTTGTCAAAATAGAGATTGAAAAGTTCGATAACCGCATTGTTAAAGGGACTTCATATGGCTCTCTCGGCACATCCTGTATGACCTTGTGTATGTAGCGATACTTTGGTGTGAAGAGCCTGTGTTCTCTCGCAGTGAAAAGGGTTTCCAAGCTGCACTACTTTTACGCAAGCGACAATAAACTCAATAAGTTAATGGAGGACTAAGCGAGGGTAGAAAGTGGTAAACAGGAGAGACGCAGAGATACAGATTAAGGGTAATGAGACAGAGCCGGGGGTGGAGAAGGCTGAGTCTCCATCTAACAAATTTATATGGACAGTTTATTATTAACAAGAGAAAACAACAAGAAGCCGGATTTCAATAAACAAGGTCGCGACCTTCACCTACTGAAAGGTTAAAATAAAGTTGTACATTTCGAAAAGAAGAGAAGAGACATTGACGTAAGTGTAGAAGACAGCCGGACTCGTGGACCTCTCGATTTCATCGGCTGCGTGGAATGTCAGATTCCAGAGACGTATGGGAGAAATAGAATGTTAGACTCAGTATGTTACCATGGGTCCTGGCGTTCTAGGCATACAGGAGGTATACCACACGCAATGGGGAAAATGAAGGATCAAAATTAGATCAATATTAGAATTTGAAGTATCAACATCAGCTTTTTAAAGTATCAACATTTTATATTTAAAGTATTAACAATTGATGCGTGGAGTCTCAGAAGTATTATTATTAGGCCTATCTGATATTTTTTTTATCATTATTTAATGTTTCAACGTTTCAGCAGCAGGATTTGATGTTAAAATATCAACATAACATCTCTGGAGTCTCTACATTTGATGTTTTTTAACTTTCAACATTTTGCTTTTTTTAACTATCACTATTAGCTATTTTAAGCATCAATATTTTCGGCTTAAGTTACTACCAACATTTGCTATTGACACATCAACATTTGATGTTTTAAATATCAATGCAAGATGTTTCTATGTTTTTTTTTCATGTTTTGTTGTCTTAGAGTTGTATGTTTCACTTGACAGCATTTAACAGTTTTAGCACGGTATGGGGAATGTTGAAAGTATTCTCACACAATTGAAACTCATGAGAATTCATAAGTTATACTTTATACTTTGGTTGGCAATAACATTTGTGCAATTTTTTTTAAAATTTAATTTGGATAGCACTTTTTGTTGTGGTGTAGCATTAGACTGAAATTATACTTTTGTATTTTAATATATTTTTGCAAGAGACAGAAGGAAATATATTTATGTAGGCCTACCGTGCATATGTTTCACAGGACATGCCTGACGCAAATAAAGAATATAGTCACAGTATATAAAAACAAAGGAGATCGGAGTGATTGCAACAATTATAGAGGTATCTCTCTCCTCAGCATTGTTGGTAATATAATATAATATAATAATATAATAATATAATATAATATAATATAATATAATATAATATAATATAATATAATATTATAATATAATATAATATAATATAATATAATATATAAGTTGCGAAGTGTAAAAATCTTTCTCGAGACGAAAAATGCCACAGACAATACAAATCTTTATGCTTGATTCTAGCGGATTCATCCACCTGGTTCATGTCACATTATGGTAGCACAATGTAGATTCAGTATGACATAGCGAGTTCCACATGGTAGGTGCATGGAGATTGTTGTTAAAACCCATTAAACTGATCACGAACTTTAAAGACAGGTTCCTTCTATCTGCGAGAACTTTTAGAAGTTTTATAGCCGAAAACATAAAGAAGGCAATAAAAACAGAGCACAAATAGTGCATGGCTTCTCTCTCAACCCCCCTCCACCCATTCCCAAGGAAGTGGTGTTCAGTGTGAAACTTACTGACATTAATTTACTCCCCCCCCCCCCTCCCACGTCTGTTTTGTGAGGAGCAGACTCTAGACGAGACCGGAAGTGGAATGCAAGTCATCAGCTAATGGTTAGGGTTCCAATTACATCCAGCGATTGCCGCCAATGGAAGCGGTCTTTAGCGGATTCTGGATGCAAGGCGTTGCACCGGGCCCCCATCTCTCCTCGCGCGTAGACGCTCATTAATATTAATTAATTGATTTAATTAGTGAGTTGCTTATTGTGTCTCTCGTCAGCCCGCGCATTAACGTTTCTCATATTTTCACGGATGTGAATTTTATTTCGTGTCTGTGTTAAATACATATGAAAGCAAAGAGATTCGTTTCACGTGACATGTCACATGGGGAGCCATTGTCTGGCTCTTACACTCACAGTTCCCACCTCTGACACCATCCCAGGACACAAGAAGTAAATCTAGATTAAACATCTTTCAAATTAAAATGACGTTTGTTTTAAAAGAATATTGTCAATAAAATTACACGGCACTAGAAAAAAGCTTAGAAAATGTTTCTTTGTTCCAAGGCCGGCTAAGGAATTAAGAAATTTGCCCTCAGAAGCTCATGGAATTCCGGACTTCTGACCATTCGGACTTTTTTTTGGCGCATGATAATAGTGAAATGTGTGTACGTGTAATTAGTTTAAAACTAAACATTTACAATTAATAGCCTTTTAAAAAAAGCTTTTATCAATATTAATAGTATTATCGTCGCCTTCTTACCATAGTCACAAATGATGGCACTGTAGGATGAATGGTTAAGTTATGCAAGTCGACGTGTGATATTCCGAGACCAGTTAGCAAAGACATCACCAAGGACAAAGTGCAAACAGAAATATGTTACAAAATGGGACACGAGATCAGTGACCCCCCCCCCCCCCTTTTTTTACGCTTCTCTATTTCTTCCATCTCAACTGCCGAGACATGAATTGAATCTAAATTTGTGGTTCCCATTTCAGACCTTGTGATCTATATGGCAGATGATGTAAAGATTACTGTTAACGAGAGTGTCATGTGGCCAGCACCAACCAACCATTTTTTTTTTACCAAACTAATGTCCGATACCCATTAGAGCTGGGTGGACTCAGAGCCCCCTCCCCTTTAAAGATCCGGAAATTAAAAATCCCAGGCTTCACCAGGATTCGAATCCGGGATCTCCGGTTCGGAAGCCAAGCACTTTACCACTCAGCCACCGCGCCTCCGAATATAAATACAAGCGTGAAAAGCTTACTGAATGGCTGACAGGTATTAAGGGAAAATTTTTTTATCTAAACTCTATAAAGGATTTACGCCAGAGAAAGTAATAAGTTAGTACATAGCAAGGGCAAATCCAGAATTGTTGAATGGAAGGGGGGGGGGGGAGGGGCGATTTGTTTTTCAATACCCTTAACGTAATAAACCCTGTCTTTCTTTTTATACAGAAGGAGGGGGGGGGAAGGGGCTATAAACTGCAGAGAATTAGCAAAAAAACAAACAAACTTGAGTGATTAAAAGTACACAACTCGAATAGCACACAAAGTATATAGCAGCGACACGCGCTCATGTACAGCACACACTCTCAGGAACTCAGCCGAAACATCTAGTGTCAGGCCATGTCGGTGGCGGCATCCGTGAATGCCAAAGCTCAAGTGGAGTTAATAACTCATCTCTTAGCTCCAAGAGTCAGCCCACCCCATGC
This sequence comes from Biomphalaria pfeifferi, assembly GCA_030265305.1. Taxonomy (NCBI): domain Eukaryota; kingdom Metazoa; phylum Mollusca; class Gastropoda; family Planorbidae; genus Biomphalaria; species Biomphalaria pfeifferi. The sequence continues at coordinate 1,239,563 of JASAOG010000043.1, read as the reverse complement.
TGAGCTTATCTGCTTTCGCATAACGAAGGAAAAAAAAAGTAAACTTCTTACGGAGACAAGACGAGAGTAGCGCGAGCGAATTGGTCCGTCAAACATCGAGGTACTGTAATGAGTTCTAGGAGCGTAGCCTAGACACTAAATGGGAACACAATTCACGTGATATACACTCTTTTGTGTTAAGAAGCAAATACTTTATTCTGTTTTTGTCAACGACAGAAATTCTTGTTTAAAAACGGGTAATATGATTGTGTAGCTTATAGTCTCACAGTGTTAGGGTTAGGAGTAATTTGTGGTCTACAAAACAAAAAATTAAAAAAAAAAAAAAGTTGACGCCTAGAAATGTAAGTGATTCCAGCTAACGAGTATGCAAACGTAAAGGTTTAATAACAATTTCAGTTTCATAATGTTCATCTTTCTAAGGACCTTGATTTGAACCAGAGACACTGAGCGGCACCCTCACGGAGGTCACGCAAGGGGAGACACTCTGTAAGGAGAAAAGCGCAGTTATTCTTAAAATCTTTTTGTGCTCCCCAAAACATAATTATACTAGTAAAAGAAAAAACAATTCTTTTCGATGTAAAAAAAAATAAATACAAATCTTACTTTCTCCCTTTCTAAAGAAAGATTATTGCCTAAAACCAAGAGAACAGCCCATTAATATCCCAACTTTCCATAATTTAATTAACCACGTGTAATAACAAAAAAAAAAAAAAAAAAGGGAAATGTTTGCCAGTAAATAATTTACATCCCAACTGTGTCGAGCAGAAACAAGAAAACACAACTCTCATTGTCTTAATCAGAATTTACTGGCGTCTTTCTAGTTAAACGCGCGTGCGTGTGCATGCATGCCTGTGTGTGTGTGATAAATCTAACTCTTTTTTTTTATCGTTTGGGGGGGGGGGGGGGGAGAGGGAGGCTATGAATAATGGCCAACTCTATGACAAGGGAGGAAACCAGGTTTCATAGATTTATCTTCCCTTAGATTTGGTATGGCGGCTCCAGATTTGGCTAATATGGCTGTACGGTAGAGCACACCATTCTAGTGACGTAACTATAACCCTAATGGAGGTTCACTTGAAAATATGTGGAACTGTAGTGAATGCAGTGTCGTGTGGCTTTCTCTCTAGGTCTAGCTTCCTGATGGTCCCCACAAAATGTTCACCTAAAAGTCAACTTTGTTTCAACTAAAATCCCGTTTACGTTTTATACGTTACAAAATTAAGTGAGGGTGAAAAAGAAAAGGAAGCGATATGAATAGCAAAGGAGGCGGTATAATGGAACCAAAACGGAAACGAAATGAGTAAGATTTTTTATGGGTGTGATTGGTGTGAGTTTTGTAAAATAATTAGACAAAGTAAACAATGGCCAAGATGCCATATTGTATTTAGCTCATGATACTCCTATAGTACTTTCTCTTTATAGATTATCCTTCATTCGAAAAGTGTAATTTTTAAAAGTTCCTAAACAAGCTAGTATATAATTTGTATTGTATAGACAATATATATAATATATATATATATATATATATATATATATATATATATATATATATATATATATATATAATGGTTTAAGGCTTCAAAATTAATTCACAATAAAACAAATTTACTTTTTTTTTAACTAGTGTTCACCATAGTTAATTGTAAAACGGTGGTGGTGGTAAATTAAAAAAAAATAAAATTTTCAAGCTAATTATCTAAACATCATCCATAGTTGGTTTTGGAGAATTTGAATAATTTAATTTCCGTGCACGTCAGCTGTTCTTTTATTGTACTAAAATTCAAAACACACACACACACACATCTACACACAAAACACGTTTGTTGATGAGTTAACTAAAAAGGTGAAATAGTTGGTAGGCTTTATTTTTTAAACGAAAATCTGGCAGCACTGTTAAATTCACCAACAATAGATCACGTGCTCAAGGCCAGTTATTTACAGAAACACGGGACATAATTTATTTTGACACATCTATATTGCATTTTTTTTTCTATGCCTGCAACAAAAAGGTTAATTTTGTTAAACCTACCCTTCATCACCCACCTCAAGAAAAAAGCAAAAACTCGGTGACTAATGAATAATAGTAAAAGACACAAGCATTTGAAGTGTAATTCATATTTTCAACTCTGTTACAAATATGGCACACAAAGCTACGGGAATTTGTACCGAAGGGCATAGTCTTTTCTAAATATACCATATGAGGATAGTAAAACAAAACATTGCTGGAGTCATGACTTGATAATAGAAAACCTAAGACATCATTAGTTAATATCATCTTCAGACTTTGCTAGGAAACCAATTTATAACTTTCAGCACCTAACTATGTTTGAAAATAAAAGAACTAGACGGTGCTTTGAGTACTGCATTTGCAAAGAAAACACAAAGTTGTGTAGTGGTCTGAAGTACTATTAGTCTATTTGTTGCGGCAATAGAGGCAATGTAAACATTTGTTTAAAACAATGACTTCAATAATTTTCTATAACCTTTATTTGAAGCTATAGTTTCACATGCTGGGGTCGCAAGATGAAGAGGCGTGAAAGCGTGTTTTCAATGGTGAGAATGGGAAGGGGGGGGGGGGCAACAGAAGTCGTACAGAAGTGTTATCATTGTAAGAATCGCTGGACAGGCGTTACTATTTCTTTATAATCAATTCAGGTTTATAAAAGAGGAACGCGATTCTCTTCTTGGTTCTTTGTCCTCCAAGGTGACCCACCAGTGCACCGAGAGTAGACGTACCCTTTCACGTATTCAAATCAAGAATAGGCTGCCAGAAGATCATGCACCTTTTTTTTTTAGCCACAAGATAGACAAGATAAGATAAGAATTTCAGTGCATTATCCGAGTTTTGCATTTGTTGTTTTGGGAGTAAATTTTGCTATATTCACACGAGCTTGATATGACGCCTTGCATAAGTTGAATTTATATTTACAGATTGCCTTTGTCCATGTCTGAGACCAGGTAGAGAGGGCGGACCACAGAAGGCGGCTGAGAATCTGGGCAAGTAGTCTGTACGCAGTCAGCCGAGTTGGAATGGAGGCTACAATAAACGCCACAATAGATGTATTTTGTATCCAGATTTGGGCATTCGCTTGAGCGCCTGTTTTGCGTGAATAAGTGTGAGTATGTGCATGGGCTGGTGTGTGTGTGTGTGTGCGTGTGTAACACAGTGTAACGTGATGATTTGTTGACACAATAAAAGAATTCCTTTCCTAGTTCAGATTAATGCATCTTTCCATATTGCATCGATATCTTCCAAGAGGTGCGTTAGATCATTTGTGTATGTCAAATAAACAAAATAAGACAAATACATATAACAAGCCTTAAAATTCAACGTATTTGACAAGAACTAAATAATGTCACATAAACGCAAACTAAAGCTCTATGGCTATATTAAAAGGTCTCTGGGGCTCGCAAAGATCTTCATGGGACACTACCAGGGAAATGAAGAAGAGGAAGACAGAGGACGCGATGGGAAGACTACATCAAATAATGCCTTTGAAAGAGGTTCTAAGGCACAAGACAGAGAGGAATGGAGAAAGACGGTCGACAAATCTTGTGTGGTTCCCCAACCGTCCTACAGGCTCGGGGATAGGTGAAAGTGAAGTAATGCCATTAAAAAAACACGAAATTCTGAATAAAACAAAAATAAGAAAATTACATTTATACATGTAGATATAAAACTGATCTTGCCGTAGAAATGTCAACGCTTGTCATCAAGCAGTAAATGACACATATTTATTTATCCTTTAGACCGAAAAGAACACAGGAATAAACTGGCAGGCGATTACATTAGGAAGTGTATTGTTTCATTTGATATTTTATTTGAAAATGTGCTTGATATATTCACCTGAAACGTGTAGCCGTATATTGGTCTACGTGTTTTTGATTCTTTTCTTTGTCAAACATATTAAATTCGACGATAAGTATTATTTACTTGGGGGGGGGGGGGGGAGAATTCATTTGAAAAGGAATCTAGTCTAATTTTATAGTTGATGAACTAATGGCTGACAGGAAAAATATTTATTGGGACCAGAGATTTCTCCCAAGTCTGCTAGACTTTTTCCCGCCTCCTGCCAAGGCACAATACGCGGATGTAGTTTATAATTTGTCAAAACAGAACCACGTGGGTATGTGCGGGGCGCTGCCACACAGAAGACTAGTGCAGGAGGCCTTCAAAATGTCCCCCCCCCCCTTTTCTAACTCTCTCCTCATAGTCTAGAACATGTTTTTTCTCCTCAATCTCGATTCTTTCCCACTGTGAGTAGTGCATGTGTACAAGGATCACCCGAGTGTGAGTGGTCTGATCAGCGCAGTGACGTCTAAAGATCATTGGCATATCGCACACGAGTCTAAGGCGTTCTACCTTATTGGTTGCTTCAAGAGGCGGAGGCTTCATTGTATTGTTTTTGGATGGCCCACATGGAACTCAGGCAACATTGAGAGCGGGAGGGTAAGGAGGGCGGAGCCTAAACGGTCTTTTAAAAAAATTGGAAAAAGTAATTGAAAGATAAAATGTCCATTACATTACGTTAAGCCTTGTGCTGTAGAAAGTAGATTAAGTTGATTTCATAAACGTTTTAGGTTTTTTGTATAAAGTTCTCATTCCGAAGACATCCCTTTGATGCTATAACTACTTCATAAAACGCCAATATAAAGTTTCAATAAATAAGAAAAACATTTAAAAAACACTTTTTTTTCAAAAAGACAATACCTCCAATATACAATTTAAATAAAATAAATATTCACCGGAAATCGAACTCGTGATTTTGACAGTCTCAGCTTCTGGTACGATTACAGCCAAATTAGCATTTACTCATTTTACTTTGAATTAAAATAGTCAAACTAGAGTTTTCTCCGTGTGGCCAATGAGCTAGTAATTCTTTCTTCAGCGATAGGCATCAACTGTTACATTTCTAGAAAAATCGTTGGAGCCGTTTTTGAGATCAGCGTTCAGGTTCTGCCCATCCATGAAGTTCTGACTTGAAGAGAGATATTGTAAAAATAAAATACTTGCAAAAGAAAAAAGAAATGGATTGTGCCGATAGTGGGATATATATATCTGGGAACATGGTTCACAGTATCCTCCTTCTTCAGACTTAACCTGACTTGTCAACCTCCACAAAGTATATAGGCGCGTGCTTCACGAACTTCTTGGGGACATAGCGAATAGGATCTCTCAAAACGTACCACGTGACTAAAAGAAGAGCAGACGTAAACATTAGAAAAACATCAAGTTCGTAAGTTGAGAAAAGCGCCTTTCCAAATAGACAGGGGCAACATAAACTGAATTATGGAAGGTGATAGTCACATATACACACTTTGCTATTTAGACATCACGTGGCTGACAGCTTCCTGTTTCTAATTGATGTAGTCATCATTTAAATCTCCTCCATTAAAAATTACTTCTAGTCATAACAAATTAGAATTTATTTTTTTTTGAGTCGTAGCCTAGCCTCTTTTTAGAATGGCAAAAAAATGCACTCTCAAAGATAATCATCGACATAGACATCCCCACATTGGAAACGCCTTTTTTTTTTCGGGGCTTCTCTGTAAACCATGGCATTGAGCCCCGAGGGTTTCCGAGGACGCCACATCGCCGCCTGGCTCGGGGGCTGTATTGAGCTTGTGGATAAACACATCTCGTGGGCCCATCTTACACCCAGCCCATTTAAGAAAGAGGTGGAGGGGGTTTGAACGCAAGTCGATAATGGGAAGATAATTCGGCTATCGTCACCAGCCAAGGGAAAATTTTCCATGCGAACACAAGACATTAACAGAGGGAATAGCCAATGAAATGACTTGAACAACCGTCTGAAAGGGGATCAAATGTCAATATTTTATTTAAATCAAGGTGTCTGGATATACATCCTTTAACCGTTAGCAGAAGTCACCGAGGTTTACATTGCAAATCAATCCATCTTATGACATTCTCTTAGCCAGAATAGCATTTATCAGGTCCCTGGGTTTTTTTTGTCAGACATCACACAGGCACGCACGCGCACACTTATACACAAGAAATGGCAGCAATTGTGAAACGTAAGAAGAGGTGGGGGGGGGGGGGCTATTGATTGTGAAGAATTTTTGTTTTCGTTAGAGGCAGTTAAGAATTAAAACACTAACAACGACATCAACACATTCATCTAAATTAGATCTACGAGCATTTGACGACATTCTAGCAAGTTTCAAGGAGAGGAGCTCTCGAGTATCGCTGTAACGTTCTGTTATAAGACACACAGTGCAAGAACCATGTTCTGCCTGGAAGCCGAAGAAATTCCGACATACATGACAAGTGCACCGTCACCACAAATTTCAAGGCATCTGCGGCTTCATTAGGCCAATGCACAATGGGTAGGATATTCAAGAGGCCGGAGAGCACCACATGATAAGGCCCGCAGTCCGTAGTCTGGGTATCGCTGGGATACTGTATTATTAGTCGTCAACAATGTGTTTGTATCATGTCTAACAGAAAGTGACTGACTTTTAAGCAATGTGCGTTTGTGTAGGTTGTTACTAAGATTGACTTAGTAATAGGTAAGAAAAATCTGTTAAAATTGTACCCTAAAAAAACGAAATCTACCTAAAGAGAGATATGAGAAGAGAAAGCTGGGTTAGGTGACATGTGACACGTTTCCTTTTTGGAGGTGGGGAAGCAAGTGGGTTTACCTGATTGGGGGGGGGGGGGGGGGGGACAGATGACACTTGGAGAAATAGTTTGAAATTAATTCTGGCCAAGAAAGCGACTCTCAATCAAAGCTTCACCAACTTACCCCCCCCCCCCCCAAACCTGTTTTTTCTTCTCCGCCTCTCAGCTTTTTAATTGCGAGGATATCAGTTTGGGTACTGGTGTCCTCATGAGTAAATCATGTCAGTGTCATAGTAGAAAAACAGGTTTACGTGGAATAAGGCGGCCTTTGACTTTCCCACAACTCCCGTCAACAAACCGATTACTGTTTATGCTATTCTGAGTTTCAAGGGAGGAAATTAAAGTTTTTGTGATTCTCTGATTTAAAATGAGAAATGTAATTGTATTTTATAATGGGAAATATAATTGCATTTGGGGCTGGGGAGGGGGGAGGTGAAGATGCAATTGAAAACTTATGTTTAACATGTCTCATCTCTAGATTATTTATTTAATATTAATATTATTTTTTAAAAATTTTAAATGAGAAATTCAACACTGGAAGTTTTGACACAAAGACTTTACTTTTGCACTTCCGGTCAACTTACCTTGACCCATAGCTCTCCCTAAGGATGGTAAATCTCTTGCTGTCAGTAAAGTTGGCCAGGGAAACGTTATTCCGGAACCAGTAGTAGTTGGGAGTGGGGTTGCCAGTGATATCACAGGTCATCCTGATATCTTGACCTCGGTACTTGGTCAAGTTCTTCATTTCAAAATTCAGGTTTAAGGAGGCATCACCTGTTTGAAAGAAGAGGATATTGACTAAGACACAAACTCATTTATTTCATGAGCATAACAAATACAGCACTGACACAATTCGAATCAGCTAAGATGCCTTTAGTTTAGTCAGGCTCACAAAATACTTTGCCTCTGACTGAGAAACCTGATTAGCTACGGCAGATTACTGTTTATTTTTTTTTATATCGGTTGGGCTGTAGCTAATCCAATTAACCTTAATAGGGGTATAAAATCATTTGATACTAAACTCTTAGATAAAGCTTATATTTTACAAACTAAACTTAACGAATAGTCACATATACCTGTATATAGTTTTCAAAGTCGCTCTGTCTCTGGTCTCAAACTTCAACTCAACTCTCAACATTTGTATTCTAAAATTTACTTACACATTCCAGCTCCCATCACATCTTAATAAAATAACTATAAATACTTTTCACCTTGTGAATGCAAATATCTAAATAAATTTACCTTTGCACACCTGAGTTATAAGCTCTCGAATCGCAAGGCCAGGTAATTTGTTAATTATTTGAGTCTAACCATCGCTTCCGTTTTGTGCCACAAGACCTCGTTCCATCTCAACCAAAACATTTAGGGCTGTGAGAACAGCCAGGAGGTCTTAGGAGGGGGGAGGGAGTAGGAATTAGAGAGTATATATTACCTTAATGTTTCCAGAGGCACCAAGGCGGCATATTGAGACGATTGCTATGCCATAACTCCACTCTCCGACCCTTCCCATTTGACATTTCGCTTAACGAGTCAGTATGACAAGACATCGTTCTAGCCCCCAAATATCGTTACCTTTGATAGCTTCCACGCGAGCTTCAGTTGAGGGCCATGTCAAGAGACAAAGAGAAGTAGACAAAAGAAAGGAAGAGAAAGGGGGGGGGGAGAGGGGATTTCAATTCTAAACAAAACCGGCCCTCTGATCCTCCAGGTGTCAGTGTCACCTTTAAAATAGTTTAATGAGGTGGCTCAAAGCGTATCGAAAGAATCTTTCTTTATCTTCCACAATTTCTGACTGCCCATTAAGTTTACAATTGTACGGTCGGTAAAATATTATTTACAGAAATTTACGTATGAATATTGAAAAGTAGCGCGGTGGTCCACTCTATTTGAAACATGCGCATACATTGATAGAACATGCACAGCAAAAAAAAAAATGAATGCTTTGTCCGTGTATGTATCAATAAACCATTGTTTGTTTGTTTGTTTTGTTTCATAAGTTTGGGACGTTCCCAAACCTACTGCAAGACGGCATAGGGCAGGATTCCAACTTGGGACAATGGTTACGACAGTCTGAAGCGCTTACAGCTCGACCACGCAGCCATCACTTGCTATTGTATTCCGTCATCTTACAAGACCTAATGCACCAGTTCCTACTATCCCGCAAGATGTGCGCCATAAACTACACCCACTGCACCAAATTTTTCCAAATCCAAAGTTCCCAGAAGCTTACATGTCGTCCAATGAAATCTGAGGTTAACCTAGCCTTATCGTTAGGCAACGAAGTTGTCAGTTTTGCTTTTTTTTTTTTTTTTTTTTCTTTCTTTTTTTCCACCTCCCCCGCTCTGCAGATTTTCTTCCCTGTTGTAAGACGGCAGATAGTGTGCAAAAAATCTGGCATAACGAATCAGAAGCAGGGAGGTAGCTCTAGGTTGTGCCTTGGTTGTTGATATCCAAAAGTGATAGAAATAAATCGAGGGCGGGAAAAAGTTCTGGAGAGCCAAATTGGATGATTAATTGTATTGTCATCTCTGGCAGCCATGCCAGATTTTCTACCTGATGATAGTCGGTTTTATCAATTGATTGTGGCTATTGGGGCGGGGTAGAGGGTGCTGTGAGAAATGCAGATGGTGCAGATTGGTGCAGAAGTGGTGGCTGAGGGTGGAAATTTAAGTCAACCACGACTTATCAACGCAGCTCGCAACAAACTTAAATACAAATATTTGAAGTACTTTGAATCTCTAATATACCTTTGTCTAAGTGTGCGTGTGTGTGTATCTGTTTGTGTATATGCAACTGGCAAAATATCGAAATCCAGGCATTCTATATATAGCATTATATAAGAAAAACAATGCCTATTACAATATGTTCGGACACAATCAGGGGGCAAACTGGGTGTTTAGATTAAGGTGGGGATTTCTATAAAATCCAGCCCACAAAGTGTATATCATATGATTGACATCCATTTCTAGGTCTACATGTCCTCACATATGAATGACATCCAATTCTAGGTCTACCTGTCGTCACATATGATTGACATCGAATTCTAGGTCTACCTGTCCTAATGTCAACCATGTAAAATTTGACTTTTCAATAGATTGATGAATTTAAAAAAATGTTTTTTCTTGTGGAAATTCGATGTCATAACCAATCATCATTTGAAAGGTCATTCACATCAATTAAAGCGAGAAAGATAGATAGATGGATAGACAGATAGATAGATAGATAGATAGATAGATAGATAGATAGATAGATAGACAGACAGACACTAATCCTTTCAATTTTTAGGTTGCATTATTTAAGCCAAAACTATTAGGGTCACTTCAACCACACGAGAGAAATACAAATATTTCTTTTAGATTTAAAAAAAATCACCAATAATCTCTTCAATAAAACAGCTGATCGATATTTTATATCGCAGGTTTTTGAAAGTCAGGACGCATTGAAATTGAAACCCATTTCCTTCTGCTATAGGTTTAAGAGCTAGACAAAACAAACAAGCAACAATGAAACAGCAGTTAGGGCTATTCTTGTTTACAGAAATTTTGAACCCCCTAAAACCTTCCCCCCTACCCCCCCCAACCCCCCCCCCCCAACAAATTGCCAAAATAAAAAGTTGAACAAAGATATAATTTGAAACCGCTGGCGGTCCGTTTGTCAAAGTTTTGGAAAAATAAAATAAACATTCTTATTCGAAATATTTCCTAATAAAATTTCTGTTGCTAAAATGTGCCAACACTCGACGTGTAGACAAATTAACTAGATCTAGAACATTCTCGTTCACAAAATTGTGTAGATCTAGAACATTCTCGTTCACAAAGTTGTGTAGATCTAGAATCGAGAGCATTGTCTTTCAGAAAATTGAACGGAAACATTCCACAAACTGCATGTCGAGTGTCAAGTTACAGCAACAACAAAAATCGTTCATTAATCTGAGTGTCAAGGTGCGTGTGATCCCTTTCTGGCAGTCTGAAGGTCATTCACTGGCAGTCTGAACGTCATTCCCCGCAGTCTGAAGGTCACGTGTCTATTAACAATTTATTAAGACACTAAATGGAAAATTATTTAGAACTAAAAAAAGAGGGGGGAGGTCTGTAACACACTCAATTTACCTGGCTATCTCCTCAGTTTTCTAGCACCCGCTCAGTCAAGAAGCAACTCGCCACACTGATGATATACCATTGTCGGATAATCCCAGTTAAACCCAGTTAAACCCAATCAAAACTGAATGCCCTCATTGCTGTATTAAGTCCCTTAATTATATTTGAACATCAATTTGATAAAATTGTTGATACACACGAAAACTAACGTGAAATATCGTTGCGCTGTTAGATAGTGTAGTCCATAGTGTTTTCTATATTGACTCCATAGTGTACTTTATATCACAGACACTGTGACACTGTAGAAACCTTTTGCGTATTTATGGAGTAGATTTATACTTATACATAACATTAGAAGGCTATAGAATGAGAGTAATGCATTATAACTCAATGATTAGCAGCACGTTTAAAACTATTATGTAGATTTAATTGATATAAGCTAAAGGTCGAGTGCACGTACAGAAAATATTTGTTATACATAGATCAGATCTCGCTATCTGTATATTTATTTTACTATTCTGACAAAGATATATATATATATATATATATATATATATATATATATATATATATATATATATATATATATATATATATATATTTAAATCGCCCCCCCCCCCCCCATGTGACGTCTGTTTTCATTTAATGTAACATTTCCGGGCACATCGAGAGTGCAAGGTCACTGCAAGGGGAGGTGATAAATCGACATGCTAAAATCTCCAGGGCCTGAAAGTTGTCTTTCTTACCTCCAACCCCCTCCATGCGATGGCTAACAATTTCCGGCAAGGTGAATTACTCTGTGGGCAAAGGAAGGTCAATCTCGATTTGCACCCTTTAAATTCTCAATAAACTGGGCGTCTGTTGGCTAGACAGCGCATCTAATGCCAGGTCCAGAAGAAAGGAGCATTGCAAGGCAGACGGTGGAAGTAGGTTTTACGGCCTGGTTAGGCTCTTTCAAAATAGTCTTTGTGTTGTGTGCAATCTTAAACTCTTCTCGTCTGCTTGATTATTTAAGGATCTAGATCTAATAGCAGACGACAAAGCGTTTCGCTCCACTGATGACGTTGTTTAAGATCTTTTAAAATCACAAGTGGCAGTGAGGCACAAAATTAATACGTCATATTGCTCAAACCAAGGGTGGAGGGGGGGGCGTCGGTCTTGAACCCCAGTGCTGTGGCATTTTACGTCTCGAGAGACGATCTTTTCCCTTTGCAACTTCTTGTGGGACTAAAGAGGCCAATCCTTGATACACAGCTGCGATCGTAGGTTGGGCATATATAATCACCAGGCGCCGTTGCATTTTCACCCTTCTTTCTGCTTCTGTTGTGTATGACATCTGCAATCTTTGACCCTTCCTTTATGCTTTCTCTCCATGAGGATTTGTCCAGTGCCACCTCTTCCCAGTTGCCAGTGTCGATTTTGAAGAGCTTCATGTCGCGTTTGCATACATCCGAATAACGTAAAAGTGGGCGACCAGAGGCTCTCCTGCCTTCTATTAGATCGCCATACAGGATGTCCTGTGGAAATCGACCTACTGGCATTCTACGAACGTGGCCAAGCCAGCCAAGGCGTCTGCTGCTGATAATAGAGCGGATGTCTTGGCACCCTGCTCTTTGTAGCACTTCCTCATTGGTTATCTTATCTTGCCACCTTATTTTAAAGATCCGCCTTAGGCATCGAAGGTGGAAAACATTCAGCTTTTTTTCCTGCCATGAGTAGGTTGACCATGTTTCACTTCCGTAGAGCAAGGTGCTCAACACACAGGTCCGGTAGACTAGGGCTTTAGTACTGCTAGTCAGCAATATGTTGTCCCAGACTCTTTTCTGCAGGCGTGACATGATGGCCATTGCCTTGGCTATCCTGTTGTTTATGTCTTTATCCAGTAGAGTGTTGTTGGATATGATGCAGCCAAGGTAACAAAAGGGATCAACAATTTCTAGTGGTTGGCCATTAATGCTTACTTGAGGTGCAGTGTTTGTGTATTGGACAAGTATCTTAGTCTTGCTTTGACTGTTGTTTAAGCCGAACTTCTGGCAAGCAGCAGATATTTTGTCAACCAGGGACTGTAGCTGAATATCAGAATCAGCCACAATAGCTGCATCATCAGCATACAGGAGTTCCCTGACGAGTAGCTTCCTAATCTTGGTTTTTGCCGGCAGCCTTGATACATTAAATAGTTTTCCAGAGGATCTTGTATGGAGAAACACACCTTTGTTTATGTCGTTGTACGCATAATGCAGTAGACAAGAGAAAAGTATGCCAAACAGAGTAGGTGCGAGCACACATCGCTGCTTGACACCACTGCAAACCTCAAAAGGTGCTGATTGGGCTCCATTGATTTTGACAGTACATTTAGTTTCCTCGTGAAAACACTCAATGAACTTCAGTAGTTTGGGAGGGCAACCTATTTTCCTCAGGAGTTTGAAAAGGCCACTTCTGCTGACCAGGTCAAAAGCTTTAGTCAGATCAACAAAAACGATGTAAAAGTGTCTGTCTCTCTCTCTGAATTTCTCCTGCAGTAGTCGTAGAGAAGATATCGTGTCTATAGTGGATCTACCACTCCTGAATCCACACTGAGACTCTAAGTAGACTCTAGAAGCTATCACTTGCAGCCTGGATAGTGCCACTCTAGCAAAGATCTTGCCCACTATACTGAGGAGAGTTGTTGTAATTGTTGCAGTCACTCCGATCCCCTTTGTTCTTGTATATTGTGACTATAGTTGCGTCACGCATGTCCTGTGGGACATGACCTGTTTCCCAACAGCGGCAGAGGAGAATATAGAGTTCAGGGAGCAGGAGTGATTCGTTGACTTTCACTACTTCCACTGGGATACCATCACTCCCAGGAGATTTTCTATTTTTTATGCAGTTAATTGCTTTTTTGAGGTCACTAAGGCTCGGAAGCTCATCTAGGCATTCCAGTACTGGAAGATCTGGTAGAGAAGCCAGGGCGACATCGTCTACTGTATTCTGTGTGGCATAGACTTCGAGGTAGTGTTCTGTCCATCGTTCTAGCTGCTTGGTTTGATCTGTATTTTTTTCTCCTGATTTGGATAGAAGGGGGGCAGGCTTAGACACTGTTGGACCCAGGGCCGCTTTAATGCCATCAAATAGAGCTTTGCTAGTTCCTGAGTGGAGACTGTCTTGGATTCTGTTGCAGGTATCCCTCCAAAAGTTGTTAGCACATTTTTAGCCATTTGTTTCGCCTCTTTATTAGCACTTTTGAAGGCCTCCAAAGATCTTGGACTTGGCTTTGTCTTGTGAGCGAGGTGTGCAGATCGCTTTTTCTCGATGCAAGGTTCCATATGTGCTAGATGCGCCTCAAACCAGTCTACATTTTTGTGTTTTTGAGGCCCAAAGGCGGTGATTGCCGAACTGTAGATTACATCTCTTAATTTCTCCCATCTGGTAGAGATGTCTTCTTCATCACTTAACGAGGGGATTGAACTGTTCAGGAGCTCGCCAAAGAGTGCACACTTCTCTGGGTCACCTACATGGTTGACGTTAATTCGCCTAGTTCTGGGTTGAGTGGAAGTATAAGCCTTCTTGAGAAGTAGTTTGATTTTGCTTAGCACTAGTGAATGGTCTGAGTTGCAGTCCGCACTATGGTATGAACGGGTGTGGATGACACTTTTCAGATCCATCCTTCGGGTGATGCAGAGGTCAAGCTGGTGCCACCTTTTTGAGCGTGGGTGCTGCCAAGACACTTTATGGCGTTCCTTGCCAGAGAAGAATGTATTTGTTACACACAGTTCATGAGAGCTACAGAACTCGAGAGACTTACAAAATTGCTCCCCTTTCACAGATGCTAGCCAGCGGCGGCAACAAGTCAAGCTACCACACTAGACGCTTCACACAGCCATTGGACAGAACCCCAGTAACGACAGACAATACCCAAGTGTCAGTCTCACGACCAGACAAAGCAATTTCCTTTCAATCGGTTCACTGAAAAAAAAATTACACGCATGCCAAAAGAAATCCTTTTTTGGAAAATTATAATTCCCAGAATTCTTAAGAACGTGTGAATAATTTTATATGGTGTGTGTGTACACAAGTCTGCGGCAAGTATAGGCAGCACAGTGATGTACAGTGCAGGCTATTTCTCTCAAGTATATTGAAATATAAATGTACACCTCAAATAAAAGATATCTGTTAAGATAAGATACACTATTTAGTCTGTTAATATCAATAATATAATTCAAAGTCAGACTGATGCAATCCCTGTTCATGGCCACATTCTTTCATGCTTGCGAATCTTAGACGCTGACTGTAGAACTTGAGAGAAGGATCCTAACATTCAATTGAGATGCTACATAAAGATCCCAGGTATCACATACTGAGACCGCATCCCAAACGAAGGGATTAGAAAAGGATTAATTCAGCGATTGGGCCCCACCATGATCTGCTAACTACTTTCAAACAACGCAAATTTAAACTCTATGACCATATAAGGTCCTGAGGACTCGCAAAGACCTTCCTTCAGGAGGCAGACAGAGAAAGCGATGGGAAGACAACATAAAATAATGGACGGGCCTGCCATTGAAATAGTTTCTTTCCAAGGCTAGAAGAATAGAATGACTGTCAACAGATCTTGTGTGATACCACAAAGGTCCAACGAACTAGAATGAAGATAGGTGAAGATGGTATCTTTAATACTATCTAATGTTGTTTCTTTTTCCTTTAACAGTCTTGTTCCCAGTACTTGTCCTCCTCTATCCCCCACCGTCCCCACACCCCTTCCATTACAACAACAACCACTTGTTTATCCTTTCAACCAATCATTTCAGATGTGTATTCCTGTTCCAGGTAAACAGCTTTGGATTAGGATTTCTTAAAAATTTCCAGATACAAAGGATCACTGAAGTCAAAGAAAAATATGTATTTACTTGAGCGAAGAACTCTGTTTCAAGTCTGTTTAAACTCTGGTTAAAGTCTGGTTAAAGGATTTTAAGGTGCAACAGACTAGTTTTGATTTTGTCTGTAAGGACTTATTGAGTTGATTGCTTAAAATGAATCGGATCTCGTTATACCTCTCTCTCTCTCTTTCGTACACTCTCCTTTCTCTCACATCATACTCTTCATGTCTTTGTCTCTCTCTCTCTCTCTCTCTCTCTCTCTCTCTCTCTCTCTTTCTCTCTCTCTCTCTCTCTCTATATATATATATATATATATATATATATATATATAAATTTCTGTCTCTCTTGAGAATGTTAGGACTAGCTTCCGTTGGAGATGAGGGACTTGTTCCCCGCTCTGTTTACTTTTAAATTGACACCCCCAACATGTTACGTTATGATGCATATGTCATCATTTTCTTTTTTTAATTTTCACGCTGTATCGTATAAACAGTGGTTCTCACACAAAGTTGTATCTTCCCAGGCGAAAATGCACACTACACGTGTGAGCAGGTCAACTAAGGTTGCATTGATTCATTCAGTAGATTTATACGCACTTCCGCCAAGATCACTTCCAAAACGAGAGCCAGTGTATTTTTACCATTAAAGCTGCAAAGAGGACACACGCACACACACACACTACTGGAACTAGTGTCTATAAACAGAATGTTTATTTCTGTGTAGTTTCTATAACGATGGCAACATTCTGAAAGTGTTTTCTTTGACTTGCTTTGTTTGACCTATTGACGTCAGACATGTTCAAATATCATCGGGATTGGGAATCCAGGGTCTTAAAGAAAGTTGTTTTGTTTCTTCAAAGATTATTTGACGATAAATCAATTTAAAACTAAAAATTAAGTAATAATAGTAATCCCAGGTCCTAGTAATTGCAGTGCGAGGACCTCTCTAGTCTTCACTCCTGAGTCTGACACATCTGGTAGATTTTCATATCAATTCCTGTTGTTTATAATAACTGAGACATACGAGTAAATAAACATGTCGACTACCAGGTGAAGGAGAGACTGGGGGGTGGTCAGGTGGAGTTGATGGTCAGAGGAGTACTAGAGGGAAGGCGAAGGGGGGGGGGGGGAGGGAGGAAGTTACAAAGTGAATGAAAGTCAGAGCTGGAAGATAAGAGATTTATTGAACGGTAGAGAATTGCAGGAGTCGAAAAGGTAGAGAGAAGGAGTGGAGAGAGACAGAGACAGAGAGAAGGAGAGGAAGAGGGAGAGAGAGAGAGAGAAGAGGAAGAGGGAGAGAGAGAGAGAGGAAGAGGGAGGGGGAGAGAGAGAGAAGGAGAGGAAGAGGGAGGGGGAGAGAGAGAAGAGGAAGAGGGAGAAAGAGAGAGAGGAAGAGGGAGGGGGAGAGAGAGAGAAGGAGAGGAAGAGGGAGGGGGAGAGAGAGAGAAGGAGAGGAAGAGGGAGGGGGAGAGAGAGAAGAGGAAGAGGGAGAGAGAGAGAGAGAGAGAGGAAGACTGAGGGGGAGAGAGAGAGAAGGAGAGGAAGAGGGAGGGGAAGAGAGAGAAGAGGAAGAGGGAGAGAGAGAGAGAGGAAGAGGGAGGGGGAGAGAGAGAGAAGGAGAGGAAGAGGGAGGGGGGAGAGAGAGAAGAGGAAGAGGGAGAGAGAGAGAGAGGAAGAGGGAGGGGGAGAGAGAGAAGGAGAGGAAGAGGGAGGGGGAGAGAGAGAGAGGAAGAGGGAGGGGGAGAGAGAGAAGGAGAGGAAGAGGGAGGGGGAGAGAGAGAAGAGTAAGAGGGAGAGAGAGAGAGGAAGAGGGAGGGGGAGAGAGAGAGAAGGAGAGGAAGAGGGAGGGGGAGAGAGAGAAGGAGAGGAAGAGGGAGGGGGAGAGAGAGAAGAGGAAGAGGGAGAGAGAGAAGGAGAGGAAGAGGGAGGGGGAGAGAGAGAGAAGGAGAGGAAGAGGGAGGGAGAGAGAGAGAAGGAGAGGAAGAGGGAGGGAGAGAGAGAGAAGGAGAGGAAGAGGGAGGGAGAGAGAGAGGAAGCAGGCAGATATGGAAGGGGGAAGTTTTAACAAATTAATCAGATTCAGAGAGAAAAAAAGTGATTTCAAATGGCGCTCGCAATAAGGAATGAGAGACAGAGGTCGAGAACGAGACCTAATGTTGAACAAATAAAAAAAGAGGTAAATTTTTCTCTAAATAACTTGAAAAGGAGTTCTCTTTTATTGGATAGATAGATAGATAGATACAGGGGCGTAGCTAGAAAATTTCCATTTGGGGGCCCCGGGGCTTGACCTCTTTGGGGACCCTGCATTTTGCGCAATATTTAATCTACAAAACACTCATTTAGGGGCCCCTCTCAACGTGGGGGGAGGATTTCAAATTTCCCCCTCCTCCCCCCACTCTAGCTACGCCACTGGATACATAGATAGAGAATTCTTATTACTCTCTCTATAAAGCTCCTACCATACTCGACGGATACAGCTATTGTTTATTTTACTTTAAATACATTTTTTTTTATTGCAACAATAAACATAATGTCTCCTCTTCAAGGAATTGGTTACCAAACGATATAAAAAAAATTACAAGCATTTTAAAAAGGTCTTGATCCATATAATTTTCCATGGAATACTTTATTAGAAAATGTTGGCGTATTAGTGGTTAATTTCTCCTGGCAGAGTAGTGCGCCCTTGCTTTTATTTTGTTATGAAGTCAGTGAAGTAAATTTCGTTGTGTAAAGTCTCGTTTTATTTTGGTTCTATCAAATTTCACGAGATTTTATTGAATTTGTTTTCATTTCAAATGCTTTGAACTCTCGGCGATCAGACGGAACTAGAAGTTGTGCAAAGCTATAAGAGTCAAGAATGATACAGATTGCAAATCAATATAACATCTGAAGACATTTTAGGTTCTTTAAATAAGAAAAAAATCACATGTATTGTATATATTCATTGACCTTGTCTTTTAACCTTTAAATCATCTTCAGTATAATATGGAAACGTAAGCAACCAAATGTTGTGGGTTTTTTTTTTTTAGTTAAGGTATCAAGATGCAGTATCCTTTGTAGTATAAACGAGGACAGCAACAATATCTTTTGAGAATCACCTTGTCTACATTAAGAAAATTAGTCTGAGGAGTTAGGCAGATAGTTGCTCATGATCTCGCGATTTAGAATCGTGTTAGTGGACGTGACTTATGGACACAACATGGAACCAAGACCAAATATTAGTCTAGAAGTTGCTGAAGACAGATAGTGAGCTTCAGTCACGGCATGTGATAGTGCGGCGGCCGTTACCCGTTACCCTCCCCCCTTTCAACACACACACTCACTTTAGTTGTTCCTTAATCTAGCACCGACTGTTCGAGAAATGATAAAATTAAACAAATCGTTTTAGTGGTTTGGTTCCAGATACCCTCTCCCTCTTAATCGCTCTCTCTCTCTATATATATCTCCGTCTCTCTTTCTCTCTACCCTTTTCTCTTTTTGTTTTACTCTCTCTCTTTTTCTTTGTCTCTACATCTCTCTCTCTCTCTCCCATTCTCTTAATCCTTACATTTATCTAAAATATTTTCTGCTTTAAAAAAATCAATATATTTTACTTCAAAACATCCCGAGAATCTTGAAACTAAATATCTTGTACTTTAGTTCTTTAATAATAACCTCAATGTTATTAATTCTTAAAGGCCATCATCTGACCGCCACCACTGTCCTTGTAGACTAAACTCTTTGCCAGGACGCTGTGACCTCATTGGCCGATTGGTTCTATTACAAAATTTATTGTGACCAATTTAGGCTGGTGTATTTTCTACCTTTAATTTGGAAAGTCCAAAATTCATTTTTAGCGTTTTCTATTTATTACGTTTTATAAAAAAAATCTTAACTCGTCACAAGGTCAAAGGGCAGAGGTAATCGTACTAAAAAATACAATTATGGAAATGATAGAATACATGAGATACATATCTTTTGTGTATTTGAAGCAGAAGAAGAAGAAGATAGATAGATAGATAGAAGAATGCAGAAAGAGAAAGAGAGTGAACGATAGAGGGAGACCACAATTCTACGCAATAACAATAACTCTTGAATGCGAGAGTGAAGCCGTAAGTACTCACGTCGGGGTTAGCTTCTCCTGCCCTCTGCCCTATCGGATTTCATTATCATCAAAACCAGTGAATGCAATCTCAGAAACCAGTAGGGGGGCTCTGCGGTGGGCTCCCCCATTATTATCCTCCCTGCCCATCAACGTTCTCCCTCCCCCCTCTCTCTCCTACTCATTCACAGGCTTTAGGCTAACATGGCAATGGGTGTACGCCAGCGATGAACTCTCGCAGAACATGACAAAAGAAGGTCGGTAAAGAAGAAAACCCATTTCCCGCCAATTTTGTTTTTCTTGAACATATAAATAAACAATGATTTATGCCGGGGATGCATTATGGTAGAATAATAACTTTTATTTAAGAAACAGTTATGTGATAGATATCCACCTTTGCCAATAAGTTGACACTAGCTTGCAATAATTTATCGTTAATAATTTAGCACCCACAAATCACCGCCACCAACTATTCAACGCCAACAAACCATCGCCAACTGTTCGTTGCAGATAAATTAATTGATTATTTTTATTTCATTTTTTTTAAAAATTATCATTTATATCTGTGACTGTGGATTCAGAGGCATATCTACTGGGCTAGCTAACTGACGTGAATATAACTCAAATAAAGCAATGTAATTTGTTCAAAAAATGTGAAAATATGCAAATATGTGAACTCATTCAGTAATCATGAATTTCTTTAAAGAAGACTTCCAAAAAAAATGTATGTTGACGGATAATTTCTAAATTTGTAAAATGAAAAGATGGACCGAACTGCATAAATGATTTTCTTGAGAAATTCGAAATTTTCTGACTAAGGCGAAGTTTATTTATTTGGTGTCCAAATGTCAAGAGAAATGATTTCAATAAGGATTGAATGAAAATACACAACTCTCCACAGATAAGTGAATAAAAAAAATTTCTTATTTAATAGATGCATCATTGACTCTCGCTCATATGTGCTGCATCACCCCAATCAGGGGCTTAAGATATTACAGATTATATCAATCACTTTAAAGATGGTTATGAAAGACGTGCATAAATAATTCACAGTAATCTTATCTCTTCCTCCTTTTTCTTCTCTACCTCATTCTCTTAATAAAACATTTCGTATCACCATCTGCCTCGCTGATCATTGAGACATTGCACGCTCATAACGAGGCCAGCACGAACGAAGAGCTTAATTGTGGACTTGACCCCCGACAAAGTTATCATTTTCTCACTAACTTCAAATCTTAACGCCTAACATTTTTTTTTTTGAAAGCTACGAGGACAGGTGGAAGGGGGCGTCTCGAATTCTTAAAAAGTTCTACCTGGGAATTAGGAGTTGGAAAGCTGTCCTCCCCTTTACCCCGCCCCTGGAAAGACTTCGCGGCTGGATATATGACCAGAAAGAGACAAGCTCATCGTAAACATGGAGAAGACATGAAGGCAGCAAGACACTCTGATGTATCTCCACCCCGTATCACCTCGCATCATACACCTTTTTTTTGTTTACCTACTTCGGAAAACCTAACACGGCCCTCAACTAAATCACCGGAAATGGCAACATGGAAATTCGACCACAAGGACGTACATTTCCAGTCGAACTTTTCTCGTGGTGGCATTTTCTCGGATTTCGGTTTTCCATGACAATGACTGCAATAAACATGGCAAAGTGTTTTGGGGAGGGGGTAGTTACATGGAGACAATGAGAATCATTACATTTATAACCCGAGCAGGAAGAGCCTGGCCAATGCAGGAAGAGCCAGGTCAATGCAATGGACAAAAGTTATTAAAAAAAAAGAAAGGTTACAAAGAGTTTCTGATACACACTTTATTGTTGTGTAACATCTAAAATCGTAAACATTGCCGGGGGCTAAAAATGGAATACAATGACAGAGTTCAGTAGAATCAAAGGAAGGAGAGTGACCAGACCAATTGATCACTTAGAAAAAAAACTGGAGAAGTCCTCAAGATAAATGGTATCAGAGAACATCACAAAGTCAGCCACTGTTCGCCGCTTCTGACGAAGTCTCCTCATGTCACGTCGAGATAAGACCTCTGACTTCAACACTTGTCACCACATTAGGTCTTAGGACTTGTGAGGATTAGGGAACAAAAGGCACCATGGGATTGGACGCTCTCAGGCTAACGATTTCCAACAGTCAGGCTTGATATGGTTTTACTTCTTACACCCCCTCTCTCCCGTTCACGAGTGATATCTTTGCACTGCCTTTTAATCTCACAAGACAAAGTAAAACAAAAATCTGTTATCTTGTTCTCTCCCCCCCCCCTCCCTTTCTGTTTAGCCTCGTTTCCAGTGCTAAAACTATACATGGTTTTGATGCAGTCCCTCCCTTCCTATCTGACTTACAACGAAGACATTGTTTTCTGAAATAGCCCCCCCCCCCCCCAAAAAAAAAATTATTCACATAAAAAAGGGAAGGAAAAAAACGGTCATTTATTAACAAAGGGAGCTAAGCAACAAATGCCAAGTCGCAGACGTGAGGTGCTTATCAAAAAATGACAAGAAAATAAAAGGCAATAATATTACTAACATCTAGTGCTAGTATCCAAACCCACTATTTTTTTTTGGTCTGGCTTAACAAACAAAAAAAAACAACATTTATAAAAAAAATTAATAAAATGTAACATAACTTTTTTTCTCGAGGAGTTATTTCCTGGCTTTATTCTGTACCCGACATACCTTTGTCCCCAAGTAAATCCCTCTCCCTCCCTCTCTCGTTTATTTATTCATTATTTTTTTTAAAATAAGATATATCTATTTTTTAAAACTTAGGACTTTGAATCAACGTTTCTCAAACATAAGTAAACATATCCCTAGTAGAAAAACACATTATTTCTATCTTTGACTGTTTTCTTGGGGTACTAGAAACCTATCTGGGTTGTGACGGAGACAGCATAAAGGCAAACATTGTATTGTCTGTGTGTCTACAATTGTGTGTGGTGTAAAAGACCTGAGGAAAATGTGGTAAGTGGACAAAAGAATTTCAAATAAATAAACTTTGAGAAGCAGTGCTCTTGATGCGTTATGTCCAGATTAGAGAAGCAGTGGTCTTGATGCATTATGTCTGGTTAGAGAAGCAGTGCTCTTGATGCATTATGTCTGGTTAGAGAAGCAGTGCTTTTGATGCGTTATTAGTGTCCACCAAAGTTCTATAATTTCCTTTCATACAAAATTGAGAACGAAGATCTAGTAGCTCTATACAACATTTTTTAAAGCTCGCTTTGTCTGTCTGTCTGGTACCGGTTATCAATCTGGTACACAATATTTCTGCTACTTCCAATTCTCAGATCATTTGAAACGTTATACATTTACTCATTGTTGAAGACAAGACATGAATCAATTTAAAGACATGAATCAATTTAAAGACATAGATCAATTTAAAGACATGAATCAATTTAAACAAATTAAACAATTAGTAAATAATTATTGGTAAATAATTTATGCTCTTTTATAAGGAAAGGGGGAGATAAGTCTTTCAAAAGCGCGAAAGTTAGCAGTAATTGTGTGGTTGTTTCCTTTTTATAAGCTTCGTTTTAAAAAGATTTTGTCTTTTTTAAAAAAAATATTTTGCTTGTTATGTAAAAGCAACTTTCATTTTGACCCGACTATGAGGAAGTTTCACTAAAATCTTTTGACTCACTTCCATTTGTGAAGGATGAGGAGCAGAGCTGCTAAAAAATAAAGTAAGAGTCAATCCGTATTCTCAAGGCGTCTTGCTAGCTTTCATTGCTAGTGAGTAATTTGTTTTGCGCCTATCCCTCGTTTGAGAACCATTGTTCCCCCAGTATCCGCTAATTATCGTCCTTGTCACACAAGGCGACCATTACATTTACATGCTCAATGAGGTACTCATCATTTCCGCCACACTAAGTTGTCTCCCCCCATCCCTCCCTCATTCCACCATGGACTGTTATCTGTGCTACAATCTTGCCTGGTAACTCACACTTGACAACAGGAGGGCCGGGCTCTTTTACCCCCAAGGGAGGCGCACAAAAAGATGAGTTCATTCATTACTCGCGTGATTTAATTTCGTAACTTCTAACACAGGCATGCAAATCTGCATCGATTTTAAAGTGGACATTTGGGAGCCATCGGTCAAGGGAGACAATGGGAGTGTCGCTAAGTGTACATTGTAAGACAAGAGTCGTGTCTCGTTTGAATAGGAGACGACAGAACGCTTGCTTTATAGTGGAGAACTCTTTTCTAGAATGGCAACATTAAAAACCGTACCAATAGCAAAAGAGAGTTGTTTTTTTTTTCTCTTAAAGCTATTCTTCATGTAGTACAACATTACTGAGCAGGTTTATTTCATCATGGGAAGTTCGGCATTCAACTTGCTTTTTATAATATACTATCATTACCGAAGTTTTATCAGTCTCGGACGTTTCTTTAGGGTTTAAGATTATTACGTCCTAGCATAATCTCCTGCAGGAAGACGGGGGCGGGAGCGGGCAGGGTTTGAATACGGGACTATAGTGAAGATAGTCTGATGCGCATACCAGACGACCAAGGCACCCTCGTTCTCAACATGAATTTAAAGTCACTGATAGTAAATCGGTAAAAAAAAATAAAACAACAATGTCGCGAGTTTTTTAAAAACATAGTAAGAAAAAGTGAAACAGTTATAAAGGTGAAACAATCCCATGTGAAAATGTAGTCTGGCAACTTTGTTTCGAAACAAATCATCGGAAACATATTTTAGAAATAGGTAAAGAATTGTGATTGCACAAAAGCTATAGCAACGTTGCATGGAGACTTGTTTGTTCCCTCGAGACGAGTAAAATATTCTAGCGGGCCACGAGCAGTTAGAGTGCCACAGTTTGCCCACTTCTGATCTAGGTTATTAGGTTTCTTTCCTCTCCCTACCCACTGTTTGTGTTCCAAGAAAAGCACGTGTGAATGTTGATCAAATGTAAAGGACGCAAGGCAACAAGTATCAGCAGTTAATGCCCTTGGCGACCATAAAAACAAAATGTACTCTTGACTTTTAGCCGTAAGGGAGGGGGGGGGGGGCGAAATGTATGGGAGTTATCCCAATGGATGCTGGCGTCTCTCGCCACATCAAAGCGAGCGTTTGCTGGGTTAATAGAGGATATCAAACCGGTGCTCTGTCACGCCGAATTAGCCTACTGGAGTTTATTGATTTATGCCGGAATTCGCCGGCTCCAAGTCCATTGGTAAGACAAAGATCACGGTGAGGGTGAATCTTCATTAGTGGAATGTACTATTTAGTTCCTGCATGCAAACAAACTGTTGTGCTCTGTGATCTGAGAGATGAGCTCATTAAGTCCTGCAGTCAGTGCAGTGGGAACATTGGACCCGAAACGCTGATTTCTATTTAACTTTCATTCACAGCATACGCGTGATTTTTTTTAGCGTAGTTTTTTGGTTTAGCGTAGTATTCATCTGCTCGAGATTAACCTTTTAACAACCTTTTCATGGATACATCGTTTTCTTCAGTACATTTCCTTATGAGTGTTGCATTCCAAAATGTCGATTGTGTCCAACGCCTAGATCAAGTGAGCCTGGTTTCTAAACGATGTGTCTGCTACCTCTGTACTATTGGGGGTTTAAAAAATGTGCGCTTATGTTTTATAAGATTTAGATCAGACTGCAACATTTAGATGACTAAGACTTAAAGAAAAAATGAAACTTTACTTAGTAAGCTTCTGAGTGTGTACAACTATTTACTCAACAATAATAAATTAGTAAAAATAAAAATAAAACTGATTTATTATTTAAACAAAAATTTATACAAATCTTTTAATTATACCAAAAATCAATCGTTTGCTTTGAAAGCCGATCCGATAGACTGAAGGTCTACCTTTTTACCTTTACCTATCCCTTAGTCTGTTGGACCGTTGGGGCACCATGCAAGATCTGTTGACCGTCTTTCTAAATTCCTGTCTTTTGCCTTAGATCGAACCTCTTTCAATGGCGGGTCCGTCCATTCTTTGATTTCGTCTTTCCGCCGCTTTCTCTGTCTGCCTCTTCTTCTTTTTCCTGGTACTGTTCCCTAAAGGAAGGTCTTTGCGAGCCCCGAAGACCTTGTTATATGGCCATTGGTTTTTAGCTTGCGTATTTTTACGATAGTAAGCAGGTCATCGTGGGGTCCAATCGCTGTAGCAACCCTACCACAGCAGACGTCTACGTCTCTTTTAAATACATTTTATTTCTCGATGCATAATCTAGAACCTGAAAACAACTTCATGCAACGCTCTTTCGAAATGGTGAGGAAGCCAAACTTGTCATCTCCACTTCAATATCTAGCTCTTCGGACCATAAGACACCAAGACCTAACTCAGCTTCATTTATTACGCCGTCTTTCGCCATGTTTTCCCCCGGACCGTCTTGTACATTGGCGCACTGGTCTTAAGTCATCAGCGGGTCTTTTCTTCTTAACTGATAAGGGGCAGATAATGTTGGTACGGTGCTAGGCAAACATCTATTTATGGGCTGATAATTCGGTCTACGACTATCTGTTTATTATGAGTCATGACCCGTGTCTGGGCCAGACTGGAAGATTTATGGCTCATTGCGCGCCAGACTTGGTGTGAGTGTGTGTATGCGCGGGCGGTAGGTTGAGCTCCCTGGTGTACTGGATGGTGTAAGTAGTGAGCAAATATGGTAGTTAAATATGGTAGCTTTTGTTGTTGTGTTTGGAAGATGGTCTTCTAAAGGTAGTGTTTTGTTTACGATGGCTTACATCATCATAACATTACCATCAAAAAACTTCACAAAAATACTTCAGGTGATATACGTATCGAGTAATCTAGAATCGAGGGTATTATTATCTAGTAAACATAAATGGCCAACCACTAAAAATTGTTGATCACTTTTGCTATCTCGGCTCCATTATATCCAAGAATACTCTACTGGATAAAGACATTAACAACAGAATGGCCAAGGCAATGTGCATCATGTCACGGTTGCAGAAAAGAGTGTGGGAGAACATATTGCTGACTTACAATACTAAAGCCTTAGTCTACAGGACCTGTGTGTTGAGCACTTTGCTACACGGAACTTAAATATGGTCAAACTACTCATGGCAAGAAAAACGTTGAATGTCTTCCACCTCCAATGCCTAAGGCGGATCTCTAAAATAAGGTGGCAAGATAAAATAACCAATGAGGAAGTGCTACGAAGAGCAGGGTGCCAAAACATCCGCTGTGGTATCATAAGCAGACGCCTTGGCTTGCTTGGCCACGTTCATAGAATGCCAGTGGGTCGACTTCCACAAGACATTCTGTATGGCGATCTAATAGAAGGCAGGAGAGCCGCTGGTCGCCAACTTTTATGGTAAACGGATGTATGCAAACGTGACATGAAGGTCTTCAAAATCGACACTAGCAGCTGGGAAGAGGTGGTACTGGATAGATCCACATGGAGAGCGAGCTTAAAGGAAGGGTCTCGGATTGCAGATGCCATACACAACAGATGCAGAAAGAATGGTGAAAATGCAAAGGCGCCTGGTGATAACATATGCTCAACCTGTGACCGCAGCTGTGTATCAAGGATTGGCCTCTTTAGTCACACAAGAAGTTGCAAAGGGAAACGATTGTCTCTCGAGACGTAAAATGCCACAAGACATGATCTATTATTTAGTGTACTATGGCGAAGTATCGAGTACTATGATCTAGTATCGATTGTACTATAATCTAAGTATATTGTGTACTGTGCTATTAAAATAGTCCACTCAACCATTTTATACGCCAATTATGGATATGACTGGTGGCTGAGTGTTAAAACAGTTGGCTTCCAAATCAAGTGGTCTAAGTTCAAATCTCGACTAAGACTTTGATTTTGAATTTTGAGATTTTTAGGACGTCCCTGAGTTCAACCAACTCTAATGAGTAGCTGACATTAGTTAGGGAAATAAAGACCGTTGGTCGTTGTACTGGTCACAGGATAAGCTCGTTAACTGTGGGCCATAGAAACAAATGCTCTTTACATCATTTGCTCTATATATCAAAAAGTCTGAAAAAAGTTACAGCTCATACATAAAATAGCGAACTATCTTGTGGTAATCATTTTTATATTTTTAATAACCGATGAAGGGATAATTAAAAACTAGAACTAATTAATTTATTTTGTTGGGGAAATTTCTCAACGAGTTGAACAGCATAAACATAGAGCCAAGCTCAACTTCCTTGATACGCTTTTTGTTAACTGAATTTTTTTTTTGTTTCTTTTCCAAACAATGAAGTGCTGCGGTTATTTCCCTGAAATTTACACCGGAAGTCACTCGATAATGGAGATTGCTGTTAAATTACGAGTTTCGTCCCTTTTCGAATCTCATTAAAGAAGACTCAACTGCACGAAAACACTAGTGATCCAGAGGATTTTGCTTTAACCTATATGGATAAGTCCCTCCAGTTTTACGTGTGAATGCATGTTCTAGGAGGTTAGGTAAAGGGTGGTCTTCAAAAGAGGCTCCATTGTTGAGAGTCACGGAGTGGAACGCGATTGAAGTACTTTGACTTAGTGAGTTATCCCACTGAAAATCATTTTGTTTTCTTCTGTCTAATAGCTTGGTGTCCAGGATAGTCAGGAAAAATACAACACCGTACTTCCCTCGTCCTTCAGTAGTATTGTGTTTATCTAAAGACATTTGTTGTAACAATTTTATTGTCTCTCAGTATCCAGCCGATTGGATGCTATCCAAGCAACCCAGATAAATACTTGGATATACATAATGAATTCCTCGACTTATCCGCTACCAGCGCACGCGCCAGCTAAAACAAATGAACTCTTTCTGAACAATTTTTCATTCCTATTAAAACAATTACTCGAAGCATCATGGGAAGGGAGTAGCATGGTAGTGAGCGCGTGAGGAAATTGAAGTAGTGCTATAAAAAAAAAAAAAGAGATCATTTCAAGTCATTTGTAAAGTGTCCACTATCGGATACTATCATCAAGTACAAAGTCGCTCTGGGTTGAGTCACTAACTTACAAAACATTGTCGAATATGTCACCCCCTCCCTTTTTTTTGTGTGAATAAAATGTACCCTTATCAATAAATTCCCAAGTTTATTGTAAAGACTACAATCTAAGTTCATTATTTCAGATCAAACATATATATTTCTACAACAGTTTGGACGAGTGGAGGAGAGAGAGGTCTGGGGAGGTCTGATATTTTAATTCATAGGACAGTAAACCATGAGATGATAGCAAGTTATGAAGCTTGTTAAAAGTCCTGATTTCGGGAGGACAATAAATCTTCATGTAAGGACATTTTGAAATTTTTCGCTTGGATACAAAAGTTGCACTCATCATCAAGAAATGGATGCAATGGTAGAAGCAATTTAAAATTAGCTATAGCAGGTCACAAAAAAGAAGCATGGTGGCTGAGTGGTAAAGCGCTTGACTTCCAAAAGGGGGGTCCCGGGTTCGAATCCTTGTAGCTGTGATTTTTACTTTCGGGATCTTTAGGGCGGCTCTGAATCCACCCAGGTCTAATCGGTACCTGACATTAGTTGGGGAAAGTAATGACGGTTGGTTGTTGTGCTGGCCACATGACACCCTCGTTAACCATGGGCCACAGAAACAGATTATTATCATCTGTCCCATAGAGTACTATGTCTAGGTGGGGAACTTTTTGTTCACAAAACACTCTTAGTAACTACTAAAATACGATAATGTAAATATATTTGATTAAGATGCAAAAGGTTAAGAAAACTCCTTGTAGAATCCGCTCCTGAAGCTATAAAAAAACGCGACGCTTCTGCTCAACTTGACACGCCTGATAAAAATCTGCTTCTGAAAACAGCAGGACCAAGACTTTTCTCTTTCTT
Organism: Biomphalaria pfeifferi; assembly: GCA_030265305.1. NCBI lineage: Eukaryota > Metazoa > Mollusca > Gastropoda > Planorbidae > Biomphalaria > Biomphalaria pfeifferi. The sequence continues at coordinate 1,210,083 of JASAOG010000043.1, read as the reverse complement.
CTTATCTCTTGGCAGCAATAAAGATAAAGTAGACAATCAAACTTATTGATCAGGGACCATTTAACGCCAAGAGGTTTCAGCATATCTTAGGGTCAACCAGACCACCAGTTGGCCATTATCAGCGTCCAGCTCTCAGGTCTCCCAGGACCTCCTTTACATTACAGCTGAAAACTATTTTGCTTTCAGAGAGACATTTACATTTTGTCCTGTGTCTCTCCCCCTCCCCCCCCCCCCCCTCATATCCTTGTTTCGTTTACTTGTGTTTTAAAAACCCAGACCAGTTTCAGCTCTGAGACATTCCACTAAGTGCTTATGTTGCACAGAAGAACCCATTGCCGCAGCAGAGTTTGTACAAGACGCGACCTTCCCAAAAGCACATCACGTGCTCCTATGTATTGACACAGCTCTGCAGGAGAGACCGGGGAAACCCGATACGAGACAATGGGCAGTCTGAAGGGGGTTGCATTCGTCATGGGGGTCATTTCCAGTGTAACGGAGAAAGAGAGGGAAAAGATACTTCAAAGGCACGAGTCCATTTCAAATGCTAATGTGAGGGGCCAGGAACATCAGGTCTCAGCTGAACTAGAGTCTAAGAATCTTTTTAGCTTAAAGAAAAAAAATAATGGGGAAAAAAAGGGGGGGGGGGAAATGTTAGCAATCAGCAGAAACACGAAAGCTGAGTCATTGGTCATTGGTCATAAGTTGATCGTTAATCGCAACAGATGATAAAGCAACATTATTTAAGCATGTTCCATAAAGATCCATTCTTCCCAAGCTCACCCAACAAAAAGTGAAAAAGTCTTATATTCATTTCTTTTTGCAATGTTTAAAGACAAATCAGTAAATCTGTTAATCTTATGTAGTTTGTAATTTGTCGCATTGTTCGTATTCTATATCCGGGGCCAGATGGGGGAGCATGCGATTAGCTGAACATGTTGACAATAAAAACAAAATATATTAAAGTTACTTAAAAAACAACAACAAATCTAATATAACGGAAAGAACTGCACATTTACAGTCATATATCTCAATACTATACGATTTCCTCCCTTATTTCTATACCAGTTACGACAAAAGCAAATAGCGAAAAGAAGAAAAAAGTTCAGAATGAGTATAGTTTAAAAAATCATACATTTGCCAATAGAACTAAGGAACCAGTAAATTTAAACCAGAACTAAATTTTCACTTTGAGAATCGGTTATCACCCTTGTCTACTATTGGACACAATTGAAGGTCGTTATACATCGATGTCCTTAATTATTTGTATAACATTGACAACATTGAGCCACATTGTCACTACAAGAAACTGTTTGTTTTGTTGTTTCCCTGCCAAATCTAGATCCCTGACATAGTGTAGGAAGCGGCAGCAGGATCTTGTCTCAATCACAACTGTATGCTCTAAAACAAAACAAAAGAAAAAGAAAAAAAAAAGATCTTTTTCTGGCTTTATCGCTATTAGCCGAGAGTTCTGGATTATTTGATTTTGTGAATCTATTGGAAGGTTCTCGTCAGCTAATGATCTCGCTGCAAAAAGAAGAAAAAAGGAAAATGTGTGTGTGTGTGGGGGGGGGGGGCGGGCGAGGAGTGCAATGGTCGCAAGGAGCGCATCAATGTTTGCAAGAACCAATGGTCAAACCTAACCTGATCCAAACTCAGTATTGTATGGCCAAACAAAAAAAGGAGAGGGAGAATCCTACAGATTACATATTTGCATACATGCGTCCACGGCCAGACGGGGTTGACCAGTTAACGGTCAGTGCGAGAAAGTAGATTAGCTTTTGCGGCGGCAGCGGCTGGACAAACTATTGATGGTCACGGTGACAATAGAGGACCGCCCAGGACGATAGAGCCGGCACCGCAATCACTCAGATATATTGGTTGGGTAAATAATTAATATCCAGGGGGGGGGGGGGGGGGGGGGGGGAGCGGCATGACTTGGCGCCGTGGGTGTTTAAACATATGTGTCTCCTGCAAGGATAGACTCACTACTCAACCTTTTTTTTTTCTCTTTCTCTCGCTCATAATTTGTTTAACGGAGAGATTTTTGTGTTTTGTAAGTTTCGCCATGGACATAAAGTTTTATCTTATCCGATATATTGCAGAAGCTGCTTCAAAAAAGAAAATAATTACGTCCTATGTATTTCATGTGTCAATCGGGTCATGCATGTTAATCTATTATTTAAACGCCAGTTATGTCATTGGTTTTCCAGGCTGATTCAGCAACCCATTCCATTCTCTAATGGCACTAGGGAAGCACTTGTACGAATTTGTTCTAGAATAAGAAATGTGCCTCTATCTTTGTGTCTTTCTGAGTATTTCATTAGGTTTTGTTTTTCTATTTGTTAATTATGGTTTAGTGTTTGATATATTTTCCTTTTTAGTTCTTTCTTATATACAAGAAAAAACAAACTTTCCCTAACAAAAACGTCACATTAGTCATGACAAGATCAGATTGACTATTGCCCTTAGGGTGTGTAATTAATCTATTTTCAAGGCACAGCAACAATCGGTTGTAGGGATGCTACAATTTGCCAGATACATAAAGGAAATAACAAAGTAAGGGGAGGGGGGGGGGCTGAACGACTTCGATGTATCGTATCGAATGTATTGTATCAATGTAATGTATCGAATTTACTGTATCGAATGTATTGTGTCGAAGGATTGAATTTATTGTATGGAATGTAATGATTCAAATCTATTATATCGAATGTATTTCATAGAGTGGAATGTAAAAGTGTTCTTGTGATATAGTTTCAAGCCCTTGTGTGATTGCCTAGTGTCAAAAGCTATGCGTATATTAAGATCAGGCTTGCTGACAGAATGGCTGTTCCTAAGGAAATAATATCCTCCAATTTCCCATACAAATTATGAAAGTCGCCGCGACCAAAGAGAAACGAAAACCTAATAGAAAGAAAAAGAAACATTATCTCTCTCTCTCTCTCTCTCTCTCTCTATATATATATATATATATATATATATATATATATATACCGAATATAAATCATTTAGCACCATAAATTTTCTGAGCATCATACGATACTCTTTATATTTAGAAACACTTTCCGATATTAGAACTAGCAGAGGTCAGCCAGAAGATGCCACAGTTGGTTACACCTCGATACTTAAATGATGCCTTCCTTCCGTCCCATACACTTGATGTTGACGTTAAGACCGAATGTTGACCGACAGAAAATGAGAAGCTAATATGTACATACATGAGGCCTGCACTCAGAGCTTATGTTAATTTCTATTTTCTATTGGAAGCAGAATGGCCTCGTCCAGGCCACGCCCCGTGTCTTACCTTGTTACTCTGTAGACTTTGTCGAATCTCAACAAACTTCCGTAGCAATGCAAACTTTTGTTGGGTCTATGTCTTGAATGTACACACTGCAAGTGTGGCGCTACACCCCAAGTGTGGCACTGACATGTCAAGTGGGGTGAAAGATGCCCACTTCTGATAAACTATGCACCCAGTGTTGCCACATTTCGTTTCGTTTTTTTTTTAACCTCGTAGTTTTTAAGTAGTCTACACATTTCAAAATCTTTTTTTTTTTTTAAAGTACATATCCCGAAATGTACACATCTGCGACTAAAGGGTAAGAGCACCCAAATGTACACATTTTAATTAACGCTTTCATGTTCTCTATGCACACATAGATGAAAAAAGGGTGCCGGTTCTAGGATTGTCGTGCGCGCGTTCATGCTCCCGCCGCTCGTTTCTTTGCCAACAAAATTATTTTATTTGTTATATTTGTGATTTAGATTAGCTTGTTTGTTCTTTGCATTTGGAAGCTATGTGCCGATGTTTAAGACCAGATCTTCAGGAAATAATTGACGATAACACAACTTTCATTCAGCGAGAGTTTCTAGGCGTACAAGTGAACGTTTCTTTATATTGGAAATTTTCATAATAAACCTTATTCACATTTATAAGACATTTTTTAAACGTATTTATTCATTGTTTGATTCTTATTGCTAAAAAAGTAAACAATAAATGACCATAGTTTATAAATAGTAAATATGCTAGTTCTGAAAGTCTCCATTATGCCGTGTTGCTACAGAACTAAATCAATAATTTAGTGAGTAATTGTACAACAGCATAAAAAGCTCAATACTAGCCACGAAATTTATAAACTGAACAAAACAAAGAGTTTTATTTATTATCTATATTCAATATTTTGTTTTCCATTTAAATCTTAATTTGATTTTTTTAAAAGAACAAAAGTTTAGATCTGACAATTGTAATGGGCACATAGTTCTGAAGGTCTATTGGACCTTCACAGATACGATGTTCTTGGTCCAACAGTAACTTCTATTCGTCCTACTGGCCCCTTCTCCGTGCTTCTTTCCTTTCAAACATAATGACCATTTTCCAGCTGTCCATTATATTCCAGTATCGTAATGAAGTGAGCATTATCCAAGTACAACTAACCAACCAAATGACCATGGCCCAACAGTACAGCACTGTCCAATAATATGTCAATAACAATGTACGAATATCTAAAAGGTTTTATAAATTTGGTGTACGCACTTTCCGTTAGTTAGCTACAGAGCTTGTCTACATTTAGTGTAAGATCATGATAAGTTAGGTAAATATTTATTCAAAATAAATAAATAAAAATAAAGATTTTTCATTTTCAAGAAATTAACTTCATTAGTATATTCTAAATATGCAATACTTAAAAAAAAAATAATTCTAAAACGTTTAAACGGAGGGGAAAAAAAACGAAAAGAAAATTGAAACGAAATCAAAAGACCGACTACGAAGAAGCGCGTTCTCCCTTTCAAATTTTTTTTTCATTGGACCATTTCCATGTGAACAGCTCCCCCTGCTGCGAGTGAGCACTCATCAATCAGGGGACGTAAATTGCGTGAGTCTAATGACTCTCTATATTTGATATCTAAACAGTACAGGATGCAACACCCACCAATTAACTTCTCACAGCCGAGCACGTGAGCACTTTCAAAAAACCCTGGCGCGAACAGTTCACCCCAGGCCAAAGGAAGGTGTGCTTCGAAAAACATCTCTCGGTCTTTAACTGAGAACAATTACGAAAAAAAATTTTTTTCAGGGTCTCGGTTTTTAAGTCTCTACTCATGTAGATTTCAGCGTTAAGAAAGACAGAAGTCTAAAAATGATGCAACCTAGGAGAAAGTGAAATGAAGAATGTTGTATTTTTAAGAAGGTACTAGCCCAAAGTCAAGATATAGACAGCCCGGGTACGCTGTTCTGCCTCATCGTGGCACCTGGGTGGAAACGGCTACTTGAGGGGGTAGCTAGGCTAAATGAATGGCGAAACATAACTCCCGTGGGGATGCCCACGGGTAGACGAGAGTCAACCTCTTGCACGGGCGGGGTTGTAAAAAAAGTCCCCACGAACACGTCCCACATCCATCCCGCTGTTCCTCAAAGGGACCGTTACATAAATGGCGGGTCCCGCACAGTTAGCTTGGTACAAAGAAGGAAAATGTCGGAGGCTCCCGGTGCCCTCGGCCTTCGACCATGTGCAGCCAAGCATGCGTCGGGGGCCAAAGGCATTGGAAACAGCAATGCTTTACATAGGCATTGACTCGGGTCTCTCTCAAACAGAACTGTTCTCACAGGTTTTTTTTTTTTTTTACTGTTTGGCGTCCAAACAGGTTTTTTTTCAAACTTAGGGCTCGAAGAGTCTTCGGCTCAGCCCTTGGACATCAACAAGATATAGACAGTATTTTTAATTAAGGCAAATGTCATGGATTTGTCGAATGGCCATATGCTAGGACAAATTTGTACAAATACTCCTTCTTCCCTAGTGCTATTAGAGCATGTAATGGATTGCCTGAGCTAGCCAGGAAAACCAGTGACTTGGCAGACTTTAAGTCATTGGTTAATATGCATGACTAAATGCATGACGCGTAGGACGTAATCATCTTCTTTTTTGAAGTAACGTCTGCATTATATAAGATAAGATTTGTTCCCGACGCTGGTAATTTTTTTATCTTCTTAATTTTAAATGAATTTTGAATTAAGTTGTGAATTTATCTTTTGAACATTTAGTTGACTTTATCTTTTTAACATTTAGTTTTGACTTTATCTTTTGACATAAAATAGGATTTTTTTTTAAAATTTCTACTCGGAACTTGAACCATCATACAAACAGGCACACCAATGAATGCAGCTATTTTTGTACCTCCCAAGTTATTTCTATATAGAAAATATGAAATATAACGAGATGTATTCATTGTCTTGAGTTCTGGTTCGTGTTACACCACCATATCCCCCCCCCCCCCCCACCTCCCATTCACACACATTCCAGCCGTCATGTCCGATGGCTCAGGTCCACGGAAGCTAGTAAAAGTTCTGTGACCTTTCGGTTGATCCGGGGCGCCTCCTAGATGTCAATGTTTTCCAGACCAAACGCTAGTCTCATGGCAGAAGCGAATGTCTGTCTCTCTAGCCACAAGACTGCCTAACCCCCTAGAGGTCGCCAGAATCCAATAATAGATCATCTTTTCCTTAAGACCAGGTCTAGTTCCCAACTTCTGGGCCTCTACTTCTGACGTTGTTTTGTAGACATGAGGTTCTATTCAGTGTTCTTCACTTGACAGTGGGAAGACATTGTTTTACTTTGCTGGAATACTGGAAGTTGTTTTGAAAGTCACTTTTCAATGCCGAATTCATTTGTAAATAATAAAAAGGCGTATGGCTTTTTATCCGATAAGGGCGAGTGGCATATTTTATCTCATCTTTTTTAATACAACCTTTCTGTGAATAAAGAAGATATTCCATGTTTTTATTTATTCGTCTTTATCTATTCGTGCCTGTTAATTAGAGACTCTGCTAAGTCATAAGTTTTCATGGCTAATTCAAAAAACCTGTTTCATGCTCTAAAGACACTAGGAAATATGAGTACTTGTACAAATTTGTCCCCTAAGGATAAGACTAAGAAATATTTTATGTGGATACAAGGTTCTAAGACCTGTATGTGGCCTATACTACTGGACATAAATGACGTAGAGTAAACAGTTGTCTGATCTTCATCATTGACACTATTACATGGAGAACAAACATATTTATCAAGTTGATAGCATTTAACATGTTTTTGAAGGACAGGACATTTTAAATTGGTAGGCGGATTTAATTCACAGACATTTTCTGAGGCTCCTTGGTTCTACCCGCGGCTAATACAAGGTCTCGGTATGAAGTGCGCACTTCAGAAAGAAAGACACCCGTCATCATGTGACCAGCCTCCCCCCCTTCTCTCTCCCCCCTCCCCTAAACTGATCAATATTTCCACCCTAAAGAAAACATCGTAGCCTAGAACCCAAAACAAAAGTGATTGGTTAAGAAGCTTAATAAAACTTTGTTACTTTGAAATTTTGAATAAATATTATTCAGAAAAAAAAATCTGGGAATGTATGCCTGGAAAAGGGGGGTGGAATGGAGAGTGAGAGTGAGAGAGAGAGAGAGAGAGACAGGGAGAAGGTTGATGCGAAGCACGTGCAAATCTTACACCTTTCTCGGCGTCTCAGGCTCGACTGAAGGAACACGCGATTGATGACTGCCTTGTGCTAGCAACGTAAACAGACAAGGCTGGAAATAAAAATAGGAGAATTCTGGGGAAAAAAATACGAAGGAGGTGTGGACAGAAAAGTCGAAATCATTTCAGGATAAGGACACGAGATTAGGGTTACATTCATAGAAGAGGGTGCAGTGGATAATTTAGAGGCCGCTTGCACCCTTTGACACAGTTTTGTGGACTGGGAGAACATCGTCTCATGGTCTGAACTCACTGAGCTCAGCAACAACGGAATCACTACATTCGATGTATCACTAGGGCTAAATAAAGTACAACAAGGCACATTTGAAGTTATTAAGATGACTCAATTAGACAGATAGCACTAAATCTCTACATATATTGAGAAGCCATCGCTATATGCACATAGGACTTGTCGCATTAACGATATGTCAAGTTTAACGGTTGCTAGGTTACGGTGATTGAGCAATTAGTATCTCAACCTACGTATTTTTAAGTTCTAAAAGATGCTGTTATAGTCGGAATAAGTGGTTTAGATACAAGGACTTATATTTACATTGATGGTAATACGTCTCTTACGACTGATAAACACAAGCTGTGATCTAGAATCTATTTAGGTATCAATTATAACTTCTAATAGAATCATACGTCAAGATGTTATAAAGAAAACTTCTAATGAGTATGATGTGATATTTAGATGAATTAAAATATTTATGCCATTAATTCTTCTACACATGCATTTTAAGACCATTATTTTAGCGGCCCCCGAAAGGGGAAAAGACGTTATTAGTCTGGCTTGTCTGTTCGTCTGTCTGTCCATCCGTCCCGTTTAGATCTCGTAAACTAGAAAAGATTGTGATAATCCGACATCACAATATTTTAGACCATTCAAAGTTCTGATGCAACGGCTACTTTTTCTTTTCTGAAAGCGAAGAAATCAAATTTTTTAAATCACTTATGTAAGCAGTTGTTTTTTTTCATAAAAATACACCACTTTAACAACTATTCACTATTAATAGTAACAAACACTTGAGGCTCTTTATTAGGGGCGACATCCATTTACTATAATTTTAACTCATTTATTCAAACGGTTGAAGATTTTTTGTCAAAATCTTTTTTTATATTTCTATTAAGTTATTTAAGTTCTGTTACACTAAGTACTACATTTACACACAAAAAATGTTTATTATTTTTTTAAAGAGAACAAATCTATTTAGCATGCATATAAGTCAGACATAATTTAAAACAACAATTAATAAGTAGTTTTTTTCCCCACAATATCGCGTGAACTATTGCGAGACTGCGCGTGACATTTTTCTTTGATAGAATTTCATTCTGATAATATTGAAACCTGCCTTTTTACCTGCCTGGGTGGACCACTTCGGGGGCCGATTTTGAGTTTGTGTTTCCACACAAACTGTCTTTGTAACCTTGTTTTCATTATTACAAATTCAAATGTCTCTACCCTTAGGCTTACCTCTGTTTCAGCTCAAGATTGACGTATTTCGTTATATTAATCATGATTATGGAAAACAGATTCCAAATATCGTATTTCGTGTTTTTTTTAAAATCGTCATTGACATCAAATGTGCTACCTAGCACTGCCACAGGAACACAATTAGCTTAGATCAACGGACTCCACAATGTGAGTACAAGGCACGCTGCACTGTACCTAGTTTACAATGCCAACACGTGGGATAAGCAACAAGCTAATTCTATTGTCGCACTAGCTCCAGGCCGGCGAAGCCCAGTTAATTTGTTTTGATCAAGATAAAGATCTCAGGCTCGACCGGGCATGTTTGACAGCTCCTGGAGGAAGTCGTGCCATCGAGGCGTTAGCTACCATTATAAAAACAACATCGACTGGCATTTGGCACTGTTTGCCGGCCACGCCATGTGCTATCAGGCATGTCAGCATGCACCGATGACGAAGTAGGATGCCTCCCAGAGTAGATCTGAGAGAAGTCTTTACCAAGGGTGTGAGTGTGTGTGTTATACCGCCACACAGTGAGCGCGGCACACACACAGACTGCTCACTCTGACAGAGGAACTTACAAGTTATAAGACTGTAGTGTGTATAGCATTAAAGAAAACACGTTTTTCATTCAGTTTCATAGCAACGAATAGGTAAGGAATAGGTAAGGAAGAGGTATTCAAAGATGAAGAGGTAAGGAAGAGGTATTTGAAGATGAAGAGGTAAGGAAGAGGTATTTGAAGATGAAGAGGTAAGGAAGATGTATTTGAAGATGAAGAGGTAAGGAAGATGTATTTGAAGATGAAGAGGTAAGGAAGATGTATTTGAAGATGAAGAGGTAAGGAAGATGTATTTAAAGATGAGATCGATTTTTTAAATTTGAAGTTCAGAATTTTCTTTTGTGGATTTGATGTACCTCAGTTTTTAGGCTATGTGTTATAGGACAGTCTATTTGTAGGCAAAAACAATCCTTTTGGAATTATTATTATTTCTAAGTTTACTTTTATTGTTATAATTTTTTTTTTGTATTTAATATACTGTGAAATATTAGACGGGTGAGAATTGTTTGTTCTTAAGCTTAAAACATTAATGATACATTTTTATGTTAGTCTGTTATATATCGAAGGTAGCTTTGGGACTAGCACAAATAAATGTCTCTATATTGAGTAATTCGAATGTTAAACACTGACTTTACAACATATATATTTTAAATAAAAGAAACGCCTTAGGTTTCTCTATCTCCCTCATTAGGCATTGGAATAAAAAATGGTCGCTTCGATAACTTAGGCTAGAATCTTTGTAATTTGCAATAAGGCTACACCCTTAGCGACATCATAAATAGTTTGATATATTTTAAAAATAGAACAAGACCCCCTCCATCTCCCCCCCCCCCCACTCTCGTATCACGCTCTAGTTGAACTGGGACTTCGGCCTTCATCCTTCCAACTCCACAAGTTGTGATACGACAGACGCTGGGTCATTAAAGGTCTCGGACAAATGTCCTACGGGACAGTCCTAACAGCAGGACATAGACAGTACCAGAGAGATACTTGATATGACCGAAACTCTACACTGCTGCAAGCCATGACATTTAACTGAGAGCAAGGACAATATCCTTTGTAGAACTAGATCGAAAAAGAAATGTACAAAGTCTAAAAACTGAAATAGTTAATTCCCTTTGATCGCCAGTAGCCGTCACAAAGCACGCGCAACTTAATCCAGGATATTAATGGTAGTTAAACCACACAAACGCCAGGGACTTTTTGTTTAATCTGGTCTACTGATAGCAAGACCACGTGTTGAAGTCCCAGACGACACATCTCAGCCAATGGAAGCGTTAAGGAAACTTTGAGTCTAGAGAAAGTCTGAAACAATCGTCTTCATAACAAAGGTTAACTTTGCAAAAGAAAGCAATAGGAGGCGTCGTTTGTATAATAGCACTCGACTTGGTCTCACTTTTCAGCTGTGAAAGCTGGTGTGCCCCATTAGCATTTCCACGTGTGACATTCAGAATACTAAGGGTGTGATCACACGCCGAGGCTAAATCGTGTGAACGATCAGAAGACTTTACCTTCTTGCACCGGGACGACCTCACACTTCCATAGCAGCTCCCCCGTCTGATCCATCGCACACCAGCCAATTATGATTTCACAATTTGCTAAGGTAGAGAGAAACTCAAATAAATCTCAAAGTCATTAAATTGGACACCTTTTCCCGACAAGAGAGTCGATCGCATCTGCTAGAGATTCAGACTCATCTAAATGATCGTGAACCCAGTGGCAGTTCGTGTGTTTGCCACGGGTCCCGGATGCTGTGTTTGTGCGTGAGCCTCCTTCATCGCCCCTGCACCTTTGGTAGCACTCATGGCCTCCCAAGAGACGCAACCAAAAAAATAATAAAATAGGATGACTCCAAGGCGCTGAACTTTTCCTCGCGTACTCGAACCTTTTAATCAAGGCAGTTAGGCCCCTGGTCCCGACTTCCAAGTTAGGAAAATAAACCTCAAAAGCTTTGATAAACTCTTGATGCGGAATAATAGAATTGATCATCAGTCGGAAATTCTGAGTGCATAGTAGAAGACTTGGTTCAGTCGAATGACTCTTTAAACTTAAGTCAAATTAAAAAAAAAAGTTCTAACTTTGGTAGAAAGTTTTAACGAAATTCTGTCAAGTTATAGTTAAGAAATTCATCCAATTTTTTTTTCTTCAAATTTCATGTGCCATACCATACAAGTCACTGGCAAATACATTAAAACATTGGATTGGATTATTAGCCTTTCAGCATCTATCTATCTATCTATCTATCTATCTATCTATCTATCTATCTATCTATCTATCTATCTACCTATGTATCTATCTATCTATCTATCTATCTATCTATCTATCTATCTGTCTTTCTGTCTTTTTAAATTTCAATATAACTAGAAAGCATATCGCCATCCTCAGCGTGTGATAAATGAAGACGCTAGTCAGGACGGGTGTTGGGGCTTATCAACGCTGGCTGACACCATGAGAAGATAACCTATTGATGAATGCTATGTTTCAAAGTAAGCTATGACATTCCCTGCAGTCAGACGGCGTGTGATGTTGGCCTACAGATGGGCCAGTGACTTGGTAAATATTTCAGAATGATAAGAAGTTAGACAACCCTCTTGCATCTACATCTCAACACTAATAAGTTAAAAGACAATTAAAGTATGGAGAAAACTATAAAGAGATGATTGTCTAGTTAGTATGAACTGTTTGCTCACAAAAACATGTTCCTACATTCAATGCGACTTAAAATAAATGTTAGACAAAATGGTATGAATAAATAACAACGAGTTATGCAATATTTAAAGTGAGATATCAAGAAAAAAGTAGAATATCATCATTAGAGCTTAGAACGGGGTTGCCTGAATCAGTCTGGAAAACCAATGACCTAGCAGTATCGTGTGTGCTCTTAATATCTTTGTACTATGATATAAGTATCCAATGTGCGCTTTGAATTACAAAGCCTCTGAGTAACATGCACGACTACACATAGATACGTGTAGGACGGAATTATCTTTTTTGTTTTAAACAAACGTCTGTAATTTATAACACACGAAGAACAAAGTCAATCAATGAAAATGTCGCGTTCTAAATGGAAGCTGCCATTATGTGGGAAGATGTGTTGCAACAGTGCCATGTGAATGGAGGAGGTAACTCTAGAGAAAGTATTTAAACTTTGCAGTTCAAATGTTTGCTATACTTTTATCGAATAAAATACTTCCTCGATCTTGGCAATAGAAACCAAGGTTTTATTATTTATTATCTAACATTGTCACCACGAAAAGAACACAAATGAGTTTGTTATTACAAAGCTTCTAAATTTTCGCTTCTATGAACCAAATGCATGAATAACGTAATTTCTCCCATTTCTGATTTTGGGAGCAAGTTGAAACTTTGCACAATTATTCAATGTTTTTAACAAAACACAAAACAATTAAAAAATTAACATGTTAATTAATTAAATAGCGGTAATTTATTAATTTTGTTTGATATACTAAATAGGAAATTCATCTTACAGTATCGAGATGCATGTTCTTCTCCTTAGATAAGTCATTTAAAAAAAATTATATTTGCTTATTTTACAAGTGAACACTCAGGTTAACAAAACAGAGGCCCTCCTCAATACTATGAATAGACGAAGGATGAGCTGGTTTGGTCATATTGTAAGACATGACTTACTTTCACATTTCATCCTTCAAGCTACATTGGAAGCAGCACGAAGAAAGGGTCGTACAAGGAAAAGCCGCCTGGACAACGTAAAAGGACGGACCTGCCTGTCTCTTGATATCCAGCTAAGAAAAACTGCTGACCAACCAAAGTGGAGGGATTTGGTTTTGAGAACTATTAAAAGTTCGTTGAAGTGTACGCGCTCCTAGTGCTCTGTCACACAAGTAACAGTACAAGAAAAGATCTACATTCAAATCTAGGCAGTGGCGTAGCTAGGGTTGGGGAGGGGAGCAAATTTTAAAATCGCTACGGGCCTCCACTTGAGGGGGGGGGGGGGCTCAATGAGTGTCGGAATTTATTATTTTTTACATTAAATATTATGCCATTATCTGATGTCATGATGTCGAATGTAAACATGCAGGGGGCCCTAAAAAGGTCAAGCCCCTCGGACGTGAATGAATTTAGGAATTAGAAATCACATTATCTATGCAGAGCTTGATGAGTGAAGCAGACCCAAGTGACGTCTAAGACTAACCTACACCAATGGGACCTCAGCACTAACACTATCTATGAATGTAGACGAGAGGAAAGTGTCTAGTACAGCATCAAGACAGACTGCTGCGAGTCCTGCTACTGTCTTCAGAGAAAGCAAACGTAGTGAGCTGGTCCATGTCAGTAATTCATCAGGACTTTCTGTCTATCAAGACAAATATGTCCATGTTTAAAATAGTCGTCAAAGTGACTCTATAGAATCGAAAGATCAACGCTGACAATGAAAGATACGGCCTGTAAAGAAACGTGTACAAGTGGCTGGCCAGGCTCAGTCTGAGGTACACGGCATTACATGCACTATAGAAACTATCAACACATCTCAAAGCTATCATCTGACTATCTATCTGACTGACTGCTATTCTGAAGGTGGCGTCAAGTCAATGTGCCCACACACCCCTCACACGCCTACACCTGCAACGTATCCTCCACACACACACAAGAACAGAAATCCCAAGACAACGAGACGCGGTTTTTTTTTGTCTTCCTTCGAGAAAGAAATCTGCATGTACAAAAAAAAAAGGTCTCTTATCCAAGGTCACCTGGCAACTGTCAAGCTATTTATTTCGGGAGAGTCACCTAACAATGGATGTGTTAAGGGGAGATTGATCGAAAGGGATCAGAGCTGTAATCCGCTTCTCTCCCCTGAGTCATCCAAACACAGCTATTACTTCCAGGGAAATACAAAAAAAAAAAAATGTTTTCTCGATAAGTTTCAAAACTTGAATTTGACTAACGCCAATTCGGACTGAAATATGATCTCCAAACATAGGAGTTGTCTATTGGAGCTGGAATATGAGTTCTTATTTGGTGCGAATCAAAGAACGTAGATCTAGATCTATTTAGCATTGTTTAAAATTGGTTGATGTTTTCAAATCGTTTTAAAAATCACCTTTACAATTATTACAATCACACGACAAATGACAAACGATTAAATGAACAAAATGTAGACAAAATGAATAAATCAAAAGTCATTTGTCCTCCATTGAAACTTTAGCAAGACGAACATGACGTGTGTATGGCAGGTTTCTATTTAGCTCCATAGTGTGGAGTGTACATATTGGCAGTTTCTTGTGGAGTGTACATAAAAGCAGTTTCTATTCATCTCCATAGTGTGGAGTGTACATATGGGCGGTTTATATTCATCCCCATAGTGTGGAGTGCACATATGGGCAGTTTCTATTCATCTCCATAGTGTGGAGTGCACATATGGGCAGTTTTTATTCATCTCCATAGTGTGGAGTGCACATATGGGCAGTTTCTATTATCTCCATAGTGTCAAGTGCACATATGGACAGTTTCTATTCATCTTCATAGTGTGGAGTGTACATATGGACAGTTTCAATTCAATCTACTATAAAAAAAATAATTCTTTTTTTCCAGAGGGATTCGAACGAATAGCTGCACTTCTATGCCTCTCTGCTACTCTTTCCAAATCATATTTATGCAAAGTCAGTGGCGTAGCATCCATGGTGCGAAGGGGTTCAATGAGCCTGGGCCTACAACTATTAGGGGCCCAGGCTCATTAACGAGGAATGCAGTATTTGCCGTGGCTACGCAGCCCCAGCTGTGATCTACATATTTTGCCACATCCAGGGCCAGCATAACCATTGTCCGCCGGTGGTCGATTAGGATTTTCTTTTGATCTCAACTGTGTATCCCGTGGCCTTTGTGAGTGATCTCCTGCTGTTTTATAAACCTGTTTGTAATGGCGATACAAAGTGTGGTGCCCACCTAGCAATAAGTTGCTCACTTCAAGGCCTCTAACATCAGTCCTATACACGTTTTGAAAACTACTATAAAATGACAATAAAATGTTTTCCTGTGCTCAGCGTTACGTTACGCGCTAAGATATCTTATCACTTTGACCTATACACATTTTCTAAACAATTTCTCGTATTGAACGATTAGAAGCACGCCAATGAACTGATGGCCAATAAGGTTGTTGATGTCACTAAACATGCCCAAACAAGTTACTCTATACCTTTAGAATCAAAAGAGATAATATATTTCTCTGTACAGGCGTAGACACGACACTGTCTTAATAGAAACACAATTTCATACTTGTTAGCTTTTCTTCAACTGCAGGCATATTTGTTTTGGAGAGTTTCATTTGAACAAAAAAAAAAAAAGTTGAGATCTCGACAAATGTTTTCTGAAGACTTGGTTCACGCGGTGCAAAACCATCGGAACTGCTTAATGTAAGGTTAAAGGTGTCCGGGAGACGAGAATTCAATGAGGGCTGCCAGTCTATCAGTGGGGCTGAAAGTTGCTTTGTTTCCCTTTTACGTATCATTGAGATTTCTCCTCTTTTATTTTCTACGCTGAAACATGTGTGTGTGTGTGAGTGTGTGGATAGGACGTCATTTGTGTTCAACAAATCACCACTTCATTCGGTAGCAGCATAGATTGCCCTCGGACCAAAAGGGGGTGGGGTGGGAAACTGTAACTTATAAAAAAAAAAAGGAAAGAGAAATGTGTGTTATAAAAACGAAAAACTTTGAAAAATGGGAAAGGGGGAGGGGGGGAGAGATTTTGAGACTATTTTGACAGAAGGTTTGGTCCAGTGAAAACGAACAAATCAAATAAAATGAAAAGTTAATTGAAGGTATTTCCACATTGTAAATTGGACAAACAACACAATATCGTGGACAAGGAAATAGTTTCCACATTCGCTACGAAACCATCTCTAGCCGGCCAAGGCGGACCTGTGGCTGCACAAATTAAAGGCTGTCATGTGGACAGCATAACGACCACAAGCCTTGACTTAAATCAGGCACCCATTAGAGTTGGGTGTGTGCCTTAACCCGAAATTCAAAATCCCAATCTTCACCAACATTCGAACCCAGGACCCCAGGTTCGGAAGCCAAGCGCCTAACCACTTAGCCACCTCGCCCCCACACATTACGTCACAATCTGACACACTAGAGACCAAATATTCTGTATTAACAAACTGTTTGGGTAAAAAAATAAGACTGCCACGACTTGTTTTGTTTTC
Source organism: Biomphalaria pfeifferi (assembly GCA_030265305.1). Classification (NCBI taxonomy): domain Eukaryota; kingdom Metazoa; phylum Mollusca; class Gastropoda; family Planorbidae; genus Biomphalaria; species Biomphalaria pfeifferi. The sequence goes on along the minus strand of JASAOG010000043.1, from coordinate 1,193,346 downwards.
TATTTAGCGTTACATCCTTCCTGGTCATCCAATATATGAAATTGTTTAACGAAAATATCTAAACGTGACAGGTGGACGGAAAGACAGACAACACAGACACAGTAGCTCCTTTTTTTTTTCATTTAAAAACTCAAAAGAAACCGCAGCGACGTAAAGGTTAGCGTGTAAAAAGAATGAATGAATTAGTGGCACAGTTTCTAGAATTAATCGATTAAATAGGTTCATATTGGTATCATTCTTAAAGGAAGTATATTAACAGAGCGATTGAAATACACAATTGCTTCCCTTTGTGATTATATAGTAACAAAACAAAAATCACACATTAAGAAGATGTATCATTCTTCATTCACAAACTGTCAAGATAGTTGACTAGCTCTCAGCAAGACAGTTTCTTAATAGTTCCATAAATGTACATCTAATATCTATGTACATGCTTTGGTTTTAGTCTGAAGCTTATTTAAAAATGCCACATGCATAATAAAAAAAAAATTAACAGAGATGGAATAAAAAATGACGGGCCTACAAAAGGTTGATCGCTTCTGTTTTATTCGATTCACATTTCCCGCTTGTGGCAATGCTTCCACGTAAAGTAAGTAGATCTAGGTCTAAAGAAATATCGGTAAAAAACCCAGCTGGTTACGTAAAGAGGAGGGTAGCGAAGGTCAGCCCAGAAAGGTGTGTGGACCACCAAGGGTTGTGAGAGGGGAAAACGAAACGACAATATGGCAAGGTATACACTTGAAGTTCGAAGGTCTCCCAGACCTGGATTTGTCAGGAGGTAGAGAGTATGTCATTGATCGAATGGGAAGAGAACATCTTCCCCCTCCCCCGCCCTCCCCTCTTCTTTATGTAATTTCAGAGAGAGAACGAAATGTTCTAGAGGTGCAGAGTGATACTGTCAGAGGAATTAGTTATACGACTTAAGTTAGGAATTTAAACAAAATACGATAATTAGGATTTTAGAATAGCAAACATTGATGAACAATAGGAAAGAAAGGTTCTAAAATATTTGTACGTGGAGCCAATGCTTATAGGAATTTAGAAGATGATTAAGAAATGAAAGAGATTTACAATAAAAAAAAATCTATTTGAGAAGTGATCGAAGTATGGATGTATGACACACAAACACCTTTCTCCTTTTACATTTTACCAAATAGTGGGTGCGACATGCATGCCAGTGTGTATAGCGTGTTAGTAATTATTTCACATATAAGCCAATGTGTGTTCTGTTCGTCATAAAAAAGGTGTGAGTTGACTTGAATGAAATGACACCCTCTTATATTATTTACACTGAACAAATAGATCATACTTAAAGTATAATTCGTGGAGTGATAGGGGATTGTGGGGAAGAGATCGGAAAGAGAGAAGGGAGGAAGGGAGTGAGAGAATGAGTGAAGAGACGAGATCTAGTAGTTAGAACGTAAAAACTGACGACCTCAAGAGGCCACTCTCTGTCTCTCTCTCTCTGTCCTGTGTTTGAAGAAACTAATATTACTTACGGAAGTGAAGCGGTTCAGTGTTGGCCCCCACCATCGCCACGGCATCAGCCGCCGTCGTCAAATTAACAACAACCCAAAGACTAAATTGAGAAGGACTAGAAGGGGGGGGGGGGGGTAAATCTGAATCAACGCTGTGGGGGGGGGGGGGGGGTTAGTGTGGGTGTGTGGGACTGTGTGATGAATAACTACTCTACAGAGTTTGTGTGAGAATAAAAAAGATTCAGAAACATGAGAGGAAAAAAAACTATTCAGGGCAGGGGTAGAGATGGAGTTCTCAGACAGGACCTCGAGCTGGTGGCCGAGAAGAACACTTAATAAGGATGCTTTTGTAAGAACCTCAGCGCGGCGCAGCGTCTGAATATCAAAAGAGTCCAAGTATTTCTTGAACTTTTTTAATTGGAGAGTTTTTTTCCGTTTTCAAGTGGTTTAGAATTGTTGTTTTGTTTGACCACATTCAGGTAACAGTAGCTTCCAGAACAAAGCACAGTCAGTATGTTCTCTGAGATGAAAGACATACCTGTGCAGTAGTAGTCGGCACTTACCAAGGTAGTGAGTTGGGTACATTATTGTGGTACGGTTGACATTATTATCTATACACTGGGCAGTCGATAAAGCAAACACGCTTTTATCAAGGACGGAGGGAGTGTATCTGTCAATTATCCGTTATAGTTGACCTGTATTAAGGCAATGTCAAGGTCCGAAGTGAACACTGTGACTTACAGGTAATATTAGGCATGCATGGTACATGTCATTATGTAAATTATATTATGAATCTAATGACGAAACATGTTTTTTAAATACTGGTCACTGGTTGTTTCCTTATAAATATTTTTACGAAATGGAGATTAAATAAATTTCTAAAATAAACAAATAGGGAAAAAATGAGTAAGTTTTGTTTTTAAAGTTTCATTCTAAATGATTATTTTTGAAATGAGAAAACATCCACATAGATCTCCATTAGATCTCATCAATGACTAACTCTCCCACTGGTTAACGCCCCTATCTTACATTTAAAGATACGCGTACATAACCTTGCGCATGCGTAAAGGAAATCTTTCCGTATAAATACAAACAAACAAGACGCTTAAGAAGAGGAGATGCCAAAGTTTCTTTTGATGTTGCTACTAGTAGGAAAATGTCGCGTCGGCATCACGAGCCGAGGCACGGGAGTAAACATGGAGGAAAAAAGAGGATTTGGAGGGGGGAGGGTTGCCAGTTGTGAGTACCTCTACGCCTAACCGCCAGTAAGCGAAATGGTTGGATTACATACACCACGTGCTAGTCCCAAAATGCCCCCTTAAAACAGACTTCTTTATGTTACGAGAAATACTTTTTTTTTCCTATTCTCTACAATGTCGACATTGAAGTCTAGGAAAGAAGTACTTTAGTCAGCAGCATTATACTGCGTTTAAATTACTGCTTGACAGCTCATCACCTCTCTGTTAAAAACTCAGGATAAAAACCCAGTAAATAAAAGTGAAGTGCTAGCCGTCGTCTTCGATGCGATTGACCTTGCTAGCAATCACTAAATAAAATCATCATTTTATCTTTAACATGTGTCTCGGGAAAAAGGAAAAGGGGGCGTGTGTTCTGAGGCGGTAAGCGTCAAAAAAAAAAATCTTAACTCCTCCCGGTCTGAAGTCGTCTACCTACTGTCAAAACCAGCTTAAGAAGAGCGAACAAACTATAGATATATGAACAAGTATTTTCTTCAATGTTATTTCTTCTACATTGATCAGTGAACTAACCAGAACACGTGATTACAAAATGAGTAGTTTGAAAACAATAGAGAGACGAAAACAAAAACAAAACTTACCGGTATAGACTCCATTATTTTTCCTGCGAAAGAAAAAAAAAGCTGTTAATATTGACATGAAATATAATTAACATTAACATATAACTAACTTTCATTATTAAGGTTTTCTTGCACATCCTAAAGGAACACATGTGTTGCCCTTTTTCCGATAAACCGAGAAATACAGAGAAAACCAAGCAAAAAAAAAACAACTTTTTGAAAAACAAAGCTTTTTTTTAAAGGGGAATAGCTCCATATTTAAAACCACGTATCAAAATATTGTAGGATTTAATTCCTTTTTCGATATCAAACAAAATAATTTATTTCCACCAGTCAATTAATTAATTTTGAATTTTTAAAAATTGATTTATGTTTCTTTTTTTATGTATATTAAATAAATGTGTCAAGTTTCAACTTAATCCGACATTGCGATGTGTAAAAAAAAAAACGTGTTCACAAATGTTACCAGACGTTTGCGGCTACTGTAGCAGACATAACCTAAGCATTCCTTGAGGGAAGTCGACTTTTCCAATAGACGCTTGAACTTCTCAGCCATCTTTGAGAACATAGGAAATGAGAAACAGCTTTCCTAGAAGGAGGAACTTTATGATGTATAAGAAAGAATGTGGACGCACTATCTCGACGGATCAAAACAATTAATTCTGTATTCATGAGGACGTTTATGTTGTCGGCCTGTTTCCACCCGTATGTGTGTGCGTGTTTGCGAGGTTCAGGTAATTCATGCATCGCTATAAACACCTGATAATGACCTAATTAGAACACTTGCTCCCATAAATTGCTCATTTTGCAAGAGCCTTGGAGATAATCCGCGGTCTCGGCACGCCCTGTGGACATGCGGGTCTAGCTGATTGCACATTAAGCCGTGATAGAAATACAATTACTAAATAGATACAGTTCCTTTAGTATCCAGAAAGCGAATGAAATATCACAACAAGCGCTTGGAATTTCTCTGATAGGGTCAAGTTTGACAAAAACGTTTGTGGGTTCGTCAGAGTTACATATTTCATAGCATAATCTTAGGAATGCTATTTGAAAAATGTTCTCAGGTTTAATTTATTTATGTAGATACGAAACTAAAAGAAAATCACGAGGTTTAACCCCTGGAAAGATGAGACTAGTAAGTAAATTAAAATACAGAACTTTATATTTTTTAATTGGAACGGAAGTGTGATTATTTTATATCTTAATAAGGGAGAAAAGGAGTGAGTGTTGGGTGGTGGGGGTGGTGGTGGAGAGCTAGGATCAGGGAAAGTAGATTATTTTATTTATAATTTTTTTTACGAACTTGACACAAATACATTTAAAGCCACATTTCCACTCGTTCACATAATCACGCATTCACGCCTACGTTGTTTTTTTTTAAAACCTAATGTTTAACATTCAAAATAAAGTCAACAAATCAGACCCGCGCTCACAGGAAATAAGGATAAAATTCTCTCCTTCAATTTTTTCTTCTTTCTATTCTTTCAGATAGACATTAAATAACGGCTGACACAATGCTATAGCGGACATTAAATAAGGGCTGACAAAATGCTATAGCGGACATTAAATAACGGCTGACACAATGCTATAGCAGACATTAAATAACGGCTGACACAATGCTATAGCGGACATTAAATAAAGGCTGACACAATGCTATAGCGGACATTAAATAACAGCTGACATTATTGTATAGCGTTTTATTGAAAATTAAATAAAAAAACATAATAAGACAAAAAACAAAGTTTGAAATAGTTCGATTGCAGCCCCACTCCCCAAATCTTCTCAGCCCCCCCCCCCCCCCCCCCCCGCTCCAAATACCACAATGCGGCAGTGAGCTTCATGAAAATTCCTCACTTCTGTCTCTTTCCTCTTCCGGGCTATTTGCTCTGGTGAAAGTGGAAGCCTGCTCTCACTTCACTGGGCCTTTACTCTCCAGAGGTATGACCATTGTGCAGTCAGACAACAGCTCAAGTAGCAGAGATTATAATCGAGATGAACAATTAGTGGATGAAGTCTCTTCCCGCTACTTCTGTACAGAAATGTCCCTCACTCGTGATGAAGCAAACTATGTGGCTCAGCAAAGACAAGGTCACGTGACCAGATTTCTTGAAAGTAGAGATTGATTTGATGAAACAATGTGTGTGTGTGTGTGTGTGTAACTGAGAGAGAGAGAAAGAGGAAGGGAGAGACATAGAGAGAAGAGACTAAAAGGGAATACAACCACCACGCCCCCACAGTATAAAACAAAATGAATCGAAAGTAGATTACAGTTGTTTGAGTTTACTGAGCGCCTTCCATCAAGGCTGATTTTAACTAGTTATGCCTACAACAATGACTGATATGTTGCATTTAGTTAAAAAATTGCTGCGTGCTTAATTCAAACTAACAAATATTCTGGTAGATTGTTAACAAAAGCCAGAATTCTATAAAACTTGACGAAAGACAAATTCAAGCCAGATACTATGTCAATGGACAAATTGTTGACGTCTTTAGAAATCAATCGATTAAAGTGGCGATATTGCTAAGTCAATGGACAAATTGTAGCGACATTATTATGTAATGGACACAGAGTAGCGTGTATCCTTGTTGAACTCTTGATTCATTTTTTCGTTTAAATTATTTCTTACTTGACTTTATGCATCTCTCGTTTGGGGACTTGTTTTATTTCCTATATTGCCAAAATATTTGTTTAAAAAAAGCCGAAAATCAAATCTAAAAGATAGGGGGCGGGGTAGTTTAAGTTATAAATAGCGAAGGAAACATAAAAATAAAGGCGATCAAATCCAAATAAATACTTAAAAAAAATAAGACAGGAAGTTATGTTCTGTCTCATAATGTCTGGCGCAACATTTTTATTGGCAGTTCAATTTAAAACACACCATGAAGAGAGTTTACGTTGATTTCTATTAGGACCTAAAACCACGTGACCACCAAAACAGGCACCAGGTTTTCATACTACAGGACCACCGAACGCCATTAGTACAAACACACTTTAAAACTTAACACCTATTATACAAGCTATAACTATTAGGTAATGCTATTATTAATATATACATATTTTCAAGCAATTGAAATTAAGTTTAAAACGCCATTTGATTGCTTCATCCTTGAGGGTCACCTTACAAAAAACATTTTTATCAAATGACCCCAGGGCCCAACTCTGCTGTTTGTTCTAAAATATAGCTCGTCTCTACAGGCCCTCAGACAAAAGCAATGGGATTACAGTTTATGGAACATGGTTTGTTGACTTTAAATACAACACTGGTCAGTGTTTGGATTCTGTTTAATACAACAAATAGAAGTGAGTGGTTCTACTGACCGTTCTATCTCAAGCTGACTGATAAATTAATTCAACAATTTCATGTTGACTGATCTTAACCCGATAACATGACGCTGACAGGCATGGTGCTTGGGGGAGTGCGGGTCTGATGTGGACTTGGTTATCAGTCGTAACACCTTCCCGCCACCCCCGCTAGTTAAAAAAAAAGAGCCCCACACTTTATAGTGATACTGGACACTGGCTCTCTTCGAGTCATGGTCATTTTGAATGTGCCAATATTTGCCGGACACGCACTGACCAAGACAGACGTTGGATATGCCAAGAGCTGACTTATTTCGCCTGTTAACGGTGTGAAAAATGACGGTGTAAGTGTGTAGGCCTATGTGTGTGTGTGTGTGTGTGTGTGTGCAGCTTTATCTTGACCAAAAGTCTGGCCGATAAGACGAACCAGCAGTGTCAGGTGACTAAAGACAAAAATAAAAACAAATCGCGTCAAGAATTCTGGAATTTCCGGAGCTGGCACTGCAATTAATTGATCTGTACACAGCATTGGCTGTTTTATTTATGTGTTTCCGGATAGTAATTGACTTAAGCCAGTCTCACCGTGCTCGACAGATGGACCTGTGGCGGAGCGTGAGGCTTGAGCTATGATAAAGCGTTAGCTAGGCTGGAAGAACGTGTGAGGCTTCAGCTTTGATAAAGAGTTTGAGATCACTGAAATAAAGTGTGAGTCTTCAGCTTTGATAAAGAGTTTGAGATCACTGAAATAAAGTGTGAGTCTCCAGCTTTGATAAAAAGTAAGAGGCCACTCAAATAAAGCGTGAGGTTTCAGCTTTGATAAAGCGTTTGAGGTCGCTGAAATAAAGCGTGAGTCTTCAGCTTTGATAAAGCATTAGAGGCCACTGAAACAAAGAGTGAGTCTTCAGCTTTTATAAAGAGTTAAAGGTGACTGGAAGAACGTTCGAGACTTCAGCCTCTGAGGTGCGTGAGACATAGAATGGGATGAAGTTTAAGATCTACAATGTGTAGGTTTGTGAAGCCTACGTGGTCTAGGTTCGAGAGGCACAAGATGTGTAAGTTTGTGAGATCTTTAGTTCCACTAATCAGTGGCGTAGCAACCATGGAGAGAAAGAGTTCATTGCACCCAGGCACATGACTACTAGAGGCCCACAGAGGTCATTGAAAGATGCGTGTGTGTGTAAAAATGTAATGATACATATATAAGGACTCGATTTTTGTCATACTCAGCATACGGGATCTTGCTACGCCACTGCCACTAATTGCTATGTTCTTTAGTTCAAATTTAAGTATTCTTTCACAAGTACTGCACAGCTTAATCCCCAACAGAGCCGGCGCCTGTATTTTTATTTCTTTTTTTTTAGTTCACAGTCAGAGACAAAAGTAACTCAACAAATACTACAAAACGTATTCCAGAATTCTTTCGGCACCAGCACATCAAAGATGACATTGTCCAGAACACCAACTACAGTACCATTAACGAAAACCATCATACATCATAATCCCCTCCTTCCTCTTCCCCCTGTCACCTATTCCAGTAGATTTAATAAGTGTAAGAACAGTAGAACTATTTGTTTCGTTAACTCTGCCAGAACAATGGTTTTACAGGAAAGAATTCACTTTTTTTATTTACTGGACGCAAACTTTGTACAGTCTACACTCCATAAATAATTGTTCCGCATTAATTAAACGAAACTTCGGCATTTTTTATTTCCTTTATAAAAAAGAAAAAAGATTCTTTGTACATTTGAATCTATTTTATCTTTTCTCTCTTATTCTCTGTCTTTCGATATCTCTTTTTTTCTCTGATTTCCTTCTATCTCTCTTTTGTCTGTCCATCTTTATTTCTATGTCTATCCATGTCCAGATTTCAATCTCTCTCTCTCTCTCTCTCTCTCTCCCTGCCTACCTTACATTCCCTCTTTTTTTCTACGTTCGTCTTCCGCCGTTCTTCTTGCCCTGCCTCCTTGTCTAACCCTAACAATCTGTCTAACCCTAACACTCTGTCTAACCCTAACACTCTGTCTCTGTTTCACAAAGTTTGCTTTCAAAATGAGACAGCAAATGTGAGCCAAGGAGACCTCATTAATTGAAGAAAAGGTCCCAGATATAGCCCTGGGGGTGGCAGGATTTCAGTTCAGGAAATAACACAAGATAAAAAAAAAAAATAGTTTGTTATCTTCGGCTTAACGATTTTTTTGTGTTCAAGACCTCAACTCATGATGACTTTAAGGAGAGACCAAACACAGAGAAGAAGGTGTTGATTTGAAACGAATTGGCTGTCCATTCTAATAAACGTTTCACATTAAATGTTTTGGTGAAAAAAAATGTTCTAACTAATTCGATGACAGCAAATGTCTTAAATGTGTTTAAGGAAATAATATTACTGAAAAATTACTTTTAAATATAGAGAGTTGTTGATGTTGTTGTTGTTGTTGTTTTTATGAGAGTAAAAAAACAAAGTCGACTACATAAAAAGAAAAACTGGCACTAAAACTAAATCTAGATCACGAGCTAACAACATGTGCGGAGAAATATATTACATGACTCAAACTAGCCTCATGTTGCAATCTCTTTAGTTCTTAGTAGGTCATAGTGACATCATGTTTGTATTCTAAATGACACACACAGGAAAAAAAAAACACGCCACTAAAATAAGAATGAATCTCATTTATAAACATTCAAACTTAAAAAGCAATTTTACTTCTATAATTTAGTTTTCAATAATCATAATAATAATAAAGCTGAAAACAATGGTCACGTGAGGGTCTGTTCTTTTACATCTACAGGCAGCTATACTCTTTTGTTTCACAGGTGATTCAAAAAGTAAAAAAAAAAAAAATTGCGGGTTTGCTAACCAGTGTCATAAAACACCAAAACTTGGTTCTGTATTAATTCAAATAGGAAATAGTAATCCTAATGAAATTAAGCAAAGGAAAAAAATGGCCAATCGAGTCGGCGGACAGTTAGCCAACCATCTGCTTCCCGCTGCACCAAGTCAAGATTGAAATAAACCGCGCTGACCAGCGGTGGACCATATTTGTATAGGGGGTACTTGACGCCTCACATAACTGCCACCTCGAGGGCGGGATAGCGTAATTTACAGCTATGACATGTCAGTTTGTGTGCAGGGGAAATAGGGGTCTACAGCAAAGGTCCGCATTAGAGTTAAAAAAACAAAGTCCGACCAACGATCGAAATGGCAAATTTAGAGAAAAGACGCTGACATCCGCCAAGGAAAAAAACAAGAACAAATAATGACGCGGCCTCTTGATGATGACATGATAAACGTAATGAACAGTTTTGAGCCTGCACGTTACAGAGATGCTGAAACGCAGGCACTAAATAAGTTTGCCCCTCCAGCTCACCGCCCCAGTTAACACGTCACCATCCTGACTCTCAGCCTCTGAAAAAATTTATTTTTGTGTACCGTAGCTGCACTGGAAAGCTAAAATCTGCGTTGACGTTTTGTCAGTGTTGGCCGAAACAAACAATAATGTTCAGAGGCGTATACCTGGGTGTCTCCTGAGAAAGACCACTATAAACGCCGGGGGGAGGGGGGGGGAAATTAGCAATTGTTATGAAACAATTTTCAAATTTAGTTTTCTTTATTTCATTATCAACTTAGTGCTAGTATTTTATGTCCACCAATAAGTTATCCTAGATCTGGCAACAACAACAACAAGCATGTCTTTTGCGGTGCCTGGTTAACCCTGTAATTACCTTTGACATAGTCGACCAATGGACAGCGAATCGAAGTTGAAGCATCAGATTTAAGGGGTATTGAAAGAATCAATATTGGATTTAGTCTAGTGAGGCCCAACACTTTCAGCATGAGGGTCAGATGTATTTACGAGGGCCCGATTAGCTCTACTTAACGGGCATCACTGATCCGTTAAATAAAATGATGACTTAATAACTCCATAGGATTGCTGTTATTTGTGGAGCAATCTGAGTCGAACTTTTCCTTCTCTTGTCGGCCCTTTCCACTTTGTTTTTTCTACCTCGCCTTTTTTTTTTCCATGTCACCCTCCCCCCAAATTGTGTGTGTGTGTCCGTGTATGCAGGTGTCAGTGTGTGTGTCTACATGCATGTGCCCTGGCCTGCTCTCCATCACTGGTGTCATACACTGGACAATTAACAAATACCTGATTAGCTCTTAACTAATTATAAAGTAAATTAACTCATGAACTTTCTTCATTTTCTTGTTGACTGCTGTACACAGTGTCACACGAAACATAAAATAGAGAAAGGGAAGGATAGAAACAAAAATATTCATCATTTTCTAGGCCACAGGAAAAAAAAAAGGAAAAAAAAACGTTGACACGATGGGGATGGAGGGGTGGGGAGACAACAGGGGTGTTGTTGATGGAAGGGGGGGGGGGAACCAGGTTAACGGGTTTCTTTTTCTGTTGAGTTTCTAGAGCCGAATGTCGGCATGGCAAATGTCATGTGGAACACGAGACACGGGGTGACATTTAGGCATGTAATAACCAAACAATTTCCCAGTTTTGACGACACGAAGACATGCTGGTTCATTGAGATCATATCACAATTTGTTGCAATGTCTATGAGAGCAACTGGTCTGGGTTTTAGGAATCAACTGATCTACTAAGATGTAAGTATTGGAAGCAGTCAACTAAACATTGGGGCGAAGTAAACAAGACAAACATTTTAAAAAAGAAGAAATGAACTGGACCAGTTGGGAAAGGAGAGGGGGAGGGGGAAGAAAAAAGGGTGGGGGGGGGGGAGGGCAGAAGGGTGGGGTTGTACCGTGATCGCTTTTGGAAAGAAAAAAAAAAGATAAAAATAAAAGTTTTACGACTTGGATTCGAACTCGGGTTCAAGCCTCCTCAAGGGAACTAATTCAATCACATCTGTCAATTACGATTCCTTTCACGTGTTCGATACCAAACACAATAATTAACTACTGATAGTTAAATTAAGTAATTGGTTAATATATTTCTTAAAATGATTCTTGGTTAGTCAGGTACTAGAAATAATTGTGCAAAATGTGAACTTGATCCGTGATATGGTGTGTGGGAGAAATAACGTGTACAACCTTTTTAACAGACAGACAGAGTGTACATAAGCTTTGTAAATACAGATTGGTGTTGGCAACATTAGGAATGTTTTGCCATCACTACTGTTCGATAAGTTAATGTCTTCATTCCATAAACATTTTGAAAACATATACAAGAAAAGGACTGAAAAACAATTATTTGTAAATTCTTGTATCTGATGCTAGTTTGAAATTAGTTAGAGTCCGTAACAGACTGGAGACGAAACGTTTCCAATAATGTATAATATAATAATATATCATTTTGCCAGTTAGTTGAAAAAAAAAAAACAAAACCAAATATCTGTAAAAAGTTAAACACTTAAATATGTGCCGCTTCTATTGTTCGTAGCAGGGCAGACTTTTTCAATTCTTTATCTCGAAATCTACAAAATATGATTTGTGCATTTTATTAGCATTTAGGTCTTCATAAGATTTCGTCAATGACAACAATGAGGTCACATGACATCCCAAATGTCAAAGTGAAACGAATCTTCTTTGGGCCATTTCGCACGCGCGTGACTTGGAAATTCAAGTTGAGGTTCTCTATTGTATCAATGAACATGTTTAGATGAATTATTATCTGATCAATTATAACCGTTACTAAGCATATTTCGTATATTTGAAGAGACATCTTTGATGATACTAGAGGCGCAATGTAATTCATAGTTTCAAATGATATGGCTTGTAATTAAGAGTCTGGGTTTATCAGCATGACATGATACTGGCGACATGTTGAGACTCGGCCTAATTAGTGCTGGCGAAATTAACTACTAGGGCAAGGATTCTCAAATTGAAAAATAGTTTTAAAGATATATTTTCCTTCCGTAACACTTGTTTCTCTTTTGTCACGTCCTCTCATGTTACTCGTAAACTATTTTGGTCCTTGTTTTTAGTTTACCATGACCTTCTTAATCCATACGATGGGTAACTACAGATTTTAATACGTTTAAATATCAAAACGTTATTGAAAACACTAAAATGTTTAAATGTATTATGTAGTACACTTATTTTAAGCGTTAAATATAAACTCTATAGAACTTAAGTCTGATGGTTAGAAACACATTTTATTTTCAAATATACACATTCTGAAATATATATATGATGAGAATAATAATGTACATAAAGATTGTACCACGCGTATTCCACATATGGCTAAAAACTTGTGGCTTAAAAAAAATGAGTACAAGACACATGTGGCCATGACTTATACAGTCAAGAATGACCTGACATCAGTACATTAAAAAAAAAACAAGGTTACAGAGACAGTTTGTGTGGAAACACTAACTGAAAATCGGCCTCCGAAGTGGTCCACCCAGGCAGGTAAAAAAGGAAGGTTTCAATATTTTCAGAAAGGAGATCAGAATGAAATTCTATCAAAGGCAAAGGACAGAGAAAAATGGAGAAAAAGGGTTGACAGATCTTAAATGGTGCCCCAGCGGTCCAGCAGACCAAAGGATAGGTGAAAGTGAATGTGAAGTTAGATGTGAACCTGGCCTAACTGATGTCTTATAATGAATATCTAATTGAAATAATTGTTTTGTAAAGGGTCAATCTCTTATTCAAATCCGCAAGAAAAAAAAAAATTTTTTGACAAAAAATCTAAAACCGTTTGCATAAATCCGAAAATATGGTAAACGGTCCTCTCCCCTACTAAAGAGCCTCCCATGTTTGTTACTATTAATAGTGAATAGTTGTAAAAGTGGTGTAATTTTATGAAAAATCTGCTTGCATAGATAATTTTTTAAATTAGATGTTTCACTTTCGGAAAAAAAAGTAGCCGTTGCATCAGAACTTTGAATGATCTAAAATATCATGATGTCCTATTTTAATTTTCTCTTCTAGTTTCTGAGAGCTAAACGAGACGGACGGACGGAAAGACGGACGGACGGACAGACAGGCAACACAAAATTAATAGCGTCTTTTCCCCTTTCGGGGGCCGCTAAAAAGAATATAAATTTTTCAGACATTGCCACGAAGGTGAAGACATGAAACAGGTATATCTCACAACCTTGTACCAGCGACATCCGAGACAGTGTCGTGTCATAGCAACCCTGCTCACGACTATTTCCTTGGATGTCATCAAGTCAGGTCACATATCGATACATTCACTCACAGAGACTCCCTTCTGTATTCGACTAATTATCAGCTAATACGTACATTCCTGTAGGCTTACCAAGTCTTCGATTGGTTCTTGACGAATAGCGTTCCTAAAAAAAATAATCGTAAACACCCTAAGTGTGTATATAAGTTTCAAGTTTCAATGATTAGGCCTCGCGTATTTTTTTCCCATATAAAAGTTTTAAAAATCCGTTATGAATGAGCTTTAATTAAATTCAACCAGTTTAGTTCTACTTCTCGCGCTTGCCATGGTTTATGACACTACACTTGACGTTATTAAGAAAGAGACAGTTTTAAAAGCGTTCTTTAAGACAGCATTTCAGACAGATGTATTGTTTCTACATCACAGAATAAAATACGAATATTTACATTATAGGAAACCTTCTCAAATACAATGATGTGAGTACTGAGGAAAAGTGTTCTATTGAGTCATTACAACGTAAATCATGAACTACAGTTAGTCAATACAAGTTTTCGTTAGAAAAAAAAAGTCAAATTTAAAATAATATTTGACTTCATCATTAATGATTTTTTCCCTAACTCCTAACAAAGAAATAGAGATGAACAAAATCATAATATTTATTTCTTTATCTGACTGCAAGTGTGTTTAAATGTGTGGATACCTGTGTGTTTAGATGCGTTTGGTTTGTCTGTGAGGAAGTGTGTACACTGTGTTGAAGTGTGACATGTGAATACTTTTGTGCGTTAAAAAATTTTCGTAATTTTTATGGAGAAAGTGCAGTCAAAATGTCCTTTAGACTACTTAGTCAAAAGTAGATTACTAAACAGACTAGACACTACTATGCTAAAACCCTTATGTGCAAAAACTTTTATTTCACTGTATGAAAAATAGGGGGCATCGGTAAAACCCAGAGTATACTGTAGAGCTTTTATTTTTGCATTTTCTCAAACTAATACTATAAGTTTAGTGAATGGAACAAATTCATTATGCAAATTGTTGAAGGATCTCTTCGAGACTCATTGCTCTACGTCAATAGACAATTAAGTCCGTCGTAGTCCTAAGCACGTTCTTAATCCTAACCCGATGTACTTTTGCTATGACTTCTGCATCAGTCAGTGTGTGTATTTGTGTGTATGTGTCAAACCGAAATTTGACACGTTGGTGATTTGAACAGCTAAACTGTCGTCCGAGACTTTTCCGCAACACTGTCTATGTACTAAATCATCATACTAAATCACCATACTACATCATCATACTAAATCATCATAATGGAAACCTGTATGACATACACACACACAGAGTTAAAAGGCTAAAAATAAAGCCAACTAAAAATCAACGGAATTAAGATTTTCTTAGAAATAAACAAATGATCGTATTAATATCGAATTTGGAAACTTAATCTTCCGTGGAAGATCGCAGATTGTAATCGTATGACCAAAATATTAGTAACGTATTTAAAAAATTGGAAATAGTCCATAGTTTTTTTTCCCATGACTTTTAACATTGTTACATAATCAACTGTAACAATATTATAATCATCAATTATAACACTGAAATCGACATCAATTATAGCATAGTTAACAATCGCCAACTTTAGCATTGTAATCATCAATTATAACATTGCAAAACATCATCAGCTCAAACAATTTCATAATCTCCGCCAAGAAGTTGATTATCATGACATCATTGCATACATTATTCCAGCATCACCGGCGCTGACAGTAATGCCATTCTGAAACTTCGGACAAGTGCTAATGAGGATAACAATAACTTCATAATTCCAGGGAAATATGAGATGGGGAGAATGCTGGACATCCATTAGAATTGGAACCCCACCCCCCCGGTGGGTTCAGATTCACCTATGATAGCACATAGCAATGCATTGGTCTGCTGTTTAAATTAAACCTTAACGCATGCGCTGCTAGTTCTTAAACTCTGGAGTGATTACGGCGTAAGAGGCAGTGCTGGGTAGTAACTAGTTACAGTAACGCTAGTTACTGTAACTAGTTACAATTTGAAGTAACTAATGCTGTAACTAGTTACTTTTACTGAACTGTAACTAGTCTAAGTAACTAGTTACTTTTATCAGTAACTAGTAACGCAAATTGCTAGTTACTTTACTAGTTACTTTGGTCGTTGTTGTATCATGTGTGCGCATGCGCATGTGTGTTTATTGGCGCCTGAACGAGCCTATGGCTATCAATAATATTTGTTAAGTATTTTTATGTTTATGGTTATAGGAAGTTCTAGTTGGTTGTGAGCGATAAAAAAGCTAATTTAATTTTTGGCAAACTCAATGGCGGACTCAAAGCAAATTGAAAATTCTTTTGAACGTTCAGTGTTTACCGAATTTTTTACGAAAATTGAAATAGACAACAAAAACGTTCGTGTATGTTGCAAGCTTTGTTCTCCAGCTACGAAACAGACTTATAGCGGTGCGCTCATTTCTACGGCCAATCTCAAAAAACATCTGCAGGTTAGCAAAGTTATGTTATTATATAATTAATAGGCTGAAGATGCCATTGTTTCAAAACATTTACATTTGTAAAAACCAATTGATTATTTTTTATGATTATATTTTTGTACTACTTTTTATTATTAGAGTGTTCATCCTGCGGCACATGATAAATTACCAACACTGAAGAGGTCTGTCACTTTATCAAATGGATTACCTGAACTGGTGGCGAAGAAACAGAAAACTTTAACTTCATGGACCAGTAATAGTGTGGCACTTCTGTCACAGCAACATGTAAACGATCTGATCATGAACTTTGTTATCGGAGACATGCAAGCATTTTCAGTTGTTGAATCACCTGAATTCATTAAATTGGTAACTGGACTTCAACCCGGCAAAACTGTGATGACACGAAAGACTCTCACTGGTTGGTAGTAGTATTAACAATATATTTTTTATGTTTTGTTTCATTATTTAATTAGTACATTGTGTTGCTATTTGTGTTTGTATAATTTCGCTATCAACATATACAGTGAATTTAGATTTATTAATTTGTAATTGGTATTTAGATTTCAGATTTGTACTTAAAGGCATTATTTGCATAAAATGTCATTTATCTTATCTCATTACAAATTTTTAAAAATAATAATATAAAAACAAAATGTTTATTCTGGCAATTTAAAAAAGAGCTTTTGTTGTATAATTTTAATATACAGGCAACATTGAAGACGAATACAAGACAATGCATGATGATCTTCAGCAGAAGCTGTTACTTGTTACTGTAGTCTGCACGAAAATCAGCTGCTTTGGCATGTTCACGATTACGAGGCAGAGATACCTTCGACTTGATTGCTGCAACACTTGAAGAAATTCACTCCAAATTCCGCATCACTGAAAAAGTTATATGCACAGTTACTGACAATGGATCAAATTTTGTAAAGGCTTTTAAAGTGTTTTCTGAGCTGGAGACAATGCCTGCAGACTCAAAACAGACAGTGCTATCACAAATAGAGGATGGGGCAGTGACCTTTACTAATGTTGCAGACATTCTAGAAATGACAAGCAATCTTGTCAAGATGCTTCAGAATTTACGTTGCCAACTCATCATCGTTGTGGAGCTCACATAATGAATCTTATAGCAGTTTCTGATTCAGAAAAAGCAAATGATGATTTTAATTACCAAAAGTTGAACCGCAGCACTTTTGCTAAATGCGCTGCACTCTGGAACAAGGCAAGCAGAAGTCCACAGGCAGCTGAAGTGGTGCATGATTTATCCAATTTAACACTTGCTGTTCCCAATGCTACACGATGGAACTCATTTTATAATTCTGTTGTCAAGGTCTATTCCATTGTTGAGAAAAAATCTGAAGTTGTGTTAAATGACATATGCAGCAAACTTTCTCTAACAATTTTCCGCCCAAATGAAATAATTTTCATGGCCGAGTACATCAAGGTTATGCAACCATTAGCCATGGCTCTGGACACGTTGCAAGCTGATGTCAACTGTTTCATGGGACTACTCCTACCAACAATTTCTTCCTTGCGTTCACATCTTTCTTCAATGAAGCCCTTATTGATGTTTGCGGCTCCACTGGCTGATGCATTAGTTAGTGGAATCAGTAAAAGATTTGGCCCACTTGAAGGTGAAGATGATCCACAATTCAAGCTCCGATGGATACAGTCTGACGCTGAAAGAGTTCGAGTTAAATATTTGCTGCTACAAGCAATGCAGGCCATGGCTGACTGTGATGCTGCAGGCAATGCTTCCAATGATGTTACAACTACAACGACTTCATCATCTCATGTAGGAAGTTTCTTCTTTTTTATGAGTCTGATACTGGAGGTAGTACTGCTCAGTCTGAACTTGAACTTTTCCTAAACGATTCTTCAAAAGACATATCTAGTCTCCAGCACTATCCACTTGTGAAACAAGTATTTGTTCGCAAAAACACAAGTCTTCCATCAAGCGCTCCAGTGGAAAGGCTATTTAGCATAGGCGGGCAAATACTGACTCCACGAAGAAATAGTCTAACGGATGACCATTTCGAAATGATCTTACTGCTAAGAGCCAATAAAAAACTGATACAGTGATTATTGATTAGTTAGTTATACAACACAACAATTAATAGTTTTTAATGATAGGTTAATTTTACACTTTAAACTGGTTGATGTTGCGTTGACTAATATATTGGTGAATGATTGTTTTTTTTATAAATACTTATCATACTGTTTTTAAAAAAGAATTATGTGACGTATTATAACCGTTGTTGGAGAATCATACAACCCATCGTTGACAATCCCAGTAACTAATAGTAACTATCTAGTTACTTTTTGGAGTAACTAGTAAAGTAACTAGTTACATTTTGAATAGAGTAACTAATAGAGTAACTAGTTATATTTTATCTGTTGTAACTAGTAACTATAACTAGTTACAATTTGACAGTAACTAGCACAGCACTGGTAAGAGGTCACATAATCAAAAGGTCAATCCTGAGATGGGGGAAAAGAATGAGACTAAACAACGTTGGAGACACATATGTTCAATACATGCAGTGGAATTGAATGTCTAGGTTTGACCCATTTCGTTGACCAGTTCATCGTAGACTACATCTAGATAAAACTTTCTAGCCTGTGGCGATTGAATTCATTTAGGGTTTAGCTGACCCCCTCGGGGCACACATTAGATGGTGGACACTGGACATGAAGATTTTAGTACACGAGTGGCCTACCTTTTTTTTTTTGTTTTAGGGGCAGGATTTCCATCCCAAGAGTCACAGGCCACAATACCGACAAAAACGTATTCACTTGAATGTTACCGAGACTCCGCGGCTTTTTTTTTATGAACCCTGGATAAGAGTTTTAATGGCCTAATAGCACAGCGCCATGAGCCGAATGTGTCCCGCGGACGTAATTTTGGCTTCAGTATTTCAGCTTTAGATGGCGACAAAGTGAGAGATGTTTATTAAATTGTAATGAATGTTGGAACAAAATGATTAAAATTATATTGCATAGTAATGTGAGAAAAACAAACGTTTGACTGCAAGTACACGTCTTTTGACTGAAAGTACACGTCTTTTGACTGAAAGTACACGTCTTTTGACTGAAAGTACACGTCTTTTGAATGAAAGTAAACGTCTTTTGACTGAAAGTACACGTCATTTGACTGAAAGTACACGTCTTTTGACTGAAAGTACACGTCATTTGACTGAAAGTACACGTCTTTTGACTGAAAATACACGTCTTTTGACTGAAAGTACTTGTCTTTAGACTAAAATTACGTCTTTTGACTGAAAGTACACGTCTTTTGACTAAAAGTACACGACTTTTGAATGAAACTACATTACTTTTGAATGACATGTCTTTCAACTTGCAAAAGCATAGAGAGAATAGGCAAGATAACAGTCAGACAAAAAGTTAACATGCGCACCATTAGTGTCATAAATCTTTAAATGCCGCACAATTATAGTCAGAAAATCCTTCAAATTCCGCACAATTTTAGTCAAATAATCTGTTAACGAGCTCTATAATTTTCAGAAAATCTTTAAATGCGCACAATAACTGTCGGTAAAACTTTAGATGCTCACAATTATTGTCTGAAAAACTTTAAATGCATACAATTATTGTGAGAAGTTTAATTTAAAAAATTGTGTTGAATGTTTGATAGCTGTCAAGAATGGAATGAAAAAAAAAGTGGTCAAATATTAGCAGTATATTTGCGTATTTCAACTAACAATGTCTTAACTTCTGATTTGAAACTCGAGGCCTTGTAGCACTTTATCAAGGCCATTGAGAGCAGTTCTAATTTTAGCTGTAAAGGGACACAACACTTTTTTTTCCGGAAAGTGCAACGGCAAAAAGAAATGTTTGTACAAATATGTAAATGTTGGGTGCGCAATCTGGGACCCGTAATGCGATAGTTGTGCGCGGTGCCCCAAAACATCACGTGGTTAGTGCATAAAACGTGCACGTGCGTGTTTGGGAGGGAGGGAGGGGGTGAAGTCGGAGCAGGCACAAGGGAGAGAGAGAAGAAAAAAAAACAGGATGGAATTAATGGCCCTCGTCTCCGTCGTGTTCTAACCGAACACGAGAAATATCTGTCACACCATAACGTGTCAACCTTAGAATTATGGCCCGGTTGTGCCAGGACCGGGTCTGATAAGCCTGGCAATAGTTGAACAATAAAACGACATTGGCTGCTTATGGTGCTACTCACTATCTCTCCCCTCCCCCTCACTGCCTCTTGCCATCTTTTCCCCTTCTCAATTGATATCTGTCCGTTTCTTTCTGTTTCACTTCATCATTCTCTACTGGTCAGATATTTATAGAACACACACACCAACAACCAAGGCAGATATACTCTCTCCCACCCTACAATAGCCAACATCATTGCAAATGAAATATATGTTTCTTTCCAGAGGTTTTCTTTTCTTTTGTGTAGGTGTATGTACGTTGCCGAGTTCATTATGCCACACCATGAGTGTCTCTTTAACAATTTAGTTTCAAGAAAAATTTATTCAAATATGAATAGGCTCGACTTCATAGTCGAGCTTTTTCCCTCTTACTTTATTGAAAGTTTATAGTCATGTCTTATATTTCACTTATTGTCTTTGCTGTTAATTAGTACAAACACTCGAATGTTCTTTACATTTGAAATAGCCAATGGGCGTCAAAAAAATACTTTAAAAAAATAATTTTCACACAAAATATGGATGTGAATCCTAATTTGGTAGATTCTAGTGTAATAGAACTACTTTTTCAGGAGTAGCACTACATTTTAAGATTCCAGTTCTGGCAGTACAGGTACTAATCCTTTTTTTTTTTCAGAGTTGGGCTTAAAAGAACTTTTTAAGGCAGAGTACTTCATCTTTAATAAAGTAATGGGACTACTTTAGCGGAGAAACACGACTGCAATATTTCTATCAATTACCATCGTTTATCATTCTCTCTGTTTCTCTCTTTCAGTCTCTCTCTCTTTCTCTCTCTCTCTCTTTCTCTCTCTATCTCTTTCTCTCTCTATCTCTCCTTCCACTTTTCATCTCGAGTGAGCTAAGAAAGAAACACGAGCATAATTAAAACAATTCAATTCATTTTACTCAAGATGTAGCTCGTGAACGAATGCTGCGCGGCTGCAACAACGTGCGCACGTGCGCTCACAGCCACATCCTCTACGCATCGCCTGGCACTTACTGCTAAAGCTCGGCGCGTTCTGAATGAACGCACAGAAGTGCCGGGTTTTGACTCAGGCTAAGAGCGGACTTGCTTCTGCAGATGTTGGTGGAGAGATGTACCTCAAATCTACACACGAGATACTTAACGTGTTTTGTTACTTTGTGTCTTTACAATATATCTAGGCTAAACTTAAGGTTTGAACGCATTTCCATTAGAATAGACTTGAACGGACATTCTTCTTGCATTCCTTCCCTCCTTTTACAAAGCTTATTTTAACTCATTATGTCTGTCTGGTACAAAGCTTCTATCAACACACTATGTCTGTCTGGTACATAGCTTATATCAACACACTATGTCTGTCTCTGTGCCAAATGTGTTCACGTTATTTCTCCCACACCCAATGTCGAACCATGTTGAAAGTTTACACGATTGTTTATTGTTCCTCACAAAATATGAATCAATTAAATAATTAAATAATTGGTAATTCATTCATTTAGTTTGATGCTGACTAAGGGGAAAAAATCGTATTGTATTGTTAGATATGGTTATAAATGTACTGTAATTTCTTTTTTAAATAACCTTTTTTAAAAGTATTTTTATATTTCGCTAAATATATTTTTGTATAAATATTAACGCAATCCCAGTTTTGATTACGTACATTCGCTACAGTTTATATTGTGGCGCTCTATGGAATTGGACATGCGCAACGAGAAGTGTTTCACTCTTAAAGTTCTAGGACAATAATAAAAGGCACTTTTTTTTTTGGTCGACTTTACTACCCCCCCCCCTTTTTTTTTCCCAACACACATAAAAAAGACCGTATTTATTTCTTTGATTAAACACACCTGCTTAAATATTTAACACACACACACACACAAATATTGCAGAAAGGTAAAAAAAATAATTTCGAAGGCCTATATTTTTTGTCCTGCCAGGGTTCTGACTGAAAGACATTCCACTTGGAGTCTCTCTCAGGCCAAGCACAAGAAACTGCACAAAGGCATTCACAGGCGCCGAGCTTGTAATCGTCAACAAGTGCAGTCCCGGGGCGAGACAATGCTTGCGACCGCCAGTCATTAGAAGCAAATCAAGCGCTAAATGAGACAAAATAAAAGTACTTCCATGGGACAGGTAGAAAACGAAAAAGAAAAAAAAACATTTAAAAAAGGGAAATTGTGTGTGTGTGTGTGTGTGTGTGTGTGTGTAGGATTATATTTTTGGGATTCTGTCTGAAACAGTCGTGGAGACAGTTTCTATTCAATGTTTTTTATAGTTTGAGACAATATTTTGAGACAGTGTCTGTGCAAGTATGCTTTATATTTTGAGACAGTTTCTGTCCAAGATATCTTTTATATTTTGAATTTCTGTGCAAAGTGTCTTTAAATTGTAAGACACTTTCTGTTAAAATATCTTTATATTTTAAGAAAATGTCTCTGCAAGATCAATCCAAGATGAGATCACAAATAGAGAAGAAGCTTGTCAATGTCACAACAGTTACGCCACCTAGAGATGTAAATATCTATGGGTCCAACAAGCTGAGGCGACGTTCAAGTCCAGCCAATTAGTTGGATGAGAAGATCGTGCTGAGACATTGTTCCATTCAGTTAGAAGTACGTGCCGCTTGAGTCAAGGCGGGCCAAAACAAATATTCATTATTTTCTGGTACTTTGTTTTTGACTCGAGATATCCCAATCTATTTTGATAAGGCTGTATTGGGGCTATAAACCAGCTAGAAATATGGGAGATAATTTTTTAGTCAATCGCCTTCTTAAAAAGCTTTGATATAGACTAATGTATCAGAGAATGAAACAAAACCAATGTACTAAAAAAAAAAAAGTTGAAATCATAATTACATTGTATGTTTAAACATGTTTCGAATGTTACCTCAGAGCGCATACCACTGGCCAAGGCAGCCATTTCCTATCAAATATAAAACGTTATTTACAAAGTTCTCAAAACTAGGAAGTTTAAATAAAAGAAAAAACATAATAAAGAGTTTATTTCTAGTTTGAATTGAAAACATTTGGATAAATAATTTTCTCTATACTTGACTAATATATATATATATATTGTTACGAATCTCACTATCCAGGCTCTCTGTAAACTGCACCATACACCACCAACTTAAAGAACTTGACAACTCAGGGCTCCAAAGTAACGTAGCACTTTAATGTCAATAAATAACAGCCGATACTGTACAATTGGCAACACGTACACTGTACAAATATCTCTCCGATAACACCGTTCCGCCGTATCAACTCTTGCACTGGCCTCTCCGTCTCGTTCCGGGCTTGCACTAGGTTCAACAGTTTAGGACTGACTTCACACACTAGGCTCTTGTGTCGGACTCGATCGCAGACCAAGATCAAGACGCCAGTCGTCTCAACTGTAATTGACAGTACTCCGCACTGAACTGTCGTAATGCTCCGTACAGAACCACACCGCTGAACTGTGCTGTAGTCGACCGGACTGTATTGAACCGGGCTGTATTGAACCGGGCTGTATTGAGCCCCTTTTCTCAACCGTCTTGACTGCGACACCTCCGCTCTTATATAGGGTCCCTACTGGCCTTCTCGAACCGGACAGAACGCCGCTCGACGTTTCTAGGTGGTCAAATGACTACAACTCTCGTGACGCTCCTGAGTTCTGTTCACGATGTCGATTCTTCCCGAACCGTCGTGTTGACACTCGTCTCGGCTGACCGTCGTAACTCGTCACGGTTGACCGCTCGTCTAGGGCTGGCCTGGGGCGATTTGCGTCGGTTGACTACACTCACATCACTACCCCCATCTGTGCCACCACCAGGTTTATAACAATATATATATATATATATATATATATAATATCACTGTAGTAAATACAGATACAGAAAGAGTGAATATTTAATTGTAGACATCTCACAAAAAGAAGAGCAATTTTTCGGTGATATAAGAAACATGTTGGATCTAATTTTGTGTGTGTGTGTGTTTAAAATTCAATTCGAAGACAGAAAGAAAACTGCGGACAATAATTAGTTGAGACAAGTGAGAGACAGAGAACCCATCTAAAAATAACCTACAAAAATTCAAATGAAAATTTTAACAAAATATTTTTTTTTCCTCTCAAGCTCATGACAGTGTTTGAAAATGAACATAAACACTAGCGACCACAAAAACATTAGGGACCACTTAGACATTAGGGACCACTTAGACATTAAGTACCACTTATAGACAGGGACAACATTGATACTAGGGACCATATAAGAAACTAGGGACCAAAAAAAAAAGGCCAGCTTTAAGTCTCGATGGTTCAGACTGACCACATCGAAATATTGATCAATATTTTACAGAAGGTAAACAAAACGTATTATTATCAAGAGATATATGCTTTTGATTTGGTTTCGGGATAAACATGACATTTTTGTCAGAGTTGCAGACAAGAATATTTCAAATAGGAATGTAGAAGCAGAGTGTGGGGTTCATTGGAGACAACGATTTAATGCTAAGGTGCGGCTCATAACACTTTATGGAAAATTTACAAGAAACCTTCTGGCTAACAATAGATAAAGTACAATAGATCTAAAAGATGTTAAACTATAAACAAATACCAGAGATTTGGTTTCCGAGGTGGACCACATAGAATTTTTGACTATGGGACTAGATAACACTAATGCTACTTTGAAGAACAGAGGAAGAAAAAATAAGGTCACTGAATGGGTCACTAATTAGGTCACACTATCCACCAAGACTACATCCATTTTCCCATTAGCACTCAGTGCCATCTACAATTTTCGAGTCTGGCGCTGGAGATATTCATTGAAGCACTAAACTATCCCCAGCACTTCCATCACATCCATTTAGCTTAAACAAACGGTGTCTATATGCACTAGCGCTGTCCAGGGTCCAGTGATGAATGAAGACCATAATAGCATTGACCAGTGAAAGTCACTAAAACAATTTAAACCAATAGGAGAATGACTAGATCTACACCATTATCACGTTGGATTGCGGGGGGGGGGGGGGAGTAAAAGTATATAACGAGGAGAAGTAAGTAGCGAAAGATTCTGCTGTTTAGTTCTAATATTATAAACTATAGTTGAAATATAAAACAATAACAAAAAAATATATTATTTCAGGGTAAACAAGGAAAATTGTTTAAATAGATTCGTTGGGGGACTTTAAATTTTTTTTATTAATATAGGAATGTGGAGGATAGATCTAGTAGCAATATACGTTATATAGTATACATGAATCTGACCTTATATAACTTATTAATTTTTACAGTAATGCATGCAGTTCATAATAGGCAGGTTAGCCACTTAATGAGAGTGACAGTAAACTTTGCTTTAAGTGTATATTTTATATTTATTCGTTTTTGTATCTTCTGTGTTAATATAAAATGTTAAAGTGTCCAAAAAGAGGCAAAAGAAAAGAGGCCTACGCCCAGTATTCCTATATGATGAAACAGGTAAAATCCTGAGGTGTCGAGAAAAAGATAAAGAAAAATAAAATAAAAGATGATAAAAAGAGAGTGAAAATATATGAATAAATAGAAATTATAAACTTAAAGCTTTCATGTTTACTTTACATCTTCATCACATCGTGGAGACCAATAGAACTTTATGTATTTACTTGATCAAAGCATCTACTGAAATCTACTCTTTGCAATGGGAAAAGAAAGATCCTGTTGACATTTACAAGACATTGTTATAAGCTTTAACCAACAGAAATGGAGAAAAAGAAGAGAAGCAATGTGCACAAATGTGGTGGCGATATAATGGAACCAAAAGTCAAACGTAAGAAAATGAATATAAATAGATGGACCGTAAAAACAATGTCAAGGACGTTGTAGTGAAAGATCACTGTAACCATCTTAATGTTCAACACTGTTTTGTTCTATAGACGGAACAACTTTAATTAGGAAATACAAAGTACAGAACTATACAATATATGCAAGTACCGTACACCGGATATAGCAAATGTTTCTCAGGTTAATGGTTCATCTTTTAATACTGATGACCGAACGTGTTCACAAAGAAATGATGCACACACATGTCACCATACTTAATTGTTAATGAATGTTCCAATGAAAGCCAACTGGAAGTGCAGACTGCTCTCCCTTAGTAGATTGCACTTGGTTCAACTTAATATTTGTGAATGAATGTTTTTGTTCAGCCAGTCCGATGACTTGTAAAGAAACATTCCTGCATCGCTACTTTGTCAATGGGCGTGGACTAGAGTTATAGTAAAGAAATCATTTTCTTGAGAAAGAAAACAAACAAAATATTAAGCGGAAATGCCAAGGGAATAAATCGATAGAAAATCAATATGAATAAAGACGTTTTCCTATTGGTAACGCACACAGGAGAAATAGCAACATCAACATTTGTATAATACTTTTTGATATCACTCTGGCGATGTCACTTGATGGAGTGACAGAACAAGCGCTGACATTCAGGTGTCAGAACATGGCATGAAAATGAGTGCTTGCGAAAAAGATGTCATTACAATAGATCTATAAGGGAGAGAGAGGCAGAGAGAGAGAGAGAGGGGGGGGGGAAGGGGGAAGAGAGAATTAAGAGAAAAGGAGAGGAAGAAGAGAAGCAAAGAGAGAAAGAGAATGAGAGACACAGAGAGACACAGAGAGAGAGAGAGAGAGAGAGAGAGAGAGAGAAAGAGTATGTTAAGAGAACATAGACTATTTACCTCTACCAGTAAAATGAACTGGACATCCTACTAATCAAGACATCAAACTATCTTGCACAGTCTTGAATACTTGTTAGCGTCACATTAATTTAAACACTAAACATCGCAACTTCAGTAAATTCGTAAGCGTCATGTCAAATACATTGTGTTACCAGAAGTGCGTGAGTACAAGTCAGGTAAGCAAGAACGGACATATGGACATGCCCAGTTTCCAGGTTGATTTAGTTGGATGTTGAATTAGTGGACGTTGTTAAGACACTTGACAAATACATTGAAACAGAAGAAGGAATGTGGCGCCTCGGTGAATAGGGTTACAGATTGAGACCTGGAGGTTTCTAACAAAAAAAAATTCTCTTCGTAAAGTCAGCAAAAGTGAGCAAATGGCTTAATGACGATATACGAGTGCCCACATCTAGGCCCCATTCTGAAGAAACCACTAACACGGGCTTGAAACGGGGTGGGGGGGGGCTGCTAATTTTTAATAGCAATACGTAATAAAGTACCATGTTATCCAATCACAGCAGAGCTAGAAACATCCTTGAACAGGCTGAAACCCAGGTTGAATGTGACCTCTCTCTTCAACACAATCACACACACGTGTGTCCGATGATGACTGTATAAATATGGCGATAATAGCTGCCAACCTAATGTCACATTGAAATGTCAGACTGACAGTGAGGGGGCTGAGAACAGGTGTCCCCATCTTTTCCCCTTCCTTCTCTGCTTATTGTTTTATCAAATTCGCCCTTTTCCATTTCGTGGCGCCCAACACATGAATATAATCTTTCGCTTTGGTTCATTGCTAGCGTGTATTAGGAGCCCACTAATGTTATAGTTGCATGTCTTCATTTTGGATCTCTCATCTCAGTACATTAGTGCATTGACTAACATGCACGCTGGGACCTGTCTTTTGAAGGTCCAATTAAAATATATTTAGGCAGAAGGGCTAGATGGAAGGACGGACGGACGGACGGACAGAGAGACAGACAGGCAGGCAGACAGATAGATAGATAGATAGATAGATAGATAATATCGAGAGAAATACTATTTTTAAAAAGTTAAAGAGCAAATGGCCAACGATACAATAACTTATAATCTCTATTCAAATCCCTGCAAGGATCTGGTGGATAGACATTCTTCTTTTAGCCAAACACATTATCTTTCAACTTTCATCAGCCCTCGCCTGTTTGTGGGGGAACACTTCCACTTGATGCAATAATGATGACTATAACGCACACAAAGAGATACTAAGGGAGAATAGATAATCTTAGGAAACGAACCCACTCACGCATCATACCCCCTCCTCCCCCAGCCACTCCCCGCACCTCTTCTGCTGAAAACTCTCCTAACAATGTTCCGCACTGAAGGAGTCAGCAGTGTGAATGGGTTTATACAAACCTAGGGTTAGAGAGTCTGTGACGGAGAGAGGCCGGGCTAAACGTCTAGTACAGAGTTAGGCAGCCAAGAAAAAGATGGCGGCAGTGGTGGAGAAAAAAAAAACGATTTTTGTTTAAATGGAACATTTTTTTTTTTCTTTTTGAAGTGCTACTAAGTTGTCAAAAACAATTTCCATTGAACTTATGCAGGCTGGAGAGATACAGAGAACTAGAGGAAAAGAAGAAAGACACAGAAAAAAAAGGTCATTTTTATTTCCCAAACACAAGATTCAATGGACATTCAAAGTGGAATATTTAAAGCAGGAAAATAGAAAGATTTTCTCACGGGCTGTAAGATTTGAACAGAATGTAAAAAATGTTGATATAAAAAAAAAAGGTATTCCCAATCTCTCACCATGAATATGTTACATAAAGCCATCATACAAATTTAAAAGAGAGTTAAATAATAACTAACCACCACCATGCGAATAACTTTCAATATTGCATTATGTTAGTTATAAAGTTTTACTATGGTAGGAATGACAGTTATATAGCCTACTGGTATTCAGTCAATACAAAATCTTGGATTCCAGTATGGTCGAGTGGTATGCGCTATGGACTACCGTCAGAATTGTCCTGAGTTCAAACCTTGCACACTGCCTTTTCGTCCTGAAGGAAGTTTAGGCTATGACGCAATAATCTTTATTTCTGCATTTCCGAAACGTATAAAAGAAACCTGTTGTTGGCTGAATTCAACTTGATCTATGCGTACTAGAAAATTGTTATATGCATTTTTGTATAACCAAAAATACTAACATTATATTAAACTAAAGGTACAAACCTATAGTTTCGACCAAACCGACCAGCGGCACGCATCTACTCTTGAAATTCCTAACATAGATTTTAAAATAAGTTCTCTGCAAAAGTTGATCGCCAACCTATTGACTCATAGATCTAGTACTTGTAGAAACGAGTTCAAATTTAAAGAAACTGCAAAGCACCTCTCCACCCCCACCCCGCCTCGTCATTAACCCATTCATTGAAAATACTGTTCGGAAAACTCATTTAGAATTGGAAAATTGAGGAATGAATGCTAGCCAGTGAGAGACGAATAACAGGGAGTAAGAGAGAGAGAGAGAGAGAGAGAGCAAAGAGTCTTTGGTTTGGTTCAAGAGTTTGTATCTGATGATCAGGGTCTTGTGATCATGGTGTGGTCCAGGGTGGGGCGAGAGAATGGAGAAACTGATGTCAGATGCTGAGGTTTCGGCCAACTGACGGTAGAATGGCGGCTGATAAGGAACAACTTTGATTTGAGTTGGACCAGACCCTTTACTTTCTTCTACCCTTGTTTCATCTGCCCTATCTCTTCGACTATCTCACTCTTTCACTCTGTCTGTCTGTCTGTCTGGCTGATTGAGTCATTTCACATACCTGCCCCGCGAACAGTTACAGACAAAACTATGAATGTATTTCTCCCGTCTCTTCCTCTCTGCTTAGATTATTAGTGAGTTCTACTTGAAGTCATCTGTTAAGTAAACGTATGTACATCATACATGTCTGATGTACTGGTCAATGGTCAGCCCTGTTTTTTTTTATTGATTAGCCGCTCAGTCACGTGACGGGGAATTAAGTCGTAAAAAAAAAGAACTTATTTGATCTAAGGAAATACAATCCGAAAGGAGGCATTGATGAAAGTTTATTGACTTTGTTTTTGCATTCAGAATTAAGACGGCTGCGCCTTGTAGTTCGATAGTATTCTAGAATCTAGATGTACATTTCGCTAAATACATCGTTATGTTGTTGCATAATACTAATCAATGTTGTGAACAGAATAAAAGTTGCAAGAAAAAAAAAGTTGCAAGAAAAAAAAAGTTGCAAGAAAAAAAAGTTGCAAGAAAAAAAAAGTTGCAAGAAAAAAAAAGTTGCAAGAAAAAAAAGTTGCAAGAAAAAAAAAGTTGCAAGAAAAAAAAGTTGCAAGAAATGTGTCACGGATGAGAGGATTGAAGGTCAAAGTAAAAAAAAGAAAAAAAAAGGGGGGGGGGGACTACATATTCTTGTTTTCACAGCCAGAAATTAGTGGCAATTAAATTCTGTGCAGACTTGGACCTGAGCGTCAGAGACGTTTCCACTTGCAGGTAGTTTAATCCTGGCTTGGTATCTTCACTTTAACGAGTTGCAGACGTGGCCGAGACGACAAACATTTACACACCCAGAGGCGGCACTTGAACTGAGACCCAGAGACTTTATATAAGATGTGTGTGTGTGTGTGTGTTCAACAGAATGTATCTACTTTTTCTTAATTGTTGCTGGTGGGACTAGAAATCATTGGGGATCATTTTGGGGTTCGTTATTGGTTGGCGGCGTCTCGGATAAGCACGAGAACTGCTGGGAGATGTGGCGTGTTCGATAAGCACGAGAACTGCTGGGAGATGTGTCGTGTTCACACACACACAAAATGTCTTAATTTTACTTTCTCTCTTTTTCTAAATTTTCTCTCCTCTGTTGATATTAGAATCTCTCTCTCTCTCTCTCTCTCCCGCTCTCTCTCTTTCTTCCTATTGTCTAACACTGTGTCGCACTTTTTAAAAGTTATCTTTTCCTCGTGTTTATGTCTTTCTCTGTAATCCTTTCGCTCTCTCTCTCTCTCATCTCTCTCTCTATCTCTGTCTCTCCGTCTCTCTCTCTCTCTCTCAGTTGTCTTTTCGTTTTTCGTTCACTCATTTCACTCATCCATTAGTATTACATTCTCCTAAGTCGTCTACTCACTCTAGTACAGTCCTAGAGCTGAAAGTACAATGCCTTAGCTTCTCTCTTTCCGTTCCTTCTGTTTAATTAGCAGAGATACTAGGCGGGAGGGGGGTTGAGTTCTTCAGGGTTGTCGGAAAGATGGTGGGGTTGTCTATTAGTGCCTGCAGCAGAAGATTACACAAGGATTGAAGTTACTGTAAGAAAGTGGCATCATGATAGAGGTTTGTTTGGGGGTGGAGCGGGAAGGTTTAACGTGTTGGCCTGGGACATGTTTACCGGGTTAACTTATTTAAATAATGATATTTGTAATAATGACATCCTGAACATGTTCACGTCTGCTGGAATAATAACATCATTTATAACCTAGTCTCGTGCGAATTGACATAGCACATCTGAGGTTTCTGATCGTGACGTGCACAACTGAAGTCCCTGCTCGTGAAGTGCACAAGTGAAGTCCCTGCTCTTGACGTGCACAACTTAAGTTCCTGCTCTTGATGTGCACATAACATCTGAAAACCCTGCTCTTAAAGTGCACAACTAAAGTCCCTACTCTTGAAGTGCACATTATTTACAATGCAAGCGAATTTCAGCAGCAACAGAATTAAAAACATGTACAATAGCAGCTACCACTACAGCAAGAAACATACAAAACAAAACAGAATAAATTATAGTTTAAGAAATCGATATCTTCTATAATTCAAAACGCCAGACGATGAAGATTTAATTGAGAAAAAAAAAAGTGTGATGGGAGATAATTAAACATTCAGAAACATATTTTTAATGCTTATTTCCCGTTGTTGACATATTAATACACACTTTCCCCAGAAAACAAAGGGAACTCCCCCCTCCCCCGCTTTCAGGCTTAATTTGGCACAATGTAATATGTTATCATATTATGTCATACTAACCCTGCCGCATAATTAACACATGACAATCAGATTTTCGAATAACAAATGGTTTAGCTAATGTCGACATGCACTTGGAAAGAACTGGATAGTTGAGAATATGATCGATACTTGAATTAAGTTAGCAATGACACTGATAGGTTCTGAATCACAAAAGTGTGTGTACTACTTCATATTGAAGTAGTTCTTCAATGACCCAATATCCCATTGTATGCCGGGAGCTTTGCATTCCTCTTTAAGAAAATAAACTATTTAATCCTTCTAGTAGAAATAATAAATAGTTGGAGCACACACAATCAACATACAATATAGCTTCAACAATAGATTCACAAAAGCAGACTTAGCATCAAGCTTAAAACTTATTGACTGACCCTGCTTTATTGTCTTCCTTTGTATTTTCACACTCTCTAAAATTAGCTTCTCCAATAGACATGGAAGAACCAGAAGATTCCTGCGTATTATATTTCCCTTGGTTATTTTGTTATATTGCAATCTTACTATTGTTTCTCGCAATGTGAACATGTTGTTTTACTTGTATATGTAATGAAATCAACCTTCGCTGTAACAGTCAGTCGAGTGTCTCATTCTCAAAGTGAAAACTTCATTAAAATTAAGCTCAATTTGATTCTATAGTTACATAAATAATAGCCTACATTGAAAGGAACATTTTTGACGGTTTTCATTTGACAAATAAACCTGGTAAGGCGCCAATGTCAAGGACAATCAGTGAAGGCTGCCCTAACCTATACAAATATTCTTCATGCTTAAAAAATAACAAACGAAAAATGTTGTTATTGTCAGCAATTGTAAATGTGTATGAAGCCTACTGACCAGTAGGACCAATGGATCTGTCATTAAATGTTCTTTTAACGAAGTATTTAAGTTTATGTCCAATTTGAATGGATTTTGTTCCTTTTTGTTAAAGATTGGTGATAATTTCACAATTCGAAAACTAGTAAGCAATATGTAGATATAGGTCAGTGATCACGTGCGTTCAGTTCACTTTTATTTCCTTTTAAAACGATCCATCACCCCCCCCCCCCCCACCTTTCCATTCCTTTTTAGTTCACTAAAATCGTTACAGTCTCAGCATACGATCAATTCCTTTTAAAAAGGTAAGAAAAAAATTTGCCCAAGAAATTAGCCCCCAAGCCGTGTGTAGAGCAGGCCAAAAAAAACCCCCAGCCTGTGTTAGTCTGCCTAGAGTTCCGCTGAGAGTGGTGCACGATCCGGGACTAGAGAAGAGTTCAGGAGAGTAGGGTCTTGATGGGGGAGACTAATGAAGGAGTAATTGTTCCATGGAGTTTAGGGTAAGAGAGAGACAGACAGACAAACAGACAGACAAGCATAAAAAAAATTCAGAGATATAACAAATGTCCACGATATAAAGACACTAGGATCCGTGAGTAGCAAAGAGTTACGAAGTCTTGTCCTATGATCAAAGAAAAGCATAGAGCAACATATTCAGAATAAGGTCGTAAGGACAGAGGGAAAGACTGTAACGTAGGTTACTGGAGTGAATGTGTTCGTACCTAAATACATTTCCCGAAATGCGCATGCCTCGTTTAGTTCAAGAATAAACTACAAGAAAGACTTAAATTACAGAAAACGTTCCCCACTACAATACTGACTAAAACACAGACTACAATACAGAGTTCCAAAAGACCACAAAAAAAAAAAAAAAACACTATGAACCCAAATGCTGTAACGTTTTGTTAGAAAGGTCAAGTGAATAGTTCAAGGTCATTCGGCAGACGTCAACCGAAATGTAAAAAAGAACAACGTGGCACTAGTCTGCACACGTCTGGAGTCAGCGCCATGCTTTGATGTGAGTAAGGGAGTATGAAGAACCGGAGGAGGGGGGGTAACCAGGAGGCTAAGGAGACTAGAGACCCGCTTTGGCTTAGCTGTCATCGAAAGAGGAGGGGGTATGACTGTAGAGAAAAAACACACGTAAGATTTGAATCAACATTGTTTTCACGTTCAAACATTTCCTCCAGTTTAAAGACAACACACCAGATTTGATCTTTCAAACTAACCGACTCTTGGAACTGAAAAACTAGACTAAATTGTATGTAAGTATTGTATGTAATGAAAACAAAACAAAAAAAAAGTTCATATACTTAACTCTTAAGTATTTCTACCTAAGCCAATTTCTATCAATGGTCGTGTCTAAGTCTCAGTAAAAAGTCTTGATGATAAGAATAATTAACAAATACATCAATAATAAGTTTTTCATTAAAATAAATAAATAAAAGAAGGCAAACAAATATGAGACAAAAATGAAGTCAGTTAAGCGTCTCTAAGCGGAAGTGCATCATTCATTGCCAAGGCAACGGTTGAAACAGGAAGTCAACAGAACCGACAAACCATAAGGCACACCACAGCTACGGTATTGTGAAAAAAAAAATACATTTATAGCTAGTAAAAAACGGTTGCTATGCATTGAAACTGGTAAGTTACAATCGACATAAAAGTTGTAGCAGTCTTAGACCAGAACTTTGTTTTCGTTGTGTTTGGAGAAATAAACAAATAGAATGTAAAGTAAACAAACAGAATGTAAAATAAACAAACAGAATGTAAAATAAACAACGTTATTTATGCATTTTTTGAAAATTATCCACGTCTCATAGTTTCAATCTCCCCTTCTCTCTCTCTCTCTCTCCTTCTCTCTCTCTCGCTAGCACGCATAATAGGATTGGGTGCTCCACCCCTCTTCCGCCTTGTCCTCCCCTACACTTTGACACAGCAGACGACATTTAAAAAACGTATGAATGTCGTGATTATTATGATGTATAACACGTGGATGTCGTGGTTCAGGTACTTCTGTCTTCAATCTATTAACTTATACTGCCAGTCTATTAGTGACAGAGAAAGGGAGAGAGAGAGACAGAGAAAGATGCAGAGAGAGAGAGAGAGAGAGGGGGGGGGGGGGAGGCAGAGAGGGGAAGTTAAAGAGAACATGAGGGAAGGGAATGGAGGAAAAAAGAAAAAAAAAGATATAAACAAGGGAGAAAACCCAAAGACGTTGAATGTGGAATAGAAAATAATAATAATTTTAAAAAGAGAAGACGAGATAGAAGAGAGTGAGAGAGCGAATGAAAGAAAGAGAGACAAAAAGAGAGAGACAGAGAAGAGAGAAAAAAAAAGAGTAGGGTAAAAATAGAAACCCGGAAACATCTTCTATATTCGGTTACACTTTCATGTCTAGAGTGCCATAGAACAGAAGCACATAAACTATATCCATACATGCGTTCATACAGTCATACATGGAGTCAGGCTGATTCACAGCCATACATGTAGTCAGGCTAATTCGCAGAATCATTCATAAGTATCGTGTGGTTAATCCATAGTCAAAAATACACGGACTCCAGTTAATCCTTTCAACTTAATAAAAGTGATAACTAATTCTAAAAAAAAATAAAAACATCCTCCACCGATGTATTGATTTGATATTTTTCCGAAACAAAAAGAACGAAGAAATATTACATATTAATCAAAGACCTGTAGAACTAGATCAAAGCTAACAGAATCGACAACAGGCTGTCAGGATGGATTGGTTAGAAGTGGATATAGGGGGGGGGGGGGTGCAGAGTCTCCAAATTTTACCTAGCAGTACCCGTAATCTCTGAGAACTTGTATACATTAGAGAAGCAGAAAAACACACAACAGAAACATGCATACACTAACACAAACGCACTCGCTTATATATATATAATATATATTTATATATATATACAGTGCTTTTTTTTTTTTTGTAAAAACATAGGTGCCGGATGATGGATTGCCTAACTGTTAACTACTAATAAATTAATAATAAACGTTAAATACAAGGAAAGTAATATTTTTCCCCACATTATATGAAGAGAGAGAGAGAGAGAGAGAGAGAAAGAGAGTGATGGACAGAGCTCTACATTCAGATGGACGCACAGGTGATCAGATGGAAGAGTGTATCTGATTAAGAAAAGGGTTACCAATTATCTTTCGATACTGACTAATTTCCGGTTGGTAACACTAGCAGCATTAGTCTGTATAACAAATAAGACCAACAGATGATTTATAAGATGATAATTAATGAGCAGCTGGAAGGTGTCCTATAAACATATATTCTATTTCTGACAATCTTTTATTATTTTTTAAAGTTTTTAGTATTTTTATATAACGTGATTCTTTTTTTTTTTGTTATGCAATTTCTTTTATAATTACAGATAATGAAATAAAATAATATTCTAATTAATATGTAGACTTGTATTTTAGATTTCTGTAATGATGTTGAATAGCTTAAATGATTTTTATTAGCAATGAGCTATATATTGTGAGTGGGCATATCAATTAGGCCTATATACTGGCTACCATGTTGTGATCAACTCAAAAGAATCAGTGATTTAACAATTAAAAATGTGTACTAAAGAGAATGAATCAAATTTATTAATGGAACCAAAAAAAAACAAAAAACAATATATATAATATATATATTAGTAACTCAGTCGCAAAGATTTTTTGAACTTTCTTCGCTTTAATCTGATGACTATTACTTTATATTGTGACAATTATTTTTTATACTAATAATAATTATTTTTGTGATAACGTTTTCTGAATATAGCAAATTTAATTAAATATGAAATGATTGGTACAAGTCATCTCTCTCTCTCTCTCTCTCTCTCTCTTTCTCTCACGTGCCTTGCTTCGTTCTCACATTCTTTTTCTCTCGCATTCTTAGCCTCGTTGAGTTCACTCGTAGCCCTACTCTCGTGTCGTTAACGAGGCATTAAAGATTAGAACTCCCTTTAAGATGGATGGAATGAGGCAAAGAAGTAAAAAGCTACATCTTTTCCTTGTTTTAAAAAATTTCCATTGTTTTAAAAAAAGAAATGAAAAGCTCAAAAGAAATGTAGGGACGAAACGTGGGACAAGAATTTAGAACTCTCAAAATGTATTCCAATAGCACGAGTATTTCTTTAGCGTCCTTCACGTTTTACTGTTCTGGAAGAGAGAAGTGTTGGGACTCTGTGTGTGCTCTGGGAATAAAGCAAGGAAAGAGTGCACGTCAAGTCTGTCACCAGTAGGGCAGCGAGAGCTTCCAGACTGTTTCTTAAGTTAGAGATTGTACTATAATCGAAATTAGATTCATTTAAATCGTTTTCCGAACAGCAAGAGGAACAATACATTTGATTTTTCTGGGCCATACATAATCAGATAGTGAGAGAACAGTGATAGATTTCTTCTACCTTCTCATTTTGTGTGTATTCATGGAGAGTACAGGTCCATGAGAGTACAGGTCCATGAGAGTAAAGATCCATGAGAGTACAGGTCCATGAGAGTACAGGTCCATGAGAATACAGGTCCATGAGAGTACAGGTCCATGAGAGTACAGGTCCAACAGGTCCAACGAAAAGTAGGAGAAACAGGTTTGGGTTAAGGTTGCTACTTTTGTGCTATATTTAATATATGTAAGAATAAAAACTAGATTTTCAGTTTAGTTTTTAAACAAACTTTTGGAATCGATGTGTAAAAAAAATATAACCTAAAGAATTTAGGACAACAGGATATTGAAACTTAAACTAACGAATTTAAGGACAACAGGACATTGACACTTAAAGGAGTTAGGACAACAGAACATTGAAACTTAAAGGAGTTAGGACATTAGTTACTTACCACCAATCGTTTTTTTCGAAATCGTATTCATCCGCGACCACAGGTATAATCCACAGGTAGGACACCTGTATAATCCACAGGTAAGACACCCACCCTTGATAGACATGACGCCAGGATATCGTGCACGCCAGTGTGTCCGGTAATGTGGGGTCAAGGGTTAGGGCCTCTGATCGACCCTTGGCCCTTTACGTGGCGAGCTGAACGACGAACCAACGAGACTATTTAAAGCAGCTCAAACAGTGACCCGCCTTCAAGTTGTGACAACTGGTTGACGCACACTTGTCACTGCCCTCTGTCACACCCTGCTTCGGCCATGACACGAGGGTGTTTGAATGGGACGTTTTTGTTGCTTTTTTTAGTCGCTGTCCGGCAGTAGGGATAAGAAATTAGCCGACCTTAACATATGATGATCACAGAATAACAAATCAATATTAACAAAATGTTGGCTTTGTATGAAAAACAGACTTTGATCAATATACGTGTCCTGGAATGCTATCCGGTCAAATCTTCTGGGCCTATACAAGAAAGGACAAACATATTTCCACAGAATAAAGAAATGAAATAAAATGACACTACAGGATCCTTGGAAACCACGGGAATCCACTTATCGACAATAAAAAGAATCAACAGATTTCTCTCCCTGTTTCAACGGTGTGCTACCTGTTTATCGCCCCTTAATAGATTTATAGCTCTACAATAGACCTACAAGCAAGGAATAGTTCAGTTCACTTTAAACTCCGTGTTCTAAAGATTGATATACAACGGATTGAACCGCTTGAGAACAGTAGCGTTAACACAACCCCCCCCCCCCCTCCCCAAAATTCTCAATGCATTATGTGAACACGAAGGTCTTGCCCGGAAACATTATTTCACACAATCCAGGCACCAGGGAGTTGAAACGATTAATATTTACTTTTTAAAGAAACATTTGGCATTTACGGTATTAATAAGGTCACAGTATTTTGTCTAATTACAACTGATTTAAAATTTAAATGATTAAGTTCTAACTAACTGATGGGAGTTTCCAACAAACATTTGACTTTCAATCTAACACCAAAGAAACAAACCAACAATTAGGCGAGGTGTACGCACACTTGTCAAACATTCTGTCACACAGGCTACTATTACCACTTGTCTACTTCATTTGATGGAGTCAGAAGTTAGATTGTTGACTTAAGTAATATTTTTAACTGTAATATTTAAAAAATATCTATACACCTTGTTATTTGATATTATTTATAAAGAATAAAACTCAAAATTAAAACTGATATCCCAAATCCCTAATGAATTTTTTTTATATATTTGTTTTGCAACAAAAATTAATTACATTTAATGAAAAACTGAAATTTTTCGTAATTGTTTTATTTTGTCTGTATCCATTCTGGATATTATCCCGAGAATCAGATAAACTGTAACACGCAGTTGTCATTCTAGTTGTCGTGTACAAGGAAACGAAGAAGCAAAAAAATTTAAAAAAATATCAGAAAAATTTTTTGTATGTCATTTGTCGGTTCGGGACCTCAATAAAATTGTTGACAGATGAAATTATGTTTGGCGATGTCAACTGTGACGTCAGACAAGAGTCTTTTTGTTTGAAATAAAATATTCAAAACTGTAAGATTATTTCAAATGACAAGAAAACAACAAAACAGAATTTTAAATATTTAAGGCTACACAGTTTAGTAGTGCGTCATTTTCCTTTTTAGCTCTATCTGGGAAAAGTAATGCCTTTGTGCTGTCCACACTGCACTCTAGTAGCCCAAGAGCCCAGCAACACTGAATAGTGTAAAAGTTAATTAAAAATACCCTTTTAATTGTTTTTTCGGTGATATTTTGAATTACACAACAACAACAAATTAATAAAAATAGATGTAGATGTAGATCTATGTCAACATGAACAAGATGCCTAGACTATATATTTATTTATTAACTAGACTCATAAATCTAGGTCTATATCAGCATGGACAAGATGCCTAGACTATAGGGCCTATATTTATTTTTATAACTAGACTCACAAATCTATGTCTGTATCAGCATGGACAAGATGCCTAGAGTATAATTTTTTTTTATAACTAGACTATATCTAGGTCTATATCAGCATGAACAAGATGCCTAGACTATATATTTATTTTTATAACTAGACTCACAGATCTAGGTCTATATTAACATGAACAAGATTCCAAGAAGAAGGTAACCTGGCAGCCTAAATCTAGTTAAAAAGTCACTAGTAAGTCAACATGTGTAAGTTTTAAATTTGAACTAAGGAAACAAGGGGGTAGACATTCATATCATTTATCTTAGTGTGTACTATCCGTGTTTGACTTAACAATGCCACTGTCTCGTCCTCCGGAAACAAGGTTTTAAAAGTTATGTGGTAACAGACGTCAATAAATCTGCCGACAAAGTTTTCTGTTCAACCATATTTGGAAAGTAACTCCACTTGTTTGACGTCAACTAGGGCTGACATTTTAATTTGTTTTTATTATTGACTCCGAGTTTGGGTTTTAAACCTCATATCTACAGTGAGAGAACCTCTTGAAATGTTACACCCAGTCTGAATACATTGGAATATTGAAAACATGCTGACTAGATGGATTAATCAGGAAAATAACGCTCTAGAATTCAACTTTACAATTTTGTTTAGCAATAAGTCGATAGTTTGCAGTGTAAATAAATGTTTAAACCAAGTGGATTGTTGGTGGCGAGTCAAACTGTAGAGGCAAAAAGAGGATCGAAAACAAATTGCAAAAGAAAAAGTTTGATCGGGTTCTTCTTACTACTACTACTACCACTACTACTACCACTACTACTAATAATAAATCTTAATTATCCGTGAGGAAATTTGTTTTACAATTGTGCATTACAAAAAAAACAGTACATGATATGAGCAAACATTTAAACTATAGCTTACGAAACATATATTTATACCCCAGTTTCTCTTTAACATTACATGCGAAATTCACAACAGTAAGTTACATTTCGTTCAACGATTTGCTAAGGAAACAAAAAGATTTGTGTGTGTGTGTGTCTTATTTGTTTTTTCGTGATCCGTGTCACGATGTAATTTATGTCTTTAAGGAAATTGTTCAAGCCTAAACGTATATGACCGTTTTCTTGGAAGACAACTGAATAAATAAATATATTAAACAAAGTAACTTCATAAAGTAGGAAAGTATCATTAACTACAGTGACGTATTCACTAATTCGGTTGTAACGTGCATATCAATAACAAAATTCAATTCACAACGTCTATATACACTATTCGGTTATAGTATATCCACTATCCAATTATAGGCCTACCAATGTCACAGTTCAGCTATGTCATATCCACCATTCAGTTCTATCAATTCGTGAAATTCAAACACACAGATCTACTTTCTTATTATAAAATCTCAACTGAAAAACCAATCAGAATTTAAACTGAAAAAAAAAAAAAAAGGAATACTAAAAACAATCATTGTAAAGATCTAAGCCTTATATGCAACGCAATGATTCGAATTGAAAACGCAACCAGTTGCCAACTCTGAATTGTGTAGACCTTAATAATAGAGATATCCACAAAAGCGGAAGTTATATATCCACCAAATATCCAACTGACCAATCCAGTGATCGGAAATCCAGACTCTTCTCCCACGTGGACACATAACGGTGAAATGAGCGCCCGTCTCAGAGTAATGTGATAATATTTCTATTATTGCACGAGTGAACAATCCGGTGGTAATTACCCGCTTGCAGGCGGCGCCCTCTCGCACTCTTTCCTGCCTCCTTCAAATTTTTTTCCTCGTTGCTCCGATCGGGACAGGTATGAATCTCCGACCCGCGCTGTTAAGAGAAGAGGCCCACCCATCCCTCTTTCTCGGCCCCCCTCTCCCCCGATTTTACCCCCGCTCCGTTTCACGAGTCGCACGAAAGTTAGCGGGGCAGCGACGTTTAGAAGACGTCACTCGCGAGGGGCCTTCCTTCTCTGCACGATACTTCCAGGGGCGAGAGTGCTATCTGAGCGGCACGAGCCATAGGTGAAATACGATCAGCGAGCCCGACACCAGCTTACACTTGAACTAATACAGCATCGCTGTAAGACGTGGCTTCATCTCTGAACCAACACAAGGACGTCTTCTTATTTACACACAGCCTGTAACGTCCCGTCCATCAAAGATACTAGCCGATAGATTCAGCGTAAACAAAATGGGAGGGACTTCTGGTCAAATATTCCAGTACACCCACAAAATAATGGTGTGTAAACTGAAGGTTAATCCTAATTTAAATAATTAATTAGCATTAATGTCTAGGTGATGAAAAATAGCGAGTTATATAACAGTTTACCACCCACAGCCCAAGGAAAAAGAGTAAAACTTGGAGATTCGGACTAAAATGTTTCATGACGATAGCCAATCGTTGCGCCCCAATAGCCAATTGTTATACTGGCTGCCGCCCCAAAAGCCACTTGTTACACTGGCTGCCGCCCAAATAGTCAATTGTTACACTGGCTGCCGCCCCAAAAGCCACTTGTTACACTGGCTGTTGCCCCAGTAG
Organism: Biomphalaria pfeifferi; assembly: GCA_030265305.1. NCBI lineage: Eukaryota > Metazoa > Mollusca > Gastropoda > Planorbidae > Biomphalaria > Biomphalaria pfeifferi. The sequence continues at coordinate 1,151,084 of JASAOG010000043.1, read as the reverse complement.
CCTATTCTGAGTATTTAGCGAAACATTTTGCTTATTTTTTAGAGAGATCAATTCACGTGGCAGCCTACTAGATAATTATTCCAGCAGTTCGGGGAATACCTCTATTCAGGCTATGGTTCCGTGGAACACAGTTTAGGAAACACTGATGTAGAGTTTTGTAGAGGCAATCTACAACACTCAGCGAAAGCTCAGAAGAGATTTGAATTGAAAAAATGAACAGAGACCATGGCTCTTTATTTGATGTAGCACCACTGGGAGAGTTGGATGGATGGAAATTAAGTACTTAAAGCATTTCATTATATTTGTAATTAATTCTCACAGAACATCCATGTACAAAATAATTGGGTGTGTTTAAATGTATATCTAAAGTAGTTGTTTGTTTGTTTTGGCGGGCACACACGCTAGTTTTTTTTCCACCCGGAAGTAGTCGTAGTTCTAGACCTAAAAAATCAAGGTGATTGACAACAATCTCATTAAGAAATCAACATAATTGACAACCACCTCCGTAAGAAATTGTAAAAAAAATTAAAAATTAAAAAGATTGGACATGTTATTTAAATGGCGTTCACAAGTGCTCTTGCATTAAGATCGCATTTACACGATCGATTAGCGTCTCGTTTATTACTGACAAGGTTAAAAACACGAACTGTTTAACGGATGTAGGTCTTAGATTTAAATAAAAAAACAATTTTATTTGAACTCAAAACAAAAAACCAGCCTTCACCATACGTCAAATTAGTTATGTAAGTAAGTCTAGGAATTTTTCTATTTATTTGTCTTAAAGAAATGTGTGTTTGTAGTTGTTTTTAGACGGCCCTCAAAGGGGGAACAACCACTATAAGCTTGGTGTGGTCTGTCCGTCCTTGGTGTGGTCTGTCCGTTCTTAATGTGGTCTGTCCGTCCTTGGTGTGGTCTGTCGGTCCTTGGTGTGGTCTGACGTCCTTGGTGTGGTCTGTCCGTCCTTGGTGTGGTCTGTCCGTCCTTGGTGTGGTCTGTCCGCCTTGGTGTGGTCTGTCCGTCCTTGGTGTGGTCTGTTCGTCCTTGGTGTGGTCTGTCCATCATTGGTGTGGTCTGTCCATCCTTGGTGTGGTCTGTCCATCCTTGGTGTGGTCTGTCCGTCCTTGGTGTGGTCTGTCGGTCCTTGGTGTGGTCTGTCCGTCCTTGATGTGGTCTTTCCGACCTTGGTGTGGTCTGTCCGTCCTTGGTGTGGTCTGTCCGTCCTTGGTGTGGTCTGTCCGTCCTTGATGTGGTCTATCCGTCCTTGATGTGTTCTTTCCGTCCTTGGTGTGGTCTGTCCGTCCTTGGTGTGGTCTATCCGTCCTTTGCCCTATTTAGATCTCAAAAACTAGAAAAGATTTTTAAACATCCGCTTTGATGATTTTTTAAAGTTCTAATGCAAGAGCATTTTTTATGTTCTGAAGGCGAAAAGTTTAATTTTGAAAATTAACTAGGTAAGCAATTTTCCCCTAAAAATACAATTTTTACAACTATTCACAATTAATAGGCAAAAAATAACAACCCTGATATAACCGTGAATGTGTCAGTACATTTTTAACACATTTGTACAAACAGTTTTATTCGTTACCATATTAATGCTGTTTAAAAAATGTGTACTTCTAAATGTTCTATCTAACAGACTACTTACATTGACAATAAAATGTTTACATAAAAGCAATTAAATAATAGACACCATCTTTAGATTTCTGCACCTTATTAATCAGGCATTTTGAATACGTTTCGTAATAGCAGGATAGCGGCACTGCTCAGACGCCTGACTTAATAATCCGGTACAACCCTATTACTGGAGCTTACCGCGAGGTTCAGGCCAGAGGACTAAATACATTTCTCCCTTCATATCTTCTGGAGGTAGATCTATAACCTTAGCTACCGTTAGACATTAGAAGGAATTTTTATTCTTAGGGTGATCACCCCTTACCCTACGTACGTCATGCTGCGATAAGACGTTGGAAGTAGCAGACATGACAATAAACGGGCAGGGAAAAAATAGGAGGGGGAGGGGAGGTGAAAACTTTAAAAAAAAAAAAGGGGCAGATGGGGCGTACGTACTGGGAGTGAATGGTAGATCTACTAGGGGGAAGGATTTAAAATGCAGTTTAATGATCGAAATGAATATAGGTTTTTTGATTCGTCCAAGAACACTTATTTTTTTTTCCAACGGGAATAGATCTAAAACCATACAAAAAAATGTGGAGCCAAAGAGCTAAGTATTGAGCCAAGGTGCTAGATGTTGAGCCAAGGTGCTAGATGCTTGAGAAGCACTCACATCATTACGTGATTCTCTCAGGGTCCTTGCCAATAAACAACATAAAATAGCGTAAGGGGGGGGGGAGAGGAAAGATGTTTCCTTGTGCGAGCCGAGGCAGTGGAAAAGAAAAAAAAAAGGAGGGGGGGTCCACTAACAATGAATTATTTATAAATACTCTGAGTGCTGTAAGACATTTTCATACACATTGTATCTATTTTTTGAGTACGAGAGTGCGTGCGCGCGCGTGTGTGTGTGAATATATCAATGTGTGCATGTGCATTTCTTTAACTGGTTAAGAGAAGAAAACAGAAACGAAGGAGAGAGAGACAGAGAGAGAGAGAGAGAGCAGGAAAGGGAGTGGATGGTGTAGTTAAAACATTTGCACAGACAGGGGCGACACCTATATTTCCGCTACGATGTTGGTCTGTCCGTCCCCCCGGGCGGGATCATCTGGCAGTAACGTAATGTGTCAGTAGGGGCAAAGTGACTCCAGGGGCACTGCTTTCAGGAGAAAGGGAGCTCATTCATTGAAAGAATTTCATCCCTAGGTATCAAAATCTTGAAACTATGTTTACAAGCTGAAAAACACATTTTAAAAAGTATGCTTAATAATATAATTTTAAAGAATCAATCCCTACTTTATGTTCATATAAAATAGTATACTCCCTACTTTATGTTCATATAAAATAGTATACTCCCTACTTTATGTTCATATAAAATAGTATACTCCCTACTTTATGTTCATATAAAATAGTATACTCCCTACTTTATGTTCATATAAAATAGTATACTCCCTACTTTATGTTCATATAATACAATAAATAAAATTTTGTCACTGAAAAATAATGACAAAAAAAAAAAAAGGCCATTATGGTGTTTGAACCCACGAGAACAATTGGCTAACTGGGCTGATTACGAAACTAAATCTAATTAAATATATACATCTAGATCTATAAAAAAAAAATATCTACATGACCCGAAAAATTAATCTCGCCAATTTTTTGCACGTTAATCTACGTAATGTAAAAAATAATTATCATAAATTTAAGAATAAAAGAAGTTCGTCTTTACGACATTAAAAAAAAATCTATTTGTCGTCTATACGACATTAAGATAAAATCAATATGTCGTGTTTACGAATTTAAATAAAATCTATTTGTCATCTTTACGAAATCAAAATAAAATCTATTTCTCATGCAGCACGAATTTATGTAGGGCGAAATTTCAGCTCGAAAGAATAATAAAAAGTTGTCCAAATAAATAATTTAAACTTTGACACGTGTTGAAAGTGTGGGGGCTAAAAAGAGTTTTGAAAAAAAAAAAAAGAGAAGACCGAATAAAGGGACACCCCCCCCCCCCCCCTGTGTCTCATGGACATTTGGTTTTTTCAAAGGAAGTGATTCGGAAATTACCTTGTAATGTTTCTCTGCTGCGATAATAGTTTCGAATCAGTTCGTGTAGCAAGGAAGTTAGAAGCAATATATCTTCGCTCAAATATTCATGCTTTTGAAAGATGCTGTGGGCAAGTGGAAGGGTGGGGTACCTGAAACTTGACTATGCAAAGTTACAATTTGAAAATGGGACCCCACTTGAGGCCCTTCAAACAACGTAAACACAAGTGGTCCAAAGTTCCCATCAACACGGGGCCTCCAAAGCTCTCTCTTGAAGGTGAGCATGTACAGGTTGGCTCAATGCACGGAATAGCTTTTTTTTTTTTTTTTGGTCTCTCATTCCTCTCTCCATTGCTCTCTCTCTCTCTCTCTGTCTGTCTCTCTTCCTTCCACCCCTTCCTATTCCTATTCGGTTATCAAATTGATACAATACAGATGTGGAGAGCACACTGGCGCAGGCTCCTAGAGTTTTAATGCCCACGTGACAGACTATGGCAAGCGCGCAACTAAAGGAAGGATTTTGATATAATAACAATTTGTAAAGATATATATATATATATATATGCACCCTGAAAAAAAAAGAGCTAAAATATAAAATTCTCACACAATTATTATAACTTATCTTATTTTAAAAAAACTTATCTTATAGAGGTATTTCAATAGCTTATCTCATAACCCAGGTAATAAAGTTATTTCCAAAAAAACCTGAAATTGATAGATTTGTAATAGGTCAATAAGACTGAGAGCTCTAGTGGAAAGATCTCATGGTATGGTATACATTCCGAACGTTCTTTTAAACATCTTGTATTATTAATTTCATTTTTTTATATTTTGATCTTGACGTTGGATTTCAAACAAATAGAAACACTAAACCAGTGTGTCTCAAACTGTGTTCCGCGGAACACTGGTGTTCCATAAGACCTGAATAGGTGTTCCACGAACTACTGGAATAGTTAACTAACTAATAAGCCACCTGGCCACCTCGTAAATTAATCTCTCTGAAAATAAGCAAAGCGTTCCTCTAAATACTCAGAATGTGTGAAGTATTCCATGAAGTTAAAAGTTTGGGAAACACAGTACTAAACAATGTCAAGGTCTCTATAAAGAAAGATCAGAGCTTGCAATTTTTAATTATTCACCATAGAAGTAAATCTTCAATAAATTGCTTTGCATTCTTGCATGCATTTAAAAAAAAACTGAAAAAGAAAAAGACTATTCTATACGTTATATACGTTTACATCAAGACAGAAGTTTTCAAAAGAAAATGTTTCGCAGCTATTAGTCCGTTTGGTTCCTGATTCCTCCTCTTCCCCTTCCCCTTGTATTAAAACATACAGAGTAGTGGTGAATGCTGACAATGTCATGATAAGAAATCCCCCAATTTACTTTTACTTTCAATTATGTTTGAATATTTTTTTTTATTGACTTCATCTACATCACACTTCTCCTTCTGTTCGCAGACGTGAAGTCAACAAAGTGGGCGTAAAGAAGCTCCTGTAACCATAACTATTAATGAAACAGAAATGAAAGGGAGACAACAATAAATAAACCGGAACTTGTACACAATTCTAACAACGAATTGTTAAAAACTAGGATCAGTTTTTTTTTTCTTTTTCTTAAGCGAAACTTTTTTTTTTTGTACTTGACAGCCGAGACAAATAAAGTTAAAGAAAATAAAATGAATCTCATAAAAAGAAAATAATAAAGATTTTCTATGTCATCGTGACCTGTAGTTCTCGGCGTGCAAACAATTTCAGTGAATATCCGAGAAAACCTGGACAACTTGCTTCTGATACTTTGACGCGCTAATCCTATGTCTGGGAAGTATGATTAGACCGAGGCGTCTTGAACGAGGCGTCTTTCTCTATTTCAAAAGTTCTAATTCAGTTCAATAACTCCCCAATTGTTTGGGAATGCTCTTCGTTAAGTCCGTTGCTGGGAAAAAAATTAGAATCAGTCTGACACATGAGAGTAATATCCTAATTATTTTTAACTCAAACAATCGGATTTTAGTTTTGTATTTAAAATATTAGAACAAAATATTAGTAAAGGTTCTTTTTTTTTAGAACTTGCGACCAATGGTAGCAAATGATGCAAAGCCCAGACTACCAAACGTATGCTTATGACCAACAGTTAATGAGGGTGTCATGTGGTCAAAGGCTATTCTCCTATCAATAAATGCTAGAGTTGGCTGGACTCCTCAAGAAACGTGCTAAAAATCCCGAAGCTTAAAGTCCCAGTCTTCACCAGGATTCGAACTTGAGACCTATTGTTTCGGAAGAAAGCTCTCGGCCACTGTTCGAATATATTGATTAGAAAGCTTCTATCAACTCTGTCTGTCTGTTGAAAAGTGTGTACACGTTAGTTCTCCAACACCCAAGCTCGGATCAAGCTGAAACTTCACACTTTTATTTATTGTTTGTTTGTTAACAGCGCTGTATAAATTAAATTATATTATTATTATTATTATTATTTAATAGCAACAAGGGAAACAAATGCTTCAGTATTCACTTATAAGGTTAAATTTGTTGGGTTTAGTCCCCTTAAATAATTGTTAACGCTATTTCTCCCTCACGCCTTCTCCGATCGAGTTGATGCTTAAAACTATTATTTATTGTACCTAACAAAACATAAATAAATAAACAAGAATAGTCAATTAGTCTATTAGTTTTTGGTAATCATTTATTTTGTTTGATATCGAGTAAGGGAAATAACTTATACATTATTGGTAGATATAGTCTAAAGGACAGAGTTCTTTTTTTTTTTTTTAAATGATTTTTTATATTTTTCTTGTTTTTTAATATCTAAAAACATTTGGTGTTTATGTTAACATTACGACTGAGTGATACTTGCCTTGATAATTAAATGCGGTAATAAAACAGATCGCCAGGTATGAAAAGATTAAAACAAAATTTGAATATATGCTCAACGTATTTTATAACTAATTGTAGCAAAGACAAAATAAACAAATTAAGAGCTTATTAAGAATCAAACATCCGTTCTGTTTTCAGCAGCCTCGCTTGCTTGGTAACGTCCGTAGAATGCCAGTAGGTCGACTTCCACAGGACATTCTGTTATGTTGATCTAATAGAAGGCAGGAGAGCCGCTGGTCGCCCACTTTTACGTTATACGGATGTATGCAAACGCGACATGAAGCTCTTCAAAATCGACATTAGCAGCTGGGAAGAGGTGGCTTGGATAGATCCACATGGAGAGCGAGCTTAAAGGAAGGGTCACGGATTGCAGATGTCATACACAACAGAAGCAGAAAGAAGGGTGAAAATGCAACGGCGCCTGGTGATAACATATGCCCAACCTGTGACCGCAGCTGTGTATCAAGGATTGGCCTCTTTAGTCAAACAGTTGCAATGGGAAAAGATCGTCTCTCGAGACCTAAAATGCCACATTGAATACTTTTAACATCATAACGAAATGTTATGACAAATGTTAAATTTATAAAATATTAATATCAGAATTCAGAAAAAGAACTTTTTTGTATATATACACACAAAACATACATACACATAAAGACAAACACACATACTCACAAAGATAAACACACATACTCACAAAGGCAGACACACATACTCACAAATGCAGACACACATACTCATAAAGACAGACACACATACTCACAAAGACAGACACACATACTCACAAAGACACACATACTCACAAAGACAGACACACATACTCACAAAGACAGACACACATACTCACAAAGACACACAGACACACATACTCACAAAGACAAGGTATCCATGTTCTCACTCATCTCCTATGCACACGTTTAATATGCCTAGCGGTTCAATGATGGCTTCTTCCGGTCCCAGGTGAGAAACAGGTGGACATCTGACGTCTGCTGGCAGGTATGGTCATTAACTCAATTACTTTAGAATATTTCCCAAATTTATGAACAGCCAAAGGTAGGTCAAAGTTCATTAAAGTCTCATTGATTTTTATTGATTATAGACACAATTTATTTGGCCCCTGTCTTTCCGCAATATCGCGAAAGAAATTAGAATAAAAACATGTCTATTTCTTTTCACAAGGACAGGACAATAAAAATCCATTTCTATTTGGTAGTTTTGCATGAGTAAATTGGAAGTCTTAAGCCGTGGCTTAAGAGAAAACGACACATGGAAGGCCACAGAAAACATGGAGATGTATAACTCAATAGCGACTAGAGAAATGAGAAAAGTTGTAAGAAAGGAATGCCTCTTGAGAAGGTAGGACAATATTGTAGGACGGCCCAATTTGGTTAGGCACATTTTGGAAGAGAGAGAGCGAGAAAGAGAGAGAAATGACTAAATAGTAATATAATTTGGCCTAAATCGCCTCGATGTGTGTTACCGTGTCCACCGCTTGACAAAGCAAGTTTAAAATGTGTTGGTTTCTAACGAGAAAATGAACAATCCTAAACCACTAGATAACTAGTGGGACTATTTAAACTGCCTGGGTCATTAAAAGATAACTCTTACTTTCCTTGAACGCAATGATGAGTTAAGCTGCAAACTGCTTTACCTTACAGCCTATCAGAACGATAAGTATACGATACTAGATCTAGAGGGTATATATTTTATAAGGTACGTCTGTGACTTTTCTTTTTAAATGCATTTTGGCGTTGTTTTTTTTAAAGAATTATTGTATCAATAACTACCTGAGAGAGAGACAGAGAGAGACAGAGAGAGAGAGAGAGAGAGAGAGAGAGAGAGAAGAGAGAGAGAGAGAGAGAGAGAGAGAGAGAGAGAGAGAGAGAGAGAGAGAGAGTGAGAGAGAGAGAGAGAAGAGAGAGAAAAACAGCTAAAGACAGACAAAAAGATAGTGGGAGTGGGAAAGAGAGAGATGAAAGAGAGGCTATTGTAAAAGAGACAAATCTCCCCCTCTGATGGTCGTACTTAGTATATTTAAGCGAATCCAGAGAAGACCTTGAAATTGTTCCAGGCCAGATTTCGAGTGACCTTCAATTTATTCTCCTGTCAAACTTCTGCTTAGGCTCACAACTAATTGCGCCCCCCCCCCCTTTTCCGCTCCTTACTACTCCGTTGGGCAACAGGTGCAAGTAACACTTTAAACTTTTTTTTTTTTGAAGATGTCCTTAAGTGACCTGAAGTGTAAGGCGATATGACCTACTTTTGTTCTAGAATAACAGGGTGCCTGATAGCGGGATCTTTTCATCAGGTCGCGCGCGTGTGAGAGTGTGAGCTCCTGAGTTTTATTGTGGGAAGGGGGGATGGTAGGAACCTCTAGCGACAGGGAGCACTCGCGTGTATGTGATTTAAACGTTACGGATTTACAAATAGATGCTCACGCAATGCAAATGTGCGAAAACAAAACACATAATTTTGTTTCTAGGATTGAGGGGTAGACGAATAATAGTAATATAATACAAACAAATTTGAATTGTAATTTTGAAGGAGTGGGACATAATCCTGATCTGGTTTACCGAAACATTTTTTTTCTTTGATAAGTTTCAGTCGCTACTTCAGAAGTGACAATGATTACATCGTAGTCCAAACCTCCTCCAGGACAGCAAGGGTTCAAACTGAGGACCATTGTAATGACAGCCCGAAGTGCTGATCATAAGACTACGCAGTCATTTGTCGTTGTTTTGACCACTGTAAATGTTTGTTGAATAATTTCTTTGTAGCAGCCTTGGTTCGACTCACGTGTAACGTTGATAACGTGATCCATAGAGTGATCCATAGAGTGATCCATAGTGATCCATAGAGTGATCCATAGTGATCCATAGAGTGATCCATAGAGTGATCATAGGGTGATCCATAGAGTGATCCATAGAGTGATCCATAGAGTGATCCATAGAGTGATCCATAGAGTGATCCATAGAGTGATCCATAGAATTCAATAATTGTTTGTACCTCTCCAACGTTGAAAAACTATTTATAAGAATATTCAGAAGAGTTTCCCATATGTGGATGTAATCAAACGGGACCTCAGAGCAGTGGACTACTGGGAAGACTTGGACCTAGACCGCACTAAGTGGGGAGAGATGGTGACCAAGAAAATCTTTGGACAGCGAACAAGCATTTGGCGTCTGCTCCTCTACCACTAAAGAGAATGTCACCTTGACCTGAGACACATGTTGACGGGAATGTCTCTTGAGAATAGTGCTTCACAGTCATATGAAACAAGTTTTTTACGAGATGAACCAAAGTCGTTCTACGACTAAAGGAGGCCATTTCTCACTTCAAAGCATGCTAAAGGTTGACATCTTGCTGCTCTTTACCTTATTTATCCCCGTGACATTTCCATATAAATTTAGACACTAGAATTTATTTCTACCATTTGAGTAATTGTTGGAATTATGATAATTGTCACTGTATGTTCCTGTGTGAGCCGGAGATTCTTATATAAAAATATCGACTCTAGATCTAAATATATTTAGAAATTCAAGTAATGAAGATACTTTGATTCAAAATACAAAACTGTAATTAAGGAACTAGGAATCACTCACAATATACAAAATGTACAAATGAAACCATTTCAATTGAATATTTTTGTTCTGAGCTCGTTAACAAATAAATTCAAACAAATATATTAATTCTACAACTGAAAAAATATGCGACTTGTCTCTTTAAGTTCCATCTTCCAACTGACGAGTCTAGCTCAGTTAATACAAATCCGGCCCAATCACGTGATCAGATGACCCCACAAGTTGTCTTTTCATCTCTTGATGTAATTGCCTTTTACGGCAATGTGCAATTGATTCTTGGAAAGGCGATGCTCAATACTGAGCTGTTGGAGGTGACAATAATATTAAAGAAATGTGAATTTTAATACAATGAACTCAGAAGTCACGATTGAAGTTAAAGTTGATTGCCTTCTAGTTATCTACATGAACTAAGTTCTGATACCAAACTTTCTATTTAAACACTTGACATTCCATTGACATATTCTAGCTTGGTGTATTTGCAATCACATGTAAATACATAGTTTAAAGAATCTCAAAAAGCTATAGGTGTTTATAATGTGATGGGAACATAATCATCTATGAGGATCATCACCATTAAACTCAACACGTCAAAATTAATTAACTCAATTTCCGCTGGGACAAAATGTTTGCTTTATTTTTTTTTCGTGAGTTTTTTCCCCCCAATATTTTCAGATGTTTGTACTTATCAAGAATAACATTGGACTTCCGGGGAAATAATTGGAAATGTTTTTTTTTATATATATAGATGGTTATGTGATTGTATGTGTGCTTATTCTGCTTATTAATATTAATGTATGTGTATTTGTATATTCACACGTCTGCTTAGTGATATTTAACATTTTTCCAAAGGATCTGAGAAAAAACATTTCTTAGTCTTTGACAATACAAAATGTGACAATAATCACATGGTATTTAATTGTACAACAAATGTAATAAGAATTGTCATATATGAAGTAGTGCCCGGTTATATTATGTATTCAACTTAATAATTGATATTTTATTAAACGATCTCCTAACTGGTTATTATTATGTTATTATTCTATTATTGTACTTTGCTTGTAATAACTTGATGTAATACGCTTTTTTTTCTGAACAACAAAACATGAAAAGAGATTATCAATTAAAATGGTCAGTATAACACTATCTAATATTCACTAAAATAAATCTTGATACAAGATGGCAGACTAAACAATTGTTTTATTCTCCTTATTCTAGAACAGAACTCTGACTACAACCCTCTCTATTTCTCTCTCCCCATTTAAACATAGAGATCACACAAATTGTACGCAATGAAAATAAATAAAAACACTTGCAAACTTTTAGACATGTACCAAAAAATATTATTATATTATCAACAAAACAAACCATCACCCTAAACATATTATTAAACTTGAAAATTAATATGTTTCCAGGATATAGCAAACGAAAATGTAACTGCATTAAATAACGTAAATTATTTCTATTTCATTTCATTGCACCTAACTGAAACTTTACGGAAGAACTAGATCTATATACTAATGGAGGAACTTGATCTATACACTGATGGAGGAACTCTATTTCTTCCTTATAAAGCATGAAACCTTTTGGTTGTCTTGACTGAAGATGAGCTGAGGGGGAGATAGGTATTTGAGGGAGGGGGGGGAGAGTGAGAGGTCAGTGTATCTTGTTAGAGAAAAGTCTTAATAAACTGAAGTGATTTATGACCTGCTTCTCCCAACATGACCCCGAGGACCAATTTACTGACCAGCAAACCAAAACACCTTCTCCAAAAATGTGTAATGTGTTTCGGGCACTCCTTTAGAATTGAAGACCAGACATACTGCATATAGCAGGTATTAATCAAAAGATCATCTCTAAAGAAATATTTTGGAATGCTTTCGTTAAAGCACTCCAAAGTCCAGCTAAGACGTCAGCTAACTTCTGGCACCAAGAGACTACTTGATAGCTTCTGGCTTTGGAAAGGGACAGAACTCTTACAAAGGCTGCAAACCTTGGAGACCAAAAGAAAAATCGACCATCGATGAAAGGCGCAGACGATGACAACAGTTTAAAATCGTAAAATCTTATTGACCCCCCCCCCCTTCCATCTTCCAAAGCGGACATCCGCTTCAACTGTAAGAGAGGCGGCAAAATAACTAGGTCAAAACTGGGGTCTTCTTGCCATATACAAGTCTGATGGATTCCTTAATCTTCGAAATGCAAGAAAATACCGAAGTACACGCATATTAATCTTTTGAGTCTAGCACATGACAAAAGGAAATCAGGTGTTTCATGAATGCCGATGTGTAATGAAATCTTCTATGACTGTGATTCCCCCTATGTTCCTATTTGCTTTGTTCTATCTGTCGCCCAATTCAAATGCAGCGATCCTGAAAATAATACGGAACTCAAAGGTAATCACTCTAGGATTACTTGATTGTTGACTCTCAAATACATTTCAAACATTATCGTCTGTAGTTTAGTTTTTACATTTGCTCTCTAGAAATTCTTTGTCGGGTCTTTCTTTGTCTGGCGCATCGTGGAAAATGGGGGGGGGGGGGGGGGCAACACACTTGATATGAAATTAACATTGTGAAAGTCTAAGTCTTGGACTGTGGAAAATTGAACAAGCATGTCTGTATGTATGTATGTAAGATTATATATATAGGATTGGGAGTAATGTTAGGTATGTCTTGGTCGGCCCTGAAGGAGTCAGTCGTTCCATGGAGTGGCAACTGTTTAATGAGAGTTGAAACTGTTGAGATGTAATTTCACTACCACGCGCTTTACTAGATGCTTTACAACGCAAATGACACAATCAATAGTCGATATTTTGATGATTTTAAAATATTTTAGTGGTTAGACCTACTGGTCCACAAATGAGATTGGACCAAAGCGCTCTGAGCATGCTATAAGCATGAAAGTAGCGCTATATAAAAGCTATAATAATTATAATTAATAATTAAGTGCCGAAATCTCTTGTTATGTACTGGGCAATGCTATTCTTTGAGCAATGAGATCCGTAATTTTCAATTTGACTATTTCAGAATCCATTGGCCATGTTAGAAGATTCTTGACGAAAAAAAAATATATATATAATTGAAAATGTTGATCCAGTCCAGGATCCACTAGTACATCCAGTAATTGCCCAGTATGAATGAACATATAAAAAGGAAGTTTCTTAAACATGTGATCTACTGTCTGGATGTGGACAACTTTTATAGTTAAGTGTTTGTTATACATACTCAGAACATCTATTTGAGTCATTGTAGAAAACAAAATGATCCTCAGGACAGGTGAAGTAAAGGTCAGAGCTTTCAGTGACCGCATGTTGTATGAGGGGATTAGGTGGACAGGACATTGTCCAGGTTACTTTTGTGATTTATGTCAGGTACGGAAGAGGGGTCAGAGATGTCAGCTAGACATTAAACATTCATTGTCGGGAGAGGGGCGCCAGAGTGTCCCTCGTCTCACTACTGCTTTTCATTATTTGAGATTCTCTTGTTCTATATGTTGGGTTCTTTTTTTGAGATTCATTATTTTACAATGTTATATGACTACGTTGTCCTAATTACATACAAACAATGCAAAGTAAATCTATATACAAAATCTAGATAATAGGAAAGTTTCATTGCTGCATTCTTAAAGAAGATATAATACATTTTGGTGTTTAAGTTTCGGGTGATGCATCCACGAATGATACGTGATGAGTTCACCTCGGTGACCGAGGGGACAGCTCAAGTTTTTTGTCTTGTGTTCTAGTTCTAGTCAAAGAATTTCAGAGTTACCAAGATGCTAGAGCTTCTGTTCAATAGTCTGTTAAGACGCAGGGGTATCAACAGTCTCTTAGACCGATGGGGTATCAACAGTCTGTTAGACCGATGGGGTATCAACAGTCTGTTAGACCGCTGGGGTATCAATAGTCTGTTAAACCGCTGGGGTATCAACAATGTTGTCGACATGTTCTTTTTGTGTTGTCCTTATATCTACGTCAAATTAACATTTTGATTTGAGGTAATAAAAAATGTTTATCAAGTTGTGCCATTAAAAAAAAGGCCCCACAACAAAACTAAGAAGACAGACTTCAAGACGCAGTTCATTTAGACAGTTATAGGCAGATTCATTCCATACCATTCTCTCGCTATGAGGATTTTGGATCCGCTGAATATTTAGTAGTGCATTTCATTGACCTCTTTCTTTCAACTTTGAGGCTCCAATTGAAACATCTCTTATGGTTTTATTAAGGCATTTATTTGACGGGCGGAAGTTTATTGTGACGGGATGGGTGGCTTTCCATTGCCAGGCCAACAAGGCCGATAATAGGTTTAAATTGTTCTTGAAGAAGTCTGGAGTCGCGAGCTGTATCATTGTTGATTTGTATTTGCATTCTTTACATTGATTGTATTTCTTCAGAGGAAGCACGAGACTAAAGCGCGTGCCAGACAGGAAATGAAATTTAGAAAGAATGAAAATGTTTCATCAGAAGTTTCATATCCTTTAAGTACAATATTATATAACTTTTGCGTATCATTTGATTTCGTTCTTTTCTACGGTTTTATTATTTTACTGTTTAGCGGGTGAGAGGTCAAATCTTCATGGTGTATATAGATTACCTTTTGACTGAATCGAACGTCTGTAATTTGTAGAATGCATCAGAACATTGAAGTAAACACCCAATACCACAGTGAGTAGCTCTATAGACTTCATGTTGAAACACCCAATACCACAGTGAGTAGCTCTATAGACTTCATGTTGAAACACCCAGTTTTTCAAAATATAGACCTTAAATAGCCTTAGTTTAACACAAGATAGACCTTATAGCTTCCCTGGAAATTGACTTTTTATTTCCAATTTTATTACGTACTAGCCCAAAGTAGCCCAAACTATGCTGCACAACGGCAGGGGATGAAGGCGAGCAGGCTTCAAACCCCAGACTATTGTAACGACAATCTAGGCGCCATTCTTCAATTTGTCTAGACACTATACATAAGTTTTACTTAACGTAATATAGTCTGCATAGCATCCATTTAACTCAACCCAGTCTAGTCTCAGCCACACTTTACGTCTGGACAGTTAATGTGTTGCCCTTCCAAGACTTTCTGCGTCTAATCATAATTCTTTGAGACACTAAACTGATGTCAGTTCATTGAGCCAGTATGTGAAAGTCAGAATTTTAGGGCAAAGTTTTAACATTCGACCATCATGGAGAAGATTCAAGATACTAGTTACAAACCGACGCGGCTACTCGTCTGTTCATTTAGCAATTACAATCATGGACTAAAATCAAACTTTCGGATGTAAGCTTCACGTGAAATATTTAAGTGAAACAGTGCTATATTTTGTCTGCTATGGTTTTATTCGTATTGCTATGTATAATAAACACAATTCTAAGACGGATTCCCTCAAGGATAATAAAGTTTATTATTATTAACATCATTAAAGTCTTCTCTTTTTTTTGTCTATGTCTTAGTCTCTCCGTTTCCCTCTGTTCTTTCTCTCTAGTTCTCCTCCTTTTATTGCCTAATGCCGCTGTAAATTCACAATTCTTACGATCTCGTAGACCAAAGGTAGATAATAGATATATAAAAAAAAGGTATCAGGTGAGGGAGGGAAGCCGAGATTAGACACCCGGAGATCTAGTAAATGGGTCATCAACGTCCAGACTCACTTGATTGCTTAGACACCAGTCTTGAACTTACCAGGTTTTTATTGGCGGCTCAAGGGCAGGGGACGTAATCAATGGGGACAAATAAATGACATTACCTGCCCTTCCAAGGGCCAAGAGAGATAATCTGTTAGCGTCTGACGTTAAAGAGAAGAGCTCCACGTAACAAGTGTGTAATAAACACAGCGAGGGAAGGGACCACTACGTTTTGTATCTGATGAAGTTTTAGCGTTAGATGCGCCTATGTACACATCAGTATAAATGGATTATAATTCCAAATCTATTGAAAGTTATCCTGCTTATCAAAGACTTTATTACAACTTTATCTTATTATAACGTTAGTCAGCTTGGTATTATATACTTTGTTATATTTGTTATTTTAATGTTTTTGTTAAGTTTGAAAGCCGTTCACTTTGATGTACTGTTAGAATCCATTGACAGAGGCTTCAAAATACAATATGGGCTATATGGAACACGTTCAGATGTAGAATGACTGCTTGGTCTTGTGCTGTGCGCTCTGGACTGTAGTTCAAACCTTGACGGCCCCATCCCCCGCCGTCCGGAGGAAGGTTTGCGCTAGGAAGTAATATTTCTCAAATCAGAAGGAGCACTCGAAACATGAAAAGCAAACAAAAAAACATTATAATTTTAGCACAAACATTAGGATACATCAAACTATCAGCATAGTTCAGAACCATAGTTCATAGACAGATTTAACACTTAAGAAAAGAAAAAAAAAAACAAGTCTGCTCTGACGCCATCCCTAATTATGTCTTCACTATCACAAAAGTATTCCAACCGCGCAGCAACATGTGACCAAATGTACTGTATAACAGTATATAAAGGTGTACAACTAAAGAATGAATTTTATTACTTCACAGGCACCAACTAGTACCCGAATAGCTGTGAGCAATACCCAGTGTCCATCTGGTGTATTATTGAAACTATTTTTGTAAACCCTCAGCTTAAAATGATATAGATGTTACGAAACGGTCGTTTCTAATAGGCCTACAAACATTTCTACCTCTAATCCCTGTGTACACTTTCAGTGTAGTTCCCCGTTGGTAATTTTACATTAACGTCTTGATAAACATTAATAGAGCATTAGATGAAAAACTTTGGATCATAGTTTCTCCATGTTACAGAATTAAAGATAAAACCTAAGCTGTTTTTTTTTCTGCACTATGTATAATCAACCAAATTTCACTTTCAAGTGTTACCTAGATAATGTTTGTGAGTCATCTATTTGTTTCATAACCTGAATGTTAGCATTACATTTAGCTGTTATCATCACTTTCTCATTTTGATTCAATCTCTATGGCTTCTTATCATGACTTTCTCATTTTGATTCAATCTCTATAGCTTCTTATCTTATCATAACTTTCTCATTTTATCTTATAATTTTCAGATGTTCCTTCAAAAGAGAAGATAACTACGCCCTAAACATATCCATGTGTAGATCTAGTTGTATATGTTAATTAGACACTTAAACTCTGCTAAGTCATTGGTTGTCTTGGCTGATTCAGGCAATCCATTTTCATGCACTTATGACATCCGGGAAGAAGGAGTACTTTTTCTATGACGTTTGACCCGAGTTTCCGTCATTTTTTAGGTATCCGAACAATACTTATTTTATGGTTATTTTTAATGCAGTTTCTAGATAAGAAAATTCGAGTCCGCAAAATTATTAATATGAGCCCATGTGACCAGTTCTCTAAATTATCTGCACTATGCAAAGGTAATTAGTAATTTTAATAGTCTTTCTAGCTAATTATAATTACGACATGTTGTTTATATGTCAACAATGAACATGTGTGCAAATATCCCAGAAGATTTTGTTCATTTTGAATATTTAAAAAAATGACATAGAATGTCTCTAACACAGCGGTTCTCAACCTTTTAAGCTCGGCGACCCCATTTTAGAATCCCCCCACTCTGCCGCAACCCTCACACATACAAATAGAAGAATAGACAAAAACAATCCATATTTTCGATGGTCTTAGGCGACACCTGGCAAATCGTTAATCGATCCCCAAGGGTGTCGCGATCCACAGGTTGAGAACTCCTGCTCTAACACCTAGGTACAAATAGCTTCACAAATACTTACACTCTTCCAATGGAAGCATTCTGGTCATCGAATAGAATCATCTGAATTAGGACAATATACCCTCATTTAGAGATATCATGTTTTCCAAAGAAAAGAACAAAGGGGAATCATGTGATCGGGGTTGGGGGGGGGGGGGGGGAGAGAGGTTACATTAAGGTGTAAGTGAAAAAAAAAGAAAACAATAAAAAGATTTTCCCCTCCCCCCCAAAAAAAAAAACCTTTCAAAGACGGAGCAAATTTCAGCGTTTAAATCCTCTTAGAAAGAACACGCGCTACTGTCAGATATATGCACACTTTAAGCAGACCTATGGATTCCTTATTCCAAGTTGTTAATTCAAACAGAAAACAGCTGGCGGCAGCCCCTGAGAGAGATTTAAAGTGTTGGGGGTTGGAGCTGTGTCGTTAAACGTCAGAACGCATTAACAGCGTTTTGTTAGCCATTTCTGCCTGGAGTCATCCACACGAGAAGCCTTTGTCCCAATCTAAGAACGCTAACTCCTAATTTGAATTTATAAGAGAGATAATTTGGCGCGCCATCCTACTCTAGAAGCACAAGAGGTGCACTTCTTGCTGGTATCAACCAATTAGGACAGTTAGTAAACTGACCCCACTCATCCCCATGACCGTAGTCAGTTTGACAATTCAACAGTCCCAAAGAGGGAAAGATTGCTTTATAAAACTAAGTAGAGCCTATGTGAAAGAAACAAAGTTCAAATTAAACGATAACACATTTGTCTGTTTACGACATGCAGTATTGTACTTATTCAAATGCACACCACAGATTCAAATTCGTTTGTTTCGTTACGAACCCTCCAACTTCTCTGTCTTTGTGTTGCTCATGAAAATAAGCAAGCAAATAGACAACAAAACAACTAAGTTCAGTCAAGCTTGAACTGGAAGATCAAAGCATTAGGATTGGCTTCTATTCTTTTCTTCTTTCTTATATGTCCTACGGAAAGTTTGAGATCAAAACTGCATTTCTCAAAGTTTACATTAATAATTGGAAAACTCTACAGAGCTGGATAGTATACACAGTGACAATGACTATTATTATAATATATAGAATATTATGGCATAAGCTAGTACAAAGGGAAATATATATAAAAAAAAAATTCTCGGTGACTAATGCTTTTTTTTACTCTAAAAAGATGAAGAAACAAACATACACACACAGAGAGAGAGAGAGAGAGACAGAGTAATGAAATTTATTGAAATTATAAAATGAATCACTAAATGTTTTTTTCTCAAATTAAATTTTAATCAGCGTAATACAATGTTTCGTGTGTTGTACTTGAACAGGCTTTTGGTGACTAGGGTTTGCTTTTATTCATAACAAACGTATAAGGACTTGAAATGTTACTTTTAGGGAGCATTTATTGTCTAGTGCCTTACAAAACTGAAATTCGGGCAGCAGCAAAAGATTTCAAGTGCTGATATTTGGAATAGTGCTTTGGTGGCATGTCACGTAGGTTAGACTATAATAACTATATTAAACTTATTATATATTGTTTTAAAGTCAGAATGTTTGATCCAATCAAAGGCTGCATCAATGAAAGTATTGGGAAATAAGAAAATTCTAATAACTGCACTTGACTGTAGCTACAAATGGTCTATAACTGTGTATCATCTTTTGTTGTCTTCTCGGGCTCTTAGAATATGTTTTAGGTCATGCTGGACATTGGTCATTGTTCTTCTCACACAATATCCTAGTCATCAAAACATAATTTACGCACATTGACAATTTAGTCCAATAACCACGATGATGATCAAACGACAAAGCGAATAATTTTACTTTAACAATAGTCTCATTATACGGGAACGATCTTACTAGTTTAGTTGGCAGTATCGATATATCGTGCTGGAACTGGAAGACGGACATTCCAAGTGAGGAATACAAAGTACTCTAAGATACAGACTGACAGACAAGGCCGATAGAAAGAGAGAGGGCGATACTTCTATATGTGCGATAAGGAAATGTTGGCTGGATGTCAAGACTGTTTCATGCCAGAGGTGTCTCCAAAAGGTAGGTTAATACTTTCTGTGGACTATGTACAACTGAAACAACCGCAGCCCTAAGACGTCCTGTTGTTAACTCGCCCATGTATCGGAGCTCTCCTGTAATGTTGCTTTTTTTTTTCTTCTCCGACACCTATGTTGTTATCGTGTCTCCTGCCATGTGTATCGCCCTAAACAGTCACCTTGAACTTTTGAACATGAATATTTGCCCCCCCCCCCCTCTTGGCTCTACGAGCATGCGCAGTCATTAAGGACACATGTAAGTAGTCCACCAAGATGTGGAGTTTTTCATCAGGAGAAATACAGAAATACAAATGTCACTACTCTGTATGTTCTATACATTCTATACGTAATACCTAACATAGCATTGAAAGCATTAACTTTATTTTGAAGAATTTAGTTGTTTCAATTTCCCATCGGTCAGTTTCAATTACATAGAGGAAAATTAGATACTTTTTATTTATATTTCTTTTATCAATGAGAAGAAAATTAGATGCTTTATTTCCCCGGTTACTTTCAGACAACTGTAGGTTACTTTATACAAAGTGATCAGCTTATGAGTGCATTGTTATTGAAAGGAGCATCATGTTTGTATCCCACTTTTTAAAGGTTCCACCTATGCGCCTCCCTACCAGACACGAGTTGCTCCAATATAATTTAAACGGACGCTAAGTTTTAACTAAAACTAAATTCTAGGGAGCAGATTCCCTCCCCTTTAACCTCTAGTCAGATAGTCTAATGTATTGACACAATTATTTATCTCCAACCCTTACACATTAAATTAACTTGCGGAGCAGATTTGTAAGACATGAGATCATATCAATAGTATGCCTGGCAGTGATGTAGGTTCTATTTAAATATCAGGGGCATTAAGAATGCGCCTGAATGAATTCACTCATTTTTCTCCAATGATGAAACCAACACCGAGTTGGAACTAAGGGAAACAGCTCGCTTTTTCTTTCTTGTATTACACAACCAGGGCGAATAAAGATCCTGGCTCTATACCTATCTACATTTGTGGTGCTCACTAGGCGGGTAGTGACCTTGACCTTTCACTTGGACTGTTATCTCAAATTCAAATGCACTACATCTGATCTGAATAAATTATAAGAACCACCAGTGATCACAGAGAGCATCTATTCAAAAGCTATAACCTGTGTATCAGTCTTTCCACATCTCTCTCCCCCTCTCTCCTTTCAAAACTCGACCTCGTTGGTATTTGTATTTATAGCTTTTAAAAATAGTACTCACTCACAGACGGACATTTGATAAACATCCGTTGCTCTACTGATCTGTTTTAAATGAGTTTTGCACTTTGGAAAGCACGTCAACTCTAGACAGATACAACCTTAAACATTGGAAAAGTCATACTAATGAGAGTCTTCACATGGACATATCTAGCTTTAATGGGTAGGCCTATATCCGGTGTACAGATTCTAGGACGTTTTGATGCGTTACAATTTTAAAAGATTGCCATATTTTTATTGCACGTTTTAGCACTTTAATCATGTATGTAGATTGTGTAAATAAGTCAAGCCTTAGCTAACTTATCAGTTATTTTCTCACTTATGAAGGAAATTGAAATTTCACCCCGTCACTTCATACTGTATACTTCTAATAACTATGCTATCTCCACAATCTACTACTATATTGAAATGACTACAAGAATCAATCTTTCCAATTTTTTTTTTTTTAGGTTTTTAGATTTTGTTATTTTTTGTAGTGTTTAATTCTACTTTTTTTAAAAGTCATATTGTTTTTTCCTCTTCCTTGTCTAATTGAAGTAGATACGGTCGAAAATGACTCCAAATAAACCACATTTACTTAATGTAATTTTTTTTAGAACAAAAGTGTCCTTTAAGTATGAAATGTTAAATCTGTAGCACTGGTAATGCCAAGCAAAGCTTTTTAAAACAAAAATAAGGGCTAGATCTAGATTTAACGGTACTGATGTCAAATGTGATACTAAATCTGCTGCAGAGATAAAAACCAACAGGAGGATTGTACCTTAACTTTTATTAATTTATATTTATGATTTGCTCTTACGTGACCTTAAGAATAATCTTCATTGCTAAACTGTTCAGATTTGAACTGCCGTCTTCCACAAGAGACTCCCATCTCAGGATTATCTATAAAATTGCTTCCAAGTCGTAATTGTAATTGTTTTTTTCTTCTATCTTTTAAAATCCATCCTGAGAGTTTCAAGGTCATCATAAATGCCAAGTCTTCAACAGCTTGTTTATTTTCGTCTATCTCGGCACTGCTGGCCTTGACAGTGACGTCATCCTCAGACAGGAAGTAGTGTGGACGCCATCAGTAAAACCCAAACCTGACGCGGAGATACGAGCCCTGGGCTGCAATCACTGCCAACTTCTATAGCTTGAGACGTACTTACACCGAGTGTACACTAGAACTTTACAGGCACCGGTCGGCTTAAAAAAAGGCAAGTTTGACAACACAAGAGCACGAACTCAAGTGAACGACTTTTATTTGAGCGGAAATCTGCAAGATGGAGATAAAAGATCATTTTTTAAAATGTGTACAATAAGCACACACACACACACACATATAGGGTGTCTTGGAGTTTTATAATGACATTTAACAGCAATTATAAAAAAATATATAATCGTCTGTTATTATCTTGAAATGACTTTCTGGAGCCGAAATAACAATATAATAATTTTGAATTTTATTTTCCTACTGAAGAAAAAGCCTTCTTTGAATAGTAATTATAATAAAAGAATATTAAAAGGCAACACTCTGGCTGGCAAAAAGAAGAAACTCCTCTATACTGTGAAGAGAAGAAAGCTGAGCTGGTTTGGTCATACTGTAAGACATGACTGACTGTCTAAAGTCATTCTTCAAAGCACGAAGAAAGGGTCGTTCGAAGAAAAGCCGGCTGGTCAGCATAAAAGAATGGACCGACCTTTCTGTTGAAATCCTGCTAAGAAAAGCTGCTGACCGGGAAAAATGGCGGGACTTGCTACGCGAACTGTCACAACACCACTACGATGAACTGTCACAACACCACTACGATGAACTGTCACAACACCACTACGACGAACTGTCAAATGGTGATGATGATAATCAGCTGACCAAAATTGAAAGTTAATGAACGTTTTATTATTATTTATTACTTTGTCAATTTATCGGAAATATTCAAATTAACATTAGGGTTTAAAGCATTAAGAAATTTTAAGCGGCACTGCATTACTTTGTGAGGGTATATTTTCCTCTGAATTTTAATCCCGCTTTATTTCATCAGTGATGACGTCGTTTGGGCTTGAAACGTTGTTCTTCCATTAAATATTGCGAAGTGTTTTGTTCGTTGCGTGACGCAATTCTCTGTTTCCATTTCAGTTTCTTTTCTTCCAGTGTTAGTGAGCTTTCGATGTGTGCACTGATCATAGGACATTCCTCGTTTCCATGCCACAACCTGGTTCTTGTTATCGCCTCGTTTTGACAGATCGTGGAAAACATGACGTAGCCTAACTGAACATGGCAAGATCTAAATGCCATTGGTGCGAAACCTTCCAGCTATTAATTAACATTTCGTTGCTATAGGAACAAGGGAGGGAAATGGTGGCGTATCGGAAACAACAAAGATGTTCGAGGTACGGGGGTGAAAGAATTACGTATACATCTACGCCTGTCAAGTATCAATATTAGGCCGCGTGCCATTCACAAAAACCTGCCAATATACGACCTGATCCTAGAGTACTGGCTGGTCAAGTCGACACCGTTCAGATCCAAGTCTCTTCAGCATCAACCCAGGCTGGCTACGCATGATTTAAGATACACATACAAGAAAGCTTAAATAGGACTAAGGATGGGGGGAGGTGGGGTGCGCTATGGAGTCAGCGCTGTACGAGATGCATCAAGATGGAAAGTGAACTTCGGCGCCCCCTAATTGGCACAAGTTTTGCATAAAGAAGAGCTAATTGTGGGTTTTCTTTTTTCACTCCTTCATTTTTAATGTCGAAAAAAACTTCTCACGTTGGCTGACACGTCCAGAATCCCGGTAAAAAAAAAAGATAAATTATAAGCGTGTTGACTACATCTCAGGTTTTAAGTTTGGACGGAAAACTACGAGTTGTTAATTTGAAAGCACCGACCACGACATCAGTTGAAACATACACGCACACTCACACACTTAATCCTATATCTATATGTATGTTTATATGTGTGTGCTTATGTTTATCTTATGAATGTCATCTCTTCTCCAACTGAACACGAGAGATGGCACTGATATTTATAAACCATTGATGCCGAAGATGTAAATATTAGATGATTGTGTCATTTCCCGCGCAAAAGATGGCGGTCCAAGCCACTGGACTTGCTCAGACTTCCTTAATAACGAGTGGAATTAACTGGTCACTTATATCGTATATGTTTGTTTCTAGAAGGCGTGAGAGTCTTGGGAGGTTTGGCCTCTAGATCTATATTACTTCAATTTCACACATCGGCACAATTTAGGCAATGTCGTGCCCGTAATCCCTCAAGGGTTACTCTCCCTTCATATCACAAGAGCTAAATTTTATATGGTTAAGCCATTAAAACCAAGGCCCATTCACAGTTAAAAAAGTAAGGAGGTAAAAATTTAATAATTTAATAAAAATCTTTTATAAATATTATATATTCACGATTTCACAAATCAAACCTTCGCAGACAGCCCAACCTCCCGGACAAAGTCCAGTACCTTCCCAGGGTCGACATTGTCGAACAGTGTTTTTAAGTTGTGCGCTCTAAAAAATTTCCCCCTAATATCCTGGTATCTGGGGCAATCAATGAGGATATGTTCCACGGTGAGACAAGAGTCACAGTACTCACAAAGTGGGGTCTCCTCATAGATCTAGTGTCAGCCAACCCGGTACATTAACGCTTAAACCTTGTTTTTTATTTCGCTTAATTAAAGATTTGATGAGAGAGAGAGAGAGAGAGAGAGAGAGAGACAAATCAACATTTCAACTAAAACGAACTCGTTAACAATTGAAAGAAAGTGGAGAGCAATTGTAAACATAATTTCAGGGGGCACAACTTTATTCACTTCTTCTCTTTGGTTTTATGTAAGTACAACTCTTATCTACTTTGGTTATCCTTTACTTTAATGTTTAGAATGCAGCTAGCCCCAGGGCTAGTATATCCAGGTTTATAATTCCCCAACCCATTTCAAGGTCGCCAATAAATGAATCTCCCGCATACGCTTGGATATTGTGTCACTGGATTGAAATAACTCCACAATACCAGCTACAATGATTTCCAAAACAAAAGTTTAAGTTTCAACTAGCCTCGTTCTCACAAGTAAGTTAAAATTTAACCAAATACTAGCAGAAGAGTTTAAAATGTAGCGGTGCTTATTTTCTGACTCTAGACTCTAGACTGGCCAAGTCATATTTGTTGGAAGACCAAAATTAATCCATTCTATTGTGGTATACAAATAAAGACTGCATTATTTTCGACTACACGCCATATTTTAAATCTTGACAGAAAGGTTTCTCACCAATAAAAAAATATGATTAAAAAAGTCAAAATATTTCCTCAAAGTCATAAAATAGTTGTATCCAATTCAGAAGTAATCAATGGTTCTCAAATTGTTTCGGAGACCAACTCCCCCTCGAAGTCACAACACACCAGGTGCCCTTTAGAGAAGATCGTCTGCTCGCGAAATGTTTACGAGTCGCCCGGGCAAATCTTGGAGTGGCTGGACGCTTGAGGGTGAGGGCGGAATCTGAAGTGCAGCCTGAAATTGCGCCTGTCCTGTTCAATTCCGAGTGAGGAGAAAGAGTTTACAATTGTGGGTGAAATAGTTGTCTGTCTGTCTGTCTCGGGATCTAAGCGTGGTTCGTCACTCGAGTGGTCTCATCACGGGCAATTGGAGTTGTCACGGCAACATAGTCTAGAGTTGAGCATAAACCTCGTGACATGGAGCAACACAGTTACAGGGCGGGGTGGGAGGATAATAAGAATGCAAAAAGACCCCTCCCCCCCCCCACCTCCTGTGCATTGTGTCTTACTGCATTTCAAGTGGGTTTAGTTTCATTTAACTTGGGGGACATAAAAGTCATACCTGATCAAGTGAACAGCACAGCGCAAGGACCAAACTCACAGAAAGACGAGGCCTACCAATTTTCTATACACATCTCCTAAGTCTCCTTCTTTCTGCTTAGCAAGTAGGGGAGACCATTACAGAACAAACAGTTCAAAGTAGTTTTCTTGGTGCCTTTTTTTTTTCTTTTATTCTCGAAAAAATATTTAAAAAAATAAAAATAGATAGATAGATAGATACACAGACAAACAGACAGACAGACAGACAGATAGATAGATAGATAGATAGATAGATAAATAGATAGATAGACAGATAGACAGATAGATAGATAGGTAGATAGGTAGATAGATAGATAGATAGATAGATAGATAGATAGATAGATAGATAGATAGATAGATAGATAGATAGGGCAATGAGAGAATTATAAGCGCTAAACCTTTGTGTAAAAAGAAAGTGAAAGAGGGAGGATGCGAGATCACAAAGAGAGAGAGAGAGACAGAGAGATATAGAGAAAATGTAAAAAGAAAAGCTATATACAGTTACAAATTTGTACTCCTCTCAAAAAGTTGGATTTACTGTTTTCCAATACTGCAAGATACAGTTGTTGTCTTCTAACCAGATATACCCACGTCTGCAGCTAAAGCACAGAGATGATAGCTCCTATTGTCTGCTGCATGCGAACAATGTCATTTCAAATGCTACGATGCATAATTTGTGCGTGTGTGTGTGAATGTGTGTGTGTGTGTTTGTCTAGTTTTCATTGACATGATTTATTGCAGTGAGTTATCTCTGTTAAAACCTGCGTTGTTGTAGCATAATCTATTGCCCCACAATTCTCTCGACTTCTGCTCACAATACTTCCGCTTTCTGACTTTGTTATACGCTTGGTGCAAAACCATACGTTTGTAAATCAAATTAAATATTGAAAGAGAATAAGGTGTAGTAATAGAGCAACACACATCATAGTCTCTAAATGTGTGCTGTCATTGTTCTCGATAGTCCTAAATAAAGTTTTCAAAAAAAAAACAATTACAACACAAACAATTACAAGGACTAGTAGCCTCCAACTTAGTCTTGGTGAAATCTTTATTTTGTATGTTTATTTCTTTGAATGAACGATATACCCAGACACCCAAGCAACACGGGGAGATGTCTGGAAGCGGTACCCAAGGACAACAACAAGGAAAGTGTGTGGGAGGAAAATGTGTGAGAGGAAAGTGTGTGGGAGGAAAGTGTGTGAAAGGAAAGTGTGTGGGTAAAAAGTGTGTGGAAGAAAATTGTGTGAGAGGAAAGTGTGAGGGAGAAGAATGACAACGATTGGACATCATAGAGAAGTACGTGGCGCCCTCTAGACAAGAGAAAGTAATCTTCCTTCTGTGTACGACTGCACGAGTTGTAGAAAAATTAGTCTTTTAAGTCACAATGTTTTCAATTCAGCGTGAAGCAATCAACAGCGATCAATACGTCTAATTCATCTAGGTGCATCCATAGTCTCTCGAGACAGAAGGAGCCATATATACATATTCACTACGTCAGCAATGAGATCTAAATCCTCTTTAAATGTTTTTCATTTTACATTGTGTTTGTAATGACCAAGTGTTTGCCACAGTCTTGAGATTTAGCAGTGCAGTAACAAGAATAATTATGCATTAGTCGTAGATTTAGTATGTTTTTACCAATTAGACTAGAGTCTAGTATTCTTCTACTTGTTCAACAACTCAAGCTAAGGAAATAGATGGCACATCCTGTATCTATTTCAAAATACTAGAGTGTCGGCCATTGCTGAATAATTGTTGAATCTAAAACGTAGTTGAGGCTGGAATACAAATCTAGATGTCTGGTTGGGAAAACCGAGGCTATCAGAACACAGCACTTAAACGTGTGATATGTCAACGAAATATATTACACAAGTTGACATTCTTCTAGTGTCGGAGTGGTGCGGAGTAGAGTGGAGTGCGAAGCGGGTTGGTGCGAAAGGTTTAGAGCAGGCAGCGATATTGGGTGAGAGTAAGGGAGATAGACAAGATCTAGGATAGAGGAGTCTTGACGTGGAGAGGTGCCCCACCCGCGCCCCATTATTTCCCTCTCTGCCCATCGTTTCAACTTCCAAGGTGCGATAATCGGAGGATAATATTGCGAGTCCTATGAGATGTATGCTGCATGAGAAGAAGATTACTGCTAGACGGCTCATGAGAAAAAAAAAAGTGAAGAGGGAGGGGGGGGGGGTGTTAACAAAGACGACAAGAGAGAAAATGAGAAAAAGAAAAAAAGAGAGAATTTCTGAACTGAATGTGAGATAAACCCATCAGGGTCTGAATCTTTCTTTGATTTTATGCTGCTATTAAAAGTCAATTAAGACGGCCTGAGATAGTAGATGTTTGCTCAAGTTTAGTGGGAAATGTCTTCGTATCTTAACTGTGCTCATAGCTTATAGAGCAGCTTGCTTCTCTAGCCCACTCCCCTCTATTTCTCTCAACTCTCTCTTTTCTTCTCCTCTCAATAACTCACTAAGTCCAAGTCGGGATAGTGCATGAAACAAAGGGCTGCCAGGAGTGAGACTGTCGTATGTACACTGGAATAATCTCTGAACCAAAACTTTTGGACATTTAAAAGTTGACTGACAAAATTAAAAAAAAATAGACATTTGTCTCATTTCTAAACAAAGAATTTTTGTCAGTTTAAAACTAGACACAAATCTAACTTCCGTTATTTAAGAATAGACCTTTATAATAATTCTATGTTACAAAATGTTTTTTTACTTTGGCATCTGTTGTGATATGCTTTTTTTAAAAGACCTCCATTATACAACTAAACATAAAATAAAAAACAAAAAAAAAATAAAAAAAAAAATTAGCTATAGCTCGTGATTTTGACGATCAGCGAAAGATGCTACCAATTAGGCCTTTCGGCATTGTATAATGGACCTCATTTACCAATTGTAAATAAACACATTTAGCCACGTCATAATATTGATAAAACAATGAAAAATACGTATCACGTGACAGCCACTATGGATTTCATAATTTGTATAGAAGATATATAGAATCACGTGGCTAAATGTTGTTTGTTTACCATTGGTGAATTAAGTCCATTGAGAAACTATTTATTGGTACTTTGATTACTAGCCATCTAGAACTAGATCTAGACTTCTGATTTAGAACTCTTAAGATCTAGTCTAGATCTTGAATCTAAACGTAATCTATATTAGATTTACGTAAAAATAGAAGCAAATCTTAGATAATCTATCAATAAACTTAAACCAATTTTAAATTTAATAAACAACTCAGTTATCGGTACACTACAGCTGACTACACCATGTTTTTTTTTTTTTTACTGCAATAGTCAAATTTATAGCCAAATTTAAATTTATTTCACTTTTTTCATGAAAAACTATAACGGTCAAACTAGAATATTTGCCGTGTGGCCATTGAGCTAGTAATTCTTTCTTAGCAATAAACACCTATTGTTTAACTTCTAGGAAAATCTTTAGAGCCGTTTGCGAGATCAGTTTCCATGCCGGTTCTAGGCTCCACGAAGTTCTGACTTGAAAAGATGGATTGGGAACAACGACTAATAAGAAATCGAGGCTGTGAGATGAGTCATACAACTGGTGGACTGAGTCATACAACTGGTGGACTGAGTCATACAACTGGTGGACTGAGTCACATAACTGGTGGACTGAGTAACACAACTGGTGGACTGAGTCATACAACTGGTGGACTGAGTCACATAACTGGTGGACTGAGTAACACAACTGGTTGATTGAGTCACATAACTGGTTGATTGAGTCACATAACAGGTTGATTGAGTCGCATAACTGGTGGATTGAGTCACACACTTGGTTGATTGAGTCACATAACTGGTTGATTGAGTCACATAACTGGTGGACTGAGTCATGCAACTGGTGGACTGAGTCACATAACGGGTGGACTGAGTCATACAACTGGTGGACTGAGTCATACAACTGGTGGACTGAGTCATACAACTGGTGGACTGAATCACATAACTGGTGGACTGAGTCATACAACTGGTGGACTGAGTCACATAAATGGTAGACTGAGTCACATAACTGGTGGACTGAGTCATACAACTGGTGGACTGAGTCACATAACAAGTGGACTGAGTCACATAACTGGTGGACTGAGTCACATAACTGGTGGACTGAGTCATACAACTGGTGGACTGAGTCACATAACAAGTGGACTGAGTCATACAACTGGTGGACTGAGTCACATAACAGGTGGACTGAGTCACATAACTGGTGGACTGAGTCACATAACTGGTGGACTGAGTCACATAACTGGTGGACTGAGTCACATAACTGGTGGACTGAGTCACATAACTGGTGGACTGAGTCACATAACTGGTGGACTGAGTCATACAAATGGTGGACTGAGTCACATAACAAGTGGACTGAGTCATACAACTGGTGGACTGAGTCACATAACAGGTGGACTGAGTCACATAACTGGTGGACTGAGTCATACAACTGGTGGACTGAGTCACATAACTGGTGGACTGAGTCATACAACTGGTGGACTGAGTCACATAACTGGTGGACTGAGTCATACAACTGGTGGACTGAGTCACATAACTGGTGGACTGAGTCACATAACTGGTGGACTGAGTCACATAACTGGTGGACTGAGTCACATAACTGGTGGACTGAGTCATACAACTGGTGGACTGAGTCACATAAGTCATACAACTGGTGGACTGAGTCACATAACAAGTGGACTGAGTCACATAACAGGTGGACTGAGTCACATAACTGGTGGACTGAGTCACATAACTGGTGGACTGAGTCACATAACTGGTGGACTGAGTCACATAACTGGTGGACTGAGTCACATAACTGGTGGACTGAGTCATATAACTGGTGGACTGAGTCACATAACTGGTGGACTGAGTCATACAACTGGTGGACTGAGTCATACAACTGGTGGACTGAGTCACATAACAGGTGGACTGAGTCACATAACTGGTGGACTGAGTCACATAACTGGTGGACTGAGTCACACAACTGGTGGACTGAGTCACATAACTGGTGGACTGAGTCACATAACTGGTGGACTGAGTCATATAACTGTTGGACTGAGTCACACAACTGGTGGACTGAGTCACACAACTGGTGGACTGAGTCACACAACTGGTGGACTGAGTCACATAACTGGTGGACTGAGTCACACAACTGGTTGATTGAGTCACATAACAGGTTGATTGGTGGACTGAGTCACACAACTGGTTGATTGAGTCACATAACTGGTGGATTGAGTAACACAACTGGTTGATTGAGTCACATAACTGGTTGATTGAGTCACATAACAGGTTGATTGAGTCACATAACTGGTTGATTGAGTCCCATAACAGGTTGATTGGTGGACTGAGTCAAACAACTGGTTGATTGAGTCGCATAACTGGTGGATTGAGTCACACACTTGGTTGATTGAGTCACATAACTGGTTGATTGAGTCACATAACAGGTTGATTGAGTCACATAACTGGTGGATTGAGTCACACAACTGGTTGATTGAGTCACATAACAGGTTGATTGAGTCACATAACTGGTGGATTGAGTCACATAACTGGTGGATTGAGTCACATAACTGGTAGATTGAGATAGTTCTGGAACTGTTATAACAAACTTGCCTGCCCGCTCTTTTGAATAAGCAGAAGATGAAGTAAGGTAGATGTGACACCTGAAAGGAGGACACGGTTCAAGGCCGGGAGTGAGGTGTGTGTGTATGTGTGGGGGGAGGGGGAATCGTCTTGAACACATTCATCGTCATAATTTGTTGAGATGGATGAGAACCATGGTGCCAGGACAGGGAGGAGTGATATGACGTCGAGGTGGATGGATAGCTCCGTGGATATGGATACTGGAGTGGAGATATTGGTCAGATCGGTGCGATATTGGAGATGGATGGACTAATTAAGGTTTAGAGTGTAAGGGGGTAGTTAGCTGAGTTTGCAGGTAAGGAGACGAAGGTAGTTTCTTGCTACGTTTTAAATAAATGTAATACGTCACTATGTGTGCTTGCAGTGCCATGGGCGCTGTAATAAATAGTTTAAATCCAATAAATGACTCATTCAACCCTTCTGAGAAAATAGTGTCAACTTTATGGGAAGTAAGTTGTCAAGGTGACGTCAGAAAGGATGATGGCGCTTATTTAGAGGTGATACAACAGACATAAATAGCAGTCTTGGACTTCAGATCTTTTCTTATCTAAACAACTTGTCTGTGTTGTAGAGTGCGCAATACCTGCGGGGTGGTAGTGCGCAGAGCAGTTACAACAATATATATACTAGCAGTACGCACCGGCTACGCCAGTCTTTTTTATTGTTTATTATAGCCGGTATAGCCGGAACACGCCGTTCTTTTTTTTTTGTGTAGCCTGTGAATTAGTGTATCATCTGGTACAATGAAATTTCACGATCCCTCTCCTTCCTTCCTTCTCTCTCTCTCTCTCTCTTTCTCTCTCACACACACACACACTTCGCTCTCAGGAACCCCCATTTTGTTTTTTTCTTTTTACCCGCGCATCGTAATTTCTCCCACATAGACTTGATTTGAAAAGACCCGCCTCAGAATGCGCCACTGACACATACATGCTCTCATATAGTTGGCCCGTTAATTTAAGTAACACTTTTACTTATTTCCCCACCTCCACCAGCAACTGAAAGTGATTCCTTTGACCACATTCCCGATCCCGTTTCATCATTTCTCTTGGTATTTTGTTCTCTAAATAAAAGGAAATATCAATTTGGTTTTATTGATTGTAATAGTTTACCTCACCCCTTTTGAATGTAGCGAAATGACAATCGATTGATGCCTTTCTCCCTATGTCTCTTAAACAAAAGAAAAAAAAAGACTCAAGATCTATCTTATGAATGCTATTAAGATGGATTTTGTTTTTTATTTAGTGGAATTGTCAAATTAAAAAGTTCACTTATTGAAAAAGAAACAATAAACAGGAAGGTCTATTGTTGTGATAGTTTTGAAATGCTTTCTAATTAGACTGCGGCATTTCTGTGAGCACTTAGGGGGTAAAATGAACCTGTGTACGAAATTTGATGAGAATACGTACGATAATTTATAGATCAGTGATATTAATAGATAGATAGATAGATAGATAGATAGATAGATAGATTGATAGATAGATAAATAGATAGATAAATAGATAGATAGATAGATAGATAGATAGATAGATAGATAGATAGATAGTTAGATAGATAGATAGATAGATAATATGAATTTTGTAAACTTTTGTAACACAGCTTATTCTATTACACAAAAGTGACTGACACAATGCCCAGCGCTTAACACACTGATAGATACACCATACTTAACTGTGTGAATGAACTGTTGCCCTAATTTCTATAGACGTAAAGGTGGGGGGCAGTAATGTTAACAAGTAATATTGTATATCATCTGGCTAATGTGCTTCGTCTAAATAATATATTCACTTATTTATTCTAATTAAGGTGAAATGATTTTGTCATTAAGGCATGTCTGGCTCATCTCATCATTGCCTTACAGTTAAACATGATTTTAATAGTTTATTAGAGAGAAAGATACACATTGGAGAGTACTGGTACATATAAAGTACAGATCACACTATATACATTGTCAGGGTTATCTTTTAAGCCCCTATGCACGAATCGGGGGCCCCCTGACATTCAAGTGTATACATTCAAGGACGAATTGATAACAAATTCAATATTACATTTGATATGAAGACTTATCTTCTTATCTTATAACATACATACGTTACTTCAAAAGGAAGACGATAAAGTCATACGCACGTCCCCTAGGTCAATCTAGTCATGTATGTTAATCTATATCTTAAACTCTGCCAAATCCTTGGTTTTCCTGGCAGATTTAGGAACCCATCTATGCTCTAATAGCATTAGGGAAAAAGGATTATTCATACAAATTCGTCCTAGCATCAGGACTAAGAAGTGAGACTTGTATTACTCTGTGTGATGAATAGGTATTACAACGTCATTAAAAACTCATTAACAATTAATCACAAAATAAAAACTACTCTTGAAACATTGGGCCCACCTTCTTTTCGGACAAGTCCGGCCTCTACGGACCCACCTTCTTTTTGGACAAGTCCGGCCTCTAGGGGCCCACCTTCTTTTCGGACAAGTCCGGCCTCTACGGCCCACCTTCTTTTCGGACAAGTCCAGCCTCTACGGCCCACCTTCTTTTCGGACAAGTCCGGCCTCTACGGGTCCACCTTCTTTTTGGACAAGTCCGGCCTATACCGGCCCACCTTCTTTTCGGACATGTCCGGCCTCTACGGGCCCACCTTATTTTCGGACAAGTCCGGTCTCTATGGGCCCACCTTTTCGGACAAGTCCGGCCTCTAGGGGTCCACTTTTTTTCGGACAAGTCCGGCCTCTACGGGCCCACGTCATCAGATACAACAGCAAGCCTCGTCTACCGCCAGGTCCGAAACTTTCGTCATGACATTAGTTCCCAGTAGAGACGCAAAGGGAAAAGTTCTTGCTATACTTCTCTACAAAACTAAAGCAGTGAAAAAAATACGAGACTGTGGTAACAGGCCACATACTCACCCTAAACAGGGTAAATAAACTGGCAAGCTTCTTTAGGAATCGAGTATCTCTCATCCCTAATGGAGTATAATCCTATTGCCATCATTAAATGTAAATACAGTCAATTCTAAAAATAGTGATAGAGTCTCTGGGGTCTACTCTACTCTGTCCACATTTCTCTCCCTCCCAGCTCTCTCCCTTTCTTTCTCTGCACCACCCTCCTGCCCCTTTTCATTCTCTCCTGTCTTCCTCGTGTTCTCCTTCGCATCATTTCTCTCACCCAGACACGCACATATCTGTGGATCACGTGAGGGGGGACGATGACAGTCATTTACAAGGGCCATTAAAGTAGAGGCCAGTAGAATTTACCTGTCAAGTATCATGTATGGTGGTACTGTATGTGCGTCTTGTTGGTATTTAGGTTTAATCGAATTAAGTCCCTTGTATTACCCGTTCCCACGGTTGCCATGGTTATTAGAAAGTAGGAGACAAGGTCTAAAGACACGACACGTCAGGAGTGTATGTGCATGTGCTTACATATTAATTTGAAGATGCCAACTAATTCTTTAATACCTAGATTTTATGGCCTTCTCGTGTGTAGTGCGTTATATATGGAAGCTTGATTTGAGATGGTCTTGTTTTAGTAACTATTGAAGGCCGTATTTTGAACGTAGATTCGTGTAAGATTTTATTTACAAGTTGATGTATTTTTTTGGAACTTCATATTTGATTCTACATAACCTTCTTTGTTTTTCTGTTAGAACTGTTAGATGTAGATTTTATCTTGTAAATCTCAAATAGTCCTTAGAAAAGACACTTGGCAATTCCGTTTCTATTTCGGTCGATGAATGCGCTTGTATTAATTCGAATCCCCCCCCCCCCCCCTCCAAAAAAAAAATACAGTGTTTGTTAACGTTACACGCTGTGGTGAGCACAATGAAGTTCCAGTTATTTTTTTTTTTTTTTTGTGATGTCTGATTGCTAAAAGGGCAACTCTCGATCTCCTTACCAAGACGCAACTTCTTGAGGTTCAGTATTAAAACTGGGTCGATGTGTTCCATATTGTAAACTAAGTATTGCTGTTCTGGTAGACCCTGGTCCCGGTACAGTAGACCCTGGTCCTGGTACAGTAGATAGACCCTGGTCCTGGTACAGCAGACCGTCGCTGTGTGTTCCTACGGTTTACATTATGATGAAAGATCTAGAATTGGACAGGCAGACAGCAAGTATAAATGTTGAATACCACGCCCCAACTTCCTTACGCCCCCCTCTTTCTTTCCGCTTTTCTTTCCCTGGCGGCCACATGAATCAGAGATAAATGATGGCAGTGGAAAGTGAATGGGACAAGGGCGCATGTCCTCGCGTGCACGGACCGTGAAAATGTACGAGGGCCAGTCTGGCAAGGTGGGTCACATGACGCCGACATCTTCTCTCTGTCTCGTGGTCTGTACGGGGAGCTGGGAGGGGCAAGTCGTCACGACACCGCGGACAACCCTAGTCTTCGTGTCATGTCAACCTGGCTGCTAATAATCATAAAACAAAAGACAACACTGGCAAACTATCTAAACTGAGACCGAAAATACAAATTCCACTTACTACGTTTTTCGTTAAGAATTATGGTAGAGAATAATTCTTAGGCTTAATAACATTAGAAACATTACCAGATTTTTTAAACATAATAAATTTATTGTTTTTTTCTTTCAGGAAGCAGGACAAATTGGTTAAAATGAGACATTTTTGTTTTTGTATACGACCTCTGAAAATAGCTGTGCTGTTAAAAAAACAACATGTTTGGACATTTCTTAATTTCACCTTGAATAGTTGTAGGACTGCTGACAGAGTGAACGTGTGATTATAACTGTAACATGATGTGGTTATAACTGTAATATGATGTGGTTATAACTGTAATATGATGTGGTTTAACTGTAATACTTTTACGTTATACGGATGTATGCAAACGCGACATGAAGCTCTTCAAAATCGACACTGGCAACTGGGAAGAGGTGGCACTGGACAGATCCACATGGAGAGAGAGCATAAAGGAAGGGTCACAGATTGCAGATGTCATACACAACAGAAGCAGAAAGAAGGATGAAAATGCAACGGCGCCTGGTGATTATATATGCCCAACCTGCGATCGCAGCCGTGTATCAAGGATTGGCCTCTTTAGTCACACAAGAAGTTGCAAAGGGAAAAGATCGTCTCTCGAGACGTAAAATGCCACAGAGATGGGGTTATAACTGTAACATGATGTGGTTATAACAGTAACATGATGTGGTTATAACTGTAACATGATGTGGTTATAACTGTAACATGATGTGGTTATACCTGTAACATGATGTGGTTATAACTGTAACATGATGGGGTTATAACTGTAACATGATGTGGTTATAACTGTAAAACGATGTGATTATAATTCTAACATGGTGTGGTTATATCATTGTAACAAGATGTGATTATGGCTGTAACATGATGTAATACTTTCATATTAAAGGAATATTATCAAAAGCTACCAGGAGATATGAATACCGAGTATGAGCACAGAAAATAAATCAGGCGAGCTAAAGTTGTTTAGTGACAGACAAACTAAGACCTGCACTGAGGACAACAAATGTTAAGTTCTAGGACCATCCTTAAGAACTTTTGGAATACAAAAAAAGGCGGGCGGAGGATTAGCGAGTGATGAAAGAGGCCTAAGTTTCTTTCAAAGTCAAAGTCATGTCTTGGACATTATCTCAGTTTTGACAGGATGACCACTACCCAGAAGACTGGCAAAAATAAACAGAGGGTCTCAGTGGATGTCCACTCTGTTCTAGCCCTGTGTTATCCGTCGTATGGAAGGGTAAGGAGGTGGTGGGAGGGGGGCAGCAACATTTTGAGATGAGAAAGTAGAAGCTAAATAGAAGAGGATGAAAGTGATCTATGAGGGGAGGGGGGTACTATGGATGGTGGTGGCTGTAGCGCCATGGCAATTTTCTTAAGTTAATAGCTGGATAGAAAGAATTTAATTATTTTTAAAACTTAAGTACATTATAAGTCTGTAGAACAATGAAGACGGTCTACTTCTTGGAATGTATTGAAATATTTGTATGACGTGAGGGACAGCCGAGATACAAGTAGTGTAAGTATTTCTTTATTACTAACTACGCGTATTTATCGTAATGTTATCTTCCTGTTAGACGAGACCTCTTGTAGTCGACTTCTTTTGGTCAGAATAAGACGCCAACAGAACGATGGTTAAACGCTCTTTGGATATTCGACTGTTAGGACGCGCGCAAAATGTCGAATTTTTAAGAACCTTTGAAAAATGTTTTTAAGTTTAAAAATTATAATGTAAATTTATAAGGCCAAATCTAGACCTACATTGCAAATACAACAGATCTGTTCCTTGAAAAGAAAAGATACTCCACAGATTTACAGGGTAGGGCAGGTGGGGAAGTGGCAGCAGAGAGCATCAACCGATCTAACTAAACACTTATTCAACCACTGGCGGATCCGGGGGGAGGGGGCGGTAGGGGCGACAGCCCCCCCCCCCCCCCCGAAGGGGAGGGGCGGACGAATTTTAGTATAGAATTCACACAATTTGTATACGAATTTATTATTTATGTTAATAATATATACTAATTATTTATATTTAAACATATTTTTAGATTATTTCGCCCCCCCCTTTAGTATGTTTGTCGATATGGTGGGGTCGGGAGGGGGCGATGGCATCAATTCCTTAACTTTCGAGTGGGGGGGGGGGGGCGGTCCAATTTATATGTAGAAATCACAGCTTGCTAACAGAATCAATTGAATATCTATATGATTAAAACTTCTTATTGGTATTTTAATTTGATCTTTATATTATGTCGTTCCCCTGTTGGCCGATGGGGTGGGAATCGAATACCTCAACCGCCCATTTAAAACCTTGGAGTGGGTGGGGGGGCGGTCCTACGTTTCGGACAAATCATAGTTTGTGAACAAAATTAGTTGAATTAATATATAATTTTTATATTATGTCGCTCTCCTTCAGGTATTTTTGCCGATCCGGTGGGGTAGGGGGGGGGGGGAGATTGCATGTACTGCCCTCCCCACTCTAGCCCTCTGAGTGGGGGGCGGTCCTATTTTTATGGAGAAATCATTATATGTGAACAAAATTTGTTGAATATGTATATAATATAAACTACGTGAACCGGTTGTATATTCTGTCGCACCACACTCTAATCTCAAATTTTATCATTAGTAAATATAAAATAAAAAAAGGGTTGTACCAGGTGGGAGGGGCGATACATGCAATCACCTTCCCCCCATGGGACAAACCAATACTTTTTCTTTTTGTATTATGGTTAAGAAATTACAAAATAAAAAAAAATCTGTCACTAATATAATTTATACATGCTATAAAATTAAATTCTTATATCGAGTCGCCCCAACCCTTTTCTTTAATGCCAAATGCAATCATTAGCAGAAATTATAAAAAGGAGTGAGGATTAATCATTTTCACTCTATCGTCCCCTACCCTTTCCAGACAGAGTTTATGTAATTTCACATGAATTTATCTTAATTATTTTAAGAAAGACTTTGCTTTGGAAAAGTTATAATTCAAACAAAATTTTTCAGTATAAGAGTCACGATTGAGATGAGCTGTAAACCCAGATAATCATTTCCTATTCGCCTTTTCCTAACCTTTACTTAATCTGATATTTTTCTAGTTAAATAAGTTTTGGACTACAACTCACAATTTATACTTCAATTTTATTGAATATTATTTATCGAATCATTTTTTTTTCGGCGGCGATCCTCAAAGCCTTAATCTAAAGATGTGGGATATCTTTTCTTTCAAGGAACAAATCGGTTTTATTTGCAATGTATTAAGTGTCTAAAAATTTTTATTAGAATATTTTTCAACATTATTCTAAAGGTCCTTTATAATAGGAGGAAAAATGAGCTTAAGGTCAAGAGAATGCGTTTCTTCAGTGAAGAATGCAAGAAAACGCTTTTCGTGATTGGGCTTCGATCCGAACCCCACTGATGAATAGTGAGCTATAAATCAGGAGAATGCGTTTCTGCAATGAAGAATGCAAGAAAACACATTTTGCGTCGGGGCTTCGCCACGAACCCCACTGATAAGAAATGAGCTATAAATGTCAGGAGAATGAGTTTCTGCAGTGAAGAATGCAAGAAAACGCTTTTTGCGTCGGGGCCTCGCCCCGAACCCCACTGATAAATAATGAGCTGTAGATATCATAAGGATGCGTTTCTGCAGTGAAAAATGCAAGAAAACGCTTTTTGCTTCGGGGCTTGGCCCCGAACCCCACTGGGGAATCTTACAGCGCTCCCCTAGACCCCCAAGCTTGCAAGAGAAAGGCCTCAACATGACATTTTCATTTTATTTTTATTTTCGCCGAAGGTTGAGAAACACTGCTCTATTTTATTCTCATATATATATATATATATATATATATATATATATATATATATATATATATATATATATATATATATATATATATATATATATATATAAATGCTGTACGCACGTTTATGCATAGGGTCAGGGTTTACTCGGCGTTAGGGTTAGGGTTTGGAAAAAAAATCGCCCCCTCCCATTCCAAAGTTTTGGATCCGCTAGTGAATTCAACCAACATCTAACTTAACACTAATTCAACCAACACCTAACTAAACACTAATTCAACCAACATCTAACTCAACACTAATTCAACCAACATCTAACTTATCACTAATTCAACCAGCATCTAACTTATCACTAATTCAACCAACATCTAATTTATCACTAACCCAAAACATGAACAGCAACTAGCCCACGTCATCTGCCGCACTTATCTGTGGACGTCTCTAGTGAATAGCTCTTTAAAACAATTTATAAAAACTGTCTTTGTGCGGCTTCGAAGTTTAAGTGTTTTTTTTTTCTTTAAAGCAGACGGAGGCTAATAAGAAGTCAATCAAAAAGGACCCAAGTAAAGAGCAGGGAAAGAGAAAGGAGACAGAAATACCCCCCCCCCCCCACTTCCCCCCAGATCTAATATTATGTTAATCCCTTTTATTAGAGTTTACATTTGTGTGCCGTAGAAGGCACAAGATCCCAAACTAATTTGTGTCAGATTATGACATTTGCCGATTGTATAAGTGACATTGGAGCTTCACTAGACGTATGTGTACGGGGCTCTCTTTAATGACACACGAATGACATTTGACATAGGCGAGACACAAACAGAACAAAACACACGGGGTGGAAGAACTGCTGGAGAAAAACTTGAGGTGGGCGGTGGCGGGGGCCCACTTATCTCGGGTGCCCCCCAGAACAAAACCAAATGGCCCCCGTGTAGTATACACAGTCTGCTGAATATGTTTAGCAGAGGCTTTTTGACTTGCAGACAAATGGCCGCGAAATCCTTTGTTGTTCGATTCATTCAAGGTCAAAAGGCCGTGCAGAATTGACAGAAGTTAAACAAGCAATTTTTGTTAATGCAAGACAAGTGTGTGTAAAAAGTGTGTATGTGTGTGTGTCAGGATGCGTGTGGGAGGAAGCAAGGTAGGAGGATGTTTCTACTCTTTCAATCCTTAAAAAGAACAAATGTGCTGACTAGAACCTTCTAGAAATCTTTTCAAATACAACCGATGTTTATTTAGCGAAATAATTATTAAAACATTACATAGAAACTATGATTTAGAAAATAATCCGAATTATAAACAGTCCATAGTCATTGAACACCTGGCTAAGCAGAAGAACTCTTTCAGACGTCTCTTTCAAAGTTACGCTCCAACCCAAACCTACCTGCAGGACAAAAGGCAATAGTGACGACATTCAAAGCTCGTACCACGTGGTTATGTCGAAGATCAAATTACCCAGGAGCACTATGTGCAAGTAATGGCTATGTGGGGTGACGGACAGTCCTTAAACCATCAATTCTGTCAAGTACCTAGTTATTTGTTTTGAAAAAGAAAATAAATGATTCAAATAAACCTAACATAATTCTATATGTTTTTTTTCCATATGTCACGAAACGGAATTGAACTTTCTTGACTTTTTGATTGAAAAGTTCTAGTTTCGGTTTAAACTCAAAAGAACAAAATGTGAAAATATAAACTGCAGAAAGATGGCAAGATGGTGAACTGAGGGGGATCAAATTGTTGGACGTAGAGCAAGACTAGAAAGAGCGAGCGAGACAGAGAGAGAGAGAGAATATAGAAGAGAGAAAAGACTGAGAATAGAGAGATAGAAAGAATAGAAAAGATGGAGAGAGAAAAAAAGAAGACAGAATAGGTTAGAGAGAGAGAGAGAGAGAAAGAGAGAGAGAGAAAGTGAGAGAGAGAAAGAGAAAGAGAGAGAGAGAAAGAGGGAGAGAGGAAGAGAGAGAGAGAGAGAAAGATATGTCATGTAATACAGAAAACAAAACAAAAAACGTGTCAGTCGTCTGCTATATTTAGTGGTTTGTTGTCACATAAATAATGAATGCTAGAAGTCAAAGTTATTAATAAAACGGTAGACACTCTTTTAGGATTGCCCTACATTTTGTAAAAAGATTTTTGTGTGTATGTGAGTGTGTGCGTGCAAATGTCATATTAATCTAGATCAATTTCTTTTAGTATTTACAAAATAGTAAATTTTAAAGATTGGTTAAATATTTTTTTTTTATCTTCGGACAAGAATGTTTCTATGGTGACGGTGGGAAGAGTTCGCGATTGGTTGTGAATGATGCAAGATAAGTGGCATTGCCGTCAGCGGTCTCATGTAGGACAGAGGATTCCAGAACGCCAGACTGAAAAGACGTGTTATTGTAGTGAGTTGACTTTGTTAAGAATACCATTTTATAGTGCCACTAACGTATTGTGTCTATATTGCTATATATATACATATAATGTTGTTTACAAAAAAGTTATTCAAGATAAGTTTTATAAGTTAAGATATAATATGCCTACAGCGGTTTGGATGTCTAGCAGCAGATTGGTGCTACCAAGTCAACAACTGTCCACAACATTGTCCAGCCAAGACACCAGGTGATTTAATCTACTCTACCTTGATATCGTTCTCCTTTTATTAGAAGTAAAAGTATTACTGTAGATAATGGTGTTACGTCATTAGAGTTTTACAAATTCGGTAAACTTCACACCAGAATCAAAGTTGATCAATTGAGTCTTTTTAACAGAAAAATTAGAATTTTTTATTTCAAAACCTTTCTCCAAATCAATATTACATTTGCAATTGGGAAGACTAGGTAAAGATTTTACCTACGACACGCAGGGCCGGCCCTAACCAGTGCGGAGTCCTATGAGAAACTGATTGCGCGAAGCCCAGTCTGGGTAGGGATAAGCATAATGTCAGTTTTAAGATTTTGTATTGGAAAAGACATTCGTCTGTGCAAAACATTTTCATTAAATGAAATCTGACAATGCCGTTTTTTTTTTAAATCGCGCATTGAAAGAGGTTCTAACTAAGACAAAAGAGAGAGAGAGGAATTGAGAAAGATGGTCCACTAGTCTTGCATGGTGCCCCAACGGTCCAAGGAACTAAGGGATAAGTAAAGGTAAAGATAAGGTAAAGGATTGCCACCCCAAAATGACAATTTTGTTTATTTTTCAGATTTTTTATGAGTTTTCATATTTTAATAATTTCAGATTTCATGGACGCGTTCGTATATTTTACAATTTCAAGAGATTTCCAGGAGGTCCTGAGGAGGCCGCGAAAACCCTGTTGTTATATACAAGTTATAATGTTTTAATTTAATAATGTACACCTAGAATTAGCGCTGTAACTATGAAAGTGCGGGTTGCAGTGGCCTAGTGCCGGCCCTCATGACATGTAGTAACTTCTTAGCATTACGGAGTAACTTGAATGTAAATCTGGACAGAATGTTATCTGATGATGATTTGCGTCAGTCTCGCAAGCCAGATTTTTAAATATACCATAAGACTCGTTGTTTGTGCCTATTTGGCTAGCGCCGTCTGCTGTTTGACAAGTTCTGTTTGACATGTTATAGAGGAGTTCTTTTAATACGGACAGTTGCCAGATTTTGGCACTCCGTCTCTCTCCCCCTCTCCCATTCTT
The DNA here is from genome assembly GCA_030265305.1 of Biomphalaria pfeifferi. Classification (NCBI taxonomy): domain Eukaryota; kingdom Metazoa; phylum Mollusca; class Gastropoda; family Planorbidae; genus Biomphalaria; species Biomphalaria pfeifferi. The sequence goes on along the minus strand of JASAOG010000043.1, from coordinate 1,107,546 downwards.
AGTGATCCCAGCATGCACAGGAACGAACAGAATGATAATGATTGACATTTAGACAGCAACAAAGTTATCAGAGCCACTATAACTAAGTTATCAGAGCCGATATAACAAAGTTATCCTGCGGAATCGTAGCATAAGTTTTTTTAACTTAGAACCATAGAGACCAGAGATATTTTTTTTTATAATTCATGAAAAAGTAACATTGCATCTATTCTATTTACAGAGCATCATTTCAAATTATATATATATTAAAATATATAAAGAGAGATAAAGAGAGAGAGAGAGAGAGAGAGACGGAGACATAAAAGGAGAGAGACATAAAAGAGAAAAGGAAGAGAGTGATTCAGAATGACTAAAAATGAATAAAAAGCAATACGACCCTAATACTATATATAAATACTAAATAGCTATCTACGATTATCGCAAGAAGAAAACATATCTCTAACAATGACCATACTCTACAAATGACGCTGTATTCCCTAGAGACAGAAGGTAAGATTGTAAGAATCACACTTCTTATCATTTTATACGCCCTAAACATTTTTCGATACATCCTTTGAAATGGCTCACAATATTTTTTTTATCAGATTTTATCAGAAACCAAGACCGCGTATTGTAAAGTCGGTTAAGAAACAGCATGAAAATAGTTGGCTCTGGTCATATGACAAATCTCCACTTATGGTCTAATTTCTTCCATTTGTATAGTGCTCCATAAACTAAAGTCCAAACTTGAATGGACCATTCTCTAAAACTGAGCACTCTACTTTCAGTTCCAATGATAAATGTTAAAATGTTTCCCTTGAGGTTCCCCCCGACTTAATGAATCAACTACGTTTCCCCCTCCCCCCCCCCCTTTTTTTATTTTCGTCTGCATCTCATTGTCTCACACTTGTTATCAATACCAGTTGCCAGGTCTGCAGTCGAGAACAGGTGTTTAAATCTGATCTACCTTGGCAATCCATATTAATCGTCAATTATATGTACGAATGATGGCAATACCAGGGGGCTCCTCAATTACCATTGCATTTCATAAACAGAATCATCGCGTCAAGTTTTCAGCTTAGATGATAAGAGAAATAAAAATATGGACAATAAAAAATATAGGGAAAGGTAGGGGCGGGGCGCGGAAGCTCCAAGCTCAATAACAAAAAATGCCCTTGTTATTTTGTTGAGAGGAAGAAGTCTGGAGCAGAAGGAAGTAATTGAGAAATTTGGAAACCATTAGTTTAACAATTATCTCCCTTAAGCTAGACATTTCTCTTGCAGACTGTAGAGAAGCTCTCAGTTCTTGGCATGACAAAATAAGATCTGTTTTGTCTACACTTAGTACTCGGTTTCATTTCAACCTCTGACCTTTTGTTTCCCTACATATTCTGTGTGGCCCAAACAATGTATCCGGGTAGCGAACATTCTGTCATTAATCCAGAACAAACAAAATAAGTTTGTTGAAAAGTTGCTTCCCATCAAGCATCCAATCTATTTGACATTTCAACGGGTACTGCTAATTACAGGCATATTTAAGGAGCTTTATGTCACCTGGAGACAATTATTATCTACAGCGATATTGACAAGAAAAATATTGACATTTTTAACAAAAATCATTTGCATTTTAAAAAAAATTTTCTATTAAAAACTTCAGAGCTATAAAAGATGACACCACATCATCGAGATAGGAATGTGATAAACTCGGTAATTAATTGAAGATTGTAATGACATTTAAATAGCAAAGAAAGAAATACAAAAAGTAAGTGGTCTTGATCTAAAAGCTCGTATCTCATATGTTAGTGTCCATGATCATAAGAAGTCCAACACAGATACCACAAACATTTCTGAGTCGGTTAGGATATGTTACATTAACAAACAAAGAAGTCCAGAATACTAAACATACAAGTCCAAAACAACTAACAGAGAAACCCATAATACCAAACATAGAAACCTCGAATACCGACATACGATAATGTGTGTGTGTGAGTGTGTGCTATGTTCCCTTTACGGACAAGACAATGAGCACCATTTTGTTTTTTCTATGGCTTCTCTTCATTCTAAAAGTAACAATCCTTCTTTCAGATCCTGCTTTTTTTTTTCTGGGGCAGATGATGTTGACCTCATCTGTTTCTACGGTCGACGGTTAATGAGTGTCATATGACCGGCACAACTACTAACTAGTGTCAAGTGTAACCATTAGAGTTTGGTGGACTTGTAATTTGCCTACCAGTCCGAAGTAGTAAAAGTCCTTAAGTTAAATGGACAGAATCTTGACACAAAAGTATAAAGTCATCAGAGCTACATCACTAGACAAAGACTTTATTCAAGTGACTGACTATACACACCTTTAAAACATTATTTCATAAGCAAAGAAAAACTCATAGACAAATATTTTGAAAATCTACCAAAGACATTCTTTTTACATCTACCAAATACAATGTCTATACAAATATTATATTCTAACAAAACGGCTTAATTGATTATTTAAATAGAATCTTTGTAGACCTATGTATTTTGTGTTTCAAGTTGTTTTCAACATAAACTTGATATGTTCAGGGTAGGCCTACTATTTTTACGAATTAATAAATAAACGAAAAATCTCTGAAGCTAATAATATATGTATACAATTCAGCAATATCCGAGCTGCTGCCAGTGAGTCACATCCAGCTCGTGAGATAGTGCATTTGGTTGCCCCTCAAATCCTCGATAAAGCTGCTGGGAATCGGTTCCATTGAACTGGATGATTTTTTTTTTTATTTTGGCGGTGATACAGCCCAAGATCTTGTGTCGGATATACATGTGACCAACTTGCAGACAAAATTTTGGAATCACTGCTTAGAATATAGAAATCTTTAGAAAAGAAATACTATACACAAATCTAAAAATTCAAACTCTCTATGCAATTCTATTATTTCTTTCGAAACAACACAATCCCACAATGCCACGAGTGATTTCCTGTCAATGTGTTTGTAAAGATTGGGGTAACTCTGCGACGTTTGAATTACTCTAGATTACGCCCCCTTCAATGTTTCACAAAGGCAATCACACACACGCCATCAAGGCTGCAACCGTCGCTACTTGTCACGGTAGGGCCTCCCTCCACAACGACACGTGCAGTAGATAAGACTCGTACTCTACCTCCAAGACAAATTTCCGAGAGTAAAAAACTATTCTCAGTCTAAGTGCTCGTCAGGCATGTTAGATTACAGACTAAAATGAGTGTGTCATGGGGAATAGGGAGAAACAAATCAGGAGGGAGGAAATGAAAATATTGCTGAGGATAAAGAGAGAGAGAGACGGAAAGAGGGGGAGGGAAGAGAGAGAGAGAGAGGTGTGAAGGGGAAATAGACAGAGAGAGAGAAGGAGAGTGAGAATAAACAGAGGGAAAGATAACAATGGTGAGAGAGAGAGAGAGAGAGAGAGAGAGAGAAGAGTTGGAATGAGACAAGAAAAATCAAGAACTGGATGTATCATAATAAGTCATTCCTAAACTTGTCTAACTATGCACTTTGTGTTAGTTTTCTTAACTTGTCTAACTGTGCACTTTGCGTCAGTTTCCTAAACTTACCTAGCAATGCACTTTGTGTTAATTTCCTAAACTTACCTAGCAATGCACTTTGTGTTAGTTTCCTAAACTTACCTAGCAATGCACTTTGTGTTAGTTTCCTATACTTACCTAGCAATGCACTTTGTGTTTGTTTCCTAAACTTACCTAACAGTGCACTTTGTGTTAGTTTCCTAAACTTACCTAACATTGCACTTTGTGTTAGTTTCCTAAACTTACCAAACTTTGAGTTAGTTTTCCTAAACTTGCCCAACAGTGCACTTTGCGTTAGTTTCTTAAACTTACCTAGCAATGCACTTTGTGCTAGTTTTCCTAAACTTGCCCAACAGTGCACTTTGCGTTAGTTTCTCAAACTTACCTAGCAATGCACTTTGTGTTAGTTTCCTAAACTTGCCTAACAGTGTACTTTGCGTTAGTTTCTTGAACTTACCTAGCAATGCACTTTGTGTTAGTTTCCTAAACTTGCCTAACAGTGTACTTAGCATTAGTTTCTTAAACTGAAAAAATCCTTGGTCCACTACAACTTCCAGTTGTTTCTAAAGATCAACTGGTAGCAAAAAGTACAAAGCGGTAAAATAAAAACACCACAAAATAAAAACATGGGAAAGAAAAAACTGTTTGATGCAGACGAGTGGTCAACTCTTGACCTAACGGGTGTCTCTGGTCTGATAAGATGTCCCTTGTCCCTGATCCGCCCCACAATTTGAGTGGTCACATCTTATTGTCTAGTTCATAAGTCCTAGCTTAATCCAACACAGATACCATACACACTTGTAATTCGGTTTAGATAAAAATACAAATGTACAAGTCCAAGCCTAGAAACATGAATTACCAATAAACCAGACTTGTCTTTATGCGATGTTCCAGGAACGGACACGTTTCGGAGATCCAGGTCACCATTTTGTTTTGATGTTTTTCTCCAAGCCGCGAGGTTTGCGCGCTAGACTGTTGTTCTGACATATCGATGGTCCCGGGTTCAAACTCTGCCCGCTCCCTTCCCCCGTCGTCCTGCGAGAGGTTTGGACTAATTATCTTCAACTCCGAAGGAACATCCGAAAAATGTAAAACATTTTACAAACAAACAAACATTTCAAATCTAACGGCTGATGGGACATATTATACTAAGCTCCACTTTTTCTATGGCTGACGTTTATGAGGGTGTAATGTGGTCAGCACAACGACATACCACCTTTACTTTTCCCATCTAGTGTCAGAGTTGGGTGGATTCTGGGAAGACCTAAATATCCCGAAGCTCTAGACATAAGTCTTCACCGGAAGACACCTCAGATAAAAGGATATGTCTTGACCACTCGGTTACAGCGTCCCTATCTATCATGTTATCATTAGTGTCAAGGGGCCGGATAACATGGGCTGAAATGGTCATCGGACCGTAGTTTGGGTATCACTGTACAATGATTACTATGAGCGTCCAAGGGGTGTCCTCATAACCAAAGTCGCTGGTGAATATGGCGTCTTCTTACGTAACGTAAGACTGGTCAGCTAAATACATCACACTTAGTCAAAGTACGTAAGACTGGTCAGCTAAATACATCACACTTGGTCAAAGTATCTGTCAAGTGAAGTATGAATCAAACCCTGCGCAAGTTAACTTCACTGCGTCGCCGGTGACGCTGACCTCTGACCAGTTTCCACTTTGATTAACGCCTCTTCAAGGGGAGAGAACCACGGTATTAATCCCCAGTACATGATAACGCGGAAACATCTGCGGGATGTCCACTTCTCAAGCCATCAATTTCAGGAGACCGCGCTCAAAGTTTACTCGTGAATTCAAATCAAGTCCTTGACCTTCATAGCGGCTGTGGGTGGACAACTCGAGGCCCTAAATCAGTTGTTGATTAAAAACTTTCTTGAAAAAGTCAACAAAATACGAATCTTTGAAGTTTAATCCCAGAAGGCCGAAGCGGAAGTTTTCATAACGACTTTGGCGTTCCGTTTCACAAGCTCATTAGCATACTGACCTTGGAAGGTGACTTAACTAAAGCAACACAAGCTTTTTTTTAAACCTTTTTTTTTTCATCATTTTCATAAAGAAGTTTGGTTTAATAGACAATTGAAATACTTTCGATACTATTTATACAATCTTATAGTATTCATTAGATTATTCCAAAGCAATATGGGGAAGTTTCCTCAGTCTGTTCGGCCTTCGGCCTCGACTATAACCTTAGCGTTTTGGGATGCTAGCCATCGGTAATATGAATGTTACACATTTACATCTGTTTAAATTCCTACCAGACAGAACCGTTGTTTAGACAGGTCTATGGAGAGGAGATTTGGTGGGGCTTCGGGGACTCGAGTCTCAAGTTTTCGATTTGACTCTTTGAACAATTACAAAGAAGGATATCAAAGCTGACAAGCGCGTGCTTTGGACCAATACGGGCACACGTTGTAGCGGTCCTCTACCAGTAGTGTTATATTCTATCATATTCAAGCAGTGTAATAATAGCAATGTCTTCGATTCCAAAACATAAGGGTAAGTGCATTGTTTACTACAAACAGCGAAAATGTTATGGTCTGCATTATTTATGTGCTTTTTTTTTGTATACAGAGAAAATAAACTACGGAGCTAAGATAAACATCTAACATATAATTTCATTGAAACATTTTTATAAAGGTGTCCCGCAAAAAAAATATTTGATGTATTTCTCCTGCAACATAGATTTATTTACCTAGGTTTATTTACCTAGATTTAGATTTCTTTACCGAGATTTAGTTACGTATGTAGTTCAGTTGAAGTGTCGGTTAATATATTTCCTTCATTTGTTGCGCAGTCAGGCCAAAGATGCGTGAACCCGATTGCTGGCCCCCAGCTGTGAATCAGACAATTTTCGTTCCGTGAGCAAATCCATGCTTTGTTCCGATTAGCGGGGCGCTGTGATGTAGGCCCACTTCAAAGGTCCCTTCACTAGTCGCTAAATGCGACAGAAATAATATGGTATAGCATGAAGGGATATGGGGGCGTCTCTTGTCACGGCTATTTATTTCACGTGATATTTTGTCCCATATAAAAAGAAACTTTGCTTACGGTGAATTGTGTGGGATTTACAGGCAACTTGAACATTATGTACGCATTGAATGTTTTACTTATAGAGAGAGAGATGCACGTGGACGGGAATGTCTTAGGGCTCGTTCTACGACTGAAAAAGGCCGAAACATATAGAGAGATAATGAAAAGAAGATAGCACAACGCACGCACGCACGCACATAGCAACCGAAGAAACCCAAAGACATGGATGATTGGATGGATCTCATTGAACTGTTTTCAAGCTAAATACGTTTAGGTCAAGAGTCACAGTGTTGAGACTCAGTTATACACATTTAACTTTTTAATTGAAGTATTTAAATAAAACAACGTAGAATAGCCGCCTGGCAGTGGGGTTTGTGCTTTGGACTCTCGTCTTGAAGATCCCGGTCTTGAACCCTGCCCACTGACATCTTGAGGATTGTTTAGGCTACAATGTGATCATCTTCAATCCTGAAGGAGTATCCGAATCATATAAAACAAACAAATGCGTATAAAATTGTTCTTAGGATAACAATTTTATTTATTTAGAAAGAATAAGAAAATGAAACACAAATGATATATGGAATACAATGTATGGCAACACTACAAGAAGTCAAACTCATGCTGGCTCTAGGAACCGACTGAGCCAATCTTTTAAAGCGCTGTTATGTTTTGCTTATTGGTTACGGACTCAGTCACTCGCGCTTGTTGTTGAGAGAGCAGAATGTCATCCCAATGCTACATCCTTAAGATATAGTATAGAGTTATAGTTATAGTGACATGGTGGAGTTATAGTTATAGTGATATGGTGGAGTTATAGTTATAGTGACATGGTGGTAGTATATAGCTTTAGAAAAACTTGGTTGGCATATTAGGGTTAGGGTTCTCACAAGTAGCTGTGTGCGGCTTCCACGCTTCAATAATCTGTCACATTCGTTCTTAATCTAATATATAAAACAGAGAGTAAGGGGTATGTATGTATGTATGTCCCGCATAGAAATCAAAACCGTTTGACCAATTTTGATAAAACTTGGCATAAATGTTCCTTAGATCATGGCAGAGAGAGTAGTGTATTTTTAATGTCCCAACCACTACCGGAGGGCCCTAAAATAGACAAAATTACCTAATTGTATCTCTATTAACAAAAAACGAAACTTTCTAACAAAACATGTAAACCCATATCAAACACAGTATCTTGTATTTGATATGAATATATCAGCTGACTTGGTATACCCATATCAAACACAGTATCTTGTATTTGATATGAATATGTCAGCTGACTAGGTAAACCCATTATCACACTCTACTTTTATTTTCGTGGCAAAATTTTAAAAAAAATTGTGAAGGGAACATTCTCCATGTGTGACATAGATCTAAATTCAAACCACTAGATCAGTAATACCAAATAAGGCCCGCAAGTCGCGGGTCATATCCGGCTAGTATAGAAATTAAAAAAATGTTATGCCAGGCTAAAACTCCAAAGTATTTAAAGATTGAGTCTCTATCACAATCACGACAAGCATATAACCAATGTAGACGCACTTCTTGGGGAGACGAAGATCTGCAAATGTTTTACTCTTTATAGCAGAAACATTTTGGCGGGCTTTTTAAAGTCTAAAACTCGCTCTAGAGGCCTGAATAAGTTTTAAAAAAAGAAAAACGCGTGGCTTGCAATTCAGTTTCTCCAGTAGCATCTGCTTCTGTGTTTCCAAAGAGACCACACAAAAAGTATAAATGCCAAACTGCATATGTGTGTCTGCGTGTGTGAAGAAACTATTAGGGTGAAGTAGGTAAATATCTCAAGAGAGGAGAGCTCTAAAGGGAGCTAACTTTGTATGACACTAATTATTCTCCATGGGACGGGGGCTGGGGTCTTTTTTTTTAGGGGGGGGGGGGGAGTAAATTATAACACAGATTTCTTTGAACCATTTAGATGGTCCCTAAATGAAGGTGGTACATATACGTGAGCAGACGAGAGCATGAACACACAAGGAGGCGGGAATACGAGTTACCATTAGTCTGTTTGCATTAGGTATATAGTTAGCAGATGTGTGAGTAATTGTGTGTGTGCTGAAGATAAAGAAGAGATTATGCTTGTGGATTGGGTGGGGGGAGGGAGAGGCAATACTACAGGTGCAAAAAAAAAAGATATCTTAAAGGTCATTAATGATCCGTCGAATGTCATTGACTTGTCGTTTCCAGACGCCTAACTCCGGGTCAGTTTACGTCTGCTGATGGTCAAACTATTAAACGACGTATGTTTCTCGCCTGGGCTAGGAGGCGAAGGTAATTGATGCGTGAACACAGCTGCCCAACACTTCTCTACCACGCGCCGATGTCCAGCGGAGAAAAAGCCACACACATAGTGAGTGTTAAGAGAATTATTGCATTTTGTCTTTAAACCGGAAGTGACTTTTATATTGGATGTACACTAGGAGTTGTGTTAGTATGGTCTCAAAAGGTGTATATTCAATTCACTTATGACCCAGAGGTTAAGTAGAAAGCGCTTGGATTCCGAAATGACAGGTCCCGGGTTCGAATACTGGTGAAGACTGGTATTTTTAATTTTGGTAGTTTTAGGTTTCCTCTGGGTTCACCCAGCTTGACATAAGTTGGGGAAAAGTAAAGGTGGTTTATTGTTGTGCTGGCCACATGACACCTTCGTTAGCCGTGGGCCACAGAAACAGATGACCTTGACATTATCTGCCCTATAAATTGCAAGGTCTGAAAAGGTAACTTTACTTTATTCGCAAAGAATACGGAACAGTACAAGGAAAAAGAAGAAGAGGCGGACAATAGAAAACAACATAAGGAATGGACAGATCAGTCATTGAAAGAGATTCTATTCACTGTAAAAGACAGGAATGGAGGAAGACGTCGATAGAGCATGTGTGGTGTCCCAACGGTTCCACAGACAATAGGATAGGTATAGGTGAAGGTGAAATCTGATGGGATGTATGCGCGGCGTTCCAGTACCACATCATCGTGGTTGCCGAGTGAACACCCCGCTCTCTAGAGGGGTGGCCAAAGGTACTGGTTGCTTGCAACTGATGAATGGGCAGCCGGCAAGTGCAAAAGTGCAAACAAAGGGGTTATGTCCAGCCTGTGGGGTCCCGGGAAACGGTTAGTAGGAGAATCACGGGTTCTCCGAAAAGCGGATAGTGCTGGACACCAACTCGAGAGTTGGTCGGGTTCTCCTGGGACTCGGCTGATTCGAGGGTCTCTTTTTGGGCAAAGACTAAACTGACTGGCGCGGCCTTAGCGGGCTGTGTAGGGCGAACTGGTCGGCGTCCACGAGCTAGGCCCTAACTAGCCCGTTCCCTGGTGCGCTAGTGGAGGAATTCGCCGCGATAAATGGTAGTTCCAATACTGGGAATGTCAAAAAACGTGCTCCACCCCACTCCTGCCCTGCAGGAAACTTCTTTGCCAAACTGCTCTCCGCTCCTTTGACAGATAAGCCCAAATTGCGTAACGAAGTTGTAGAAACCCAGTTCCATTGGGTCATCGAAAGTTTGCTCCTTAAGTCAGATAAGGTTAAGATTGTCATGAGTTTGTGACACGATGTTGTTGTTTTTTCCTAAATCCCATTTAGCTATCACAAAAATCTTACAACTAAATGTATTAATCTCTCTCTGTGAGAAAAATTAATAAACTAAATAAATGGAAATGTCTACGATTCCAAAGATTAAACATGAGTTAAGAATTTCATGTGTGTCTAACACCCAAAATGCTATTGGCGTCACTTGCTTAGTGTGTTGTTAATAACTCTTCTGGTATTGATGTATAGTTCTTGTCTTATTAATTAATTACTTATATCTTCATGACTTTGTAGTGTATTCTTATTAAGCTTGCTGTGAACTTCAACCACAAGACATATAAACTAGTATTAACTCCAATGTTGCAGACTCACGTTTATTGAATAAAAATAATAGTTTACAAGTAGGCAATCTCAGCCCTCAATAACATGAATAAGTTCTCTGATATGTTTCACAAACATTTACAATTCCAGCATGAATACACAAATTCTAAACCACAGACCTAACACGTCTGTCTCTTCTGAGAACATGGCGCAGACTCTTACTGAGCATGCCGTTCCTTCTCATCATGTGGTCAGTCCGATCATGTGACCTGTACCCCTTTGATAAACCTTGTGAAGTTCCCTATTTCCAATGAAACAAATCTTCTCATGATTATCAACAAACAATAGTGTCACAATGTGACTACGCCAACCCAGTTGCGACCCTCATATTTTGTCATATCTAATGCAGACAAAGTCGTTGTCCGCAGGGGGTCTATTTAAATTTTCTTTTCGTCTTTGGCGCCTGTCTTCGGGCTTTTCATTGGGCTTCAAATGTGTGTCCCGCGGCATTCATGAGAGAACTGTCTCTTTTAGTGGCCATTAACAGCCGACTCTATGCCAGTGTGGGCAAATTGGTGCCTGAGTAGATGTTTTAGCGATTCCAGGGGCACCTCTACAACGCCGTCCTCCTTTGAGCTCGCCAAAAAGATCGCCTTTTGGTATGTGTTCGTCCCCCAAAAGGATAACGTTCGACCCAGCGCAGCTATCCAATGGTAAGTAGTGCTTCTAAACTTTCTGCACCGGCCTATATTTCTATCATTTTTTTCCCCACCTAAAATCTTTATTCAAGTGAAAAAAGTGTTTTTGAAATTCATTTAAAATGTGCTAAAAATGTGCTTGTAACTAAACTCTCGTGTTTTATTTCAACTTTTGACGATATCGCCACCTACTTGACTATAAAGAAGAGCTAATTTTGGGGGTGATATTATAACGTAATTGAGTTTCAGGCCAAACCAGACACAAAAGTTTATAAACAGCATCTTGCATTTTTTTTTTATTTACAGACCAAACGGCAGTTTTTGTTAGCATGCACACTAATTACACACAACCACACAGGTGTGCATATTAATGTTTGACACAACAGAAAGGTAAACAGGTCTGCGCAATGTTTTCATACATATCTGTGCCTTGCCAACACATTGGCTCACATCTGCAAATTGCATCCCTTGAATTATGCCCTGCTGTCATCAGGTTATTCAATATAAAAACAACAATAACTCGATTACAAAATTAAAAATAAAAACACATTTTTTTTGTTTGCATTTGCATTATATTAACATATAGAGTCAGTCCCTGGGGTTCAGTAGTAAATATCATTATTTGACCTCCAAATAATTATTAAATACAAAGTTGTACACTTTATCTGCCATTGTCTGTGCACCATTCTACCTATCCATCTGTGCCTGCCCCAGACCTCGTCTCTGTCTTTGTGTCTCGCTGCCCGCTTCAATGTCTCTGTCTGTTTCTTTTTCTCTTTCTGTCTGTCTTCTTCACTGCACCTTTCTCTCTCTCTCTCTCTCTCTTGTCTCTCTCATTAACGCTCTCTCTGTTTCTCTCTGCAGTCTTTCTGTCTTTTCAAAAATCTGAAGTTCCTAACAATGATTAATTCCCATATAAAACAGAAAATTAGAGAAGGAGATGAATAAGCTAGTATAGATGTTTTGTATTACTAATTTTACCATTTCAGCCAAACATAACCAACACCCTGTTCGGCAGTGCTGAACAACTGAAGATAACAGCACACTATTTTTCTTTGGCACAGTCTGCAAAAGAGCTCACAGCTCAGCAGCAAAATGCTGGCTAGAAGAAGTATTACTAATTTAAAAACAAGAACAAGAAGTCCAGTACAGGAGTCGATGTGGCAGGAAGTATAAACAAAACAACTCGAGCACCAATTTAGAATAATGACGTTGAACAGTTTTTTTTTTCGTTCTTCTACAAATAACTGACCAAAGCTAAGCTTAATGATCTAATATAGTATGTAATATGATATGTAATATGTGTAGCAGTAGTCCTAGACTTTCTGGCTTCAGCAATTCAATTCTCATGTTTTGATAACACTCAAACGATTAGAAATTACCAATCTATTTATTGGAAAGTGAACAAATATTTTTTCTTCTGATAATATTTTTTCCCTCTGTTGGTGTTTATGGGAAAAGAGCAAGAGAGAGAGAGAGAGAGAGAGAGAATGAGAGAGAGAGAGAGAGAGAGAAAGAGAGAGAGAGAGAGAAAATGTTACAATATGGCAAGGTAAGTAATTCAGTAAATAGAAATGAACGTAACAGTATGTGATTTACCTCCCTTGGTAAATAACTACCCAATGAAAAGATGTGTACAGAATTAGTGAATTAATTAGGAAAAAAAACACTGCATGACTACAAATATGAATTGGTATTATTCTATTTATAAAGTGATTACTTATTTAAACTGAACATTATAATTATACAAATAATGTATAGAGAAGAACTTATAGTTATAGAGCTTGAGTCTAACTTAACCTAGTCTTAGTCAAAATATAAATATTGTTCAGCCCTATCCGGGCTTCGTATAAACAGTTCGCACTCTACAAAACATACAAAACACGTTCAGTAAATTGCATAAATTCAAACGGGAGATATGACACAACGATTTGGCATACCACATTAATGACATATAGTAATACACATGACAAAGTAAGACTTGCACATCATTAAAAAAAAAAAGAGACTTACATAGGGTCCAGTAGATCGCCTTGGTCAGAATCCTGATTGAGAAATTTGTTTGACGATGTTGGAGTTTGTGACGCTACATGACCTGCAGATAAAGTCAAACAGACACACATAAATATTTAGTCTTATATTTGACTCATAAATAAATGAGAAGCGAATGGAGCTCCTGGCTATAAGTGCCCCAAAAAATTGGTAGAAAAAAATTAAAAAAGGTTAAGTACTTAAATATTCTAACTAGTAAATAAAACTGAGATATCATTAGTCCAAAATAAAAAAATAAAAAATTTTGGGCTGGGGGGGGGGGGGAAGGAAGGCGGGGGGGGGGGGAGAGGAAGGCGGGGGGGGGGGGAGGAAGGCGGGGGGGGGGGAGTTGTGTGTGTATGTGTGTGAGAGAGAGAGAGAGAGAGAGAGATTGAATTAAAGGGAAGGTACTCCCTTGAGAGCTTTGTCAAAGTAAAAATGTATACTCGATTAAATCCCTTTGAACATTTTTTTCTCTTATTGTCTACGTTTGATAATCTTCCTTCAGTACCATTCAGCCCTCTGATGATAGATCTAGTTAAGGACTGGAGTAAGGGCCTTCTATTTAACTCACACATCTTAGTATGACATATGATGCTATTTTTTGTTAGTTCGAGTTCAGTTGGTAATTGAAAATGTCTCAGTAATAGTCAATAACAAACTACAGCAATAACAACAAATGTAAAGCCCTTATGGTAAAGGTTGATGAGTATTATTTGTAAAAGCAGTAAGTACAATGGGGTATAAATGACGTGCTGTATCGCAAAGCTGTATTATACTGTTACGACATTATAAGTAAGAAACTGGAATTTAAGATAAGATAAGGTAATTTTTATCGGTCCAAACAAATGGAAATTCCGTTTGACCACAATTGACCACCTCTGCATAAACACTGTTACTTTAACGGTAACAATAACACTATAGTTACAAATTCGAACAACATTCACACACAAAACACATACACACTCACAACTAGCGCTTTATGAATTATACTTCAATGCACTTCTCAATAATGACACATGAACATGTAAAACTCTGACCGAAAGTGAGATGAAGGAGTTTTCATATCTGTGGAAAGGAGACGACCACTTCGTCCAGATCTGAAGCAACAGTGGTTTAATAGGTGCAGGTTGTCTTCAAGAATCGTCTGTGTTTTGGAAAGGCATCTTTCATGAAAAAGTTCTTCAAGAGATGGTAGCTGAAGATGGTAGCTGAAGATGGTAGCTGAAGATGGTAGCTGAAGATGGTAGCTGTGTTTAATTCGTTCATTTAGTCTATGTCTTTGTGTCAGTGAAGTCTTACCATACCAGGAAGGTGATGGCAAAGTTTATTAGACTGCTGATGGTTGCTGCATATAACATTTGTATTTAGTAGTTTTCTCGATTTTAAAATTTCTTAGCTTTCTAGGCTAGAAGAGTCGTTGCTGAATTCTGGTGTAAAGATTTACTCTCATTTTGATATTTAAAATCAGCTAAATACCCGCTCATTTAGCTTTTATTATTTAAAATTGAATTTTAAAAAGTTTTAAATTTCTACTCTTCGTGGGGGAATTTTAATTTCTGAGTGTATTGTTCCCAAGCCAATAATGACATCAAGCTATAAATCAATTAACTCCACTCGTTGAACTCTTCAGTCAAGAAAGAATATTATTTAAAAAAACAAACAGTTACACTATTAATTCTAACTCTCTTGTCGGTTGAAATATGTGATTGTGTGAGTGTTGATACATACGTGTAGGAGTGTGTTGATCTATGTGTTGATGGGAAGATGATATATGACGTGACGCCTAGTTGAGCAACTACTTAGCTTAAAAAGAAAGTCTTCCAATGAGGCTGACGATGTTGCAGATATTTCTAATCCACTTGAGATGATTTATGACTTTAGGCAGGATAATGTTTTGACAGAATCATTTAGTAGTATAGTCAGAATTTTAATAGTTACTGATTATTTGATAGAGTAATGTATCAAACATGTAACACTTTTGAACAGTTAGAAATAAGTTATATTGAAGAGTGCAGAAGAGAGCAAACGTGTCACGGTAATTATGTGCCGCGGGTGTGTGTGGGTGAGCGTGTATATAGGTGTCGAGTTTCCCAAAACCATACAGTTAGGAGAGGGGAGGTATAGTGTAAGGGCGTGAGACGGCTAGGGAACATGTTAGGGATAACTTGATTTTCATCCCCTGCGCCACAGCTGTTCATTTATTAGGAGAGTGTGTGGAATTGTGTGCTGCTGCGTGTGTCTGTGTGTATATATCTACGTATAACTGTGACAATAGAAAGCTGAATAAAATAAAGACAACACAAAACTATTTCCTCAATCAATCAATCAATCAATCTATCTATCTATCTATCTATCTATCTTATCTATTTATCTATCTATCTATATATAAGTCTAGATAATCTTCCTATCTAAGTGAAGTATATACAACTAGGTGGTCCCTTGAGGACCGATGTCGGACTCCCTAGGTGGGACCCGGACCCCAGCGTTGTGATATGAAGTGTAAGAGAAACGTCCGGTATACACCACTTAAAATCAAAACATTTGATCTGCGTATCAAGATTTGGCTAGTGTGTGTGTGTTTTTTTTTGTTGGTGTGTTTAGAAACTTGAGGATGCAATGTTACCCCTTCTGCAGGTTTCATTTTTCCCAGGCCTGGACCCGAGATGTGAAAAGTGAGGGTGGAGGGGGGTGGAGGGTGTAAGCAGTGTGGAGCTACAACAACAAGGTAACTCATGAGCACCGCCGATACTCAAAATGATACGTCGTTCTTACTAGGCACCACACAGATATACTGAGAACCTTCAGCAGCTGGATAGTTTTTTCACCTTTACTTATTCTTGTAACAGATATAACATAATTGTGTGTGTGTGTCTAGAGATAAGTTGCACCTTCGCATCTACTGAGAGGTTGAAAAGGAAGTGAGATCCAGGTGTGAGATAGTCTAATTTAATTTTCTAGATTGATATTTAGGAGGGCAAAAGTTTTCAAATTTGTGAAAATTAGTTTGCGTTTTTTTTTTCCGCTTTATTTTGAATCCTACATTTCTATGATCGAATTAA
This sequence comes from Biomphalaria pfeifferi, assembly GCA_030265305.1. Lineage (NCBI taxonomy): Eukaryota > Metazoa > Mollusca > Gastropoda > Planorbidae > Biomphalaria > Biomphalaria pfeifferi. The sequence goes on along the minus strand of JASAOG010000043.1, from coordinate 1,091,327 downwards.
ACACTTATATTGTCCCTCCTGAAAGTACCCTGTAACCTGTATATCTGTAGTCGTTAGATTTAAACCGAAGAGTATGATTTTGATTGGTCAAACATGTAACGAATGTGAGTTATGTGATGTATTAATTGCAAGAGCTTTGATCTTCCAAGTCTAATTGATTTAGAAACAAATGAAACAATCCATTTCAATTTAAAGTGATTAAAGATGATGGCACTGAGATTAGACACCAGGTCATGGTAAACTGGTCAAGTGGGAGGACGAAAGCTATGCTTAGTGAATTTTTTTTTTCCTTTCCCTCAAATCAAAAACAAGAAACTGAAGTCGTTAATATTTTGACTTTCTTTTTTTTTTTAAGTGTGTATTTAAAAGAGCAAAAGTTCTACGACAACGTCATGCTGCATTCACACTACCCTGGGATGTAGAGTTGGGGATTTCTAGCAGTTGGAAAGGAAAATGGGCGGGAAATGAACACCTCCATAAATCAAACATCGAGTGCGAGAAATTACTTTAGCGACGTGGGCAAACGCGTGCGTGCACGCATCTGTGCGTGAGTGTGCGCTTCGAAAGCATGCCCTGTCAAAGTGAACGGCTTCCTATGGATTGTAATCCTACCGGCGCCCACCTGCAACTTGGGCGCCCTTAGATAACATCTTCGCCACGTAGGGACCAATTTATTGCAGATATTCGAGAAGGCACTAAAAACGAACCCGGCGGGGAAAAAATCCCAAACATAATGTATTTGGCAATTAAACGAATTCGGCCAATAAATTTATAAGGGCTGGACATCGATAGCGATGACAAATGAAACAGGATAGAAACAAATGAAACAGGATAGAAACAACTGAAACAGGATAGAAACAAATGAAACAGGATAGAAACAAATGTTGATAGGAAACATTAATTTCTTTTGCGACAGAAGAACAAATTAATTTGTTTTTCAGCGGGTCATATCTCAGAATATTTACGTCAAGTTTTTTTATTTTTAATACATAAAGAGAAAGAATCGGATTTGACATCATTCACTGCGAGATGTTGTGGAAGCCCGAGATTATTTATTTGTGACTTCTTTGAAAAGTCATCAATATACAGCTTTACAAAATATCTATCAACTCACTCCGTCCGTCCGTCTGTCTGTCGGGTACACATTTTGTTCACGTTATTTCTACCAACAAAACACGAATCAATTCTAACAATAAGCAATTAATTAATTAATTAGTGGTAATTTTTTTATTTTGTTTTATATAAAAGAGGGAAGAGTATTTTAAAAATGTTTTGCTTGATTTTTTTTTTATAGTTGAATTGGAAGAAAGAAACTTGAGTGAACAACCGACAATCCATCGCATGAAACAAAACGAAATAAACAAAACTTTCTTAGAATTTGTATCATCCCTAGATACAGTTTCTGCAATATTGTCAACGATTAGTAAATAATTATAATCCTCTTGATAACTAAAGTTGACCAAACGTAGCACTACAGACAAACGTACAAGACAGAGGTAGCACTACAGACAAGAACTGATAGAAGACGATAACCAACACAATTGACACTATTTGTAAAACGTAGCGAAAAGTTTTGAAATGTGGCTATGATGTAAAAAAATAAAAGGAACATGTTCCCTTTTAGACCTTTCAGAGCAGATGATGTAAAGGTCATCTGTTTCTGTAGACCACTATTAACTTGGGTGACATGTGGCCAACACAACGACCAACCGACTTTTGCAAAGTATGTCGGAATGTTGGAAACCCATTAGAGTTGACTCAGGGGCCCCAAAAGGTTCCAACTCCCAGTTTTCACCGAGATTCGAACTTGTTACCACTCGGTTCGAAAGCAAGCGCTTTACCACGCAGTCTCCGGGCTCCCTGTCAATGATTTGGTTGATTCAATTTACTACAAATGTATTTTCACTAGTTTGTAATCGTCGATGGAGCCCTATCATTAGTTACTGTATCCACTTGCGGCATGGCAACAGTTGTTTCCCCTACTCTCGTGTCCTGGTCAAGTTTCACAGCCAAAGAAATGAAACAAATGCACCGAGAATTATAAATCAATGTTTCATAGAAAAAAAAAAAAAAGAAACTTAAAAAATAACCTCTGACTTGCTTGTGAGCAGTCTGATAAGAGAAGGTCGATTACCTTCCAGAGTGGAGTACCCATAAAGTTGAAGTAGTCACGGGACTAACTTGAAATTCTGGCCAGGAGGTGCACAGATACGAATTGATTACTTGGGAAATTAGTTTTAGTTTTATAACTCTTTACCTTTTTTTTGTTTCGTTGATACTAGCGTAACACCCCGGCTTTCATTAGATACATTTTATATTGTTATGACCCTATTGGCGGCGCAAAAGGGTTAACTATAGGCTCAGTTGACACACACGAGAATCACTCAGGTCAGCGGGGGCCATGGACAAGGGACAGTACTACGATTACATGATTACACGCAAATATGACCAATGTTATGGTCATGTGATCGAAAGCCTGCGTGTACGAGTGACACAGTGGATAGAAAAGCGGGAGTTCAAGACCGGAGAGCGTCGAGACCAGCACAGTTAGTCGCCATGAGATCGGTCCTGGTTGAGTCCTGATGTGTTGATGTACAAGTCCAGAAAGAGAGACAGTAGAGTTTAAGTTGGGGATGTACAGAGTGACATTTTAGTTGTTGATGTGTTTGACGCCAATTGTCTAGTATTGGCTGTTATCTACTTATTCACTCATTATTAAAGTACCAGATTATTTGGAGCCTTGTTGTCAAGTTCTTGATGTGTTGATGTATGGTGTTGTGTTTAGCAGTGTTTACAGAAGGCCAGAAAAGGAGGGAGAATCGTAACATTGGCGTCAGAAGTGGGATCCTTTCTGGCTGAAATGTCTTCGAAGAAACTACTTAACCAGTTGTTGGTCAAAGAATTAAGGCAAGAACTTCGCGAGAGAGGTCTGCAGCTCAACGGTAACAAAGAAACACTAACAGAACGCCTAAGACAGGTCCTTATTGAGGAAGATCAAGATCCAGATGAATACATATTTGAATTAAACCCAGATATGACAGAGATCCTGAGTAACATGCAGGGCCAGATGGACTTAATGAAGGAGAGCCTCAAGAAAATAAACGCCTTGAATGAAAAAGTAAATGAACAGATGAGCTCTATGAACGAGAAGATTGACCAGAGAGTCAACACTGTGGAAAAAGAAATGGAAGAGATAAGGACTCATGTCCAAGAACAACTGAGCAAGGAACGGGGTACTAGAACAAAAACATTAGTGCCCGAAATCTCTGTGAAGATAAAGCCGCCTGTGTTTGATGGATCCATCTCATGGACTGTTTACAAAAGACAGTTTGAGGCAGCGGCCAAGGTTAATAACTGGAACACTGAAGAAGAGAAAGCGACTGCTCTGGTGTTGGCTTTAAGAGGGAAGGCAGCAGAACTGCTCCAGTCAATGACAAATCAACAAGATTACGCTGCCATTGTTAAGGCTATGGAGCTCCGTTACGGAGACGAACATTTACAAGAAGTTTATAGAGTTCAGTTGAAAACCCGACAACAACGCCCCGGTGAAACCTTGCAAGAGCTAGAGGCGGACATAGAACGTCTTGCTCATTTGGCATATCCAACAGCAGCACAAGACTTTCTGGACGTCGTTATCACTGATGCATTCATTGATGCTATTCGAGATCCAGAACTGAAGAAGGCAATAAGAATCAGTGGTAAGCGCAAATCCAGCGAAGCCCTGGTCTACGCCCTTTCCTATGAAGCCGCCAAAGACGCCTCTAAGAATATCCATCATGGGCGTATGCTGGAAGTCCAAGAAGAAGATCTTACACAACTTCTCAGAAGGGTAACTGAAGTGCTAGAAGAACGCAGACCAAATAAGAAGCAAGAAGGACGGAATAGAACCAGTGTACGTTGTTGGAATTGTGGAGAACCTGGACATCTACAAAGGAACTGCACGAGAAGATTTCCCCGACAAACAGAGTATCAGCACAGACCGGAGACAGATGCAGGGTCAGGTGCTCATGTCTACCAGGGAAACTAACTTTCGCCGGTTTTATGGGGCAAAAATCGGCGACCAAGAACATGACAGCCCCTGCAACTATAATTCCAGTCGCTGTGTTAGGGAAGGAATTTGAAACTAAGCACCGAAAAGGGCAAATTAACCAAAATGCTGATACACTGTCTCGACGACCCTGCAAATCAGAATGTAAGCACTGCAAGAAGGCTGAAGAACAGGAGGTAGCTATCAATTGTCATCGGCTCGGAATAGATGTTTCCGGACCCTGGTGTGATAAAAGGATTCGAGAGGATCAAATGCAAGATGAAGATCTGGCTCCCATTCTTCTATGGAAAGAAGATGGACAACGGCCAGATTGGAAAGACATCTCTGAGAAGGGGGTAGCCACCAAGGCGTACTGGGCTCAGTGGGACTCGCTGACGTTGGTCAATGGTGTCATCAAAAGGGTTTGGGAATCTGCTGATGGAACATCCAAACGCCTTCAGCTGATGTTACCGAAGGTGAGAGTTGCTGAAGTACTGAAAGAGATGCATAATGGCGCTAGCGGATCTCATCTTGGTGTCAATAAGACTCTGGAAAAGGTTCGTCAGCGGTTCTACTGGTTCAGATATAGAGAGGATGTAGAGGAATGGTGTCGAAGGTGCGACATATGTGCGGCAGCAAAAGGCCCTCGACGCAAAACTAGGGGTCTTTTGCAACAGTATAATGTTGGTGTTCCATTCGAGAGGATCGCAATAGATGTAGCAGGCCCATTTCCTGAAACCAAGAAAGGAAACAAATACATCTTGGTAGTCATTGACTATTTCAGCAAATGGCCAGAAGCTTATGCCATACCAAATCAAGAAGCTATCACAGTGGCCGAAACACTCGTGGATAACTGGATCAGTCGCTTTGGTGTACCTAACGAGTTGCACTCTGACCAGGGAAGGAACTTCGAGTCCAAAGTTTTCCAGGAGATGTGCAAGACACTTGGCATCGAAAAGACTCACACGACAGCTCTCCATCCGCAATCGGATGGGATGGTAGAGCGATTCAACAGAACCCTAGAACAACATCTGTCTAAGGTTACTGATGACCGACAAGACGACTGGGACACCCATATCCCCATGTTCCTCATGTCATACAGAGGATCCGTTCATAGCACCACAGGATATGCCCCAGCGAAGATGTTATTTGGTTGTGAGCTTCGTCTACCATGTGACCTGTTATTTGGGATTCCGAGAGATACGCCAGTGTCTTCAACTGAATATGTCACCAATCTCCGAAGACGATTGGAGAATGCTCATGTATTGGCCCGCAGAAACATCAAGACCAACAGTGACCTGATGAAAACAAGGTATGACAGACGGGCCAATACGTCGGGGTTCCATGAGAATGATCTAGTGTGGCTCTATAACCCACAGAGACGAAAAGGCAGATCCCCGAAACTCCAAAGAGACTGGGAAGGTCCATACCGTGTCGTAAAAAGAATAAACGACGTGGTCTACCGGATACAGAAAAGTCCACGGTCCAAACTGAAGGTTGTCCACGTTGATCGACTCCATCAGTACCGTGGTGAAATAGAATCTGTTCGGGACGAACAGATCTAAGAAGGGGGCAGTGTTATGACCCTATTGGCGGCGCAAAAGGGTTAACTATAGGCTCAGTTGACACACACGAGAATCACTCAGGTCAGCGGGGGCCATGGACAAGGGACAGTACTACGATTACATGATTACACGCAAATATGACCAATGTTATGGTCATGTGATCGAAAGCCTGCGTGTACGAGTGACACAGTGGATAGAAAAGCGGGAGTTCAAGACCGGAGAGCGTCGAGACCAGCACAGTTAGTCGCCATGAGATCGGTCCTGGTTGAGTCCTGATGTGTTGATGTACAAGTCCAGAAAGAGAGACAGTAGAGTTTAAGTTGGGGATGTACAGAGTGACATTTTAGTTGTTGATGTGTTTGACGCCAATTGTCTAGTATTGGCTGTTATCTACTTATTCACTCATTATTAAAGTACCAGATTATTTGGAGCCTTGTTGTCAAGTTCTTGATGTGTTGATGTATGGTGTTGTGTTTAGCAGTGTTTACAGAAGGCCAGAAAAGGAGAGAGAATCGTAACAATATTTAAACAAAACAATACGTTAATTAGTCGCTAAGTAGCAAGAGGTGGGTGTGTTAATACAGAATTAATCGCTGGTATACCAAATAGTAGGAAGCGCGGTGGCTGAGAGGTAAAGAGCGGGTTCGAATCCTGGTGAAGACTGGGACATTTAATTTCGGGATTTTTGGGCGCCTCTGAGTCCACCCAGCTCTAATGGGTACCCAACATTAGTTGGGGAAAAGTAAAGGCGGTTGGTCGTTGTGCTGGCCACATGACACCCTCGTGGACGGTTGGCCAGAGAATCAGATGAACTTTACATTATCTGTCATACAGATCACAAAGTCTGAAAGGGGAACTATACCAAATAGTATGAGGCTAGTATTTTAATACAGAACCTGATTTATCTATTCAGATTTGTTTTATAATCTTAGTAATAAGCCATATTAATTTGTCTGATTTTTAAAATTATTTCATCAATATGAGGATTCCATGTTTATTGTTCACTTATAATAACATTTCGTTATTGTGAATTTTTAGTCTAAAGAAACTGATTTGTTATGTATGAATGTATGAAATAAGTAGTTTTTATTTATTTTAGTTATTAAAATTAATTCCTACTATTAACTCACTATTTCTTCAGAGTGGTCACTGAAAAGGTGGAAGGTGGTCAAAAGACACTGGATGAAAGCACTAATTAACATTTTAAATAATTTACTTCAAGCTAAAATATTGTACCTACTAGTAGGGCTGGATAGTTTAAGTTGATAGAGCGTAACGCTAATGAGGCAAATGGGTTCGATCTCAACACTGGTCTTTTTTTTCTCTTTTCTTTTTCAATGACAAATCAAATATGAATGTTAAGTTAACTACATGTATCTATATTATTTCAACAACAACAAAAAAAGGAACTGATTTAAAAAAATTATATTACATATTTTAAAATAATTAATATTATGTTTTTGCAATTTGTTGTTCTTTTTATATGCACACACCAGCCTGAGCAGAAAAGACAAGTATGAAAGTTTGAACAAAGTCTACATGAGCTTATCCTGACCTGAGATCATTTGTATATCTAATCTAAATAGTAGATGTACAGAATGCACCGACTGTTTCGTTCTGTTATTGTCAAAACCTTTTTGGAGACAGAAGTCTATTGGTAGGTAGGGACTATGTCCGGGGTCAGCCGAGTTCAACAGGTGCCTCAGTGCGATGCTGTACACACACAGAGCTGAGAGATGATGAACGGTGCTAATCAACGCGCGGCGTGCAGATTTGTGTTTGAAATGTGCACGTCACCTGACCACAGCCTTTGTGTAATACGTAGAAAGGTCAACACGTGTGGATGACGTCACGCATTAATGCACCCACAGAGTATCGGTGCACAACTGGGTGTATGCATACATATAAATCTATCTAATATATAAAGTAGAATGTGAGGCGTATGTATGTATGTAAAAAAAAATGTATGTCCCCGTATAGAAATCAAAACCGTTTTACCGATCTTGATAAAACTTGGCAGATTGGCAGAAATGTTCCTTGGGTACTAACTTAGACCGTAGTGTATGTATTGTAGTCCTAAAACAATCTTAAGATCCTCAAAAAAAAAGTTGACCAGCTCCATGAAAGCATTATAACTTCATCGATTTAGGCCATGTTTACATGAGAAAAGATCGAAAGGATCAAGATCTAGATCTAATTTTAAGAACTACACTTTGTGCATATAGTTTTTTACTTTGACACATGAAAATACAAAATATCTGCGAATGTAGAATTCCTGATAGGCATTCTTTCATTAGACAATACCGTAATGTTACACATCTTTCTATTCCTAGGTCTAAAACAGTCCTTGAAAGAGTCCATCTAAAATCAGAATTCAATAACGACTAGCTGCTTAACTAATCGCTTAATTTTGTATTGATTCGTGTGTTGTCATGAGGAAATGATTGTGCACAGTTTCAACGTCATCCGAGAATGGGAAGTGGGAGAAATAAATGTAAAAGATTCCGACAGACAGAGGGGGGAGCTGATATAAGTCAGGGGGGGGGGAGCAATGTTAGTGGGAAAATATGAAGTGACTTTGATTGAACTGTCTAGAGGTCTATTTGTTCTGTTCTTCATGTCCAGAGTTCATTACACTGGCTTATCTGGGTTTAATTTCACGGCCGTCTGGACACTGGCGAAATTAATTATCTAGTTCTGTTCATTGTTAACATCTTGTGCTGTGTTCATTGATAAATTATTAGGAATAGACATCATTATGTGTTTCAAGAAACTCTCTCTCTCCCTCAATTATCAATCTCTCTCTCTCTCTCTCATTTTCTCCTCTCCCTCTCTCTTTCTCTCTAGCGTTCTCGGTATCCTTAGACGTCTCACTATCTTATAAAATACAGACGTTACTTCAACAATGGTGACTACGTCCTAGTGTGTGTAAGGAGATTTCAAACACCTTTAGGTTAATGTAACATTACGATTCTGCATATTTATTCAATTTTATATATATATATAGTCTATGTCTCTCCCTCTCTCTATATTTCTCTCTATGAAAATAAAAAGGGAAAAGAATCTAGAAGACAGTCGAAGTGGTTAGTGTAAAGGATGTATGTGTGACTTGTACTTCATGTATTTCTACAGTACCTTGATAACAATCCTAGATACTTGGGTATACTGTATGGTGTATTACAGATGCGAGCTCTATTACTAAGACCTACACCGTCACACATAAAATAACGAAAGGGTCAATGCCCAGTAACTAAGTTCACTCGAGATGAAGTAGAATAACGAACTTAAATAAAATACAGAATGGGCCACAGTCAAGTCAGTCACAACAGCAGCCCCCTGTTCTCCCTTCAAGAGCCTAGCAGTAACTGTCAGTCACAACAGCAGCCCCTATTCTCCCTTCAAGAGCCTAGCAGTAGCTGTCAGTCACAACAGCAGCCCCTGTTCTCCCTTCAAGAGCCTAGCAGTAACTGTCCTAAACGTCTACATTAATAATCTCTAACCCAATGCCTATGTCGTCACTAAAAATGTCAACAAAGTCTGTCTACTACCGTGCGTTTCTAAACTAAGCTAAGTGTCTAACATTGGTCACCTCCTTTCCTAACTATGTACATGTTCTCTGACCTAACCATGTACATGTTCTCTGACCTAACCATGTACATGTTCTCTGACCTAACCATGTACATGTTCTCTGACCTAACCATGTACATGTTCTCTGACCTAACCACGTACATGTTCTCTGACCTAACCATGTACATGTTCTCTGACCTAACCATGTACATGTTCTCTGACCTAACCATGTACACGTCAATTGAACTCTTGATACTACTTGTATTCATCTGCCCTCTAGCTTCTTCTTGTCCTTTACATTCAGTAATGTGACGCCATCGAGCCTTAGTCTTTTCCCTCAAGATATGTGACTGACCGAAATTGTTGTATAGATCGCTATTCTATTTAACTCAATATCTATATGAGTAAGCAATCAAAGTACTCATCTAGGGAATTAAACCTAGTATACTATTGATCTATTTCCACCGCTTGTAACACTTGAAAAAAAACTTTTTTATAAACATTTTGTTTTGTTTTGCTGAAATTTAAAAGAGTCAAGAAAAAAACTTTGAACAAAGTAAAAACCAAACAAAAACAAAACCCAATGACAAATGAGCCACAACGTTGAGAGCACGTGCACTACCTGTACCACTTACATGGGGGGAGGGGGGCATAGGAGGGTCTGAAAAAAGGAGCACGTAAAACCGACCTCCTCCCTATTTTTTCTTACTCTCCTTATGTAAGAAAAATAGGCCGGCCGCATCCCCCCTCCCTCAATTCTGCAGATTTTCGGCTAGCTGAGTTCCAATAGCCAGGTCCTGGAGACTTGTCCCACGTTTGTTTAACACAGACGAGCACTTGAAGACAAAATTCATTCACTTTCCAGTCTGTGTGCTTCCAGAGCTCTTCAGGTGAACTGCAAGTTATCGGGTCATAGACATAGAACTAAAAAAAAAAAAGGGTGGGCGGTAGGCTAATAATGTCATTATTTTGTGAAGACTCCCCCCCCCCCCCCCCCCAGCCACACTTCCTAAAAAATGTGGGAGGAGGGGAGGGTGGAAAAATTATTTTTAAGTAGTCAAGAAAATCTATTATAAATGTAAACAGAACAATTATTTGACGGCGTCTCAATATTCAGGAAGTATTTAACAACGTCAAGACACGTATATTTAAATGTTCTTTCTTACTCCCTTTCTCTCTCTCTCTCTCTTCCTTTTAGTTAGTTCCTATAAAATTGCTGACAATATGTGTTAGGATCATAGAAAAGGAACCCCTAACAGAGACAGCATCATATAACTCTCTAGCAGTGGGTGTAACAGAGTGTGGCTTTGTAATGCTCTGGTTAAGGACATAGTCGTAAGTTTTCTTAGATAGGACATACCAGGAAGTGATCTTAAAGTGATCTTTTTAAAATAGGACCTACCAACAATATATGATAGGACTCACCAGTATCTTTTTTTTTCGAGGACATAGATGCACGTGATCTAATGAAAGACACAAAACTATTTTTGTAGTCTTGAGAATGAATACGAGCGAGAGACATGAGACACAGGAATACAAATAGAGACACATGAGAGACAAACAGACAGACATTGAGGAAAAAAGGGGAAAATAATAGTGTCACATAGGAGAAAGAAATCGTAACAGAGAGAGAGAGGGGGGGAGGGAGAGAGAGAGAGAGAGAGAATAAGAAACAAAGAAGGAGAAAGACAACGAGAAGAGTCAAAAAGAATAAAGAAAGAAAAAAAAAACAATAATACAAAGTGAACAATAATTCATATCTTGGAAAAATGTATCAACAGAGAGAGAAAGAGAGAGAGAGAGAGAGAGAAAGAGGGAGAGAGAGAGAGAGAGAGAAAGAGGATAAAAAGAAGGTGATAGTGAAACAGACGGTGATTGTACATTTTTAATCCACTGCGAATTTAAGTTATCAGTTGACTTTTTGTTTTTTCAACGAACTATGGATCTATAACGCCAAATTCTAGCAGCCGTGGCGAGGGCGGGTTTAGGCGGAGCTCTAGAGAGGTGTTGAGAAGGGCTGAGAGATAGGGCGCCACTGCACCACCAGGTGAGTCTAGTCCTGGACCTGCTACACCTGCAGGAAACAGATGAGTTTCTTCCCCCCCCCCCCCCCCCCCCCCCCCCCCGGAACTGAACAGAGCTGCCATCTTGATTACCAATGTTGTTATGAGTTCTCTCCCCTCTACCATCCATATTTGTTTACATTCAACGCCGTTCTTCACCATGGTTACACATCGAAATCAAACATTATAAAAATAAAATATTAATTTAAAAGCAAGGAATTTGGTTATAAGGTCCTGGGTTTGCTTTTTTTTTGTTTTTAGGTTATTTTTTCATTGCTCAAAACCTTAAACAAACTACAGGTTATAAAATTACTTCAAATCAAAGCAGCCGAACGCAAAGAGAAATCACAATGGAATAAACAAAGCAAAAATATCAGTCATAGTAGGCATTTATCCTCTACCGTATTTAGTTTTAATTACCATATTTTCAAGTAGAAAAAAGAGAGAGAGAGAGAGAGAGAGGAAAATGGACAAATAAAGAGAAAGAGAGAGCGCTTTAAAATGAGGATGATGGCCATAGCAGAAAGAGGGAAAGTGAGTAATGATAAACAAAAAAAAAACAACAGAAAGAAACGAGAGAGGGAAAAAAAGACTTATAGCAAAAAGAGAGAGAGAGAGAAAGAGAGAGAGATTAAAACTAGGAGGACACTGTGGACACTGTCCAATGAAAGTGCCTAATGGACAGATTCACGTTGAATAGAAGCAACTCTTTCAAAGATTCCTCATTGCAACCAATGTCTCAGTTCCTTCAGCTCTCGTCTCTCCTCCCTCTGACCAGGGATTAGCTACAACTTTTGTTTTTCTATTCTTGACTTCACTGGCAACCAAACCGTGGTAGATAATAGAAAATCCACTACACAACACATAATCAGTGGTAAGCACTTGACTTCAGTCCAATTAGCATATGCCACTGCATCTGAGATAAGTTTTATGATATAAGCTCTAGTGGCGTACCGAGGGTGCTTCCCGCCCTGGTAAAATAGGTCTTGTTGTGTCCCTACCCCATCCCACATAAGTGTACATCAGTTATTTTTACCAGTGGGCCAAATACACAAATAATACCTCCCCCCCCCTCCTCCGTTTCCCTTCAGCGAGCTGGGGTTTTGGATACGCGCGAAAGCTCTCAAAGTCCAAAGTCCATTCGTTTTTAAGAATGTAATGAAAGAGAAAAGAAACTTAAAGACCTAAAATTCTCACACAATTTGCCGTTTTGTTTTCTCTGCATATATATTTACAGTATGTTTGGAATCCAAATTTAAACCACGACTGCAGATGTGAAAGTAATCTAGGTGACCATCAACTAGTTCTACATTCGGTCTAGTCACGGCAATACACTTGTAATAGCATCAACTAGTTCTACATCCGGTCTAGTCACGGCAATATACTTGTAAGAGCATCAACTAGTTCTATATCCGGTCTAGTCACAGCAGTACACTTGTAAGGCCAAGGCGGAAGACACGCCATCACAAACCAACAAAGTATTTGATTGTTTCTTCTTGCTTGGTTTATTTCCCTTACACTAACGGATATAGTGACAATGTGGAAAACAAATATGTCGGTGATACATAGACCTTGAATGCCGATACAGAGAACTAGTAAACAGCAATTAGAAATAATAGTTGCAGATGTAGCGGATGTGACGTCAGTGCATGTAGAAAACAATATGGACGGAAGATGAGCAGGGAAAATCCTCTCGGCTCATATCTTTGTGCGTGTGTATTTCTCTTTGACTTGTTTATTTGTAGATTTCTTTTTTATTGGTTGGCATTTTCAGAAACTGGCGATGTCACTTTGACCCAAGCGTGTAACATTCAGCTTGACATAAAATAAGATTCTATTTACATTCAAACCATCTCAATGAGAGTGATTTAGATTACAGGGGTTTACTGTTTGCATTATCTCCCTTGGCGGTATAGACTATAGTAGAGGGAAAAGTAAGGATTTCATTCCACACTATTGCACAAAGATTCATTTCCTACACTTTTAGGAAAGGATGAGTTTTTTTGGAAGGGATTTTTTCATCTCAATGGCTGAAATGGAAGGGTCTCTCTGTAGCGAAAGCAATGTTAAAAAATAAGGATATTATTTCGTGGCATGTCACATCTCTAAGGTAGATAGAATTCGATGAACTATTCCATGGCTTTTTTAAAAATTTGGATTAGACTTTAACTTACAAGACAACAAGATCAAGAAATTAACATCTAACACTGTGGAGAAGTCAAGGTTATCGATAAAAAGGATTAATCATCACTTTTCATTGTCATTATACCCACCGCAGTTTACTCATTACCAATTCATCGTGGCAAATGTAAGAGTAATAGCAAGTAGTCAGAACGAGACCCGTAGCACAAAGTACCAAGATCTGAGTTCGGAATAGAATTTAATCCTAAAATGTTCCTAGTTCCAAAAGTTTACAATAACACAGTGGTCAAATATAACAAGTTTTATTGTCTAAGAACAAGAAATGTCAAACCTTTTTCAGAAATTGTTCAAAGTTCTTGCACGAGATCTTATGCTAATTTACTAGAGAATAAAAGAACAATAAGCGTATATATTTTTATTTTTAATATGTCAATGTTGGCAGATATAAGCTTTTTGTTGTGATATTACGCATGATTAAAATGATATAATGTACACATTATACGTACAGAGTACAGTTGAAACTAAATCTATTAGCAGAACATGGATTTGTTCTTTCAGTGACCTCGATATTCTCTCATCCCGCGCACATTTCAAAACAAAAACCAAAACAAACACAAATAAAAAACAAAACTTTTAAATATAGTAGTTCCTGAGTATGTCCCTGACATGAAAAGGTCAAATTCGGTTAAACAAACGTGAGCGACAATAACAACAGAGATGTCGTTTTTTTTTTCCTAATCAAGCTACTTGCTAGCGTCAACGTACAGCTAAATGTAGCACTTAGAAACATTCAACACGTTTTGGTCTGGATTTATCAGTTTGAAAAAAAAAGTGCGGTTCCATGTTTCGGCAATAAAGTAAAAACTTGTGGTGTCATTTCGGATTAATGAAGAATATTTGTTTTCTTAGCGTCATGCCTGTCCCACTGACTGTCATTTCAATGACCTTAACATCGGAGACGAAAGTTCATAAAAAATTGATCTCATTAGATCTATCAAAGTGTTACCAGTATTTGTGGGCTCGGGTAAAAATAAATATTCATATAATTATATGTATATAAGCATTAACAAGATTACAAAGAGAGTTTGTGTTATTAAACAAACTCATAGGCGGCCCAAATCAAATTCAACAATGGGCCAGGAATATTCAAGCCATACTCTTGTTTTGATAGTTTAAAGTAATACAATTTAAAAAAAAATCATTTGACGTTATTTTTCACATAAAAGCAAACAGCACAACACGTCGTCTTTGATAAGACTCTTCAAACTCTTCTGGAATAAGTAGAGTAGCGTTAAGTGATCACCTAAGAACAGCATGGAAACCTCCCAGAGAATGTCGGTGTCACCTGGTGCAATAGCTCAGGGTGTCACCACTCCCCCATCAACTTTCCTAAGAAAAGACATTTCACTAAATATTATGGTAGAAATATAATTTAAAAAACGATGAATGGATGCAAAATAAAATCATGTAAGAATGTTTTGTTTTGTTTTTGTTTTGGACGTTTCAAACGTTAGGATTAGAGTCGTCATTTCAGAACTAAGTTTATTTCGTCCTTGTCCAGACCTCCTGCAAGGGATGTAAACGGGATAGGGTGGGGTCGTCACTTGTTGCTTGAAGGAGGCACAAACAAATGACTTGGTTTAACCGAAACTCTTCATTTCTGGCAGTCTCGTCCTACTTTGAAACACTTTTATGTTTGTGCTGTCTCTGGAAGTGTCTTTATCGTCCGTTACTTTCCTCGAAGCTTCAAATGTAGGGTGTGACTAAGGCGTGAGGGTAGGGTGTGTCGAATTTGCGGGGGGTGGGGGGAGGGAGGTAGAGTTTATCAAACGGGGAGTTAGGTGTACATCTGTAGGAAGTATTTTTCTTTTACAGTTACTTTAACCAAAAACAACGTTTTACCTTGAGTTACCTGATTAAATTAGTATAGGTGGGTGGGGGGCGGCTATAAGGTATGTATGTGTGCTAATGTGTGAGAGCGAGTTTGTGCGTGAGTGGGCGTGTGTGCTTGAGTTAGTGTATGTGAGTGTCAGCACCCCAGGCCTTAAAGTTCTTAGCCCTCTTCGGCTGCTGAAAGACAAGTTGCTTGAGGCAAGAGGGAGATGGAAGAGACAGAATAAACAAACAAACACGAGCCATAGAGATGAGGGGAGAGAAAGAGAGAGAGAGAAAGAGACAGGGAGAGAAAGAGACAGGGAGAGAAAGAGACAGGGAGAGAAAGAGAGAGGGAGAGAAAGAGAGAGAGAGAAAGAGACAGGGAGAGAAAGAGACAGGGAGAGAAAGAGACAGGGAGAGAAAGAGAGAGGGAGAGAAAGAGACAGGGAGAGAAAGAGAGAGGGAGAGAAAGAGACAGGGAGAGAAAGAGAGAGGGAGAGAGATGTAGGAGCAAAGGAGTTGAAAAAGAGTGGATACATGTGTAATGATAGGATGTAACTATTAAAACTCCTTTCCTTCCATTGAAAATAGACTTTCATTGGTATAAAAACACAACAATGGAAGACTAATTTCTAGAGGCATTCTCAATGGAAGACTTACACTATCAGCGGCAGACTAGTTTCTAGAGGCACTCTCTTAAAGTATCACTTTATAAATGCATACATCTTCCAAAACACTTTCTTAGTACTGAGACATTTCTCAGTTAAATAAAGAAACATTTTTACTACTGATAGTTTTATACCATCAGAAGAAATGACAATATGTAGTATTTCATGCAAGGGGAAATTTTATAAATGAATACATCAATCGAAAAAAAAAGGCGATTAAAAATTGTTTTGTCTGTCTTGATATTGCATTTGTGCTTTTTATGCAACAAAGTCTGAAGTTATGTCGGTATGAAACGATTTCAGCTGGAACACCATTTGAGACAATGCCAACATGATAAAATATAAAGAGATTTGAACTTTCCAGCACTTTAAAAAAGTTTATGAAACTATTAAATAATTACATTATACAATAGGGGTTATTAAAAGAAATGTACGGAAATCATATACGGTACTACTATTTCATCTTGGTTAGGTCAATAATAAAATATGCATCCTCTATTTGGGACCCTTGAAACGAATATTCAAATTTGATTAGAATAACACCTTTTGTAAAATCATCACTAAATCTAGAAACCCTTCATGATAGAAGACTTAAAAGTAGCAATTACACATAAAACATTAAACCATAATCCTCAAATATAAAAACAAAACCTAATGAAATACTCAGAAAGATGCAAAGATAAAAGCGTGGTCGAGAGGCCAAGTGCGCTTGAACTTGGCTTGGCTACCTAGAAGGGGGCTCGAGGTTCGACACCCGACTCGGGCAGAGTTGTGTTTACTGAGCGCCTAAAGGCAGCACGGAAAACCATCTCCTAGATACACCCCCCCCCCCCCAACTGGTCCACAAATGAGATTGCTATAAGCTTGAAAGTAGCGCTATATAAAATATAATAATAATATGCTAGGACAAATTTGTACAAATGATCCATCTTTCCTAGTGCTTTAGAGCTTGGAATGGGTTGCCTGAGTCAGCCAGAAAAACAAATGACTTGGCAGAATTTAACATGCATGACTAGATTGAACTAGGAAGACGAGTAGGACGTAATTATATTCTTTTATGAAGTAACGTCTGTGTTTTATAAGATAAGAAGATAATAACTTTATGTACCTCTTTCACACCCTGCATTCCACATAAAAACATCAGTCTTCACAGAGATTCGCTCCCGAGAAGTTCCGGTTTGGAAAGCTAGCGCTTAACCAGTCAACCATCAAGCCCGCACCTCCCCCCACCAAAAAAAAAAAAGTCTGTAGATTTGAACTAAAAAATTCATTGGAATGGAATATTCCTTAACTACTTACGGAGACAGCTGGTACATCAGAAATATTGAACCAACCTTTGTATCAAATTTACATGAACAAAAACGTCAACGATGTCTTTAAAAAATACTTTATTTTATACATATTTTATACAGAAAGTTTACTTAATTTTTTAAAAAAACATTGTAGCTGTAGCTACGTGTAAAAACAACAACAAACAAACATAGAAAAAAACAACCCAGCTATCTCTGTCGGTGTCTGCTTCAATCAACTCATCAAAACATAATCATGACGAATGGAGATTTTTGGGTTTTTTATTGGCTGATACTTTGAACAGTGCGTACTATTTTCATTGGAGAAATTGACACTTCTGCTGCAAGTCTTATCTCGTGTAGTACTTATTGATGACGCCGGAAACTGCATCGGTAGATACAAAGTTGGTGTAAATCATAGAGAACTGAGGCGGGGGGGGGGGGGGGCAAGAGGTGAGCAGTTCACTTAACGACCTGGTCATTCGAAGGAAGTAGTTTTCTTTTTAACTTAATTCGTTGAAGATAAATGTCATGTAGGTAATAGATGGAATGTCGAGTGTTTAAGGGAAGTAATAGATGGAATGTCGAGTGTTTAAGGGAAGTAATAGATGGAATGTCCAGTGTATAAGGGAAGTAATAGATGGAATGTCAAGTGTTATAGGGAAGTAATATATGGAATGTCGAGTGTTTAAGGGAAGTAAAAGATGGAATGTCGAGTGTAGGAGAGAAGTTATAAATGAATGCTGCTTTAAGACAACTTAGGAGTTAGTATGTAAGTATTGATTGCTATAAAGACAGTCTGTTTATTGACACAAAAAAAATAATAACAAAGAGACACCTATTAAAAATGTGAACCAATCTGAATGAAAAGTGAACACATATCTATACAATACTTTGCGTCTATTAACAATGTATTCATTGCAAACCCTTTATAAAAGGCAAGCAGGAGAGAACCTGGGATGGGGGTAGTAGGCCCATACTGAGGGTGAGTGAATTGGATCAGTAATATCTGAGTCACGTGACACGTTTAATCACCACTTTGACGCAAAGCTGAACAGAATGCCATCATTTCGTCCATTTTTTTGTTACCACTGTATGAAATCTTCATAGCGTTGTGTTTTTAAATCAAGCGCTCGGGTGCTTGGGACTAGATCTAGTTGCAAGATGACGTTGTAATGTAGGGAAGAGAGGGGTGTAATAAAATACTGTCACCCGGGTGGACTCCCACACCCTGAGGCGCATCTCATTTAGCAAGTGAACATCCTGAATGAGGGTTGGTCAGAGGAAAAAATAATGTCCAAAATATTGGATACCATTATATCTCTACGATATAATGGTTTGATAGATGATTAGATGTTTAACTAGTAATATTAGCATTGTTACAGAAATAAGTATACTTAACAGGAAATCAAATGATCTCAGTTGATAATACAGGCTTAAACTGTATGAATAACCAAATCGCAGCTGTTCTAATAATGAAACCAACCGGAATTCTTTTGTTGTTCTAGACAGCCACTTGTTTCCATGATGCACAAGGAGGTACTCGTAACGGCTTGATTAAATACTTCCTTTTGGTTATGATGTTTGTGTTTTGTCATATGTTTGTTGTGTGTTTTGTTGTGTGTTTTGTTGTGTGTTTGGTTGTGTGTTTTGTTGTGTGTTTGTTCATTGCTGTGGATTCGAAATAGTCATTAAGTTGTGAAAAAAAAATCATAATAAAGAAGCAAAATAAAAATATTACATCATGTTACACAAGTCCCTCTTTGCTATATATATTTTAAAAACTCATATATGTAATTTTCTAAGTATAACATTAGTAGTGACTAGTTCTAACTCGAGAAAGTGAGACATTAAGGTGATATACTAGAACATAGAGGCCTACACGTATTCTTTACACTTAAAACAAAAACCGAACTCGAAGAAACAAGAAACTATGCGACTGCGCTCTGTCTTCTCTACAGAAATCGTAATGTTTTTCTGTTGATGTTTTTTTTTTCCGAAATCTTAAGAGTCAAAATATAAATAAAGTATATTGTAAATAATATAAAGAAGTCTTTTTTTTAAGATTCCACCAAATTGAAATTTATTCTCGTTTTTTTAAAAAAAATAGATCGGTAAATAAATAAATAAAGGAAAGAGGGACCGAGGAAAGATTCCAGGGATAAAAGTGACTTTGGTATTCAGAAACTTGGCACCATTTGCCACCTCCAAGTCCTAGCCCCTTTCAGATCAGATGTGCGTAGTAGCTTAGGTTGAATTGGGAGTTGAGCACCAGGTAAGTTTTGGGTGCACCGTCACGGCCCAGAGTCATTGGTGAGCGATAGCATTACACCCTTGCCTCAGTCCGCCCATCTCAGTGTTACCTCCCCTTGAATCAATGTAACTATCTTTAGATTATCTCGAATTGATAAACCAGACAGATTTATGCCAAATTCAGTTACATGATTGAAAATATTTATACAAAGACACACAAAGTGTAAACTTTAGTAGTAAGGAATTGCTATTAAGTGTAAAGTAGTAACACTTTCTATAGATTTTAGGAATTTTAGATTAATATATAATACTATATAAAAAAAAGAATAATATACAGTAAACGAATGTTACGAACATTTGAATCTCAGATTGTTTAAGATTCAAAGAGTAAATATGTATCACATACTGTGGAGTACCGAGAGTCGGAATTGATTAGGATTTGAACCATTTCGAATCAGAATATTTCTGATTAAGCGAAATGATTAAACCTAATCTGAGATGATTAGGACTTGACCCATTTCGAATCATAGAATATTTCTGATCAAGTGGAACCATGCAACACAATCTGAAATGATAGACACATTACCCATTTCGAATCACACAATATTTCTGATTAAGCGAAACGGTTTAACTAAATCTAGAATGATATAAATAGTACCCATTTTGAATCGTAGAATACAGCTAATTCTGAAGTGCACTATGTAACTCCATCCACTGATACAGGCTATAGTGATAAGCACCACACTTTTTGTTGTATTTACTCTCTCTGAAACCAATTCTGTGTATGACAAGAGTGAAATGTTTCTTATACACAAGTCATAGTAGTTTTCTCGTCTTGTACTGTTACAGACACATAACTGGATACTATTTTACTGAATTATTTTCCACGAATTTCCAAGCATCTAGAATTTATTAAAACAGTATTCTAGTTGATCGACTTGAGGTACGTTTATACGCTGTACAGAATTAAAGAACTATGTACAGTTTGTCGTACAACACCAAACCTTTGGTATACATGTTGTTCAGATCCACTGATAACATTGTTCTGTTTTGTTCGTTACGCTATCTATCTTTCAGACATAAACATAAAATTATCCTAATTTCGGTTTCGGATTAAGTAGACTTTTGGATTACCGAAGTTCGGATTATCGGGACTCGACTGTATTTCAACTGTAGTGTCAGAAAGAGTAGCTAGTGACTAACTGATTGTAACATTAACTGATCCACTTGTTAGACTAATCGATTTTAACTTTTGGTCCAGCCCGTGTCAATGACATAGGAAAAAAGCTAACAATTGTACAAAGCAAAAATAAATATGAACCACAAGAACATGTCATAGAACTGGCTAAAACCATAGAAGCCATACAGCACTATAAAGTAAAACATGAATTTTTATCTCTGACCACCTTTTGAGACAAGTGTCAACGAATTGTTACATGAATTAATATTTTATTTTTTATGTCGTTTTCTGGACATTAAAGTTACTCGTATTAAATTTTAGTTAGCGGAGATGACATGTCATGACATTTGATACCAATGATGAATGTTGGCAGACAAGGGTCATGCCAGGAATTCGCCCCCCCCCCCCCCCCCCCCCCAGCCTTTGTGACTGAGAGACACACGTTACAAATAGGTTTACAAGACTATAGGACCAGAGACAAAAAGTAGGTCGTCTAGGTATAGTACAACATCTTAAATCTAACACAACCAGAAAAACTTGGGTCCATCCTTTTTCCTCCACTCTCTCTCTCTGGTTTGCTTTATCTTTCATTCTTCGTCTTTCTCTCCCTTTATCTCTTTCTCTCTCTATCTCTTTATTTCTCTCTTTATTATGTTCTTGATAAGTTAGTTTGACTTACTTTATACATAACCAATATGCATGGATATCAATACCACTTTTGTGACGTTAAATTAATTACACACAACTAACTGTTTACAATTATATACATAAGGTTACAGAGATACTATCAGGAACGTGTGTGTTTTTGAATAGCTATTCCACTACCCTCACCCTTTTTCTTTAAATTTCCCTCTGACATTAGAAAGTAATGCAAATGAAACTAATTTTTTTATTCAAGAGACTTTTGCTTTGACCTATATTACTTTGGTAACTAAAAGTAATTAAAGTAAACTAGAATATTTGGCATGATTCATTCAAGTGATAGTCTAAAAAAGAGAGAGAAAAAAAAATCTGACCTATTTGATTACTTCGATAAAACTAACATGACGATACCGATCTTTGTGTTTACAATGAAAACCAACTTCGGTTGAATGTGTAAAATTGATGGATGATATCGATGCGCGCTAGTCTCGGCCGTGGGTCATCTATTGAAGTCATTATTGCTGATCTATTGGAAGGGGAACGATAGCGCTGAGCACAAGTAGCCAATGATTGGCGCCGCTGCCACGAGATAATAGATCACTAGCTATCTGTTAGGCTCATCCAAGACGAGGCAAGGACAGGGACAGACAAATGAAAGGGATTAAAAGTCTTTTGTCTAGATGTTCAAGAAAAGCAAAATCAACAAATTGTGTGAGTGTTGGTCAATGGGACTGGGTTCAGTTCTTGGTTACATGAAAAACAAATGGGCGGGGGGGGGGGGGGGGGGGAGGAGGTTTCATTGAAACGAAGAACTAAGTAAACAACAGAGTGAAATCAGAATATGTTCCAGTCCTGTCTCAATATGTTCCAGTCCTGTCTCAATATGTTCCAGTCCTGTCTCAATATGTTCCAGTCCTGTCTCAATATGTTCCAGTCCTGTCTCAATATGTTCCAGTCCTGTCTCAATATGTTCCAGTCCTGTCTCAATATGTTCCAGTCCTGTCTCAATATGTTCCAGTCCTGTCTCAATATGTTCCAGTCCTGTCTCAATATGTTCCAGTCCTGTCTCAATATGTTCCAGTCCTGTCTCAATATGTTCCAGTCCTGTCTCAATATGTTCCAGTCCTGTCTCAATATGTTCCAGTCCTGTCTCAATATGTTCCAGTCCTGTCTCAATATGTTCCAGTCCTGTCTCAATATGTTCCAGTCCTGTCTCAATATGTTCCAGTCCTGTCTCAATATGTTCCAGTCCTGTCTCAATATGTTCCAGTCCTGTCTCAATATGTTCCAGTCCTGTCTCAATATGTTCCAGTCCTGTCTCAATATGTTCCAGTCCTGTCTCAATCTCTACAATGTGTATTATTTCTGGCTTGGCTATTTAGAAGCTATTACAAACGTATAATGACTCTGGATGGTCAAGTGGTCTGTTCCTTTGTGGGAGTTATTGAGTCAGAGGGTCCGTAGTTCGAGCCCTGGTCAGGACAGTTTATTTTTTTCTAAATATTTATGCCTACACATCAGATAATCATGAAGACAGCATTTAAACACATCAAGCTAACACCCAAACACAGTATGAATTGACTACATTCTATTGAGTTGAAATAAAATGATTCGCCAAAAACAAAAAAAAGTAACAAAATTAGCTTTCAACTTGATGACATAGACAGATGCAGAATAATGTCTTTAATGACATAGATTTATTTTCAACTTGATGACATAGACAGATGCAGAATAATGTCTTTAATGACATAGATTTATTTTCAACTTGATGACATAGACAGATGCAGAATAATGTCTTTAATGACATAGATTTATTTTCAACTTGATTACATAGACAGATGCAGAATAATGTCTCCTAATGACATAGATTTATTTCAACTTGATGACATAGACAGATGCAGAATAATGTCTTTAATGACATAGATTTATTTTCAACTTGATGACATAGACAGATGCAGAATAATGTCTCCTAATGACATAGATTTATTTTCAACTTGATGACATAGACAGATGCAGAATAATGTCTCCTAATGACATAGATTTATTTTCAACTTGATGACATAGACAGATGCAGAATAATGTCTCCTAATGACAAAGATTTATTTTCAACTTGATAACATAGATGCAGAATAATGTCTCCTAATGACATAGATTTATTTTCAACTGGATGACATAGACAGATGCAGAATAATGTCTCCTAATGACAGATTTATTTTCAACTGGATGACATAGAAAGATGCAGAATAATGTCTCCTAATGACATAGATTTATTTTCAACTGGATGACATAGACAGATGCAGAATAATGTCTCCTAATGACATAGATTTATTTTCAACTGGATGACATAGACAGATGCAGAATAATGTCTCTAATGACAGATTTATTTTCAACTGGATGACATAGACAGATGCAGAATAATGTCTCCTAATGACATAGATTTATTTTCAACTGGATGACATAGACAGATGCAGAATAATGTCTCCTAATGACATAGATTTATTTTCAACTGGATGACATAGACAGATGCAGAATAATGTCTCCTAATGACAGATTTATTTTCAACTGGATGACATAGAAAGATGCAGAATAATGTCTCCTAATGACAGATTTATTTTCAACTGGATGACATAGAAAGATGCAGAATAATGTCTTTAATGACAGATTTATTTTCAACTGGATGACATAGAAAGATGCAGAATAATGTCTCCTAATGACAGATTTATTTTCAACTGGATGACATAGAAAGATGCAGAATAATGTCTCTAATGACAGATTTATTTTCAACTGGATGACATAGACAGATGCAGAATAATGTCTCTAATGACAGATTTATTTTCAACTTGATTACATAGAAAGATGCAGAATAATGTCTCCTAATGACAGATTTATTTTCAACTGGATGACATAGAAAGATGGAGAATAATGTCTCCTAATGACATAGATTTATTTTCAACTTGATTACATTAAAAGATGACATAGATTTACTTAAGTTAAGTGTAGATATGAACCATGCAAGTGTTGCGATTGAAGTTGCAGATTTAACATTTGTTTCGTTCATTCATTTCCTAGATCTCATGAGAGGAAAAGGAAAACATTTTTAAATAGCGAAAAACTTTCTTTTTTTTTTCAGTTCTGTATGTATCAAAATCAATCATTAATCAATCAATCAATCTATCTATCTAACCTAAATTACAATTGGCTTAATATATTGGTCAGAAAGCTTACAATAGGATAAAAACATTCCGACAGTTGTGATACGACACACAAATCTATTATCTTTTATTTCTTTTGAATAATGCTTTGTTTGGGGGGGTTGTCTCGCATATCTCATAAATCTGCTCACGTTGCTTGTCCCAGAGGATTCAGAGAACTACCAACTAAGTCCAGATTCCTGCTATAAAAATTGATACATGGTTTAGATGGGATCAGAGCAAGAAGCTTCCAATGGCGATGTATGTATCGCCCCTATCCTGCTGTTCTCCACTTCCTGCTTGACCTTTGGTCAGTATCTATTTAGATAGCACCTTGTTTTATGCCTAAATGTGTGTGTGTGTGTATGTATGTATGTGATTATGACGTGCATGAGTAGAATTGAAAGACAAAATCTTTGTCGTGAGTTTAGAAAACGAAAGCTTAATTTCTTAGTATACAAAAAAAAAATGAAGGTTAATGCCACCTCTGTAATAATCTAGATGTACATCTACAGAAATTAGACAGATTTTAGTCTTAAAGAACATTAGAGACCTGTCACCTACTAAGTAAAAATGTAACTTTATGGAATAATAGAAAGTATTGTCTACACAACATTTACATTGCAATGTATTTATGTTGATTAAACTTGAGTATGTAGGTCAGATTAGATTTGATTCTTGATCTCTCTCTTTCTCATATCTCCTGGTCTCTCTGTCGCATTCTTTTTTCTCTCTATTTCCCTTTCTTTGTCTCTTTTATCTCTCTCTTTGTCTCTCTCTCTTTCTTTGTCTCTAGTTCTTGTCTGTTTCTCTTAATCCCAAGTCTTTATTTTTCTTCTTTTTTCTTGTCTATTTCTCTCAAATTGTCTTGTTCTCTCTCTCTCTCTCTCTCTCTCTCTGGTTTTTATGCACGTGTCTCTTAATTTCTCTGTCTTTCTTTTATGTATTACTTTCAACTCCTCAGTTCCCCCCTCTCTTACTGTCCTAATGGGTTTTTCCCTCACCAAGTTGGTAAAACAAAGCAAAGTAACAAATTTGTTCTGGCTGGGTCTTACATGGACATAATCAACAATTTGATGAGCCTAGAGATAGTGAATTGAAATATGCAGACAAAGACATAATCAACAACCTTATAAACCTAGAGGGAAGAATATGTTGAACAATGACAAAGACTACCCATCGCAAATTATTGTCTGTTTTAGGTGTTTATGGTGACGGCTTAAAACGTTCCCCAGGTCTAGATAATATATAAACATTTTGTAACATTATGAGGCTTTTTGATGTACGCTAGCAACCGTTTGAAATTATAGAGATAGCATTGAATTAGACATTTTGCTTTTAATTTACCTTTAAAAAAGAATATTTGTTACTCTTTAACTCTGTTTCAATGGCCGATTGTGAAGGTCACTCAGTAGGACGCGACCAAACGAAGTCAATCTACAACGTATGTGTGAGGTACTCATTAGAGTTGGCTACATTCAGGGGGTTCTCAAATCCAGAGGTTCTAAATTTGTGTCTATGATTTGTTTTGAAACTTGAGACCTTTACCACTGAGACCTTGAGCGCTTTACCTCTGAGACCCACTTTTTTTGTACTCCTAAGTAATGTGATATTTACATAAGATATCTAATTGGTTCGTAATTACTCTCCGTTCCTCGTGTATATTCAACCTCTCTCTCTCTATATATATATATATATATTAGTCGACACGTCAATACATTTATCGATTGCGTAAAGTAGCCAATAAAAACATTACCCTCCAAATGAATAAAATCCTGGAATAAAATAGAAAGAGAACTCTTGTTTTCCCAAGGGAGATGACCTAATTAAAGTAAACTACAATCCTTCCAAATAACCTAGAGAGTGGTGAAAACATAATCACGTGTCTAGCAGACCTAGATTTCGAGGCTATTGATTGGCCCACTCAGTTCCATTTTGTTCTTTTCTCATCTTTTTTTTCCTTAGTGATATTTTAGAGGATAATTTTTCTCTTTGTTGTATGTAATATTTTACATAGACTAAAATTAAAGAGATCTATAAGGTAAATTATTCACCCTATAACAGATTTTGTTATTATAGCCATAAGGGGTGCCTGAAATAATGTTCATCATAATGGTAAGAGAGATTCGAACTGAGCAAACTTTGATAGCCATGTTGCAAAAACTCTTCCATCTAAATTTGGCCTTTACAAAAGATCTGATCTAAAAAAAATAAAATTACTACCAAACTAGGCTTTCATATAAACTAAAATAGATTGAATAGCCGAGCAAAGAGTTGTCAATTTCTAAAGGGAAAGAATAAACCCTGACGTCTGTTCGCTAGGTTGTCGTTCCTGGCGAGACTGCTCATTCCATTAGATTCCCTTGCTGTCTTTCCCTCTCTGTCTTACTTTCTTTCTTCTTATTTGCTGTCTCCGTTGTTTTTCTCCCTTTTCCTATTTAAGCAGCTCGCCGAAGAAGATCTCTCTACCGTCTTGATAGTGTGATATTCCAAATATCTTGTCAAAGTATTACTGGAAGGATCTCTATCACTAACCTGTATGTCAAGCAGGGAATGCGCCATAGATACCAGGGACTCTCAGACAACTTTCACAGCTAACTGAAGAGTTAGGAAATAAGATGGTAAGACCAGCGAGTTGGAGGGGTGGGGAGTAATAAATCGTTGTGATTGTATTCATTTTTTTTTTATAGATGACCAGAAAGGATAGAATCCTAAGATGCAGCATCCATTTTAATCAATACGTTCCGTATGTTCTGATTTAATGAGTCAATCTTTTATTAAAAGCTGACGGCAAGAGGAACTTGCTATCTCAAAGGTCAGTGACTGGTCTGTTGTCAACATAGTCTAGTTAGTTAGTAGGTAGGCAAGATCTTGGTTCACATCCTCCCAGAAGTAAAGTATAAATTAATTAATAATTTAATGCTGCTATGGAAGTAAATGTCTATGAAAAGACGAAGAGTATTTCAACTCAAAAGTTAACATTTTGATGGTTCAGTGTAAAACAAACAATCAAACGTATTAATTAATGTAATCTGATTATTTCATCTTTTATAATAGTTCTACAAATTTGCATTTTTTTTTTACACCAGGCAGTAAAACACATGCACACACATGGGGTATCTTTGGTAAATGTTTACATAATCGTTTGTTTTTTGAATGCTTAAAAAAATGTTCACTCAGGACTCAAAAGTCCACAAGGGAACTAATTCAACTTATAACACCATATCTGTATAGTACGATTTCTTTCCTATGTTCAAGACACCAAACAAAATAATTAATTACCAATAGTTAATTAACTAATTTAAAAAAAAATTGATTCTTGTGTTGTCAGGTGAAAGAAACAATTGTGCACATTTTCAGCTTAATCCAAGAATGGGTATGGGAGAAATAACGTCTACAATTTTTTTACCAGACAGACAGAGTGAGTTGATATAAGCTTTGTATCAAAAGGATCGCACGAGACAATATTTCTATCAACATTGTGACTTTCCTTTTGACTATTTCCAAGGAATGTTAGAGGTGTAACACTAGTTGGTGGGTCTTATAATCTTGGGGGGGGGGGGGGGGGGGGGCCTATTGCTATTTTGGTTTGGAAACAAAAAATAAAGCTGAAAGCTTACACCGGGGCAAAGTTTTAGTATTTCTTTAAGAAGACTAAAACAAAAAGATACATTTTTCTCTCCTCCCTATAGAACCAACTAGAGAGGCTGTGGTACCTAAGAGTAGACGTAACGAAGCCTAACAACAAGTCAAACAAGAAAATATCACTCCTCGGAACACGGAAGTCTGTTAGATAACAAATCGAAGTCACGTGATAACAACAGGAAAGATTAGAATAAAACTTATACAAAAAATATTACTTAAGATTTAGAACAAACATTTTAAAAAAATGACAATCTATTTTTTTTTTTTTCAAAACTTTGAAATAAGATTGTCTAGGTCAGTGCAAGCAAGTGCAGGCAACGAGATTCTTTAATACAGTTATCCCCCGTAGCGCCTCATAACTTGGTATCGTTCGCCCCAAAGATTGCAGCGCCACCAGGGGGCCAAAACATTTTTCCATTTTATATACTTCAGCAGGGCAACTTAAAAAGAAAATGGGATAAGAACAGGAGGGTTAGAGAAGGGGCGCTTGGGGTTTTAAAATTGAAACGTGTCTTTTAAGGGCTAAGATAGGCGAGCAGTAAGTCATTATAGTATCATTCCCCTCAACAAAGACGTCTGTGAGGTTCTAATGAAAGGTTGGATGTAGGCCTTGCTCTTCGGGTTTCTTTGTCAGAGGTTCTCATGTCAAAATGACCGAGAGACATAAGCTAATAGTTCAGTCGCAGTAGACTTCAGAAGTCACAATAAAGAAAATGTTCACATCATATTACACAATTATGTTACAAGAGCATCACTAATGATAAAATGGCCTAGTACATTCAGAAACTGATCACTCCATATAACAACCAGGAATCCCTGAACTTCATAGATTCATCTCTTCTAGTTGTAGGCCTACTACGTTTTCCCCTCAAACTTACTATTGGCAGACGTTTACACAACTTGAATGAAAGGCTTTGAACTCGCTCCCCATAGAGCTTAGTCCAACCATTTTCTTGACTTTATTTTAAAAGAACAATACTAGAAAACTTATTTTGGATCTGTCTGGCTTTGATCTCATAGTGCCTCCATCCTAAATTTTACATGCTAATAGTGCTATGTAAATTGTATTATTTTATTTTGAATATTATTATTGTAGAAATAAATTAACTTTCATTTTCTGGCCAATTCACTGTAGTCCATTCAACAGTGTGAGTCACCTTATTATTATTATGTTAGAAATGAACGAGTAGTCATTCTCTGGCGCTGCCAGGGTCGAGTTTTGCCAAAGAGAAACAAAATTCATCGTAGTCCCTTTAACAGTTTCCACTGAGGAATTTTCTGGTGATGTGGCAGGTCTGCAGCAGTACCGCCCTCTGACAGGCAACGAGGATGTTCTTAGGAATGTTAAGGGCCTTGAAGGTGTCTGTGAAGTCAGTTGTGAAGTCAGTTGAGGGGATAACACTTCGTTAATATAGCCATGAGGTATATTGTTATTTTGGACAATTTCCATAGACGCTTAATCTCCAAGCCTAGGTTTCCATATTTACTTTGTTTATCTATTTCCGTTTTTCTTAAATTATGAGACAGTGGTACGGCGATGTCGATAATGGTAGCGGTTTTTTCTTTTTTATTACTATTATTATTATTTATTATTATATTAATGGCTTTATCTAAACTTGTAGAAAACAAAAAGAAAATATTAACTGAATTAATTCTACATCCAAAATATCAAGAGTTCTGGTTCTTGGTGAAGCATTTGATAGAAATAAAAAGAAAAATTCTCATAATGTCTTGACTTAACGAAAACTTCAAATCTTTGAGATATTTAAGTTAGACAGCAGAGTGGGGCACTGGAAAGTCAAAAGTCCTGATAATAGTGTCGATGGTCTTAGGAAGAAGGAAATCATGACGTCATGATGGCGCGCGATGTGACGTGGTACAATGTAGAAAGAACAAAAATAAATCGAAATGATGGATATAATTGATTGATTGATTGATTGATTGATTGACTAGAAAGTAAGATAAATATCAGGTTAACTAAGCATTTAGCAACGATTGAGTGATCACAGTTACAACACGTGAGTTTGAAAATCTTTATTTCGATTAGTTGCTTCATCCTTCTCACTTCAGCATAAGACTTTTTCTTATTTCTAAAATACTCACAGACATTTCATCTCTCTATTATTGTCACAGTTTTCTAATTACAGCTACAAAATAGTCTCATTCATGCTAAAGAAAAAGTTTCTCATTGGCGGGAGATATTTTAAAAAAAACACACAAAAAAAAACAACTTTTTTTTTCTTTGTATTCGTGCAGTTCACTTAACAGTTTGTTTGTTTTTTTAAATAAGATCGTTCTGTAAACCGTTAGATACTTTGTTCTCTTTTATCTTTCTCTGTTCTCTCTTTTATCTTTCTCTGTTCTCTCTTTTATCTTTCTCTGTTCTCTCTTTTATCTTTCTCTGTTCTCTCTTTTATCTTTCTCTGTTCTCTCTTTTATCTTTCTCTGTTCTCTCTTTTATCTTTCTCTGTTCTCTCTTTTATCTTTCTCTGTTCTCTCTTTTATCTTTCTCTGTTCTCTCTTTTATCTTTCTCTGTTCTCTCTTTTATCTTTCTCTGTTCTCTCTTTTATCTTTCTCTGTTCTCTCTTTTATCTTTCTCTGTTCTCTCTTTTATCTTTCTCTGTTCTCTCTTTTATCTTTCTCTGTTCTCTCTTTTATCTTTCTCTGTTCTCTTTTTTCTCTCTTTCCTCTTTTATTTTTCTCTCTCTGTTTAACTTCTCTCCATAAGACAGTCCACACATAACACTGCTTTTTTCCATGCTACAAAATATTTTAATTGCTTCATTATGATGTATGATGATGTAACGCGTCTGTTGACATCTTAGGATGTAGACATCTCGGTCTCACCACGTAGACACACACATCAACTCACGCATACATTGACATTATCAACACTCGCTTGCTGAACACAATATTCAGATGATTTATCTCGACATGTCTTATGACATTACATGTAAACATTGCAACATAAAATTGTTAACCGTGTGAGTTCTAGATAAAAAAAAAAGATGTAGACACGATACCACAGGGTGTCCTTCCCTTTCCCCACCCACTACTTATCCCCAACAGCCCGCTGAAAGGACGATTGATACATAAAGCATGGATGTGTTCAATTTAGACTAAATGAAACCTGCGAATCTAGAAATGTGAATCACTTAAAAATACTAAATAAATAGGAAAATAAACATATACAAAGTTATAAAAGATTGAATAATAATAATAATGAAAATACTCTTATCTTTATTATCCTATTTATCCTTGGGGAAATGTGTTTTTAAATTATGTCCTACATATAGTTAGCCTCCTTCAGTCGTAGTTCGACTATGGTTCATCTCGAACACATTTTCATGTGATTGTTAAGCCCTATTTTGGAGAGACACTCACTTTGGCGGTAGAGGCGCCGGCCATTTTTTTGTAATGCATGCTTTTCTTCAAGAGTTGAGGCCCATGTTTTCTCGCTGTCCATAGCTTTCTTGGCCACCTTCTCTCTCCAACAAATGGGGTCTAGGGCTATGTCTGCCCAATGGTCAGTGTTTATGTTCACTGTTTTTAGGCCCCGCTCTACTACATCCACGTAACGGAGGTAGGGGCGACCAGTTTCGTTTACGTACAATAATTCTTGAAAACAATTTAAAACGAATTTTATATACCACAGTTTGACTTAAACATGGTTTTAAAAAAAATAAAAGGGAAAAAGGAAGCGCAATGCAGATATACAAAAAGTTTTTAATTTAAAATAACATTTTTATACAAAAACCATGAAATAATGATTATCTTAAAAAATTGTAGAGTCGTTTAAAAGATATTGAGACAAATAAAGAAGAAAAAGGCATTTTTAAAATGAAAGAATTTTCCAGGAGGCGCTGCACAGATGTTTAAAATTATGTTAATTTTGCTCGAAAAGCGAGGAATTTAAAGAGTCGGCGATGGCCAAGTAATTGCTTAATTTTGCAACATGCAGAAAACATCTACCAAGAATGTATCAATTAATCAGTTGCACGTCAAAAGACTTGTAATTATGCAGCGGAAATGTTGTCCTCGGTGTTCCACGAAGTAAATATAAACAAAGTTACCGAATATCTCCGAGCAAACGACTTCCGCTGAGCAGTATTGTGGCTTTGCGTGACGCCACTTCCTTTTTCTCCCTTTCTACTGTTTTCCTATTGCAATGGCGTCCTGACGATCGCCATTTCAAGTTGGCGTTACCATCGCTTTTAAATACCTGAACATTATTTCTGTGCCTGGCCAATATGTAGACAGGTTATGCTCCACTAGGCAGGGAATCATTCAACGTTTGGGACAAAATTTAAAAAAAAATACAATGGCCAGTAACTTTGTTTTCGCTTGACTGAAACATTGTAAGTTATTTTCAAATGTTTTGGAATAAAAATAGATGTCACTGTTAATTGTGATATTATTTTTAGAGTTCGATTTTATGTATTAGAGAATGCCTATAGAATATTAAAGCACAGGACTTGCATAAACCACGTTTGAGAACCATCCCTAAAATATACACTCCAAATACTGTGGAACAAGGGTTACAGATAGTGAGAGAAAGAATGTTAAAAATGTGTGTTCATTGTGTTGTCTCTTCTAGTTTCAACAAATAAGTTTCTAGTGGTAATACTGATGAAGTCATTACATAGAGTATATAGAGTTTCTAATTGAAGTCATTATATGGAGAATATAGAGTTTACTATTGAATTCATTATATTACAATCTTGATTACATTGACATTTTGAAAAAGTTGTGAACTGAAATGTACAGAAACTTTCACAACTACAACTTTAGAGTTGAAATATTGACTTGAAATATTGACTGTTGAAATATTGACTGATGAAATATTAACTGATGAAATATTAACTGTTGAAATATTAACTGTTGAAATATTAACTGTTGAAATATTAACTGTTGAAATATTAACTGTTGAAATATGGACTGTTGAAATATTGACTGATGAAATATTAACTGATGAAATATTGACAGTTGAAATATGGACTGTTGAAATATGGACTGTTGAAAACATTGACGGCATGAAATGCTGAAATGTTAAAAGTAAAAAAAAAACAAAAAAAAAAAAAAACAATTCAAGATTTTATCGTCTCAAAAAAAAATGTTTAAGTAACAGAAAAGTCGCACCTGAAACGTGTCCAATACTTTGATGGAAGGAACAAGTCATTGATTAGGAGTAAAGATGTTTTACACCACGTGACTGCTGACAGGTAGAGAGTTGTAGTAACAAGACGTCTCTCCCTGCAGTTGTCAACCAAATCAATCACAGTTCAATCAGTGATGACGTTTATGGCATTAGCATACACATGTTTGCATCTTTTTGTCTGTTTTCTTTGATGTCACATTCATGTCCTTATCAAACAAATACTTGCAGATTGCAGCGTGTTACAAATATATATTTTTTTAAGATTTAAAAGACAATACAGTGGCGTAGCTAGAGTGGAGGAGAATTTGAAAATCCCCCAGGCCCCCCACTTGAGAAGGGGGGCCCCCTAAAAGAGTGTTTTTTTTTTACATTAAATAATCAATATTACGCAAAATGCAGGCCCCCCCCCCCCCAAAAAAAAATAGACCATGATGGAAAATTTGTAGCTACGCCTCTGAGACTGTAGAATTTGTTTCGTTAAAAAGGAAAAGTTAAAGTTTAAAAGTCATGACCTCTGAAATCATTTTTTTTTAATTTCAAGTAAATCTTTCTTTATCACTTGGCTAGGCAAGCAAATATTTACTTCCTAAGATATGTTAGTCTCATATCGAGAGTCGGTAAAAAAATAAAGACCAGAAAGAGAGAGAGAGAGAGAGAGATAGAGGTAGAGAACTATAGAGATGTGAAATGTCTAAAGATGTGACAGTGAAACTACATTAACCCCGGATACCCGGAAGTGTATTGAACATCAAGGTCAACAAATCAGATGAAGGTAAGAGAGTTCACCTGTTCTATCAAGATGGCGGATGTCATGACAAAAAAAGAAGAAGTTGACCCATGAAAAAGTCCTGAAACCATTTAGAATGTTAAACTGAGTGCCAGGCCTCTGGGAGTAATGGCTATCATTGTCTTCGAGAAAAATAGATTTTGCGGATGTGACTCTCTGTTGTTTGAGTCTGGTTTATCTATTCAAGTAGGGTTTTCAGGTGTGACAAAATATTTGGTTTGTCTTATGTATTTATTAGGGTTTATAACAAATATATATTTGCTAAGATTTTATACTTGAATGAATTTTTTCGCTATGCATAGAATTGATTGAATATACTATATCCTGGCTATATATTTACCTCTTAGACGCTTCTACATCTTTATTATAAATCTACGTTTCCGATTTTTGAGCTGTCTTATTCTCAGCTCAATATAACATTTTAAGTACTTCATATTTTAGAAATATGATGGCGATTGTTGTGCCTGTGTGTGTGTCACTGTTTTTTTTATTATCGTAAATAAACGAATAGTTTTATTTCTATAGTAGAACAAAAATTACTTCTGTTTGAGATACTTACTTATTTACTTTGACTTACCTCTCCTTACTTATTTACTTTGACTTAGGTCCTCCATTTACTTATTTACTTTGACTTAGGTCCTCCCTTTACTTATTTACTTTACTTAGGTCCTCCATTTACTTATTTACTTTGACTTTGGTCCTCCCATTACTTAATTACTTTGACTTAGGTCCTCCCTTTACTTATTTACTTTGACTTAGGTCCTCCATTTACTTATTTACTTTGACTTTGGTCCTCCATTTACTTATTTACTTTGACTTAGGTCCTCCCTTTACTTATTTACTTTACTTAGGTCCTCCATTAACTTATTTACTTTGACTTTGGTCCTCCCATTACTTAATTACTTTGACTTAGGTCCTCCCTTTACTTTACTTTGACTTAGGTCCTCCATTTACTTATTTACTTTGACTTTGGTCCTCCATTTACTTATTTACTTTGACTTAGGTCCTCCCTTTCTTATTTACTTTGACTTAGGTCCTCCCTTTACTTATTTACTTTGACTTAGGTCCTCCCTTACTTATTTACTTTGACTTAGGTCCTCCCTTACTTATTTACTTTGACTTAGGTCCTCCCTTACTTATTTACTTTGACTTAGGTCCTCCCATTACTTGATTACTTTGACTTAGGTCCTCCCTTTACTTATTTACTTTGACTTTGGTCCTCCATTTACTTATTTATTTTGACTTAGGTCCTCCCTTTACATATTTACTTTGACTTAGGTCCTCCCTTTACTTATTTACTTTGACTTAGGTCCTCCCTTTACTTATTTACTTTGACTTAGGTCCTCCCTTACTTATTTACTTTGACTTAGGTCCTCCCTTACTTATTTACTTTGACTTAGGTCCTCCCTTTACTTATTTACTTTGACTTAGGTCCTCCCTTACTTATTTACTTTGACTTAGGTCCTCCCTTTACTTATTTACTTTGACTAAAGGTACTCCATTTACTTATTTACTTTGACTTAGGTCCTCGCCTGCCGTTCGGCGAATAGGGTGGCTGGCTCTAACCACAGAAATCGGTAATAGGCGACTCCTCAGCCTCCTCCCAAGGTGCCCAAGGATTGAAGGTTTTCTAAGAAATCTTTTGTACGTTGTGAGACACAAGCAATCAAAATGTACTTTTACGCTGATTATGGTTCTTCGTTTAATATAGGCTACTGTTTTTTTTTCTCGATTTACCGTTAGGTTACTTCCAAGTTGTACTGCCAGTCTATAACACCCTCCTTACTCCGTGCTTGTTGCAAGCTAGATACTCACTTGGTTGTTGCGAACATTGAGTATACTTCTTTAAAATATTATAAATGATGGATAAGTTGAAAATGATTGAATCTTTATTGGTATAAACTACTATAAATCAATATGTACCAGATTTTTGAAAGGTTCTGGATATTTTTACTGAAAAAAATGTAGCAACCACATTCTTAGCACCAAAAAAAAAAATTATTCGAATACTAGATTTTTAAATTTTTTTTTTGCAAGTTTTTCTGTGACTTGGTCTGTAAGTACTCAGGAACATCTTTATTCTCTTCTATTCTCCGTAAACTTGATCTGAAATCAGACCATGAATTATGCTAGGGATTTTGTATTCTGGTGTCCAGGGGATTTTGTATTCTGTTGATCGAGGGATTTTAGTATTCTGGTTTTCTAGGGATTTTGTATTCTGGTGATTAACTGATTTCGTATTCTTTTTCTAGGGGTTTTGTATTCTGGTGATCAGGGATTTTGTATTCTGGTGATCAAGGATTTTGTTGTCTGTTAAACAAGGGATTTTGTATTCTGGCGATCTAGGGATTTTGAATTCTGGTGATCTAGGGGTTTTGTATTCTGGTGATCAGGGATTTTGTATTCTGGTGATCTAGGGATTTCTTATGACAGTTTTTGTTTCCCTTTGTTTAAGATTGTGTATGTGTCTCTTTTATGTGCGTTTTCACTTTGCTTTTGAAGAGAGAGTATCTTCTCTGCCGTTGGTGCAACTACGTATGTTTCTGAGCGCCCTAAGATAAGAGCCTATACCTGTGCCCGCACTTTATGCCCCTTAGCAGCCAAAAGGCGTTTAAGAGAAAAAAAAAAAAAATGAACAGAAAGAAAGAGTATTACAATCACCAGATCTGTTTTGATCGCACGTCAGGTAAAAGCGAAGTGCGCGCTCTATATTGCATGTTAATAAGCAGGTCCGGTGGCGGGTCATGGACGACGTCATGATTCACGGGTGGCGCCACTTTGACAGCTCGCACTGTCGGTGCGTCTCTCTTCTTTAAGAATCTCATTTTTTAAAGACAGAAATCAGAATCCGCTGACAGATGTCGAGAGACCAATCAAGGCATGAGATAGAAAGATTGAGCTTTGATAAACTTCTGTTCAGCTCTTTTAGGCATTCTGGATAAGATTAAATTGTGGAACTCAATGTGTTATCAGCATTGATCATATTAAAGTTATAAGCAGTTCAGTTTAAAAAAAAATTCATCAGTGACTTAAAAATATAAGTATTATAATAAAGCTGGAAAGCTATTAGTAAAATTATCATTATACATGTAAAAAAAATAAAACCAGAAGATGGTTGAAATAGAAAAACCTGTAAACGAAAGTTGTATTTTTCTAGTACTAACAGTATGGCTGTCTGGTCGTGTGGTACTTTCGATAGTTCGAGCCCTACGAGTCGCCATTCGAGATCAGTCGTTATACTAGGCCGTTATAGTCCTTATAGGAGCGACGTGGCAGGTCAGCCTTCAGGCCTTCTGTTACCATTGGTCTCGTGCCATCCCCCGCTTTCCGGTGGGAAGTTTGGGTTAGGATGCAATCATCTTTAATTTCGAAGGAACATCCGAAAGCATGTAAAACAAAACAAAAACCCAGATGTCCTAGTTAAACATTGAGATACGTCAGCAAGACATTGACACTTACATATGAAACAAAACAAAAACCCAGATGTCCTAGTTAAACAATAAGATACATCAGCAAGACATTGACACTTACAAATGAAACAAAACAAAAGCCCAGATGTCCTAGTTAAACAATGAGATACGTCAGCAAGACATTGACACTTACATATGAAACAAAACAAAAACCCAGATGTCCTAGTTAAACAATGAGATACGTCAGCAAGACATTGAATATTACGACATACTTCAGCCAGCAAAAGTCGTGAAAGTAAAAGAACTTTTGTATTGTTACTCTTTGTCTTTATACGTAAGTGTCAGCACGTGTCTGAGTGCCCGTAGGCATGAGACCTTTATACGGTTTTGGGACTGGAGGCGGGGAAGTCCTGTTAGGTCTTAGTAACTGCAAAACAATAATCTAGGTCAAGTTGACTTGTAAACATAATCGCAGAAAAGAAATATGTCAGGATGACATAGAAATACCTGAGATAGGTCTCAGAAATAACTTCTTTACGTGCTCCATGACTACCAAAACAATGAGGTCACTAAAAGAATTAGAGAATTAAGTAATATAAAGTGCAGTAAACTTTAAAACCTTGGCTATCACAGGTCGACTAGCAATGACATCACTGGTCGACTAGCAATGACATCACTGAGAAGAAAATCAAGGCAACTTGCTAAAACTCCAGAAGGCAGCTGAACATTTTTAGTCTCACCAGCCACATGAAAATACACCAAAATGAAACCCTCACCCCACTGAATGACCAAAGTGGCCATCATCCAATAACGAACTTATACCGGTTAGCGGTATATATAACTTAACCTATTGAACCGATTACCAGTATATAGCCTGTAATTTACCATGTCATGGTGTACATAGCTTGACATTAAGCGTTTGTTTATTTATTGCTTATTTGTTATGTCTAAATGTGGTTTGCAAAGACATTTTATACATACTTCCATTATTTGAAACTTTTGTTTTCTTCACGTGATGGAAAGAAGAAATGGTTTTGAATCAAAGTTTCATGACCTCATCATTCCTACAACTTCTACTATTTTCTAGGAGGCTCATGAGCAGCACTAGAATACACTAGAATGTTCTCTTTGATGAGAAAATGAAAACACTAATTGCGCTAGCGATGTCGTTGCATAGAGAAACGCAACGACCTAGGGATGTCAATACAATGATAAAAGCTTTGACCTAACACTGCCATTGAACATTTATTTGTACGGAGAAAGGGATATGGCACAGAGAAATGGATTGCCAAAGGGATGTCATAAAAACAGGTACAATTTGGCTATTTCTGACAGAAGGTGAAGGACAAACGGAAGTGACGAATAATGACGTTGGTGCACTTACCTATAAGTGAACTGACAGACAAAACCATGTACATGAGCAGTATGAAGCTGTTGACCTTTGACCTCATGGCTCCTGCGGAAGTAAAAAAAAAACAACAAAGGTCAGTTGCTAGGACATTTAAAATTAATAATAAAGAGTCAAATATTTATTCAAATTATTTCTTTCTTGTACACACACACAAACACACACTCACTTTATTTCTATTTCTCTTGTCTGACTGTCTGTCTGTCTGTCTGTCCCATCACTCCCACATTTGTCTCGCTTTCCCCATCCTTGAGTTTATCTTATCTTTGACCTCTCACCACTTTGACTCTTGTTCCTAATGTCTAAGTGTAACTTCCTGTTGTTGTTCTATTCCTTTCCCTTTAGAGACATCATTCCATTATTATCAGCTTTTCTTAATCTGCTCTGATATCTTATGTGGGAAATGTGTGTGATATCGGCAGCCTGCAGGTGCAAGTGCAATGAGTTGTCTTAGAAGAGCTTTTAAAAAATAATTTACATGTGTAAATATACTTGTAGTGTAACTGAGTTGATTTTCTGCGTGCGTCGAGCGTGTCAGAAGGTCATGCCCAGTGTGTATGTTTCATGTCCAGTGTGTGTGTGTGTGTATAGTACTGCATCAGTGTTATGTGAGACGTGCTGGTTTCATTCACTGTTGACTGTAGTCTAATTGTGTCCAATAAAGCCATGGTATTGGTAGTCTAGTCGTTATCATTTCATTACAAGCAGACCGAATTATAAGGTCTAACATTTATTTTGTTAGAAAAATTTGGGATCCACTGTGAGTAGTACGCCAACATGCCCACGATCCGTTTTTGTGAGCGCATATCATGAGGAGGAGGAAAGTTTCTTAAAGCCAGGAATCTTTCAGGGTCTGATTTGAGTAGGCCTTTAGAAATTTCGTATCCCATTAGGCAAACTTTGTCAGTGGCTATCGTACTTTTGTCTTCATTAAATGTGATCCCATACTTTCTAGAAGCATCTAGAAATCTTTGCATATTCTCATCGTGCGACTCTTTATCATGGCCACATACCGTTACATTGTCCACGTATGTAAAGGTGTCCTGCAACTTTTCATTCTCAATAATTTAATTTATAGTTCTCTGAAAGCATGCAACTCCATTGGTAACACCGAAAGGGATGCGACAGAACTGGTAGAGTTTGCCACATTCCTCAAATGCAGTAAAAGGCCTTTCCTCAGTCTTGATTTGTATTTGTTGGTAGGCACTTTTGAGGTCTAGAGTACTAAAAACGGAATATTTGGATATTCGTTCTACCAGTTCATCGACTCGGGGCATTTGGTATGCATCCAGTAAGGTGAAGCGATTTATTGTTTGACTGTAATCAATGACCAGCCTTCTTTTATGTCTCTCGTTTGTTGTCACCAGCACCTGTGCTCTCCAGGGACACCTAGAGGGTTCAATGATTTTGTCCGAGAGCAGTTTTCTAACTTCAGACTCAATACATTTGTTATCACCTATTGAGTGCTTTCGGCACTTAGTAGACACCGGTCTGCAGTCAGAAGTTAGATTACTGAATAGGCTCGGTGTTTCGACTCGTGCTGCTTTAAGACCACAGATGTGTAAGGGATTGCGTTTTCCTCCGTACAGTGGGAGCAGGTGTTAAACCAAGCCCTGCACTCTCTTCGATCTCTGCTCTGTACCGCTACAGACAAGAGAGAATATTCAAGTTCTATCGCAGGTCCACCTTCGGCAAATCACTCCCGACATGGTTAACTCAACCAGGAAAAGTGTTGTTAAAATCAAAATATGACGATGGTACAATAGCTGTGGACTTAATCACATGCAACCCACAGTAAACCATTGTAAGACTTCCTGATGGAAGAGAAGAAACAGTGTCACTACGACATTTGGCCCCCGCTCCAAGAGAGGGAGAATCAGAGGTGTATCAACCAACATATGGAACATGAAGACCTTGAGCCGGAGACAAACCCTATCACACAGATGCAGGTGCCTACTGACCATGTGACTATGGAACCAATGGCTGCTCCTAACACACATGTACAACAGGGGGGAAATGGACATCAAGAAGAATTAAATACAGGGGCTGAGTCTCCAGTTAGAGAGTCGCCGATGTCACCAACTCAAAGCGACGGCAGTATTGGTCCTGGTAGATATAACCTAAGACCAAGAACAAGCAGACCTAATTATAAGGTCTAACATTTATTTAATTATTTTTCCATATCACAAGTTCTAACTCAGTATCTGTAGGCTTAATATGACACACTTAGAACTGATCATTTTACAGTGTATAGCTTTTGTAGTTAGACTTGTGTATTGTATTACTTATTACATTATTATTCAAGACTACTTTCTCTACTGGTCTAACCTACTATTTGTATGCATAATATGCCACTTAGGGACTGATAATGTTATAGTGTATAACGTGTTTGTTTAGAGTTATACAATGCTTTTCAATAGAGTAACTCTGTAAGTATTCTGTAGGTATACTAAGGTATACTATAGCGTTGTCCTTCACTATTATTTACATGTGTATGTTCCTATAACTTTTAGGCGGTGTGAATATGGTGTAACTGAGTTGATTTTCTGTGTGCGTCCAGCATGTCAGAAGGTCATGCCCAGAGCGTGTTTCATGTCCAGTGTGTGTGTGTGTATATAGTACTGCATCAGTGTTGCTGGTTTCATTCACTGTTTACTGTGGTCTAATTTTGTCCAATAAAGCCATGGTGTTGGTAGTCTAGTCTTTATCATTTCATTACAATATGAAACAATTGAGACAAATTTGTGTTTCCTACATTTCTTTTGTTGAGAAATATTTATAAGCACAAATTAACTATACAAGTTAAAGAAGGGAGTAATAATATAATGTTACCTGTGCAGGTCAAGGGCAGTAAGTCAATCGTAATCAAAGAAATCAGATAAAGTAATGGCGAATGGGAAAATGAAAGGGAGAGCAGCTGCATAGACAATTTTAAGACTATAAATTCATCTAAAAATGTTTCTCTTAATCAATCTTTCCTAAATCTTTTACAACTTTTCGTGCTGAATGGTAAATTGTAAACATCCACCCTTGCCAGTTATTCTAGTGAGAATCAATATAGCTCATAAGAATTGCAAGCGATGTACTGTATAATAAACTTTAATTGGAAAGAACAAAGACAACCTCAAAAAGACAGTGTACTATTCCAGGCTAAAGTAGAATCATAGAAGTGCTTTTATTGCCCTTGTTTATTGTTCTCTCTTTTTTTTCTTTCTTTCTATTTCTTACAGTTCTTCTTTTTTCTCTCTATTTCTCCCTCTCTTTTTTTAGCTCTATTCCCCCCCCCCTCTTTTTCTTTCTCTCTTTGTCTCTATTTCTCTCTCTCTTTTACTCTCTATTTTTCCTCTCTCTTTTTTGTCTCTCTCTCTTTTACTCTCACTTTCTCCCTCTCTCTTTCCCTCTTTTCTCTCTATTTCTCTCCCTCTCTTTTTTTCTCTATTTCTCCATCTCTCTATTTCTCCCTCTCTTTTGAAATATATCAGGCCAGACAACATGCTTCTCTCTCAAAACCCAGTGAACCATATAAAGGCATCAAGTCACTTTCAATGACGTCACTTCCATGTTCTCCCAAACGACGTGAACTTAATGGAATGAGAACCAGAACACTGAAAAACTGCGCTGTCTTCACACTTGCCCAGGACTTCACAGTGCAGATTGTCTTCACACTTGCCCAGGACTACACAGTGCAG
Organism: Biomphalaria pfeifferi; assembly: GCA_030265305.1. Classification (NCBI taxonomy): domain Eukaryota; kingdom Metazoa; phylum Mollusca; class Gastropoda; family Planorbidae; genus Biomphalaria; species Biomphalaria pfeifferi. Next base: position 1,048,767 of record JASAOG010000043.1, on the reverse strand, counting down.
GCTGTCTTCACATTTGCCCAGGACTTCACAGTGCAGGCTGTCTTCACTCTTGCCCAGGACTTCACAATGCAAGCTGTCTTCACACTTGCCCAGGACTTCACAATGCAGGCTGTCTTCACACTTGCCAGGACTTTACAGTGCAGGCTGTCTTCACACTTGCCCAGGACTTCACAATGCAGGCTGTCTTCACACTTGCCCAGGACTTCACAACGCAGGCTGTCTTCACACTTACCCAGGACTTCACAATGCAGGCTGTCTTCACACTTGCCCAGGACTTCACAATGCAGGCTGTCTTCACACTTGCCCAGGACTTCACAATGCAGGCTGTCTTCACACTTACCCAGGACATCACAATGCAGGCTGTCTTCACACTTACCCAGGACTTCACAATGCAGGCTCGCTTCAAACAAATTACGTACTAATCACCACAATCTAAATGGCTGCAGACATTTCCACGACATCAATTACAACATCAACAGCCGTGATGTGGCTATAAGAAATACTGGGGTTGATAAGACTTGGGGCTAAGTTATTGTTTTACTAAATCCCCCAGTCACCGCAACAGTGCCTGATAAGGGCTGTAAAATATAAATTGTGCTCCAGGCTTGATGCCAGACATTTCATTATATTCCATTACATCATATCGCGGTATCAAACTGTTTATGAGAGATATGATACCAAATGACCTTAACCTTTCATAGCATCACGAAACTGACGAAAGACGTTGTACTGGAAATTTGTTTTGAATCACGTGGAGATTAAGTGTTTTTTTTTTTGTTTTTTTTAAACCCTCTAAGAAAACATGTTGAAATCAGTACAGTACAAGTGCGACTTGTTTTACTTCTACAATATTCTTTTATCCTTTTTTTTTTATATTGAGCCTGAAAATGGAAATTTCTAAGGTATACAAATATAATATTGCTAGATCAAGGACAATCGTGTAGAGTTGCTATCCCATCGACCGCCTAGTTGGTAAAATGGGGAATGTGGGTAGCGGGGAAAATAAACTATCCAGGAAGGACCCAAATTCTAACTGTAGGACGTTCTTTTATTAGAACTAAGGCAATGACGTCTTATGCAGTTCGCGTTTATTGGTCTCAATGGTTATTCTGGATCTATGAGAAATGGTTTTAAAAAGCGTTGAAAAAAACTGAGTACTGTGAATGCATAAGTAAGATATATAGGGCAGTGCAGAAATAATCAATTTTGTACAACAATACACGCAGTTGTTGAGGGTTATTTAATAGAATGTCTAAATAAAATTTGTATCTCTCTTTCTCTTTCTCTCGCAATAGCGCTTTTTCTTTTGATCTCTCTCCTTCTCTCTTTCGGTCTCTCTCTCCTTATTTCTTTCGGTCTTTCTCTCTTTCCTTCTGTTCCTCTGTCTTTATCTCCTTCTCTCTTTTGGTCTTTCTCTCTCTCCTTCTGTTTCTCTGCCTTTCTCTCTCTCTCCTTCTGTTTCTCTGCCTTTCTCTCTCTCTCCTTCTGTTTCTCTGCCTTTATCTCTCTCCTTCTGTTTCTCTGCCTTTCTCTCTCTCTCCTTCTGTTTCTCTGCCTTTATCTCTCTCCTTCTGTTTCTCTGCCTTTATCTCTCTCCTTCTGTTTCTCTGCCTTTATCTCTCTCCTTCTGTTTCTCTGCCTTTATCTCTCTCCTTCTGTTTCTCTGCCTTTATCTCTCTCCTTCTGTTTCTCTGCCTTTATCTCTCTCCTTCTGTTTCTCTGCCTTTATCTCTCTCCTTCTGTTTCTCTGCCTTTATCTCTCTCCTTCTCTCTTTCGCACTAGCGTTTTTTCTCTTCTAATCCCTCTCTTGCTTTTTTTCGTTCTCCTATCTCTCTTTTTCTCTCTCTGTGTCTTTATTATTTTCTCTCTCGCTCTCTCTTTCTTTCTGTCTCCCTCTCTCTCCCCCTGTCCATGTATTACTTCCTCTACGTGAGTACAAGCGTGTGTATTGTTGTTTTTATTTGACAACGTCTAGAAGGTGAGTGAGCTGGTGCAAAGCACTTGGGGCACAGACGAAACAAGGTGACATGCAGGAATACAAGAAGATGGGAGGCGGATGTCTGCTCCGGAAAATCAATACGGTGGCGTCACCGCAGTGAGCGATGCGATTTGTTAGTTCGTTTATTCCTGACACCCCAAACGTGGGTGCAACAATGGAATACTGTCTGCACTGTCTAGAAGAGAAACAGAAGATCTGAGGTCAGATAGTTTGTCAAAACATGGACATCGAGATCTACTACATAGATTCCTCGTAAAAGGAAATGTATGGTATTCAAACATAAAAATTCTGGGTAATATTGAAAGAAAAAAACAACTCAGTGCTGGATTTACTTGTAGACAAGCTACAACTTACTGCACTCACTTGCTTGGGAGCCCCTTGGATATTTTGAAGAAAGAACAAACAAAATTATCATATGCCGATTCCAAGGGGGCCCATATCTTAAAAAAGCTTAGGGCCTAGAGCCTTATCATATCTAACCCCCCCCCCTAATTTTTTTATCTTAGGTTAATAATAGGTCTATATATATTTTTAAAAAAAAGCAAAGGTCAGAGAGTACTCAGCTATGAAGTACGTCCGATACAGTCAGTATTACCCTGTTTTGCTTAGCCCCTAATTAACAATGTTACTAAAAGTTTATATGTATGCAATCTTGACATGTACTGGTTCACTTAACTAGAATGATGGTTCACTCTGTTATACACTTAATATAGCCAGTGGATCTCAGCCTAGGATAGAACATTCTTGACTTGCCTTGTCGTTAGGTTATTCTTGTACAACCATTGACAAACACTAATTAAACAACAATCCGTAATGTAAGGGATTATCTTTTTAATTTAAAGACTTAATAGCTTTCAACGCTGCTCCCCCTCCGTAAATGAATATTTAGTTTCCATATATTTTAATATTTTTTATAGACTACATTTTAGATTACTGGCTGCTTGGAAATAGAGATTCTCAACTTATCTGGTCAGTGCAGTGGTCTGTGCTTGAGGTCAGAGGTTATTTTGTCACCTATTTATTTCTCTTGATGCTATCAGTTCCATCAGTTACACAACACCAGACAGATCTATTACGTAGGCCCAGTAGCTACACCATTTAAACTTTATATAACTTATTACACCTAAAACGTCATCTCTAAATAAAAGTGTAGCAGAAGGAAGGGATTTTCTCATCCTTTAAATAGAACCTTTATTCAAGGTGTACACCGTTCATTCAAGTCTGTAGAAGGGAGCTCTTGTTCGCTTTGGAAAGCCCTAGGGTTCTAAGTGCGATGCACAACTATACATGACAATTTCAAAATCCATAAATCAATACCGAGAATTAAAAAAAAATGTTTTGGGTCACGTCACTATGAAGTCTTACACTAAGAACTTTTCCCCCTCCCATGGACATACTCTTGACGTCCATATTAGTCCTTTCATCTCTAAGGTCCAGGACACTAAGAGCCCAGGCTGCACTTAAACATCTTCTTGCTGGCTTGAACAAAGAAAAATCTTGAAAAAAAAAGAAGATTCAGTTTTGAGCTCCCTTTGGTTCAAAAAAAAAGGGGGGGGGGGGGAAATAGATATACACAAGGAAGCTAATCAAGGGGCAGCAATTCATCCCATTGGGGTAAACAGGGGGGGGGGGGGGCAAGCGAAACATGTATTCACTTTTGTAATGTTTATGACGTCAATTTATCAGGGGAAAGATGTCCAATAAATGACACGAGACGAAACCACAAAGCAGATATTGTATCCTTTGACCATAGGAGAACGATTTGTATCAATCAGTAGCCATTGACTGGCCAAGATGGATCAATCGAATCGCCAGGTGGCACGTGCAGAGGGCAATGTGAAATAGTATGAAGTTGTATCGGATTCCTTGCTTCCTCCCACACAGATGGTGTCGATATGTTCATTAGGACGATTTAGAATTATTGGCATGAGTTCGATGTCAATATTTGTAGTTCTCACTGAGACCAGATTCTCTAAACAAGAAACAGTTCAGAACACATATTTGTAGCATATGTCCCATGGAAGGCTCTTCCTTATTGCTTTAAATCTGTAATACATGCAGTATTTCTGATATAAACATAGCGTGAGTTCTGTAGACTTTCTATAAGCACATTATTGGTGGGAAAACCTCAGACCTCACAGACATTAGGCACATTTACTGAATTAACAATAATTTAATTTATATAGATTTTATTCAACAATAATTCACATGGAGATGGCACTGCAGTAATAAATGGTCTACACTTGTCAATCAACAAGTCAATCAACAAGTCAATCAACAAGTCAATCAACAAGTCAATCAACAAGTCAATCAGCAAGTCAATCAGCAAGTCAATCAGCAAGTCAATCAGCAAGTCAATCAGCAAGTCAATCAGCAAGTCAATCAGCAAGTCAATCAGCAAGTCAATCAGCAAGTCAATCAACAAGTCAATCAACAAGTCAATCAACTAGTCAATCAACAAGTCAATCAACAAGTCAATCAGCAAGTCAATCAGCAAGTCAATCAGCAAGTCAATCAGCAAGTCAATCAGCAAGTCAATCAGCAAGTCAATCAGCAAGTCAATCAACAAGTCAATCAACAAGTCAATCAACTAGTCAATCAACAAGTCAATCAACAAGTCAATCAGCAAGTCAATCAGCAAGTCAATCAGCAAGTCAATCAGCAAGTCAATCAACAAGTCAATCAACAAGTCAATCAACAAGTAAATCAACAAGTCAATCAACAAGTCAATCAACAAGTCAATCAACAAGTCAATCAACAAGTCAATCAGCAAGTCAATCAACAAGTAAATCAAAAAGTCAATCAACAAGTCAATCAACAAGTCAATCAACAAGTCAATCAACAAGTCAATCAGCAAGTCAATCAGCAAGTCAATCAGCAAGTCAATCAGCAAGTCAATCAGCAAGTCAATCAACAAGTCAATCAACAAGTCAATCAACTAGTCAATCAACAAGTCAATCAACAAGTCAATCAGCAAGTCAATCAGCAAGTCAATCAGCAAGTCAATCAGCAAGTCAATCAGCAAGTCAATCAACAAGTCAATCAACAAGTCAATCAGCAAGTAAATCAACAAGTCAATCAACAAGGCAATCAACAAGTCAATCAACAAGTCAATCAGCAAGTCAATCAACAAGTAAATCAAAAAGTCAATCAGCAAGTCAATCAACAAGTCAATCAACAAGTCAATCAACAGGTCAATCAACAAGTCAATCAACAAGTCAATCAACAAGTCAATCAACAAGTCAATCAACAGGTCAATCAACAAGTCAATCAACAAGTCAATCAACAAGTCAATCAACAAGTCAATCAACGAGTCAATCAGCAAGTCAATCAAATCAACAAGTCAATCAAAAAGTCAATTAGCAAGTCAATCAACAAGTCAATCAACAAGTCAATCAACAAGTCAATCAGCAAGTCAATCAACAAGTCAATCAACAAGTCAATCAACAAGTCAATCAACAAGTCAATCAACAAGTCAATCAACAAGTCAATCAACGAGTCAATCAGCAAGTCAATCAACAAGTCAATCAACAAGTCAATCAACAAGTAAATCAACAAGTCAATCAATAAGTCAATCAGCAGTAGATGTAAAGGGTTTACACGTAAAGCATTCCAGACATTCACGGCGTCATTTGGACGGGTACATTGACTAGTACTTCAACCATTTATTTTCTATTGAACATCAATTTCTCTTAATTGGAGAGACCTTCGTCAAAACTAGTCAGCGAAGTGCTCCTTGAATGTTACAAGAAAATATTTTAATTTTCTTGTTTTGATAATTGCTCAAATGAATCAAATAATTTCTGATTTTGTGCTTGTACATATATAAAGAGAGAGAAAGAGAGAGGGAAAGAGAGAGGGAGAGAGGGGGAGAGAGAGAAAAAAAATTAGAGAGAGCGAGAGAGAGAGAGGGAGGGAGAGAGAGGGAGAGAGGGAAAGAGAGAGGGAGAGAGAGAGACAAAGAGATAGATAGATAGATAGATAGATAGATGCGAGTGTTATGCACGCACATATATATATATATATATATATATATGAAATTAATGGATTCATTCCATTTAAATGTAATCAACAACAAAATAGTTATTGATTACTTGTATTTTTGTCTGTTGTAAAAAAGAATTGTCATTTAAAATACATCAATATTTCGATGATTATTATTAGCGAGTACAAGTGGGCTGCCTGGTCCATGCTGGAGAACCAACAAAACAAACAACTGATACAGCTGAATATATTTGTTATTTCAAATGTAAATAATCTACTTTTTTTATGGCATACAAATCTTTGAGTTTACAACTTCTTTGATTTTCGGAAATATTTTGTTAGTTTCGGCTGAATGAAATGTAAACTTTCACCCAGATATAGCGGTGACGAAAATAACGAATTTAAATCCATGAAGGCACCAGTGTGAAAAAATCTGGCCAAGCATCGGCTAATTGACGGTCTCGTGAGATCTCGTCAGTTTACAGAGTTTCCCAAGAGTGAATTGAGTAAAGATTCTGATAGATAGAGGCACTAAGAGAAAGAGAGAGAGAGAGAAAAAAAAGATAGAGAGAAAGAATGTACAGAACAAATACATTTTTTTTCTCTTCACACAGACCTGTGTGTAAGTGGGTGTGTGTGCGTGTAGAGGACAAGGGACAGATAAACAGACAAATACACACACACATTTTTTTATCCAACTCTTAACACTCGAAACGTCATGTGATCCAAACACTCAGAACATCATGTAATCCTAACACTCGAAACGTCATGTGATCCAAACACTCAGAACATCATGTAAACCTAACACTCGAAACGTCATGTGATCCAAACACTCAGAACATCATGTAATCCTAACACTCGAAACGTCATGTGATCCAAACACTCAGAACATCATGTAATCCTAACACTCGAAACGTCATGTGATCCAAACACTCAGAACATCATGTAATCCTAACACTCGAAACGTCATGTGATCCAAACACTCAGAACATCATGTAAACCTAACACTCGAAACGTCATGTGATCCAAACACTCAGAACATCATGTAATCCTAACACTCGAAACGTCATGTGATCCAAACACTCAGAACATCATGTAATCCTAACACTCGAAACGTCATGTGATCCAAACACTCAGAACATCATGTAATCCTAACACTCAGAGCTTTGGTCAATCTCTCTACCAGTATTTATGAGCCTTTTATTCTCATTTCCCTGCGTGTAATGAAACGATATTCTACACAGACTCACGCACGCATATACACACACACACTCAAGATTCTGGTTATTAAGATTTTGTTCTAAGACTAGAAGAAGAAAAACAAACCATTTACTACTTTCAATGTTTTCTGAATGTAGACACAAAACGTCTGAAGCTAAGAAAGTGTTTACTAAAAGATAAGAAAAAAAATGTTTAGTTTCTGCTAATCTAAATATTTGTTTCTCGATGATTTTAATGTAAAAGAAGAGTCAGAGATAGAGAGAGAGAAAGAGAGAGAGAGAGAGAGAGCTGGGTGGGGAGAGGGGGAGATTTAGAGGGAGGGAGGGGCGGTTGCTGTCCAAATTATAAATATTTACTTTCCAAATCAAATAAAATATTTTTCTTAGCTTTTTAGCATGATGACTTGGGCAACATCACATTTAAGGCAATTGATTGGTGAGACATAGATACATTACATCACGTCATAGGCAACATCTCATTTAGGGCAACTGATTGGTGAGACATAGATACATTACATCACGTCGTAGGCAACATCTCATTTAGGGCTATTGATTGGTGAGAAATAGATACATTACATCACGTCGTAGGCAACATCTCATTTAGGGCAATTGATTTGTGAGATATAGATACATTACATCACGTCGTAGGCAACATCTCATTTAGGGCAATTGATTGGTGAGACATAGATACATTACATCACGTTGTAGAAACAACTCAATTAGGGCAATTTTAAAAAGCAAATATAGCATGATGCATCATTTCGAAAAAATAATTTTAAACAAGAATTTTGCACAGCTAAATCATCGGATGCTCGTTGGAATCTACAGCAGTATCTGAATGCAATTAGATATAAAATTAATGTATTTATTTGTTTAAAACAATATTTGGTTTTTATTTAACGAGTTTCTAGATTCTGCCAGTTTTCTTTTTTTTTTTCTTTTCAACCAATCAATTAACCTTTTACATGTCAAGTTCCCAGACCATTATGATGTACACAGAACGTTACAAGCAATCGAGTTGGATGTTTTTTCACTAATTCAATAAGGCTTTCAAACACAAACTCTGGCAGAACTCCAAAGAAAATGTCTACAACAAGACCTTCTCTTTCTAGAAATTTCCCCCATTCTTCACCCCCAACACACCAACACATTTCGTTTTCTTTCATTTTTTTTTTTTTGACCAAGCTCCCTTAAATCTGAAAACACTTCAAGATGAAATTCTCTCCCCTTTACTGGGCAGAAATGCCGAAGATTTAGGGGGGAAAAAATTGTTGCTCTAATTTAGAAATGATGTCGCGTTTTCAAATCGTCGGATTTTCTAAAATTAGTATCATTATTATAAATTTGGAAGTAGCCAATGAAAATAAAAAAAGGGATCGAGCTATTAGAGTATTTCGGCTAAGAAAGACTTTTAGTACGAACTAGTTGGACACTGTGTTTCAATGCTGAGATTACAATTCCTAGTAGAGTTGGTCCGTGCGTGACATTCTGAGGCATTCTACTTGTATTCGTTTTCCTACACTGTTTCATACAACATGAATACGTGCTACTTTATCAGGTTCAGTGCGCTCTGGGTTAATCTCTTTTGTGGAATTGTGGGAAAAGCCCATAGGAGCTTACCAAAAATAAAATATAAGACGTAACTAATAATTTTTAAAAAACATCTCCAAAGGTCTCTAAACCAAGGCTGCCTCAGTGTCGTGGTAAAGCATGTTCAATTCGGCGTTTTTAGACGCTCCAAAAACCCCCCCCCCAAAAAAAACTCAGATTCAAACTCGCACCGCTATAAAAGGTGGCCAAGCAGTTTTTTTATACCACTCTGTCAAACATTCCATAAGTTCTGCAGTCAACTACCTCATTTGTAAAATTGTGGTTGCACATCTGGTATCAGCATATGATATGAACGCTTAATGAAAAACTAACAAGAAAAACACCTTCTGGAAGAGATTCAAAGAAAACTGATAGGTAACGCAGAGTTTATACAAGACATTACATCATATTTGAAGATTCTTCTACTGGCCCAGCGAATTAAAACCCCATCGTACAGAAATATCGTAGTCCAAATAAACATAAAATGGGTCCATATAATATTTATAGATCCGAATTCGCAGTACGTCTGATTTTGTCTCTTTTTTACTGTGACTATTGGAGTGATCTCCCATCTGTTGAGTATTCCCACAGCTACTTTGTAGGAACTCTAACTCTGGAAATGAAAGATAAACATACATTATCTCCCTTTACTTAACTACTTTTTATTATTGTTACTAGAAACCCCCCCTTTCTTATTTTTTCTCTCTTTTTTCTCCCTCTTCTCTCTCTCTCTCTCTCTCTCTCACACTCCTCGCTCACTCTACCTTAATGATCGCAAACTGAAAGAGTGTTAAAAATGATGAGAGACTATTGACGTTAGGGAATAAGATTTTCCCTCGATAGTTCTAGATTAAAAAGGACACTCTAGTCCATTAAATCCCCTGCTGTCAATCAGAAACACATACACTTACAAAAGCATTCTAAAGAATGCAGTCAAAAAAAATGTTGTACCCAAATTTTTATGGGCCTTTCATTGACAAGAAATGTATTCTCTTTTACACAAGGCCAGGTAGATCTAAGTAGACGCTTAGAAGGATGGCAGTGTTCCGGAGAGCACCTGAATATCCGGTTTGGTTTTAGACAGACGTACGTCGACAGGCCCTCGAAATTGAGAGTGCCACGAGAGAGTAGTAGCAGACGTGTCACTTTCAACAACTTCATTTTGCACTTTCGATATAAAAACATAGAACTGTTTGTTTTAGACCCTCTGGGTTTTCTTTCTCCACTTCACAAAAAAACACAGGCTGGTGTCATTTAGTGCGTAAGGCCTTAGAAAGGAAAAAAATACAAAGCCCACATACAAACAAACTCAGTTCAAGAAAAAAAGAAAGGTACTTTTTTTTTCGGGGGGGAGATGGGTTGATAGAAATAAAGTAACCTGTCTCAAAATAAAATACTTGGGAGGAAAAAAAATCTTACACATGATGGTGAAATTAAGTCAAAGAGTATACAGGTAAATATTTTGACTATTTTAGTTTTCCTCTTGGCATGGAAAGATCATTAGATGAGATGGGCTCGCAGCCGGACCCCTAAATAGAATAACAAAATCCGCAAAGCGAAAGTGCCTTCATTATTTTCATAGGCTGTATATTCAGCTTCTATAAAACCGTCATTGGAAATAATTTGAACTTACTTCAATGACAATAATGTTTCTTGAGTTTCATTAACTTTGGGGAAAAACAAAAGGTGGGTCTTTTTATGAGGTGTACATTTAGTTAGATAATTGTACGACTAAATATTAAATAAAATTTCAAATGACATTAAAACTAGTCTGATTCCTATGAGCTAATCTGTTTCCGCTGAAATAGTCTGGTTTCTCTAATATTGTCTAATTTTTTTATATCAAGAATTGGCCTCTCTTCAGCCACACAAGAAGTTGCAAAGGGAAAAGATCGTCTCTCGAGACGTAAAATGCCACTGACAACAGAGTCTGATTTTTTAAAAATACTAGTCTGATTCGATTATTCGCTTGAAAGATTAGCAAAAGCCTGAAAAACCCGTCTCATTGCAAGAAGTAATGGGTGCTCTGATTGCTTACTGAAAACTGAACACATCAAAACCCGTGCACTATTTTTCCATCCGCTATTTTCAAAATGTCTTTGTCAGCCAAACTCATCCGCGTTACCAGAATGAGGTGGAAAGGAAATTATTAATCCTATACATTTGGTAGTTTTGAAAAGCGACCCATTAAATATATAAATATAAGACGTTCAATATCAAATCTCCTGTAGGACGGGAGGGGGGGGGGGGGAGGATACATAGCAGGATTTAAACTCGGCTCCGTCATGACGAGAGTCCCAAGCGCTTACCGGAGGACCAGGCATCCATAAATATGTAAATATAAAGGTATACACATAAAGTATTTCAAAAGTTTGATTCAATCGTTATAGTCTAAAAAGAAAAAAGTTTCTTATTCTGAAAGTCACTATTTCGTTGTTAATTTAAAAGGTCAACATTTTGCTGTTACTTAAATCTTTAAGAAAATGTAAAATATGAATCGAGAAATATCGGGGAAAATGTTCAGTTACATTTATGTGAATGTAATTTTTGAATCCGGAAAAACACAAACACACACGCATAAACACACACACACACACATATGCACACACAAACCCACCGAGAGCACCAGATTTGTAATTGTTACAGGGAGGGTGTGGCCAACTAAAAAAGTAAAAATCTGGTGTCTTGTTGCAATGCCTATGAGGGTGAGAGAGTGAGAAAATTAAAGTATTCATCGCCTCTTTTTCCTCTCTCTAGAACTACTTCGGGATGAAGATCATGCAGTAACTGAAGACAAAAAGGTCATCGGTGTTTGTCCTCTCATTCAGCGCCCACTTGAGCGCCCTCGGGGAGTCAGGATTTAAGAACAGTACCCCGCGTGGGACTATTGGAGCTCTCGGCAGGACGTAATGGCGTGTGTAGCTCTTTCCGCAACTGGAATGATGGGCCCCCTGCTGGAGACAGTACGGTCATGGGCTATACTGGAATGATAGGCCCCCTGCTGGAGACAGTACGTTCATGGGCTATAGAGTTCTTTTTTTTTTTTTAGTTTCGAAATTTAAAAAAATCATTGAAGCCTCGTCCTTTTCAATACACAATCATCTACGAGCTGCATGACTGTAGGATTCCATGACTGTTTCATTGAACCTAGGGACATGCGTAGGACGTTTAAGGTTAACGCCTGTATTTTATAAGATAAGATAAAATACTGCATGGTAACCTTATATTGCGACAACGGCAATTGTTTTGCGGCAATGTTCATGAACTAAGAATGTAGAACATAGATCTGTATTGTGTATTAGACAACTAACCGTCCCCAACACAATCTAACTCAAGGCCTGCTAAGTGGACTTTCACAGCTACAGATTCTTAAACATGGATAGAAGTTTGATCTAACGAGTCATTGTTTCATTTCGCTGTGTTTTATCAAGTGATGAACCACAACGTCGTCTACTGACTCGTGCAGCCAGTTTTGTAGTAGTACAAGAGATCTTCTTGTCAACTGAACATGCCTCATGCTGTGGAATGTATAGCTCATTTTTAGTGGAACTCGGTGTCGTATCCTTGAGATAATGGGCACATTGTTGTGGAAAGCCTGTGCGTGATGTAACCACGAGAAAAGGTGGGCAGATGGTTTGGTTGTGTAGGCTAACTAGATTCTGATGAGATCATGAAATGGTCTGTCGTAGTTCAAGTTAATAAATAGTTGTCTGAAAAATGAAGAAGAAAGAGGACAAGCGAGAGACCGTGTCACGTGGTAGTGAGCTTCATTTTGTTTTTGTTGTGCTACATATATCTTCAAATACATTGAAAGCGGTGTATTTGTTTATATATATAAGTTATATTCAAGTTTGTTTTAAAAAAACACTTTATTTTAAACAAGTTTATTTTAAACCTTTTAGTAAGAATATGATGCGACTACACCGGCTTAGATTATACTAAATGTTTGGAGATACAACACAACGACCGAGTATGAACACGCATGACCTCAAGAAATAAGTTCATTTGGCTTTATTTCCAGGTCTTTACTGGAAGTGTAAAAATACCCCCTCCCCCTTTTTTTGATTTCCCTTTTGTCTTAACTCTAAACACTAATGAAAAATCCTTTTTGAAACGTTCATTCTCCACTTGAAACAAAGAGCCGCCACTGCAATAAGTTAAGCATCCAACATGTTTTTGAAGTTTCTGAAAAGTTATTTCTGTAAGCGTTCAGATGACTTATGAGAATCACAGGACAAGTTTGCCTACAGAATCAAAACAACGACATTTCTTAGCATGTCATGTGTCACCTAAATGCTGAAGTAAAGCCTTGTTGTTTTCATTATTACACAAAACGTTTGCCAGTCTGTTCTACGGGCACAAAGCTCATTCCTCAAACCCCACCATTATTACTTGAGTTCTAATACAGTGCCAAGAAAACCGGAAGTAAATGTGTAATTTGACTCGATTGGTCACTCAAGAGTACGGAAATGGCGTCGTAATTGTCTCAGTTCCTTCCCCTTGATTAGCCTTTCCGCGAACAAAACTGTGGCGACGCTGTCCATGATAATAAAGGCTGACAACGGGCAGTTAGAGCTTGGACCTTTTAGTGGCTATCGATCACATTGTTCTACCCTCTCCCCCTCACCATCCTGTAAAGATAAAGTCCAGTTTTTTCTGAGCATTCTGGGTATCCATGAGCAATGTTCTTGTTTCAACAGCATGTTTACAGATGTATCAAGCCTATATCTAGAGTGAGAAAATTGGAGTTTATTTCTGCTTATTTCTCTTTCTGAACCTCAAAGGCGCTATATATATGCATTGCAAGAAAAGAGCGCAATCTTCACTTGGTCAGAAACTGGACTACGAATGCATCTGAAAATGGGTCAGGAAGTCATGCCTTAAAATCTTTGAATAATGTATCACGTTACCCAAACACCTTCCAGGTAAAGAAGTCAATTTTAAAGTGGAATGAAATAATAACTATATTTTAAGAAAAATTTATCGAAAAAATGCAAGACCATAATCTTGAAACTTAAAAACAAATCTTTGAAAACTTTTGTAGAATTACAAACAAGAAGAAACTAGAAAATGATTCATAAGCAATGATCATCGTAACATCACTCTCCAGGTCTTCATTAGAATACTTTTGATATGTCTTTTAAAAAAAAAAAAAAAAAAACCTGATCATGCATAACAACTATATAAATATGTAAATAAAATAGATGATGCAATATCATGGGAAAACCTGTTTTGAAAACAACGTGCTAACGCTCCATTTGTTCAGTCATAAGAATCTGATTCCAGTTGATCGAACACAGTCATCAATAAGTCTCCTGGTATCGAAACATAAGAATACACGCGTCTCCCAATGGGAAGTGTAATCGCTCAACTGTAAGTAAAGTATCGTTCGATTATCATAGAAGAATTCGCTTCCCCCGTTCATGCTTTAGTATTCATATCAAAGTTAAGTTCTTATTTCACTGACAGTTCCCCTTCCCCCCCCCCCCCATACAAACATACAGCTTCTCATATGATGTTGAATGGGACTTTTGGAAACAGCGAGTGCGACTTTATTTCTGGACTCCAAGGCAGGTTTTATCGGGTTTGTTAGAAGAATATTTTGTTTTCTAATTCCGAGACGATGGAAAACTGTAGTCCAAGGCCAAGAATGAGAAAAAGAAGAGGAATTGTTAAATGGAAAGAGAGATAAAGAGAGTAAAAAGAGATTGAACAGATGTATTTAGTCATAGGAATACAAGCACACAGATGAAATCATTGGTTTACGAGTTGATGAATGAAAATAAAATACAAATGTCGATGAATCTTACGCAAAGTTTGTGCTTGTTAGCTAAAGCTGAACATTTCCAACTGAAGAGTTCTCCAGCCCCCAAGTCCCAAATCACCTACTCATTTATAAATACACAATTCTGTTTCTATACTTTCATCTCCTAAATGAAGAGTATAAAGGGTGCTAGAAGGAGACGCGCGGGCGCTGAGGGCCACGACACCCGTGTGTCACAACTCGTCTGGAGTAACAAACAGTGATGTCGACATTTTCCCCGCCGAGCGGAGGGCGCCGCCATCAACGAAGCCTCTCCCCAGCCCCATATTTTTTTATCTCTCTCTCTCTCTCTCTCTCTAGATCCTTGGCATTGCTTAGACATGCTCTTGACATTTGATACTTGCCAGGTGTCAGCACGAGGGGCGGCCATTTTGATTTGTTGCATTTTGTCCCGTCATTGGCGTCGTTTGTACGCGGGACGTGTGAAGTTAGGGGCAGGAGGAAGTGTCGGGAGAGACGAGGGTGTAAATCTGTCAGCCTGAGCACTTCAGACCTCAACTACAATTTACATGTCATAGGAAGAGGAACATTTATACAGAACTACACAACACAGGGCTCCAATTAATGGTCTTCCTTTGGCTCCAATTAATGGTCTTCCTTTGGCTCCAATTTATGGTTTTCATTTGGCTTTTGTTTTGGAGGATGTACTTTGTTATTAAGCCAGACGACAGACAAACCAATAAATTAAGTGCAAATGCAGACAAGATAGCAATGTACCAACCTACTGTGCCAAGGATGTAATCTGCTTTTCAAAGCAAAGATCGGAGCCCCTCACCCATCTTCGAGTTCATAAGAAAGGATATAAAGTCCAACCTCGAAAGATGAACTTTGGCATGTTATCGCGCATGGATATCTCAAGGGCGATTTTGTTCAACAATATGTCGCTTTTTTTTCAGAGAAATCTCAATGGCGCTCGAAGCTTTAGTCCTAAAACAAATGATGAATGAACATGACATGTACTATGTTATAGCTGCCCAACAGTAGACTTGAGCTAGAGAATCGAGTTTTATGTTTCAATAAACAGAAAGCTTGGTGAGGTAACAACTTATCAGAGACAAGTGTCACGCAACTGCATGGTATTAAGAGGGTATACCGCAATGGAAACACAATGTTACCTCGACCAGTGCCACATTTAGATTGAAAAGGCCCTAAGCTTGAGATTTGTGTGGACCCTTTGAGGACCCATTAAAGTCCAGATATTAGGTCGGTGCTAAATATTTCTTGTGAGCCCTAGGCTTTAACTTGTGTTGCTTGTAGGTAAATTCGGCCATGTCCTTCAGAACAACACAGACAAAGTATAACCAGTGTTAGTGTGTAATGACAGAGTAGAACTCATTTGAAAAAGGCCTACATCAGAGCCTCTTGATCTATGCGTGTTTTGTGCTATGACATGATGATAAAGAGCCACTGTTGGAAATGTGTTAGAAATGTGCTAAAAGATTGGTCTCCAAAACAAACAAAATAAATCCGAAACTCCGTATTCTTGATGCCGATGCTAATAGTAGACTAAATACCAACCAATCTGTAAAGGCTAGGATGAACTTTTTTTTTTAGCCACATAGTCCTCAAGGGTTTAACTAGCCAAAAAAAAAAAAAAGAGAGAATTAGGACTTAGATGTGACGTCTCAAGAATTTTAAATAAATGAAAAGTCTAAGAATCTGCTGGTGTCAAATCAACTCCCTTATAAAGTATAACATTTAGAAATGTCGGTCTAGATTAGTTGATAAGGCTTTACCAGTTTATGATTGAACACTTTTACCATTGCTTGTCAAGCTGATTTCATAGTAGCCTCTAGAACTTCAATTTTTTCAAGTCTTGCTCTTTGAGACATGGCCTCTGCTTTAGCTAAATCAGATTAGCACTCTCTTTGAAGCGATCTTCCGCGCAATCTCTTTCGCTGTTGAAGTCTGTGCTGGTCGTCTTCATGGCTCTTAAAATGTGTTTCTTTTTAAAAATCAGTCTCTCTGCTGCAATCACGAGACATTCTTTATCCAGTCATTTATGACGCGCACAACAGCAACTAGTAGAGATATAATGAATGTCATGTCGCAGACGAAAGTTTATCATCTCCCGAGACGTGGGCCGAGCTTTCTCTGGTAATTGTAACTAACTGTTAGAACATGACGAAGAGCAGACAACTGGAGCTAAGTGATAAATCTTTCCTTCGAACTGCTCTCCCCTATCCCGGCCCATTAATAGAGAGGAGTGGGTAAATAGGTAAGAGAAAGAGTGCGTGTGTATGAGAGAGAGAGAGAGAGAGAGAGAGGATGGAAAGTGAGAGATAAGAGTTATGGAGAGAGGGAGGGGGAGAGAAAAGTAATTCATCATCTTCTTATGAAAACTACATTCTTGCAATTCGTTGTTTCGCGCTTTCTTTCTGTCTCTCTCTTCGTCTGTGTAATGTACAGGGCCTTAGGCCACTGCAACCAATGTGACTGAAGTGGGCCCGCACTTTTCATAGGCCTCGCGCTAATTCTAGGTGTAAATTATTAAATGAAACCATTATAACTTATAAAATGGTTCTCTCGGCCTCCTTGTTCTTGGAAATGTCCTGAAATTGCAAAATCGAAAAAAAAAGGCCTGGCAATCTCCCGAAACTATTGAAAATCTCTTGGAAACCCTTACAAATCTACTAGATTTTATCCTTTATTATCCTTTGAGGGTGTCTATCAATATGGAGAACGCCAATCCTGCAAGCGATAAAAAAAAAGAAAGGTATTGTCGGCTTTCATTTAATAAAAATGTAATGTAAAGGCAAATTTATTTTCTAATACAAAATCTTAACTTATTATCATTATCTCTATCCACTTTGGGCCCTGCGCCATTCGGTTCGCATTGGGCCCAGCAATATTTAAGTCCGGCCCTGATAATGTGTGTGTGTGTTTACAATGTCTTTCATTCGTTTATTAGTGTTTTCTCTTTCTCATTTGGCGCCTCAGCTCGAGCCTTTAGGCAGACGATCCCAAATGGATGTAGATCAAACGTCGTTCCTGTCACGTGCCCATCAACTGAAGCATGAACACATCCTAACCTTGTTCTCTTACGTGCAGCCTACACTCACGCATCATTGGATGCGCGTGCCTTAAAGAAAGTCATACTCATATACAGGAGAGCACAGGATTGTAGTGTCAAACGAATCATTTCACGGCTCACTCAAAGAAAAAAAAAAGATGAAGCCTTGATGAAGTGCCTGGACCACCATGGAAGTGAGTCACTTGAAACGTCACTTCCCTCGCTGCGATAGAAGCAGTTCAGATTCGGCAGCTTAAATGCTTAATTGTGCAACTTAAATAAAAAAGGGAAAGAACTACACATTAATAGCCATATATTTCAATACTATAAGATTTATTACCTTTTTCTATATAAAAGCATAATTATAACTAATTAGTTAAAAAATTATTTACTTTATTGATTGATTCATGTTTTGTTAGGGACAATGAATCATTGCCTGCTCTATTCTTCTGTTAAGAAGGAATGCCTATATTTTATAAGATAAGATAAGATACAGAAGGTTGTGCAATAAATGTATCCAACAAGTATCAGGCTTATTCTTTTATAAGTCAATATTGATTATTATAAATCTTCTTTAAGGCGAAACGGACATATCGTACCAATGACTCGAGAAAAAAATAATCACTCTACATCATGCAGAAACTACTGCCTTGATGGCCTGTCGCTGTTGAAGTACAACTATATAGTCACTCTACATCACGCAGCCACTACTGCCTTGATGGCCCGTCGCTGTTGAAGTACAACTATATAATCACTCTACATCATGCAGCCATTACTGCCCTGATGGCCCGTCGCTGTTGAAGTACAACTATATAATCACTCTACATCATGCAGCCATTACTGCCTTGATGGCCCGTTGCTGTTGAAGTACAACTATATAATCACTCTACATCATGCAGCCACTACTGCCTTGATGGCCCGTCGCTGTTGAAGTACAACTATATAATCACTCTACATCATGCAGCCACTACTGCCTTGATGGCCCGTCGCTGTTGAAGTGCAAAACTATATTATCCGTTGTACACGCTTTCTCCACAAAACATGGCGCCCTGTCGACTTCATCGACTTGAAGATTAAGTTTTCTCCAAATCTGCCAGACGTTTTCTGGAACATGTGCTCAGGTGTTTCTTGAGCGTCCAGTAATGTTGTTTTTTTTTTAAGTGGCTGACATTACTGATGGATGTGTTCTATTTGGTTATTATTATGTGTGTGTGTGTGAGTGTGTGTTCGTGGATGTTTATGTACGAGTT
This sequence comes from Biomphalaria pfeifferi, assembly GCA_030265305.1. NCBI lineage: Eukaryota > Metazoa > Mollusca > Gastropoda > Planorbidae > Biomphalaria > Biomphalaria pfeifferi. The sequence goes on along the minus strand of JASAOG010000043.1, from coordinate 1,029,886 downwards.
TTAGTCTTAAGTCTAAGTCGTAGTGTAACAAACATTTTTTAAATATATAAAGTTTTGATCTAAGCAGAAAATTATATATATATATATATAAATATATATATATATATTTATATATATATATATATATATATATATATATATATATATATATATATATATAAAACTTTAGTTGTAAGTGAAGGCTGATTGAAGCACTTTGCTTGTTAATGATAAATGATGGTATTGAAAACTGGGGTGGCTAATTTGAAGACTTTCTGCAAGTGTTATGACGTCATTCACCAAATGAAAAATCCAGGACCAGATTTAGACTAGAGGTCCTTAGGTATTTGAAGGGCCCCTAAAAAATAGCCCTGGAATGATTTTTTTGAAGGCCCTCAAAAGGCCCTATAGCTTATGTCGCCTTAAGGTAACAGAAATACATTGAACGAGTTACATCATGTTCCAATGTTTCCTATATTCCGAAGTCTAAGCTAACTGTAGGTAATGTGGGAAGCGTGGTCGAGAGGTCAAGTGCGCTTGAACTTGGATTGGCTTGGCTACCTTGAAGGGGGCTCGAGGTTCGACACCCGACTCGGGCAAAGTTTTGTTTACTGAGCGCCTAAAGGCAGCACGGAAAACCAACTCCTAGATACCCCCCCCCCCCCCCCACCACAAATGAGATTTGACCAAAAGCGCTTGAGCATGCTATAAGCATGAAAGTAGCGCTATATAAATGCTATAATAGTATAATAATAATGCGTCTTTCATATGGACCTCATCATCCTCTCTACAATGTCTGTGTACATCAAGTCTATTTAGCTCTCTCTCGCTCTTCTCTCTCTATTTCTCTCTCTCTTTCCATTACTTGTCGCTAGCTTTACATCTCAGCACTATTGGCTATGGATGCCATAGGTGAAAGAGTTAAATGCATAATTCGGAAAGAGTTGGGCGGGGGGGTTGTTTCTGAAAGGGCGAGGGAGGGGGGGCTTGCGTGATTCGCAGACGTAAACGTCAATTTATGAGCCCAGGATATGAGTGAGAAAACAATGTCAGTAGAGGCCAGGGGTCACCTGGATTCCAGCACGACCCCAACGTTTGATTTTCTCCGTAATGTCAGAGAACTTCGTTTTCCATTAACCCAGTGTATGACATGCTTACTTCGGGATTTCCCGCTCCTACGTAGACAGCGGGACGTGTAAAGGCTTTATACATGATTTTATCATTTGTCTTAATCTCTCTCTTTCTCTGTCTGTCTGTCTCTGTCTGTCTGTCTGTCTCTCTTTCACTGTCTGCCTCTCTGTCTCTTTCTGTCTGTCTCTCTTTCTATGTCTGTCTGTCTCTCTTTCTATGTCTGTCTCTCTTTTTCTGTCTGTCTCTCTTTCTATGTCTGTCTGTCTCTCTTTCTATGTCTGTTTCTCTTTCTATGTCTGTCTGTTTCTCTTTCTATGTCTGTCTGTTTCTCTTTCTCTGTCTGTCTGTCTCTAACTCACACACACACAAACTCACAATTTTATTCACCAAGAAAAAGTAAATGATTCTAAAAGAGACACCAAACAAGAAAGGAGTTCGCATCGCTTGTGTCTGTCAGATTATGTTTTGAGACTCTTTAAAACTCCCTCGTCAAATAGAAGCCCCCAGTACACACCGTTGGTGTTAATTTATAGGAATTATGCATCTATGCAGATGTAGGAGTCCGGTCAATTATCTTATTAGTCCCTCAGAAAAATGTTCCATCCATGCCGGATGAAGAGGATTATGTTATTGATAATAATAATAATAATATAGTCTTGGAATAGGGAAGTCAAGATACTAAACTCTTGTTGTTGTTTTTTTAAAGCAGAAGTAACAGAAAAAACAACAACAACTGAAGACGTAACAGTAAAGATGTTGACCAAGACTCAAATTAGCTCCCTTCTTTACAAAAAAACAACAACACATAAGCTTCCACAAAAGAGTGTCAAAACATAGAACAAACAACTCTTCCAGACAGATTAAAAACTCAAACAATGGATCTATTCAGACAGTTGTCTGGGTGAAACAACCTCTTTCTATTTGTTCAATCAATCAATTGTCCCTATTTAGCTGAGCCAATACTATATCACCTTACCCGGTCTAGAAATGTTTGTTATGTCTAGTTCCTTCAATAAACTTCTAAGTCGGATGACGCTAGAAATTTACAACAGAAATAAAAATACTTATAAGAAATGGCAGTTAATAACTTAATAGAATTCAGGCTACAATCAAAATTTGTTTAAGGAGAGCCGCATTAAAAAATACTTTTTGGGGGGCGTGGTTTACTTACCCTTGTAATACAGAAAATACATTCAAACCAGGGTTTGTTTTTTTATTTAACGCCCTACGATACAGACAATCTAACGCCCTACGATACAGACAATCTAACGCCCTACGATACAGACAATCTAACGCCCTACGATACAGACAATCTAACGCCCTACGACACAGACAATCTAACGCCCTACGATACAGACAATCTAACGCCCTACGATACAGACAATCTAACGCCCTACGATACAGACAATCTAACGCCCTACGATACAGACAATCTAACGCCCAACGATACAGACAATCTAACGCCCTACGATACAGACAATCTAACGCCCTACGATACAGACAATCTGAAAGAGGGGCTTTACTTTTTTTTCACTGCGATACAGACACGTAAAAATTATGTCTGAAAAGTACTTAAAATACATATCAAAATGATAGACAAGATTCTAGATAGACAGAAAAGATAAGACCTGAGTTTTTCAACCCAGACTAGATTGGAGTTTATTCAAAAAAAAAAAGGGGGGTGGGTATAATCATTGATGTTCTACAAGTTACCTAACAATTGTGCTGATAGAACTACTGGATTAACAGGCAGATGTGACTCATGTCATGATAAACTAATCGGCAGCAACCCCAGCACACACATACATACACAATCACACACACAGAGGCTGCACCAACGATTAGATTGCAACACTCAGCAATGGCAACAACTCCCCGTATCTATCGGACTAGACGGGCACCATTGTTTAGGCACCGGGCTCCGATAAAGAATCGAGACCTGCACACACTCACACCACTCGCGCGCGCACTGTTCACAATTAATCTTCTTATCTCTAGCCATGATGGTTTGCCCCCCCCCCCCCACCTCTGATTCCGTCCCTGGCGAAATGTGACGCCCATGTCGCCCCACACATCGTCACACCTTCCTCATGTTTTAATCAAGCCGTTGTTTAATTGAACGATTTTGATGACCCTCTAACTACCCCCCCCCCCCCACCCGTCAACCAAAGGATGTTTACAAATTCGCTATGATGGTGGATGTGCTTACAAAAGGGAGGGGGGCGGTGCTGAAAGAAAGAGAAACTTCCTTGGCAGTGGCGGGAAAGAAACACTGTGATGAGAAATACAGTAACTACTGCGGGAGCCCACTCCCGCCCCCCCCCCCCCAAGCCACTATCATCAATATCAGTATTGGATTAATTACTTTTCAAAGCAAAAAAAAAAAAGTATCTTTCCCACCACACCCTCAAGCCTCACGCACATGACTTCGATGGAGCGAGTGGTCGAGCATTTCAGAACAGCGATTCTTAATCTGTTTCATCCAGGTACTATTGAACGCTGTTACCTTGGTAACCAACTGAAGAGAACAACAGAGATAAACCAAAGATTCGAGGGGAGCTAGTATTTTCAACTCTCAAGAATGGAGTTAACACATAGGGAAACCCGAGTTAAAAGAACATTTCACAATTATCAAAGAGAATTTTTTTTTTACATTTCTCCATTATTTTATTTAAAAAAAAACCACACACACACACACTGCCTAATAACATACTCAGAAAGACACAAAGAAAATGTCATAAATTCAAGACAATTTCATACAAGTTTTCATTGTAGCGGTTGCATAAATTAGCCAAGAAAACCAATGACTTGAGTAGCAGAGTCTGCATTCTATACACACAGCTATATTAACTCATGGATACACTTAGGACGTAATTATCTTCTCTTTTGAACAAACCTGTGTAATTTATAAGATAAGATAATATAACTTCCCCATTAATTAATTATAAACTTTTCTCCGAGCTTTTGCCTATTCACCAAACCTTTGTTCCTTCCTACAGCTAGTCCACGCCCGCACCACAAAAAGTCAACATCCTTCACACACACCCACACAAAAGAGAAGGGTAGAAAAGATTCGTGAGTGAGTAGTATAGATAGGGCAGGGCGTGAGCCCAACAGGGCCCCCTACTACACTCCTCCCCAAACCCCCCTCCCCACTGTATCAATAAACATGGCGGCCAAGATAAGTAAACAGAAGCAGACACGGAAAATGATTGGTGGTGTTCTAGAGAGGAGAGCAGGGAGAAGGGGGACCCCGAGTATCAACTCATTGCCGGTATACAAATACTGAAATGCTGATGGAGAATGCGAATACAGCGTGGGGAATGAAGGGATTGCCATATACAGGGAAGGGTTATAAGATGGAATCATTGCATTCTATACCTAACGACATTTTACAATAACGACTTTTCTAGAACAAGACTTATCTATAACTAATAACTAGTGATCAATACAACAATCAATACAAGCAATATACTAATCATAAGTATTGATTTATTCTAATGATTTGTTCTCGTCATCAGTGCAAGGTATCTATATAAGTTATTTGTAATAGTGATCAATCCATGTGATTTATGCTAGTGATCAATACTAATAATTGTAAATTGCTTCATTAAAAAAAAAAGCAGATTTATGGGGCGGAAAGTCCAAGAGATAAAGCGCTTGGGGTTAGATCCCAATTTGGATTTCAAGACAGAGATTGAATTTAAAGTTGGAGATTTACATTACGTCACTGACAAGACCTGGCAACTGTTAAAAAGTTAGTCGTCTTCATAGCTATATAGCATACCTTGGCCACATAAATAATTAATATCCAAATGATACATTGTTTGTTCCAAAACTGTTTTTTTCTTGGTGACGAACTTGATTTTTTAATACGGTTTGATAATTTTCCTGAGTACCTGACTTTTATTTCTATTGAAGTAAAGTAATCCACGGAATATTTCCGGAAGTGTAAGTCCTTGATAACTGATTGCTACTGTTTTGCTTCAAACATTAATTTCATTTAGTACAAAGTCTTTTGAAAATTAATTGAAATTATTTCTGCCTTGACTCAGGGAAGTCCCAAGTATGGAAGTCTAAATGCGTTTATAAAATATATTGAATTCATGTGCTTATAAAATACATTGAATTCGTGTGTTTATAAAATACATTGAAATCATGTGTTTATAAAATATGTCATAGAAGTCCATTAAAATGTCACCGAAACATCAAATGTCAAAAAAAAAACAAAAAAAACTGACTAATAAATGAGCTTCGCAGACGTGAACGATGCTGGCGGTTATCTCCATACAGAGATGGATGTCAAAATGATCAGTCCAGACGAGTATGAGGCTGCTGTCCGTGGCCGCTCACTGGTCCTAAGGTGAAGGTCATGCTGTGAGTTGAAAGTTTGTCTAACGATATCTGGAGAACGTCCACAAAAGACCAGTTCTTGTGAGATACATCCACACACATACACACACACATACACACACACACATACACATATATTAAACATAAATGAATAGCAGCTCCAGGTACCAAGTTTTTTAAGAGAGAAATCACATTTGTTTCAGCACCTAGCTTCAACTCTATATTTAAGTTCTTGTGAGAGCTGGTTCTTTGATAGAAAAGAACTTGAAAAAATAGATAGATATATATAAATATTTATTGGGGGGGGGGGGCAAACGGAGAGAGGGAGAGGCCAAAACAGAATTAACAACAAAGACCAGACACTATATTACTTTTGAGTCATTTCAGAGCGACTTTTTATGTTGACAAGTAATAAGCGAAGAGTAAAATTACGCGGGAAAATGTGGGACGTTGAATCCAATCAGATTAAAGTATGGGAGGGAACAGCAGACGCATGAAATTGTAAGAGGAGGAGGTGATGAGGAATTCATTTTAAAATTATCCCCCCCCCCATCCATTTTTTCCCTCTATAATGCAATAATTAGGTCTGGATTGCATGTTATGCTGAACAAAGTTCTTGTGTGAAATGAATAGCGTTAAGAGACTCCGAGACAATTTGGAGCCCCAATGGGAATCGGACTTTTTGATACAGACGTTGAGAGATTTGCCTGGCGAGGCTCCGCTGTGATAGCCTCACGCCACAGACCGGAAGTTTTAGAGCTAGAAATGAGGAGGGGATGGGGGGTGGAGTGTTGTTATGAGAGCAGACGTAATTTCGATTCGTGTTTTAGATAAGAAACTAACAGTATTCTGGTCATTGTTCATTTTGACTTTTGAATTGAGCTGTGAGATAAGAGAAACTCTCTCTCTCTGCTCTGTTTCTCTAACACAACACACACTCACACACACAAAAACTATATTTACATTTGTTACACATATCGAAAATTGTCTAAACTACTCTAAACCATCGGTGTTTCTCTTTTAAGTTTTTGATAATGAAACATTTATTTTTTGTCCAATGAACTTTCCCATTGCAACCATTTTTGAAACGCCTGAACAAGTTTAGATCAAATTGTTAATCAGGTCTTCGTTCTGTCTTATAGATCCCCCTCTTTCTTTTATCATTTTTATTTTGAGCCCGAATATGAGATCTTTGGCGTTAGTTTGGCATTCGCCTGACATGGGTCAGAATGTCTCACTACCGATTGCGTGGACCTTTTTTTTTTTTTGGATCAGGGGTAAGCGTTAACTTACTTTCAGAGACGCTGTCTTAGAGAACAAGCATTTGCTAACACAGACAAGGGCGCAACAACAACACACACACACACACAAAATAGCAGATTTATGGGGCGGAAAGTCCAAGAGATAAAGCGCTTGGGGTTAGATCCCAATTTGGATTTCAAGACAGAGATTGAATTTAAAGTTGGAGATTTACATGTACATGAACATGTACTACTTACATTAGATTTTTACCAAATAATTAAATTTTTACTACCTTTACTATTTTAACTGTGAATAGACCTTGATTTTAATGATATGACTGTATAGAATCTAGCCTTGTTGTTAAGAGAGAGAGAGTAGTCCTTAAGAGACTGCAGGCACGACATGTCCTAAATTGTGCCGATGTGCCTAAAATCAAAAACAACAACAACACACACAGACGTTTTATAACCACATACCACACAAAGCAAACACAATTTACCAATATAGCACAAGCTTTATCACAAACGAGAACACACACTTACACTCACATTTATTTATGTGTTTAAACACATTAAATAACACCTACACATTTGAATGAACACCTCCCACCCCCCCCCCCTCGAATCACATTTACAGTCTTGAAGGATGAACCCTGGCGCTGAGAAGATTTGACTACTTACCATATTTTTGAACACATTTATGCAAATGGTTTTAGATTTTTTGTCAAAATTCTTCTTTTTTTTGTGTTACAAATGTATAGTTCAGTGAAGTCAGTTCTGTCCTACTAACTACTACATTTACACACACACAAAATTTACTTTTTTGTAAAGAGAAAAAAATCTATTTAGTATGTGCATACGTTGGACATAATTTAAAACAACAATTAATAAGTAGTTTTTCATATAATCACGCAAACTGCAGCGCTGCGCCATGGCAGTAGCACATTAAACTAAAGGAATTTTTTTTTTACGGAAAAATTTTTTCTTGAGGATTTGAATAAGAGATTGACCCTTTACAAAACAATTAGATCAATTAGATATTCATTATAGGACATTAGTTAGGCCAGGTTCGCATTTAACTTCACATTCACTTTTACCTATCCTTTGGTCTGCTGGACCGCTGGGTGCATCACACAAGATCTGTCAACCTTCTTTCTCCATTCTTCTCTGTCATTTGTCTTTGATAGAATTTCATTCTGATGTTCTTTCTGAAAATATTGAAATCTGCCTTTTTACCTGCCTGGGTAGACCACTTCGGGGGCAGATTTTGAGTTTGTGTTTCCACCAAACTTACTTTGTAACCTTGTTTGTTTACTTTTCTGGTAACGAATTTCAGTTTATTTGTTAGGACAACTTCGTACAATTGATCCTTCTTCTCTCGTGTGCTATGATAGCATGGAAGCCCTGAATCAGCCAGGAAAACCAGTGACTTAGCAGAGTTTAAGTCTGTTACATACATTCCCCACCTCTTATTTACATGCAACCCTTTTACTTACACGCCCAAACCTACTGACACTCACATAACCCAGACGTTTGCACACAAGTCAGAGATTTGTAAGCTAGTAAGTCATTCAGTTTGGAGGACAGGTAGTTGAAAAGGGATGGTTTGGGGGGGGGGGGGGGGGTTCGTACTTTAGAAAACATTTAATTTCCCATGATTTCACATGTTCGACAAACACTGGGCATGTATCTAACGTGTCTGTGGCATGAATATCTGTATCATAACAAAACGGAATGGCGGCTGGGGGAGGGGAATATTAGATCAGTCTAGGAAGATCTAAAGTGTAGCCTCGGTATGTCAGAAATGTTGGAGGTAATGAGTCAGATGTATACCAATAGTCCAAACTCAAAATAATTCCTTATTCTCGATTCTAAACTTATTTTGCCATCTCTTTCTCTCTGCGTTCTTCCAACACACACCTAATAAAGTAATTTTAAGTAAAGAAATGAACGCCACCTCCCCCCCCCCCCCCCCCAAAAAAAAAGTCACAAATATCATTATTTGTTTCTATTCTTATTTATTTTTATTAGGTAAATTGAAAACAAGAAGTGGAACATGATTGCCTCGGTCTAGTCCAATGGTTTTTGTTGACACAGTATCACATGACACTGTCTTCTTCCTAGTTGATCGCCATCTTAAATTGACTGTCACACGAGACACGCTGCCCGGGTTTGTTGCTATAGAATGTTTCAATATTGATTCAACTTCGCTTCGGGGCTCTAATAATGAACTAACGGCCTCATCATGGGAACGGGCGCTCGTGTGTGTGTGTGTGTTTACTGCCCATGTGGACAACGGTTTCCTCGCTATTGTGGCACGGAGCTGATGTACATGAGGTGAGAGCCTTCTAACGTTATGAATACTAACTATGTCAACAGAAGATCGTGTCATGAACCTAGAGTCCTCTAGCAATGTGGGTTTTTTTTTTTTAATCTGTAGATTCGTTTATTGCTTTCGGTAGCTATAGCCATAATTTCAACATCTATATCTGTACACCTACATGTGTGTCCTGATATATGATATGTGTCTTGATTTATTTATCTATCTATGTGTCTTGGTTTATTAATCTATCTATGTGTCTTGATCTATTTATCTACCTGTGTGTCGGGGTCTACTTATCTATGTGTCGTGGTTTACTTATTTAAGTGTCGTGATCTATGATAATATGTGTGTCGTGATATATTTATATGTGTCATGATATATTCGTCTATCTGTCGTTATTAAGTAATCAATTAATGCATCTTTATGTATGTACATGGGTCGTGGTCTGTTTTAAAATGTGTCTTGATTGATATGTCTATATATTTGTCGAATGTAGAAGCGAGTTGCACTAATGTACCTTTCTTCTTAATACTCTCTTTCACACTCTCTCTCTAGTTGATTTTTTTCATTATAAATCTCAATTCACTAGTAAAAAAAAACAAACACGATGACCCCAAACAAATCTTCTCTGACCCCAAACAAATCTTCTCTGACCTCAAACAAATCTTCTCTGACCCCAAACAAATCTTCTCTGACCCCAAACAAATCTTCTCTGACCCCAAACAAATCTTCTCTGACCTCAAACAAATCTTCTCTGACCTCAAACAAATCTTCTCTGACCCCAAACAAATCTTCTCTGACCCCAAACAAATCTTCTCTGACCCCAAACAAATCTTCTCTGACCCCAAACAAATCTTCTCTGACCCCAAACAAATCTTCTCTGACCCCAAACAAATCTTCTCTGACCCCAAACAAATCTTCTCTGACCCCAAACAAATCTTCTCTGACCCCAAACAAATCTTCTCTGACCCCAAACAAATCTTCTCTGACCCCAAACAAATCTTCTCTGACCCCAAACAAATCTTCTCTGACCCCAAACAAATCTTCTCTGACCCCAAACAAATCTTCTCTGACCCCAAACAAATCTTCTCTGACCTCAGTACACCACAAGTGACATCAGTAAAAAGTGGTAGACCAGAAATGTAAGCAGAAACATTTCCTGACAAAAGCGAAACGTTTCATCCTGTCTCTCTTGTGTACCGACTCGTTAGAATCTACGTCTGTGATAACTTCATCACTGAGCATTGGGCGAGGACGTCATTCGCAGTGGTCAGCAGTTAGACGTTTTAATCAGTGGACAAAGTGCTGGAGTGACCGGAACTGACCGCTAGATAAAAAAGCTATTGAGATGATGGAATTTATTCGGTCAAGCTATCTCCCGAGTGTAATGACTTATACAATTGAAGATTGTCTTTAGATTTATAGAGTGGTAGGTCAGCATGTATTTGTATTGGTGGTGAATCAATAGGTTTAGTAGTTCCAAGCTAGTATCTACTGCCTTCACACTGTCTCCATACGAAGTTCCCATGTCTAGGTCATTAGAAACTACAGATATTGTCAATAAAACTACAGATATTGTCAATAAAACTACAGATATTGTCATTAGAAACGATAGTTATGGTGATTGGATACTACAACATATGTTAATTTAAACAATAGCTATGTTAATTCGAAACTAAATTCTTTGTACTGTCCAAACAATGTTGGAGTATAGGTATATTATGGAATATATTGTATAAGTATATGTTTATATCGATCTAGCTTAGAGTCCGTATTAATTTTTAAATGAAAAGTATAAAATACACAAGGAAAAACAACTCTAGGTGACTGTTAAGTTTACCTTTAGCTAAACACTGAAAGAAGATGTCACATGATCAACATACGGGAGCCAATGAGGTCAAGACAAAAAAAAATTTAAACGTAATGCCTCTCTGGAAATCTGACTAGAATTTACAGTGTCCTAAATACGTGATCTGAGCAAGTCGCGAGACACTGGCGAGTGCTGCGCGAGGAACTAACAGTGTGACTAGGCCCCCAGGCGCCATTTAGAGAGAGGTAGGCCTACTGTGTTAGTCAGATTAGATCCATATGCATGAGTACTAAAACTAGTCTCATTCGCAATGTTCTATTATAAAAAACATTATATTACTTTCCTCATCTACATAAAAAGGAAGCCTCTGGTAACTTGAAAAATCTGCATATATACTTAAAAAAAGGGAATTTTTCTGTTTTATATAAACATTGAAACCAGGTGTTCAAAGTTCTATCTATTTATCTATCTATCTATCTATCAACCTATCTATCTATTATCTATCTATCTATCTGTCTGTCTATCTGTATGTCTGTCTGTCAAATTTTTCATAGAAAATTGTGAAATAATGAAGTCCTGATCAGGGGGTATTACTGATTGGACACCTCCCCCTAGCAGCAAAACAGTACTATCCGCCCCCCCCCCCCACCCAAATACGTTTTCATCGGCAATGTTTCGCCAACTCGCACCTCGGCACCCAGAGGTCAACAGTCACATGACCCACACAGTCCCACGAAGAAGCACAGGGAAGTTAAATATACCAATGCTGTTTATATGTAATAATGATTCCCCTGGCTTTAATTTAAGTTTTTTTCTCAGTAAAGTCATCAAAACAGGATAGCGGCATCATCAAGCCTAGAACCTCCACTTCAATCCATCCATTGGGACGCATGAGAATAATTGTATTGACCATTTCGAGACCGGATAATTCTAAATCATTGACCTTTAGATCTAGTCATAGCTTCTTGTGGTTTCTAGAACCTTACTTCTAAGCTATATATTCAAATTAAGAAATAACTATTTAGTGCGCCTTAGAAGACTGGCCAATTGTTGTATAGATCTAACGTTGATATCATTCGTTTACAATTTAAACAAAAGTCTATTTTTTAACAAGCTTAAAATAATTCCCTCTGTCGTTCTGTCTGTTTGTCTGTCTGGTTGAAACCTTGTCCACGTTATTTCTCCCTCATCCCATTCTCAGAACAAGTTGAAACTTTGCTCAATCTTTCCTTGTTTATGAAAACACATGAATTAATAGAAAAAAAATTAACCAATAAGTTAAGTAATTGGTAGTAATTTAATTAATTAAATTTTTAAAAAAGGAGATAAATTCTGCAGTATTTAGATATTGCAGTAATTATATAGATCTTTCACTTATATAAGCTTTTTTTCTTTTTTTAAAGCATCTGTTACAATCATTGATTTATATGAAACCAGATAGTCTCTCTCCCCCCACCTCCGCTCCTAGACACGTTCTCCTCGACGTAATGGACAGACGAGACGTTCTAAGTATTCGCACTATGTCGCCTTCAATAGCTTGTAGGTTAAAAGGTAAGGGAAAGACAAGCAATTTCCCTTGTGATGATTTACATTATTCTCGCACTGGTTGTCGCCCTCTACTTCGACTAATTATTGTTACCTTTTTCTTTGGCCACATTACTCACTCCACGAGAAGAACCCGACTAGCAGGTGACCATGTCATATTTCATTAGGAAAAAAATCGTGGACGCCAGATGGGGGGAGGAATATGAATGGTAAGGGACGAGAGAGGGAGTATGAGGGGGAACCCCCTAAACTATTATCTATATTAATCTCTTTTTTTTTTTTTTCAAGAAGGTCTTTTGGTACTCTTTAGTTCAAATAAAACTGCACTGCATTTCGTAATGATGGCATCCAGGGGCAGACTGGCTATATGGGCTAACGGGCAAATGCCCGGTGGGCCGGCACCAATTGGGCAGGTCTGGTTGCGACCACAGACAAAAATATTTCAATGCAGACTTTACAAAAAAAATTGACAGCAGCAAGACAGAGATGTCCGAACACGTTTTCTTATTTTTTTTTTTTTAATTTCTAATTTTGTTTGAAATTCAACAAGAATATCAAAATCAATATCACTCTACAAACTGTACTTATCATTTTGAAAACGTTTGACAGTACTCTTTGCTGTGTAAGAGTGGCATAGGCTTCAACTTTGCTTTGATGTCTTCGAGGTTGTGTTTGGCCTAATCGTTTTGCTGGTCGGCATGGGCGTTTGATGGCACTCCCATTTGTTTTGCTCCTTCCCTCTCCCGTCTTTTGATTGTCAGTTAACGAAATAAAGAGGGAAGAGAAAGGTAAAGTTAGAAAACATTAATGTAACGCAGCAAAAAATAAATAGGTGCGACAAACAGATCTAGCTCTTTAACAATACTTAGTAGAAAATAACTTATACACAGAGCCTCAAAATTGCAAATCACCCAACTTATTCACAGCTCAATATGGGTATAAAGATAGAGCTCTACTTTCTGCGATTTGTAAACAAAAGTAAGCTTTCTTTATGTTTAGTATTAATAACATTATAGATCTGAAAATACTAGACGTTAGGCTTACAACAACAACAACAAAAACATTAAATAATGTATTCATTTCAAATTCATTAATGCTGCTATGGCACTGTTTATAGTGTTCAGACTACATATTGTAGGCTTACATGTATAAATAAAATACAGTACGTAATCCTACCCAAGCACAAATCCAGTTTTCGATGCATATCAAACTTTATATATATAGGCCTATATTAGACTTGCAAATATGACACATGGGCACAGTCGGGAAGGTGGTGGGCGTTGAAGTTCAAACCATCCTTTGCCCTAGACCTCATGGCCTGAAAAGGGAAATTTACTTTATTTACTGCAACTAGCATCCGGGGGATGTTGACCTTCGAGGTTAACCCCCATCCCTCTCTTTATTAAAAGAAAAACAAAAAAAATAAAGCTAATAACAGTTACCAAACTCGATAAGCGTAGCTAAAACGGGTAGCAGAAGAGTAGCAGGATAATGCAATGTAGATACCTCAGAATATGCATTATTTGTTTAAATTCAGTATGTATTTATCTATTTTAAATTTCTTACCCCCCCCCCCTCTCCTTTTTTTTTTTAAGGATGAGCAGCTGGTTGGCTGAAGTGTCTGCATCCCCCGTATTATGTCACTGTGCTCCAGATTAAGACGAAATATCGAGATAGATAAAGTATTTTTTAAACAATGAAACTGTAAGATGTGCCCTTTGAAAGTGCATTAAATGCATTAGTCCATGAGTAGTCTCCTCACTTCGGCATTAAGTACCGTGTTGTATATTTCAACCACCTCAAGACAAAGTAGAACATGTATTAACATGTTTCAACCTTTAATTATTTTGTTTGGGAACTTATAACACCAATTCGGAATGAATTTTTTTAATTTTTCAAATTATTAACACATTATTCGCCATAACAAATTATTCTCCTTAACAAATTATTTTCCATAACAAATTATAAACAAATTATTCTCCATAACAAATTATTAACAAATTATTTTCCATAATAAATTATTAACAAATTATTCTCCATAACAAATTATTTTCCGTAACAAATTATTAACAAAATATTTTCCATAACAAATTATTAACAGATTATTCTCCATAACTAATTATTCTCCATGACAAATTATTTTCCACAACAAATTATTCCTCTCTTGCCGTAAATTTACTTGGACAAAGGAGATGCGAAGGGCGCTTGATGTCGTGTGACTAGAGATGATAAAACCAAGATAGGCGCCCTACTGTAAGCGGCATTCTTTTCATTACGTATCCGGAGATGGAGGCGGAAGATGTTGCGGTCTGAGGGCGCTAGATCGCCACCGATTATAAACGACAATATAATCTTGGGCTGCCTCCCCTGACAGGCCACTTAAGCATGATGTCTGAGCTGTGTGTTGCCACTACTCACCTAGGATGGCCTAGACTCAAACATCCAGAAGCTTTACAAAAATTCTGGGAGTAGGTGAACGAGGTGGATGGTGTTATCTAGGTTAGTGATAATAATTTTGTGTGTGAGTTGTTCTTCACTACAGCAAAATTGTTATGCCCGGGAAATTCAAATTTCTAAACCATTTTCACTTGGAAATTCGAATTTCAAAACTATTTTTACTCGGAAATCCATTTTTCAAAACTCTAATTTCAAAATCATACTTTAATTACAAAATTGAAGATTTTAAAATTTAATTTCCAAAACATTTTTATTCTATAAATATTAGTCATAATCACAGACCTACATATAATTAATTGAGCAATTTCTTCACCTCGCTACGAGAAGTTTATAAGTGTTGTATTTTTTTCAGTTATAGCCTGTAAAAAAATGTTTCATTTATACATCTAGATTTTATACTATTGTTACTATTTGAAATGACTCATTTAAAAGCGTAGCGTTTGATTATCGCGACGTGATAATGGAATTCTGAGATTTTGTCATTTGATTTCGATGAAAATGGAGCTATAATCATTGGAAACGTTGTTGAGGCGTCACCCCTAGTTAACATTATTTTATGATTTTTTTCTGGAAGACATTTATGTTTTTTTTTTTAAAGAAATGTAAAGCTCATTATTTGTATTTGGGCAGGAGAGGTTCCTTACGTCTGATCCTATTCATCGAGCTGCTCAACAGGAGCACATTAAAAAAAAACAAATAAAACATTTTTTCATTAAAAGTAGGTAATGAATTTTATCACGTCATTCAAAACTTTTCCTGGCTCAAAATGAACGAAACGAATGAAGAGCATAAGAAAATAAAAGTTGCAATTAAAAAGAAATTCGAACATCAATATTTGTTTCGTGATTAGTTACTGTTGGTGTAGTCTGACATTTGTCTGGCATTTGATGGACAGATAGAAATTTATTTTTAAAATTTTATTTAGATTTTAAAAAAACAAAAACATTTTGATCAGCCAGGCGGCGCCAAATCATTTCCTAGAATTTACTATAAAAAATTTCATGGAATAAACTGTTAAGTGAGACTGTTTGGTCAGACTGTTCTCTGAGCGGAAAATCTACACAAACTTTCCCATGCACATACACAGACACAAAAGCAAATAAAACACAAAAGAAACCCTGCGAACGAAATACCCACCAAAATAGTTTGATCCTTTAGAAAGTGTTTGAGCTCAATATCATCACGACATAAGGCTCACTCTTCTCCACCTGAGCCCAATGTTTCCATGGTTACGACAGCAACACCAGCTTCTTCAAATCTCAAAGAAATGTGCTCACTTACAGAAATTGTTTTCGACACGACAATTTCTCGACTTCAAAGCCTAAATCTAATTTAAAACTAAACAGTTTGAAAATTGTGACTGGAACATTTTCGCAGAACAATTAACAGGCTCAATTTATTTTATTTTGCAGCGTAAAAAATCTCAAACAGTTTTGGTATTAAAATATTAAAATAAAGTATTGAAGTTTGAATTGAAATTTTGAATGTGTCGATGGTTTTCAAGTGTAAATGTGTAGATATGTAAATTTGTAGATGTGTAGACGTGACGTGTAGGTATTTTTGATCACCTTTTGATTTGAAGCTTAAACAATTGGGTAGTTCCGTATCTTTGACCCACTTTAAGCTAAGTTACATGGTTATAGTCTTCTAAATGACATTCTAGATCTAGGCCTAGGTCTAATATACACAAGCATATTAATTAGTGAATTAGTGTAGCATTTTTTAAATTAAATTAAAGATTTATAGATCTAGACTAATGTCACATTCAAATAACAATGATATCAATGAGGCCTTCAAATGTAAACAACACTACCAAGTGACATGGAAGAAATACGGAACAACCCATTCATATTTAAGAAAAAAAATGTTATGTTGAAAGTTGTTCAATTTTTAAAAAGTTGTAAGATATTGTAAAAATGTAGCCCTAAATGAAATAAGATTTTAAAGCCAATTTTGTTAAAACGAGTTGTTTTTATTCAATTATAATCAAATGTTTTTCAGTTATCAAAGTTGTTTTTTCCGAGACAGCTGAGTCAACAGATTGCTACGTGTGACAAGGCGCAACCTAATAGTTACTTCTTCCATTTCTCTCTGCATCTTTCTCCTCTCTCTCTCACCGCTTTCGATCTTTCACACTCACACACCCTCTCCTCTCTCTCTCTCTGTCTCTCCTTCTCTCTCTCTCTCTGTCTCTCCTTCTCTCTCTCTCTCTCTGTCTCTCCTTCTCTCTCTCTCTCTCTGTCTCTCCTTCTCTCTCTCTCTCTCTGTCTCTCCTTCTCTCTCTCTCTCTGTCTCTCCTTCTCTCTCTCTCTCTCTGTCTCTCCTTCTCTCTCTCTCTCTGTCTCTCCTTCTCTCTGTCTCTCCTTCTCTCTCTCTCTCTGTCTCTCCTTCTCTCTCTCTCTCTGTCTCTCCTTCTCTCTCTCTGTCTCTCCTCTCTCTCTCTCTCTGTCTCTCCTTCTCTCTCTCTGTCTCTCCTTCTCTCTCTCTCTCTGTCTCTCCTTCTCTCTCTCTGTCTCTCCTTCTCTCTCTCTCTCTCTGTCTCTCCTTCTCTCTCTCTGTCTCTCCTTCTCTCTCTCTCCTTCTCTCTCTCGTTGTTTATTTAATTTACTTTCTAATGTCGCAGCTAGAATATTAAAAGTTCTAGCTAACCTTGTCTGTTAGATAGTGTCGTACCGTTATAGGGATCTGTACCACACTAATGGATTATTAATAAATATATACAATACTTTTACTCTGGCGCAATGAGAATCATACCTTAGACATAAAAGACTGTTCAGGGTAGAAACACGATGAGTCTAAGTGACTGAAACGAGTTGCCAACATAGAAATTGTTGTAAGATCGTTCAATAGGTACCGATAAGAAATAAATCCTACATCCAGATCTCCATAGAAGTACATGTTCTAAATCGCAATAGATTTTATAGATCTAAATAACCATAGGAATTTGAGAGCTGGAGATATATTGGGATTATATATCTCGAACTCCTGGATTATATAGGTATATATATATAGTATATATATATATAATATATAGTTATATAAGTTCTCCATGAGGATTAAAGATTCGGATGTCTCCTGAGATTATAGTGATATTTCTTTTTTTTTTAATCATAATAATCAGAACTTAAACTCTACAAGGTCCTTAGGGCTCGCAAATGCTTTCTTTTAGGGGACAGTACCAGGAAGAATAAGAAAAGGCAGAGAAAGCGATGGAAAGACAACATCAAAGAAAGGACAGGCCTGTCAGTGAAGGAAATTCTAACCAAGGCAAAGTACAGAGAGAAATGGAGAAAGATAGTTGACAGATCTTGTGTGGTGCCCCAACGGTTCAACTGATTAATGTAAGATAAATTTCCTTATATATTATTATTATTATTATTATTATGGGATAGGTGAATCCTTATTAAATAATTACCCTCACCAAGAAATTATCATGATTAAACTCTGAGTTGTTTTTTCAGACAAACCTGAAAAAGTGGAACGTTTAACCTTGGCACACCTCAAACGTTTGTCTGGAAAGTACTCATTTGATGTGCGTACATACCTGTGTGTACCACTCACCTCCAGCTCTCAATGCTGTCCAGGCTAGGCTCCTCGAGGCTTTGCTTTCTGTTTTCTTGGGAAGTGGAGTATTAAAAAAATCTAGACTCGCATAACATTCGCCTTTAAAAAAAAATAAAAAAAATAAGGCCCGCTATGGCAGGGGAGAAAACTTGGTAACAAGGAGAAGGTAATTCTACACTCGTCAAAAAATCCAGAATGAATGCCCTTATTAATTGGATACTTGATCTGACCAATCAGAAATTTGTTCCTAGTCTCGTGTCGGCCAACATAGTTAATTTGCGAGGGGTTTATTTTGTTCTGCTTTAATTCCGAGATGTTTTTGTTATGTGTAGAAATAATATTTTTATCTTACATGGAAAAAAAAAGAGACTCTTCCAGTGAAGGTTGTGTCAACAGGTAATAGTGTCAGCCAGACGGAGAGAAAGAAAGAAAAGTATTTATTCAAAATAAAAATTTAATCTAATGGTTGTCATCTCAAATTCATAAGTAAATAAAAGCGCGCAGCAGACGTTTTGACGCGTCATATCAATAGTTTGATTTTTCTTGATTTTTAAAAAAAAATCTCTATATGTTATTTTCTTTGCAAATTATTTACACTCAATTAAACATGGCGTCAATATCAAATTGGCGTTTTAATAAAACCAGTATTGTTTTTGTTTAAAATAATTGTTTTCAGCAGTTTTAATTGAAGATTAAATGTGTTTATAAAAATAAAATGTATGCTAGTCTTTTTTTATTTTTATGAATATGTATTTTATAAACAAGATGTTTAAAGCAACTACCAAATCGTAATAATTGTAAAAATATTTAAAAGTATTCTTACCTTTTTTCTTACTGGTAATAGATATTAATAGACGTATTAAAATCTTGTGTGAATGTAGAATGATACATTCATCGTAATTAATCTCCGATCAAATACATTATTCCCCGTTTCCTTCCCTCCTGGCAGGATTCCTTGACACGTTTTTGTCTCCCACTTCCAATTCTTGGATCAGGTTTTGATTCTTTACATAATTATTCATTGTCAATGACAACACATGATTCAATAAAAAAATTGACCCGTAGCTATTAATTAATGTTAATTAAATGCTTTATGTAAAAAGAGGGAAATAAATCTTACAGTATTAAGAGAAATGGCAGTGGTTAAGCGAATTTTTTCCTTTAAAAGTTTTTTTTTTGAAAATATTTTTGCTTGTTTTTATTTTTAAAGGCGATGTTATTGAATAGGTTGTAGTCCAGGTCCTTGCTCTCTCCCCCCGCCCCTTCTTCCCTTGGCCGAGCTACGACAAAATGAATTAATTTGTTAGTCCAATTATGGGGATCAACTGTATTGAATTAGATATGTCATATAAATACAATGAAGACACAAAAAACTTTTTTTTTATAAACTCAAATGTGAGATACGTACAAACAGGTTACAGAAATAGCTTAAGTCGTGTAAACCAGTAATGTTAACCAAGTCATGTGACTAATATGTATATACGAGACTCTTACAAAGCTCCTTTTATCCAATTCACTTGTATCGAACACCCATATATAAGCACATAAAGTATGGAAAAACACTGCAAGAATGGTATCTCACGTTTATATCAAACTCTGATAAATAAATTTAAAAAGTGTCTTAGAGTTCAAAGGTTAAGGTGAAGTATGTCACGTGACTTTGCATACCGAGCTGCCAACTCTAAGAAATACAAAAATAATTTCATGATGTACGTTTCATATTTCAAGGTTGTTATTAAAATAGTTGATACATCAAGGTTGATAATTGACTTTTCACTGTTCAAGTTTCATAATCAATTTTTCTTCTAGTGTCTTGGCACATTACCAATATTTCTCGTTTGGTGTCCATCTGAGCAGCTTTATCTAGTCGGTTTCCACAGAACGAAGAAACTACATCGCACACAGTGTTTGACTTAAGGGCAAAGCAGTTTCTAAAGTAGTGTCAAAGTTCATTTCTGCAAGGACTTCAGGCAACCAGTAGCACCCCTGCCCCCTTTGACACACACACACACCTTTTCTCCTTTCTCCCTCCTCTCAGTGACGTGTTTATCAAAAGTTTACCATCTTCTTCCCGGCACCAAGTTCCATGCACATGAAATGGCAGCAGTATCAAATGATTCTAAAACTGAGCATGATTGAAACATCCCCATCCTTTATTGATTCCGGTGGACCTCACAAGATTTCGACGACCACCAGTTATGTATATACCGTGGCGGTGGGTGAAAAATGTGTATGTGTGTTTGTGTGTGCGTGGGATGGACAAGGAGAGGGAGCAGAAAAATAGAAGCCAGAATTCGCTCTCTATCCGACGAGGGGCCAAAGAAAATAGCCGCTGGCGAAACAGTGGCGCCATAAATGATTGCCAGCTACGCCATTCACGTTTCAGCACCCGCCATTTTTCTTCCCAGATGCGGAAGTGACTTTTATCTTTTGGAAGTAAATCAAAAAGACCCTTACCTAGACAAATCTAGCAGCTTTTTATAATAATACGTCTCGTCATGGCGTTCATGGGAAAGTTTTAGGGTTTAACGGGTAAAATATTTTTTTGTTTCAAACACCGAGATGAAGACTTATACTTAAGAAAGAGTTGTTGATTTCTTCCTCCCCCTTTTCTTTGAAGAGATTTGTCTTTCGGGATATTTATCTACCATTGAGCCTATTCGAGCCTATTTAGAACAAGTGGAACTCTCTTATGCTGAGAAAGAAAGAGAGCACGCATAAAGCTGTGCCGGAAGTTCTAGTTGTTAGACATGGTCAGTCTCCTGACAACCACTGGCAGCACGCCACTGCGTTAGCTCGCGCGCATTCATTTTAAAATGTGTCAATTTTAGGTATCAACGAATGTTTCATATTTTGGCCTGGACCAAATAATTTTTGAATATTTATACAAAGTAGCAAAGTTCTATAAAATTAGAATAAAAAGCAAGAAAAGAAAAAGAATTATTCCCAGATAAAGATGCCCTATCTGAATGACATAAGACACGTTGCGATTAGGAAACATGGCCGTGTTTCAACACATGGCGATATACAATATCTCATGTCTCCGCCCTCTCCCTGTATCAAGACAAACAAAAATTTTTTTGTCTTCTATTTTAAACAACAAGATTTACATCTGCATTTCCTGCTAAAATTATTCCCCCCCTCCCCCCCCCCCCCCCCCCCCCAAAAAAAAAACAAAAAAACAACCTGTTTAGGAAAAGGTGGATTGGAAAGAAGTACAGTATTGCACAGCCCCTCCTTTTTTCGGCTTCCCCTTCGGCAGATCACGGGTCCTGTCTTTAAACGTGAAACATAACTACAAGCGACCTTCACCTTGCTGCTCAACAAAAGCCCACAGTGTCTAAACTCTTACCAAATGAGAAATCTAGCAGATTGCTTGTCCACGCACGTTTCTTGGGAGTGCGGACCGTGTGAAACTCGACAAGGTACAGCTCCAGTCAATACAAAGAACCAAAATAAGGTATTAATAGGAATCGCCTGAAGTTGGTGAACTTCAGTTGTACAAGAGCTCTACATCTAGCACCTTGTTGCCATTATCTATGCGATCTTGTACCAGATCTAGATCTATTTATTATTATTATACATGTAGACCACTGAGTCTGGCGAAATACAGGCAGGCACTTTCCTATCATCTAATGGAAGCCAACATCAAATTTCGCTCAACATTATTTATGCAGCATGTGCATTTCTCGTTGTATAGCAACAGGACAATGAACAGAAATAAACTTAGCTTCGGATACTACATATGACCTAACTAGAAATGTATATCAAATAGTGTGGATAAATTTAAATGTCTATGTAGAAAAGTAAAAAAAAAAATCCAATTCCAACTCTATGATTACGGGCTTAGCTCCGAACTCCTACCCTTTTAAAATGTTATTAATAAAACTATATTCTCAGAAGGATACTCATAGATCTACATTTCACATCATGCAATTATATAGGCTAGTGACAACAAAGAAGTAATAACTATTTGAGCGCAGGCTATTTGTACTGCACAATGGAATTACCATCAAAAAGTAAAAGAAAAATAAAGTTTAAAAATATTGTTATTCTTGCTCTTGTCAGGTTCAATAGCTCGAGTACGATGCCATCTTAAAACATGTTTGGAAAGAAAATGGCATCTTGAAATTGCTAAGGGGGAAAAATCTCTTTGTTGTTGTTCGTTTGAGGAGTTCCTTGTTGTTCTATAAAAAGCCTCGCATAATCAAATTTCTGAACTTAAAGGTGTACTACTAATAATTATGATTTGCAAGTGCTAATTAAAATAAAGCGTTAAACACGGCGCTTTAAAACGTCTCTTAAAGAAGTAAAATGTTTCCTTCACTTCGGGTCATCTTGACATTGTTTGGACCTACAGCTCTACCATGATTTGTTTAGACATACAGTTCTACCATGATTTGTTTAGACATACAGTTCTAGCATGATTTGTTTAGACATACAGTTCTACTATGATTTGTTTAGACATACAGTTTTAGCATGATTTGTTTAGACATACAGTTCTACTATGATTTGTTTAGACATACAGTTTTAGCATGAAGTATTTAGACCTACAGTTCGAGCATGATGTGTTTAGAGTTTAGACCTATAGTTCTAGCATGATGTGTTTTGACCTATAGTTCTAGCATGATGTGTTTAGACCTATAGTTCTAGCATGATGTGTTTAGACCTATAGTTCTAGCATGATGTGTTTAGACCTATAGTTCTAGCATGATGTGTTTAGACCTATAGTTCTAGCATGATGTGTTTAGACCTATAGTTCTAGCATGATGTGTTTAGACCTATAGTTCTAGCATGATGTGTTTTGACCTATAGTTCTAGCATGATGTGTTTAGACCTATAGTTCTAGCATGATGTGTTTTGACCTATAGTTCTAGCATGATGTGTTTAGACCTATAGTTCTAGCATGATGTGTTTAGACCTATAGTTCTAGCATGATGTGTTTAGACCTATAGTTCTAGCATGATGTGTTTAGACCTATAGTTCTAGCATGATGTGTTTAGACCTATAGTTCTAGCATGATGTGTTTTGACCTATAGTTCTAGCATGATGTGTTTAGACCTATAGTTCTAGCATGATGTGTTTAGACCTATAGTTCTAGCATGATGTGTTTAGACCTATAGTTCTAGCATGATGTGTTTTGACCTATAGTTCTAGCATGATGTGTTTAGACCTATAGTTCTAGCATGATGTGTTTAGACCTATAGTTCTAGCATGATGTGTTTAGACCTATAGTTCTAGTATGATGTGTTTAGACCTATATTTCTAGCATGATGTGTTTTGACCTATAGTTCTAGCATGATGTGTTTAGACCTATAGTTCTAGCATGATGTGTTTAGACCTATAGTTCTAGCATGATGTGTTTAGACCTATAGTTCTAGCATGATGTGTTTAGACCTATAGTTCTAGCATGATGTGTTTAGACCTATAGTTCTAGCATGATGTGTTTAGACCTATAGTTCTAGCATGAAGTGTTTTGACCTATAGTTCTAGCATGATGTGTAATAAATTCATTGCCATGAAGAATGGTAAAAAAAAAAAAAAAAAGCTACGTGGTGAAGGGGAATGCACCGGTAACTTCCGGTCTTACATGCACGTGGGGGTTGCTTTGTTTCATGGGATAAAATAAATTCAAAGGCGCCCTCTGGACATTGCTCGGTATTCTCTCACTTCTTAGTGCGTCCAAGGAAGGGAAATGGAAAGGAGAGGGGGGGAGCGTTCTAATTTGCACAATAAACAAAAGAGAAAGGGGGTCATGTGAGGACTACCAAGATATCGAGTGTGTATCGGTGTGATTTCTGTTGAGATGGAGCTGGGCTGAAGGCTGTTTGGGATTCATTGGTTGGTAATACTATAAACCTAAGAATGCTGTGCTTGGCAGGGGCCCTATTTGTTATATGGCCCTTTTGCTTGGCAGGGGCCCTATTTGTTATATGGTCCTTGTGCTTGCTAGGGGCCATATTTGTTATATGGTCGTTTTGCTTGGCAGGGCCGTATTTGTTATAAGGTCCTTGTGCTTGCTAGGGGCCCTATTTGTTTTATGGGCCTTGTGCTTTTAGGGGCCCTATGTGTTTTATGGGCCTTGTGCTTGCTAGGGGCCCTATTTGTTTTATGGGCCTTGTGCTTACCAGAGATCCTATACTAAAAAGTGCCACACAAATTCTCATTTATCTTTTTAAAAGCAGACCTTATCAACCCTTCCTTTCTTATGTACACCGGATACACCAAAAATATATTTATAGTTTATTTGTTGTTGTTTTTTTGACATAAATGAACATCTCTAATTGTCATGACTTGAAGTTCCTGAATCAGATATAAATGTACATCGCTGTATTCATACATTCACAACATTTTGTCGACGAGACGGAACGCGGAGCTTAGAAAAAAAATTTTTTTTTTTAAATTTATTAATATTTAAGAATTTTAAAAATGTTTTTAACCTTGAACTTAATTTTGTCCCGAAAGATATTAAATCCTTTACAATCTCAGAACGAGGCCGTAAGTTTATCTTCGATTCTGAATGAAATGTAAGTGGAATGTAAAGCATGTTTTCAAATGTTAGGCGATAGATTCCTGCATTCACTGAGCTGAACTAGTTAGGTGATAGATTCATGCACTCACTGAGGTGAACTAGTTAGGTGATAGATTCATGCATTCACTGAACTGAACTAGTTAGGGGATAGATAGATTCATGCATTCACTGAGGTGAACAAGCTAGGTGATAGATTCATGCATTCACTGAGGTGAACTAGTTAGGTGATAGATTCATGCATTCACTGAGGTGAACAAGTTAGTGATAGATTCATGCATTCACTGAGGTTAACTAGTTAGGTGATAGATTCATGCATTCACTGAGGTGAACTAGTTAGGCGATAGATTCATGCATTCACTGTGAACTAGTTAGGCGATAGATTCATGCATTCACTGAGGTGAACTAGTTAGGTGATAGATTCATGCATTCACTGAGGTGACCTTGTTAGGTGATAGATTCATGCATTCACTGAGGTGAACTTGTTATGTGATAGATTCATGCATTCACTAAGGTGAACTTGTTAGGTGATAGATTCATGCATTCACTAAGGTGAACTTGTTAGGTGATAGATTCATGCATTCACTGAGGTGACCTTGTAAGTTGATAGATTCATGCATTCACTGAGGTGACTTTGTTAGGGGATAGATTCATGCATTCACTGAGGTGAACTAGTTCACTGACTAGAGAGGTCAAATATCTGAGTCTGCTTCTCCTTCAGTTTTGATTTTAAATCATTTTTTTTCCCGCGCAGAACAGCTTATCTTCACAGGCAGGTCCTAAACCCATTAAAACTGAAGCGATCAATCAACCCCATCAAGCATAGAACATGACGAGCTTTTATTGTTTCTCTCAGATAACCCTTCTTTGTATATAGGAACTAAAGTTAATGGTCTCTTCTAATCTGTCTCACAGAGCAAAGATCGCGCGTAAAGCGGCAGATGTTTTGGATAAAGCGCCCGCCATTTTCAAACAAATCTTTCCTAATTTGGGACGGTGTTTACAGAAGTGTCCTGGGAGAAACAGGGGCAGCACCGCTGGACATAAATAATATTGTACATTGGCGTTGAAAGAGCAGACCTAGCAGGCGGGCAGGTTACAGACGAAGTTAACCTTTCAGCCATCCTCGACCCTAACCATTAATCTAAATAGATGTTAGCATTGTTGACTCATAATTAAAATTCAGAATCCGGTCGATATTCTGTTTTTTTTTCCTCCCTTTTCAAAAGACGAAAGAAACTGAATTTTTGTTATCGGCAATGTTCGGAAGATTGTTGTCAGCGTATACCTAATCATTCCTATTGATATTAGTAATTAGGAATTTGTTTAGCGTTTTTAATAAATATTGCGTAGACTATTGTAGATGGGGTCTCAAACAAGGAAATCCTATGCCGAACTGGGAGTCCAACACTTCGTGAGGATGTGACAGAACGTCGCATGAGGTTTGCGGGACATGTTCTCCAACAAAATGAACTACGCATACCGAGAGTTGCGATGACATGGAGGTCAATACAAGAAAAGCGCAAACATGGACACAAACTGGGTGCCACATCTTCATGGAGGACCTCAGAAGACTGGACACAAGATGGGAGGAAGCTTCAGACAATGCCAGCGACAGATCTTTATGGAGACATCTTGCCGCCCAATGCACCGAACGGCACGGGAGGACCTAAGTCTTAGTCTAAGTAAGTAAGTCTAAGACTAAAGGCAATTAGAAAAAAAATATAGACAATGAACTCAACTATAAGGAAAATTTATAGAATTTATAAAGTGTATTTTTGAAATGTTCTACTTAGACAAACTAAAGTATTTGAGGTACAAATAAAAAGGAGAGTTTGTTCAACTTAAGACATACAAAGTATAGGAAGTAGACGTCTATACGAGAGTTAGTTTCAAACATAAAGCAGTAGGGACTAGTGACTAGGGGAAACTTTTAAAGTTAGGTAACATTTTTAAAAAATAGGCAAAATTTTAAAAGTTCATGATCTTACAAATAGGACAATTATTTGTTGCTTTAAACTTTTTTTTAAGTCCATGCCTTGTTATTGTCAAGCGTCGACACATGTGTGGATGACAATAATGCCACAATGGAATATTAGGTGTAAGCGTTTCTTCGATACGTATTCATCTTTACACATTTGTTATTTATTTGTTTAAACTTCGGACAGCTTAAAAATTATGGCCACGAACTGACCTAGGTGTTTGCCAAACTCTAAAACACAGATGAAGCCCATTTAGGCCAAAGAATTAGGAAATCTGCCTATTTATTTTAAATAAATTGGACTGAAGTTTATTCTAGAGATTAGAAAGAAATATTTCGTTGTCCTTTAGAGTTAATACAGAGAAACGTTTTGTTTTGTTTTCTATCATGATACCAACGTTTTATTTTGGGTTGAACAAATTAAAAGGATTGATGTTCAAACCTAGCTCGTCTGGATAAAACGTCACATGCTTTGCCGTTAGACCACACAGTCACACCAAGGCTGGTGTAATACTAATAATAATACTAATAAAACAAACTATAAATTTCGAGTGGCTTCCTGAAGCACTAGGAGATAAACTAAAATGTGAACTCATACACGACCCATAGGAGGTGCTTCGTAACATTCAAATAGCACCAAGTAATCTCAAAAAATCCTTCAACCCTTATCCAGTGATCTCTCTCTCTCCCTCCCTTTCTCTCTCGCTCCCTCTCTCTCTCTCTCTCCCTCTCTCTCTATCTGTATCTCTCTCTCTCTCTCTCTCCACTTGTCTGACTCTTTCGAATTTTTTTTTATCTTCTCCATGATTATCTTAAATTTTCTATGTGTCTGGGAGTGAGGGAAAAGAAAAACCAGTAAAACTTAAAAGATATACTCCAGCAGCTGAGAGCTGTGGGGAGGGATGTACAAAAAAATATTTTAAAAATGATGGCAGAAGTTGCTGGTAGCATTCCCCAAAGACCTGAGGATGAAAGCTGGGGGGGGGGGGGGGGGGGGGGAGGAGGCAGAGACGCTGATGTGGGGCGCGGGAGGAAAGGGAACACGCAGTGGTCCATCCATGTTACGGCGTTTCACCCTCTTCACCTCATTAGCCAGTCGATAGAGTTCAAGTGGAAAAATCAAGCCGGGAGGGAGGATACAAGTACTGCACAATTATTTATTCTTGTAGCACAATTTTTGATGACGCAATTACGGGTGTAAGTTAGATTTAATAAACTTCTCAAATTAATGCTGTCTTGAAACAATTACCTGCTTGCTTTCAGCCCACACGTAGGCTTTGCATAGAATTTTCATTTGACTCACATGTAGGCTCTATATAGAACTTTCATATGACTCACATGTAGGCTCTACATAGAACTTTCATTTAACTCACATGTAGGCTCTACAAAGAACTTTCATAGGACTGACACATAATTTGACTTCTCCACTAACACACATATATACTAATGTTTGTGGTATGTGTTTGTGTGTGTGTGTGTGTTTGTGCTCGCTCCTAATTGAAACACTATTGACAAGTAAAACATTTAAAAATACATTTTAAAAAAAAACAACAGATTCCTCCTTTAAACGTCTTTATAGGTCGATTGTTTGGCTTATATAAAACTGTCAGATAAATGTTAGACTTTTTTTTTAAACAAGAAAAACATTTAAAATACATTTTTTCTAAAGACAAAACCTCCATTATAAAACTTCGAGTAAAATAAAATATTTAAAAATATTATCTTTTTTACTTCATATGCTGTTGCCCCCTTCAACTTCTTGGTTGAACGATTCTACCAATCAGGCCAGAGGGCATTGTATGAGATACACATTATTGTATTAGTGGTCTTACAATGTACATTTGTTCAGTTGAATACAAAAAAAAGGTTAATAATTACAAGCCTTGTATACAAAACTAAGCATTTGCATATTGAAAACTGTATGAGAAATCTTGATAGAGATTAAAAGCAATGAGATTTTACTAAAGTCTTAGACTTGAACTTAGTGACAAATTCGTGCAAACTTTTTTGTTTAAAACTTGAAATGATTTGACTGTATGGAATGAAAAGGTAGTTTGCAATAACATAACTGGCTATAACATGACTTGCTATAACATGACGCTATAACATGACTTGCTATAACACGAGTTGTAGTAAAACTATACTTACTATAACATGACTTGCTATACTATGACTACTTTATAATTCCATCAGACATCCCAGCGAGAAGGGTAGTAGTTGGGTAGTGGGAGGAGGTTCTGTAGCTAGGGGTCCCAAACAACTGCAGGATTCATAGCCTTCAATTTCTTCCACTTCTAAAGCCAGCACTTGTGCCCTGTTAGACAAACACTTTCCTCTTTAATTGAACTCAACTAACCAGTCACTGAAACTCACCAGTCGCCTGATACTATTTTTTTTCGTTAAGTAAGAACTCCCTCTTAGACACATTCACGCATTCACACACATTCTCTCTAATACACACACCTACATATCCACGCACACACATACACGGGTATTCCTACGAGGAACAGGTAAGTAAGAGACAAGTGTAAGAGAGGATAGATAAGAAGATATTAACGAAGAAAGACAGAGAGAGAGAGAGAGAGAGCAAGAGAGAGAGAGAGAGAGAGAGGCAGAAAAGATTAAAGCTAGACAAAGTAAAACAAGGAGTTTGAGAAAGAGGAGACTACGGAAGGCATAAATAGTAAGAAACAATCATTGAGTCGGAGTGACAGAAGGAGGAAGTACCCAGAAGTAATCGCACACACCTTTATTTACCTCTATCGATTCATGAACACATACAGCGAATGTTGAGAGACAATTGAACCACAACGATTGATTCAAATTCATATTGCTGTTTTAAAATTCATGTATCTGCTTCTAAATCCTCATTCCTCTTTATAATCCCCAAACCCGCTGTAAAATCCCCCTGTTTCAATTACCGTCCCTGGTTTAGCTTATGTTCTATTTACCTTATCCATCTTTACAAATCCACGACTATCCCCATCCCCCCCTCCATTTATATTTCATAATGTTCGTTTCTGTTTGTTTTCAAATCTCCCGTCCCTATTTTAAAGTTCCATCTCAGCCCGTAAAACGCTAAACTAAATGCACTAAGAAAAAGTAAATAAATAAATGAGTTTTGTCTAGAGGTCTTCCAATTGAAAACACGTGAAACTCATTTGCCCCGCAAATAAAGCGAACCACGTGACTCCGGTATTATTGAGACGACTCACGTCTGCTGAAGTTTAAAGCATAACCCGCTCTTTGCTTGTATATTATGTACATCTCTCACTCTCGCTTTCTCTGTCTCTCTCTATATGTGTATTTTTTGTGTCGGTACGCACCGATATGACGTACCGGCACCTTTTTCCTTTTTCAATGTGGGGAAAAAATTATTACTTTTCTTGTATTTTAACGTTTATTATTAATTTATTAGTTAAAAGTTAGCCAATCCATCACTGAGTACCGGCACCTATTTTTTTTTAAAAAAAAAGCAAATATAAGCGTGGTTGAGAGGCTAAGTGTGCTTGAACTTAGCTTGTCTCGGCTACCTAGAAGAGGGCTCGAGGTTCGACACCCGACTCGGGCAAAGTGGTGTTTACTGAGCGCCTAAAGGCAGCACGGAAAACCAACTCCTAGATACCCCCTCCCCCCCCCCCCCCCCACCGGTCCACAAATGAGATCGGACCAAAGCGCTCTGAGCATGCTATAAGCATGAAAGTAGCGCTATATAAAAGCTATAATAATAATAAATTATATATATATATATATATATGTATATGTATATGTATACACATATATATGGAGAGAGAGATAGATAGAGAGAGAGAGAGAGAGAAAGGGATGGCAACACAATAGCCTATACTTGTAGATCACAAGCAGCTACACAGAGTGAAGATTGAAAAAGAGTTTTTGACAGTCGTGGTGGCTTTAAATCGTTTTGACCAGTAGACATATGGCTGGACAGTCAGTGTTCAAACTGACCATAAACCAGTGGGAAACTTTCTTTAAAAAAACACTCAGTTCGCTCTGAGAAATCTACACAGTCTAATGATGCGTCTGTGATAGTCAGTTTCTGTATAGTAAAGGAGAACAATGTTTTATAGCTGATACTTGTTGAGTTGAGACCAAACAGATGAAAAAGCTGATATCCCATTTCAAAGGAGCTAAAAGTATATTGTTAGATTTGTGGACCGAAAAACAAAACAGAAACAACAATAACAAATGCTTGAACTCTCACACCATATTAATAAACAAAAATATGTTGTACTTAGCCTATTATACCTAACTCATTTTTAGCCATAAGAAATAAATAGTGGTAAATAAAAATATTCCACAATATAGTGAGTTTTCACCCGAAAAGTGAATCAATATAGCTCGCCTTAGCTCATTCACGGATGTCATGATGTTGATAATACTTTACAAAGAAAATAAGTTACAGAGAGATGTGGAAATAGAACAAATGTAATATCGATATAAAGGAACCGAAAGAAAAACTTAAGAAAATGAAATAAAATGAATGCAAATAATCAAAATATGTTGTGTGCTACCAGCGACAGAACGTAGACTATGAATTCAAAAGCGCTGAAAACAGCACATAAATTATTGTCTGATTTATTAAAATTCTTCCCTTATGAATACTTCCGAATTCTGTACAGCAAAAACGATTATGGATTTGACTCCATCTCTGAAAAACCCCAATAAAAATCAAGACTTATAGCTAGAAGGATATTTTCTGGGGTTTAGAAGCATATTAACAATACATATTTTTAAAAAGCTTGAGGTCTGTCTCAAGAGCTTGATTATTACTAAATACTGTTATCTCAGGAGAACACAGTCTTTATATTGGGATTGTCTATTTGAGAACAACGGTGTCTAAGACAGCTTTGGAGCGAGACAGCCCTATTCACTCCTGCACTACCATACACCCAATGGAAGTCGCTTCCAAGGAAGCCAGTACATTAGAATTTATGATATATCAACACCACTGAAGGGAAAAAACTTGGATCACTCGTCATGGCGTGGAAATGTGTAACTTAGGCAAAGGACAGCCTACAGCAAACTAAAAAGACAAACCAAACAGAAAAAACCCAGACTATCCACGTTCTGAGTGCAAAAGACTTTTCAAAGCGAATTTCACACTTCAAAAAAATCTTCGAGTTAATTGGCACTGAGATAGCGATCAAGTTTGACCACGAGCCTCTCAGCGTATTGATGTGTTGGCGCGCGTGTGTGTGTAGATTAGCATACACAATGTACTATATACGCGTGTGCATTTCTCTAGGTATTTATCTACAAGACCACATGTCCATAGGCTGTACAACGTTTCGGTTCTGAATGTTATAATAGACGTTCATCAGAGTGGCCAGATAAGTCATGCAAAGTGTAGCCCTCACAAGAACATAATCTATTTTTGATAGACAACTTGGCAGAAGGGATAACAAATCCTCTGAAAAGCGTATCACAATGTCATCAAGTGTTTTAAGAAACTCAACAAGTTTATTACTTTCTCAAGTTTTACAATATGTATGTACTTTCTCGCCGCGAGTTTATGTAAGTATTTATGGCAAGACTTGTCATTAGTGACATCACATTGGCTTTATGTCCGAGATAAACTAACATATCGAAAAGGAGAGTGGAAACATGTGTGTGATTTAATGATGCATATATATTTTTTTCAGTGGTTAAGGAAATACTAGATCAAATAGAAGCATTTCATTACTAGATTTATGTTGGAATGGATTAGTGTCGTATAAGTTTGATTTGTTTTTTTTTTAAGAAAATGTAAACAGGTCCTAGTGCAAGTTTTAGTTCATTGTTTTTTAAGCTTTTAATAATGTGAGGATTTTTTTTTATCTTATAGAAAGAAAGAGTATTTTCTAGATTAGTCTTTTTATTTTTGTTAAGAGACAATGGATTTTTTTTAATAGGAATGGGAGTGGTGGATAAATGTTTTGTTCTTTTTTATTCTTTAAAGTTCAATATTTCTTGAAACTTAATCAGAACTTCTTTCAAAAACTATTCATCATAATAGAATAGCTACATGAGTAGAGAAATTATTTTAAAAGCTTATATTTTAACAGTAATCTCAACGTAGTGGGGAACAGATTTTAAGGTGTAGACTTAAATTCAAGACTTTCTTTTTTGCCTATTTTATGCACAGTAAAAAAAATCAAAATGGTAACTTTAAAATTTTTTTAGATATACATTTTTGTACACTATCAACAGAAGGAAGGAAACATTCCTTAAAAATTAAATAAATATTAATAATAATTGTATTGGCGAAATAGAAATAAAAAAGAATCAGTTTTATAATCAAAGTTAGAGAACTATTTTATCAGCAAGAGCACCTCCGACAAGACACAAAGATACAATACTTTCTGTTTTTCATACGCTAGGACTTTTTTTTATTTCTATTCTTTTCTTCTCAGAACCATTGAACTCCCACTGAAATAAATTTCTAGTGTATCTAAGTCAGATACTAACTTCTAGTGTATCTAAGTCAGGTACTAAGTTCTAGTACAACTATGTGTATCTAAGTCAGCTACCAACTTTGTACATGGAAGAATTGAAATATTAATCAAAACTGACAGACCTTCGTTCCCAAGAGAGAAGTCGGAAGCCAAGAAATGGGAAAAATGGAAACTGGGTCATTTCCGTTTCCGCCAATTTCTTCTTCAGTAAGTCTTCCTCAGTACTATGCGTTTTAATCTTCTACTGTTGTGGCGTAAAATATTTGTCGGTTTGATGGATACATTCGTCAGATTATTTGTAGGCATGTATGTCATTGTCTAGGGGCAACCTTTCCCGCCTCCTAATTGCCGCCAGTCTGCAGTCTTTTCCCGGTAGGTTATACAGGACTGTGCCTAATGGAGAGAGGGGGGAAGTAAAGACAAGTATGCCTTACGAGGTGTTAGAAGGGGAGGTAACCCATAATGTCTGGACGTCAGCTGCCAGGAACAAATTTGGTTTTTATGTAGGCAAGTCTGCTGATCCGGGCTACGGAACCTGCTGTTGGTGGGTGGCTTCAGGAGCATACACTGCGAAAATGTGGGCATGCGTACTGCGTAGAGATATTAAACATCATTCTGATATGAAGGTGTTAGTGTATAATAAAATCTATAAAGCTTACATAATCTCGTATATTACAGATTTTACTCAGTAAAAATAAAATTTAAAAAAAGACTACTAAAATATATTTGGTTATAAAACATATCAAGAACATAATTTGTTTTAAATATTTGTTTTATATATTTGTTTAACATGCACACCTCATGTGCACTAAATGGAACAATATAAAAGTTGCTGAAAGTTCTTTTTTCTCAGACCCAAGATCAATCTGTATCCACAATTTAGATCTATATCAATTCTTTCCTTAGGTACCAGTTGTTTTATATGTTTTCCCGTCGTAAAGTAGATCACGATAGACACAATTCTACTTCGTGATGTCACTTCCTGTATTTGCTAGTTTATCAAATAATGTGTGATATTTCAAGTCATGTCAGTAAGATCTCTTGAGGAGATACTACGATACACCACCGCGGAGACTCTCTTGTAAAGTTACTTTATTGTACATTATGTGCACTCATATATGTGTATTTATACACACAAAAAGAAATATCAAAATATCATAAACACACTGTCACCTAAACACACCCACAGCCAGCGACTTCACGTCAATACGTTTATATACTAATTACTGAATGAAACATGATAATTACGAAAAAAAAAAGTTAAAGTTCTAATCAATTGGTAGAGTTTGGTAAATAGTGGCGAAGATATTTTACATCAAGTTGAGGATGTGTTGAAGTGAAGGAGACAGAGAGTTAAATCTATAACACCAATCCATATAAGTCACGTAGAGGAATCCAAGACTTGCTGTAGCTAAGTTTTACTTTTTAAAAAGTCACGGGTGTTGCCAGTCTTTAAAAAAAAGTTGATGAGACTGTCTGGAAGACTCGGGTTTCAATGGTCCTGGAGATTGGTTAAGAGTGCCTGAAGCTTAGCGCGGACTCTTCTTTAAGTGGTGGGCTGATGTTAGGTCAAGCTGTCACACCATCGGAGTGGAGAATGGTGTCGGTGGTACGCAAGTATGTCAGAGAGTAGCTCCTGTCGGACACAGTTTAAAGGCAGTCAACTGTTAGTGTGACTGTGTGTGTTTATTAGTGGGTGTGTGCCTATGTTCTTATGACCAATGAACCTGGGTGAAGGATTAAACAAAATCTTTACTTTCTAGAAAATACTTCCCTAACCTCAGAGCAATTTCAAGCATGATTTTATAAAAGGCATAGCAACACAGTAAGAAAATGTAATTTCATTAACAAAGATTATAAGATTCTTCCTATGTAAGACTTCTCTTACATATGACTCCTCCTATCTATGTAAAAGACTCCTCCCATATTAAAAGTATCAATGGTCGCCAAAAACAACTAAAGTTTCGAGTTTACTGAATGTTTCTAGAAGAGATAAAAATAGATTAAAAAAAAAAAAAAGCAAATGAAGGCTATAAATAGACTAAGACCTGGTAATAACAAGAATCCAGATATTTCTAGAAGAAACTTTTCTTTGGTCGCAAGTGATAAAAAGGGGCAAACGTGAATCTTCGGGTGCTATTGATAAGAATGTAATTGATGCTTTAATTTGTTGTTGCTGATACAGGAGATAGTTTGTATAGAGTACTCAACAATTCCTCCAATGCCAACATAGAAATCCAGCCTGAAAGAAATGAATCGAATCTTCACATTGCCACGTGGTGTTGAAAGGAGGACACTGTAGACAAGAGGCAAGTTCACCAGTTTCAGTGTTTGGTTGATTTCACGTCTTGTGTCACAACAAAACTTGTGTCACAGCAATTAGCTCCCCGTGTGACAGTGTTGACATTAACAACAAGATCCTCGACCGATTCCAACCCAGGAAAACCTTCACTGCTTAATTATTTGGCTTTTTTTTATCTAATGGCTAGAAACGATAATTGGAAGAAAGTATAATTAGTTTTGTGTATCCTACACGTTCTGTCCTCTCTCCCTCTCTCTCTTCCTCTCTCTCTCCTTCTCTCTCTCTTGCTCGTCTCTGTAACAAGACAGTTTAAAGCTGGAGAGATGTAAGACTGTAGAGAGAAGGTTTGAATGTCAAATTTGATCTGAAATTGTCTGCAAAATGTTGGGGGATTACACGAGAGGGTGGACGAGGGCGGTGAGGCGCAAGACTAGTGAAGAAGATATAGGGGCAAAGATTGTGTGTATGTGTGTGTGTGTGTGTGAGAGAGAGAGAGAGAGAGAAGGAAAAGACTCACAGAAACGATATTAATGTTAACCCACAATTGCCTCAAGATCTTTTTTTTTCATTGCCATTGATCGAGTCCTAAGACTATTTCACAGTCCTAAGACAATTTTAGAGTCCTAAGACTATTTCAGAGACCTAAGACTATTTCAGAGACCTAAGACTATCTCAAAGACCTAAGACTATCTCAGCCTGTGCTCCTTGTATGATTGTATAGAGAGCTACTTCCGAGGTTCAGAGATGAGGTCCAAACATCGTTCTATTTAATTGTTCAAAGTGGTTCAAACAGGGTCGCAAATTTTAGGAATAAAACTCAATTAAGAACTATCTAATGAAATAGTGAATGTATCAGTCTTCTAATCTGAACAAATAGAAATAACAAGGACAAAAAGTTCAAAAAAATTGTAAGCAAAATACATTTCTGGGCAAAATACAGTGACCTTCAACCCAAAAGGAGGAGGTTGGATAAGTTTTTAAAACCCAGATACCAGATAAAGTTGATTGTTGTATCAGTTTCATAACATGTTCACAAAGCTGGAAAAGATAATAACACTCCCAATGCAGTAATATATATATATTACACCTGAGTGATTACTATCACACATAAAATGACATCAGTGATGAACTTTCTTCTATATTCAAGAAGTGTTTAGCTCTCAAAACAGTGTATCAAATAAAAACATAGACCTACATTGTATTGTTTAGTTTTAGAATTCCCGTCTCAGTATGTAGTTATTTAATAGTATAACTCTTTTTTTCTAGCTTTTCCATGTTTAAGATATTTTTTTTATCTCCCTGGTTCATCGATTTTGATCTAATTTTAATCATTTCCCACAAATAGTTTTTTTTTTACTGTGCTAAAAACCTTGCGGGAGGTATCAGGCTTAACTCTGATCTTGTCTCGTCTGCTTCTTGTAGGCAGACGGAGCTTATTGATTGGATAATTTGTGTTTTTGCTTTTGGAAACTTGACTGCTTACACAATTTACTGATGTCCAATAGAATAAATAATCACGTGATTATCACGTGAATCTGTCTGTCTGTCTGTATGGTAAAAAGTGTACACTTTATTTCTCCCACACCCATTTTCTGATGAAGCTGAAACTTCACACAATTATTCATTGACATAGACAAGACATGAATCAATAAAAAAAAGTACCCGATTAGACAATTAATTAATGGTAATTTATTATTTTATTTAATACCAACATGGGAAAATAATACTTTAGAATTCACATATATGGATAAATTTGTTGGGTTTAGTCCCCTTAAATGATTGTTAACGCTATTTCTCCCTCATGCATTCTCCCGAGTTGGCTGATGATTTCCACACTTATTGATTGCCCCCCAACGAAACAGATTTAGAGATAAACTTCGTTTTGTTTGTTTTTCTAAATAAGGATTTTTTATATTTTGTCTGTTTTGCGTTTTGAGCCGGTTGACATTCTGTAGGTCACACTATGTAACCACATGGGCACAAATAAAACAAAAGAAAGCAATATGGAGAGCTGTGGATGCGAAATAATGAAACCTAAATACATATTCTGTACGCTGGATACACCGAAAAGCTAGTTATTTCTAGTTATCCACCTTATATGAGAATTTCCAATAGGTTTGAATCTTCAGCCTGGAAAAGATGAGGATCAAATGCTTTCATTATTATATTCTCTGTTTGGTAGAAGGAACCCTAACCTCGTTATGAAGAGGCAGGCTTGTAGTACAAAATGTAGCCAAAGTAAATGTAAACACAAAAATAATAAAAGGAATAAGGAGTCAAAAGTACGCGGGGTCTACCGAATGTTATGCATTAGAAGCAAGTCCGTTAATTGGATCCGATCAACTTATATTTTGTGTTTAGCAATAACTTCGAGTTCATTATCAGAAACTGCCAAGTTGTTTTCTTCAGAATCCTAATTGATTCTTCGCAGCATTGCAGTGTGTTCCGACCCCATTTAAGTTCACACTATGTCATTGTGATCCTTATAGAAGATAGTTTGCAGTTGAAGTTAAATATTTATCTTTTGAAACAAGGTCAAGACCAAAAAAATGTTGATAAATAAAACATTGATAGTTATTGTACATTATGAAACACACACAGCACACCGCAGTACACTACCAGAAATACTTATAGCATTTATTAATTTTCATGTCTGTCTGCCCTATGTTTAAATACATTTATAGGACATTAGCTAAAAAAAAATTTTTGTCCCAGAGTCTGATTCCTTCCCTTCGATGCGGAACCTGAGAACAAGCTCGTCATGTGAAGTAAAAGGGACTTCACTTAGGGGGAGACTCAATACCTCTAGCCTCCCCTGGCTCCAATCGATGGGCGAGTGGTGAGATAAGAGATTAAGGGAGAGAACTTGAGAGCTTGAAATGGAGAGAAAAGAGACAGACATGGGATTCCTACAAAGACAAGGTGGGGTGGGGGGAGACTAACAACGCAGTAATAGGGTCAAGATTTCAACGTGAGCTCATCTTGGATGTGAGCAGAGATAGCGACATGATTCTTAGTGAGTACATTAATTGAGCTCCTCCATTTGCACGTGATTCGTTCATTAAACTTGTCGCCCAAATCTTCTGCTTCTAATTATGTTGAAACAATAAAAATTCTCGAAAAGAGGGAGAGAGAAAAAAAAAGCTACAAAATAAAAATTAACAGGAAAAAACACAAACACGCGAGGACAAGGCCACGACCTTGAGCTAGTGTATGCTCCACGACATTCTGTGTTCACGGCAACAAAACAGAACATTAAATTAACCGTACAAGTCAACTTCTAGTTAAGTCATTTGTCCTATAGCCCCTAATGTCTGACAGAGTTAAGTCAACTTCAAGTTGAGTCATTTGTCCTATAGCCCCTAATGTCTGACAGAGTTAAATCAACTTCAAGTTAAGTCATTTGTCCTATAGCCCCTAATGTCTGACAGAGTTAAGTCAACTTCAAGTTAAGTCATTTGTCCTATAGCCCCTAATGTCTGACAGAGTTAAGTCAACTTCAAGTTGAGTCATTTGTCCTATAGCCCCTAATGTCTGACAGAGTTAAGTCAACTTCAAGTTGAGTCATTTGTCCTATAGCCCCTAATGTCTGACAGAGTTAAGTCAACTTCAAGTTGAGTCATTTGTCCTATAGCCCCTAATGTCTGACAGAGTTAAGTCAACTTCAAGTTGAGTCATTTGTCCTATAGCCCCTAATGTCTGACAGAGTTAAGTCAACTTCAAGTTGAGTCATTTGTCCTATAGCCCCTAATGTCTGACAGAGTTAAGTCAACTTCAAGTTAAGTCATTTGTCCTATAGCCCCTAATGTCTGACAGAGTTAAGTCAACTTCAAGTTAAGTCATTTGTCCTATAGCATCTAATGTCTGACAGAGTTAAGTCAACTTCAAGTTAAGTCATTTGTCCTATAGCCCCTAATGTCTGACAGAGTTAAGTCAACTTCAAGTTAAGTCATTTGTCCTATAGCCCCTAATGTCTGACAGAGTTAAGTCACGTAAATACAAAAGTTAAAAAAAAATTATAAGCAGAAATAATTTTTAAATGACAAACTGACAGTCAACAGAAGAAAAGAGACTCATCTTGTAATGTTCTCAGACTCTCACAAACTGACAGTCAACAGAAGAAAAGAGACTCATCTTGTAATGTTCTCAGACTCTCACAAACTGACAGTCAACAGAAGAAAAGAGACTCATCTTGTAATGTTCTCAGACTCTCACAAACTGACAGTCAACAGAAGAAAAGAGACTCATCTTGTAATGTTCTCAGACTCTCACAAACTGACAGTCAACAGAAGAAAAGAGACTCATCTTGTAATGTTCTCAGACTCTCACAAACTGACAGTCAACAGAAGAAAAGAGACTCATCTTGTAATGTTCTCAGACTCTCACAAACTGACAGTCAACAGAAGAAAAGAGACTCATCTTGTAATGTTCTCAGACTCTCACAAACTGACCAATGGACGAGTTCATAGAGAAGAGATAATAGACAGCTTTACATCCAAATCTGTCAAGTCTTTACTTAGATCCCTCTTTTACCCACCCAACCAGTCTCTTTAGTGAGCCTTTGCCCCTTTAAATTTACAACATATCTATATCTATATGATGTCTATATCTATATAGTATCCGTATAGGCATTTTGCTAAAAACTGTCATTAGGAAGATAGTCTCCGTTGCATCAAACACAGCGCTGTCGGACAAGGAAAAGCTAGTTCCACTAAGCGCAGAGACATAAAAGCAAAGACATGAAGATGACACACCCAACAGAGGAAATGTTGAAATAATAGAAGTCTGATTTTTTAAAAATTCTTTTTTAGAGGTTCACCAATTGCACCTTTCTTTGCTAGACATTGCCATTGGCGAATATGGCTCTGGAGAACAGACCCGAGAACACATGGTGTCCTATAGCTAGCCAGAAAGCCCTTTGATCTTTCCATGAAACTGAGGAGTCTTGATAAAAAGAAAACTACAACGACTTCATTGCAATGACTGGCCTCTGGGTATGATGACCTCAACAGCGAGAATGAGATTAAAGAGTTCCCTGATAATGTTACTACATTAAATCCCATTAGAAGATTTAGGAATTAAAGAAATACAAGAAATATTTGAAATAAAAAATTTTGAATGCATGTCATGTTTTGTCATCTGTAAACAAATAATTGAATGTCACACGCGGATTCTCTTTGAAACGGAAAAAAACAAATGGAGAAAGTTGAAATTAAAATACTGAAATTGAAAATAATATTTGAGATTTGTAATTTTTAATAACGCAGAACGTGAAAATCTGGCTATTGTGTGTGATATCTATTGGTCTCTGTTGGAATTTAGAAGCAATACTTATGGTAGTCTTAAAATTTAGGATATTTTTTAGTTTCTCTTAAGTTTAGTTATTTTCACTAATAGTCTTGCCATACCATAACGCGTTTCGTGGCCTCCATGTAGCTAGGAACTCGCGGGGCCGCTGGTGAGTTTGTGTTACACACAAAGTCTTTTTGCAATCTTTTTTTTTATTAGGCCGATCTGAAAATAATATAAAAAAAATTGTGTCTTTTTTTTCCTCGCCACAGTACGGCGCTACCCACTTCACCATGGTTCGGATGTTTCAGAGGACAAAGTTGTGAAGATGTGGTTAAGTACTGTTTCTCTCTCTCTCTTACAGTAAAGCAACTGAAACAAAATCCTTCTAAAAATCTGTCCAAGCTCCTCCCCAATGAGTGAATGGTCTATTCAGAGAGTCGTCTGAGAGAGAGAGAGAGAGAGAGAGCGAGAGAGAGAGAGAGAGAGAGAGAGAGAGCGAGAGAGAGAGAGAGCGAGAGAGAGAGAGAGAGAGCGAGAGAGAGAGAGAGAGCGAGAGAGAGAGAGAGAGAGAGCGAGAGAGAGAGAGAGAGAGCGAGAGAGAGAGAGCGAGAGAGAGAGAGCGAGAGAGAGAGAGCGAGAGAGAGAGAGCGAGAGAGAGAGAGAGCGAGAGAGAGAGAGAGAAGACATTGATAAGGGAAAAGGAAAACAAAAAGAGCCAAGGTAAGACAGAAAAAGTTTTCCCAGACGATAATCAAGAGACGACATTATTTCTGACTCTACGCTACAAGAGCACATAATGGGATGACAACTCTAGAATGATCTATGAGTGGGAGATAAAGTCTGCTCACCATTGCTCCTCTTCATTTAGTTTGATGTCAAAGAATGTGCTCCCGAGACGTCATAAATTAGGTAAATACATCTCTCTCTCTCTCTCTCTCTCGCTCTCTCTCGCTCTCTCTCTCTCTCTCGCTCTCTCTCTCTCTCTCTCGCTCTCTCTCTCTTACTCTATCAATCTCTCTCTCTCTCTCTCGCTCTATCTCTCTCTCTCTCTCTCTCTCTCTCTCGCTCGCTCTCTCTCTCTCTCTCTCTCTTACTCTATCGATCTCTGGACATGCAGTAATTTAATTACTGGTATGGAATAGAAATTCCTTTTATATATTTTTTCTGTTCTTTGACGTTATTCAGTGTTGATGACATGTATAGTATTAAGATGTAGAATAAACAAATATAATTTCTATTCAAATAGAGATCTGCTTTAAATCAATGAATCACGTTTTCAAGTCTCATTACTTTGTCTAGCTATAGCGTCCACCAAAAGACATTGAAAGTGACCCAGTACTCGTTGATATCCAATATTTACAAACATTGTAATTTGAGATATTCAGAGTCTTAATGGCCTGTAGTTTGAAAGGTCCTGAAATGAAACGTAAGTTAAATATACTCTTAAGTTCTGTTGTTTAGAGAGACAACGACTTTGCATCCTTGAATTACAATTAAGGGTAGGGTGATCTCCGAGGTTGATGTGGTCTTCAGATGTATGTTGAGACTCGTTGGAGATAGAGACATAGGACCTAAGTTATAACACTGGAAAGAAATCTATCTTCTTGTTCAGATCTTTGTTTACAAAAAACAAACAAAAAACAAAAACAAAAGAAGCAAAATATTTTTAAAATTTAAACAAAGCTTATATAAGAGAAAGAAGAGCACAATTACTGTCATATCTTTCAATAATGTAAGATTTGTCTCCCTGCTTCTAAATAAAGCTAAATTGACCAATCGGTTATTTTTTTTTTATTGATTCCTATGTTATCATGTGTAATTGGGCAAAGTTTAAACATGATAAGAAAACGGAAAGTGGGAGACACAAAAGTGTAACAGAATCCACCCAGATAGACAGACAGACGGGTGTAAAAATAGTGAGTGAGTGTAAAAATAAAGAATACAGTACTAAACACTGGGCTACGTATAGATCAAATATATATGCCTTTGTCCTGTCTACACAATCATACAGTATTTTCCAGTAATATAATCTATAATCTCGAGATCTATGCGAGCAACTCCTACAAACAGTTCAACATAATGTGTTCTTGGCTTCAACTAGTGATAGTTCATTAAAGAGTCTAAACATAGAAAGGGGAGATAAAGCTACGAGGTGTATTGTGCGAACAGAAACGCGTAGTCATGGCAACCAATAAAACAAAAATAAATGGCTTTTTCAAAAACACTTTTTGCCGCTGTTGCTTGTGTTCGGTAAAGCTTCCTGTGAGAGTGACAACCTCCTGACGCATGCAGCCTTCACAGCTCCAGGAGCTTAAATGGTACTGTCAGCTTAGCTCATTAATTGTCTTCTAAAGTACGCTTGCCTCCATCCTTACCCCAGACCTCCCCCTCCTCTATACATATTCAAAGAAATTTAATTTTTGATTATCTTTTGTCCCTCCATCAGAGCTCCTTACTCGTGCAGACATCTTTTTTTTTTTACAAAACTGGCTAAAGTAGGTGAAGAAGTCTGGGAGAAGTGCCGATGTAGAGAAACCTATTTCTGAAGGTAATACCTGCGAAGGGTGCAGTAATTCTTTAATAGCTTTTTTTTAGCTACCAGGGAGATTGCAAAGGAAGGGCTGCACCAGATATTGTCTAGACAGAACTTTTGAACAATGAAAGTAATATAAAATATTTTGTTTTTTTTTGTTTATTAGGTCGTTGTTGTTGTTTTTTAATGAAAACTTGTCAGCTTATTACACCCGCCCCCCGAAAACAGGTGCAGCCGGTGTATAATTTTGTATATGTGCCCAATAATTTCAAGAGGCTCCCTGGTGTATATGAGCCGGCCTCTGTTTTATTCTTTCTATAACTATATTCTAATGAACGAGTGTTCAGTGAATGAAAATAATTGCTCTTTTAAATGAACACGGTTTCTGTTCTCCTAAAATATAGTCGTCATTCATCTGCAGCCAGGACAGAGTTGTTTTTTTTTTACATTTTCTTGTACCGTAGTCTTGGGTTCCATTGGGGTT
The DNA here is from genome assembly GCA_030265305.1 of Biomphalaria pfeifferi. Classification (NCBI taxonomy): domain Eukaryota; kingdom Metazoa; phylum Mollusca; class Gastropoda; family Planorbidae; genus Biomphalaria; species Biomphalaria pfeifferi. The sequence continues at coordinate 985,907 of JASAOG010000043.1, read as the reverse complement.
AAGGAGAAAGTAGCTCCCAGTTTCAGATTAAAACGCCATTCAAACCTTAACGGGCAACTCCTGCTGACAAACATCGGGTGGCTTCATAGTCAAGTGGTATACACTTTGGACTATTGTCGCGTTGATTCAGAGTTCGAACCCCGGGCACTGCGGTCCCCTACAAGAGTCTGGACTAGGAAGTAATCATTGTCATCTCAGAACGTCCGAAACTCATAAAACCCAACAAAACCAAACATAGGTTTGCGGCGCTGAGAACATTATGAAATAGAGAAATACAAATTGAAGTCTATTTTCAAGTTTTCAAAATGTGAACTATTAAAATAACCTTTAGAAGTTTAACCTCTGTCATCAAAACTATGTTTAACATTGGTTTGAATAATTACTGTTTAGTGCATTTGGTGTCACTAAACATGCTTTCTCTTGAATGTTTCATTCTACACACTCCTCCCCCCCCCCCCCCTTTCCCGTGTTTCGGTGGTATGAGGGAGAATTCGAAAGATTGTAAAATCTTATAAGACGATTTTTAGACAAAATTTAAGCTTCTTGATTCAGAGCATATTAAGAGGCTTTGGGGGGAAAAGATGGGGGAAATAGGGGAAAAATAGGTGGGCGTGGTCTAACAAACAAGCATACATGCTCCAACAAAACAACGAAAAAAATATCTTGATTCCAAATGTTGTTCTTTTTTTTTTTACAAAGTCAATGTTATATCTGTATTTTAACTTTGTGTCGGTCACTTGATTGTAGTAGCAGTATCGATTCTAGCCTACAGCAAGTCAATCACGTTGAGCGATACCCTTCCATTAGCAGACGAGAGGCTTGGGAAACTGTAGGAGGGGGAGGAAGAGGTAATTATCAAGGACAAAAGGGGGAGATAATTTGGCTTCTTACTGGTCTACCTAGGGGAGGGAAGTGGCAATCCGAAGCTGGATTTTGTTGTTTTCATTAATAGAGATTCGTTTGCAATGTTATTCTCGGCCTTTTTCTTAATGATGTTGGGTTTTTCTTTTCTAGGTTTTCTTTTTCTCTTTGAGAATCCCTTTCAATGTTAGCTTAGTCAAGGTCATAGCGTTTTTTTTATTCTTAGATTTTTTCCCCTAGATATATGTTTATTGTGACGTTACAAAACTGTCTCAAATAGACATATCTGATTACTTAAGAAAGAGTTTTTTTTGCAGAGGGGGAGGGTCTGTTTGTAAACAGTTTCGTCTGAACTGCTGAACAAGTGATTCTGCTCTTACAACCTGTTAGCGCTAAGAAAAACGTAAAGAGTAGCTAATCTCAGTCAAAGTTGGTATCTGGCATTCAGATGACTAGACCAATACTTGAGATGAACTGGGCAGTGGTTTCCAAATAAGGCAGCTCTCCACGTAGTTTTCTTTCTATAGGGCTGTTTTGGTGCCAGTGTTTTGTTTGGGTCTCTTGATAAAGAATATAATTTTGAAGGACTTGGTCAGGATTCCCTGGTGACTCTCCACAAGTGCATATTTCGCTAGACTCAATTTTTAACTTCCGGAACATATGTTGTTTCATTTTGATTTGTCCGGTACTGAGGTGATATATTAGACTTTGGTCATGTCTCTGGCAGCAATAGTCATTTCATGTATTTATCTTGGAAAGCTGGGTTTACGTCTTTCAAATGATACAGATCTACAATTTTGTTATTTTAAATAGCACTTTGTTTAGTGGAATTATTTCTTTCATTTTGATATTCATCGATGATTTTATTGTATGGTATGGGCGAGGGGGTGGGGTAGCATATTTTACACAAGAAATAAATATATATTATCTGTCCTCCCTATCTCCTTTTAAAGTTTTTGAGATATTTCATTTCCCTCAAGATCTACATTACACACTCTTCGTTACTTCAAAGATTTGGACACTTGGAAAAAATATTAGTTAACATTTTTTTGCATACACATTTTAATTTGGTACACTTCTGGTCAGGATTAATTTGGTCCTTTTGAACTGCCTGGTCCGATTACACGAACACATTTCATATATTACATGATGGTTCGATTCTTTGGGACTTCCATCTAGTATTCAAATGGTCCGATTAACCAGTTTTGTTGTAGCTATATTACAACTAAATCAGAGAGAACAATTCGAGAAAAATATTCATACACAATTTTTTTCTCATATTTTAATCATAAAGAAAGTACGACTGATTTTTTATTTTCTTTTTTGTTAAATTTTACATTATTGTTGGTTTTTTTCTTTTGACATAAGCCTATCACCACATTTCATTTTAGCATTAACAATTTTTCCCAAGATTCGACCGCGAGAGTAAACCTCCTTTATGGTGTCGCACAAAGGGAAAGAACAATGTGTATAATAAACCAAAGAAAGGCTACTCTGCAAGGTGGCGAGACACTCGAAGGTGAAGGCTTATTCTGCCATCCACTTCATGCCAGCGTTTCACGAGCTGAATAGAGGGAAGTTCAAGGAGAGCCCCTGCACTATTGTAGCCCAATAGAATCACTCGATTGTGTCTCGGCTGAGTCACTCAATACTAGATTCTATATACAGACCTTTGGAGACCTCAAGCATGAAGGGATCCTTTTTTTTTTTTTTTTTTTTTTGTACAGTTGCGCCGAAGTAGAAAAATGGCGTGCGTTTGGGTGGAACAATGGAGTACAGGGAGGGGGCATGAGGGAGCAAGGTACGAGTTAGAAAGTTTTAATCCAGGTGAGAAAGATTTGCATTATTCAACTTGATTCAGTTCTGAGCAGTAAGTTCACGGAGGGAAATGATCGGGAAGGTGTGTGTGAGAGTAGCACAATTGGGAGGAGAGGTGTAAGGGAGTCTACTAACTCAATGAAAGGCGCTATTTCTTCTTTTCTTTCCAGTCGGGCCGTGTGTGGTCCAGTGAAAACACTTAAAAGCTTCAACCCGAATTTTCTGAGTTTGATCATATATATAAAACATTATTGCAATTTCATTAGTGGATCAGTTTGTCATTGCCAACAGATAGATTGATAAAGCTCGTAGCCCTACGTCTGACACCAGCAAACAAATGTGTTTACATAAATAACACTGTCAAAGAGCGATGCAAGTCGAAAAGCCAAAACATTATGAGATTTTGTGTTTTCTTTTTGAATTGGACATGTTTTTACCCTTTCTTTTTTAGTCATACGTTGGCACACTATATACGCAAACACTATCCCAAATCTCTCTCTCTCTCTCTCTCTCTTATCCTCTCATACACTCACAAACACTTTTAAGCCATTCGCGGTTTTACGATCTCATAAAAACGAACTAGAAGCAATGTCATGTTCTCTGGTGTTGCTTTGTTAATCCTTTGTTCTCAAGTTTCCCTCCTCAACTCTCTGAAATAAAGCCCCCCTTCAATAAAGTCTGCCACCCCCATTAACATCCTGTTTGTTCCCCTCCGCTGTATCTCTTTCTGGGCACCAGGGTAGACAACTCCTGAACCATCGAGACCTGACTCGCGTGTCAAAAATTAGTCCGTCATTGTGTCCCCTGCCTTTACCTAAAGTAAACGTCACAAGTCTTTGTTATCGTCAATGGACCAATTAGTACCGCAGTCCATAAAGGCAAAGAAGTATTATGTCTCTGTAATTATTATTATAATATTTGACTCTGTAACTTACACATTTTAAAATGACATATTTTTTTTTACTTTTTTGGCTGGAGTTTTTAGTGAAAGGGAAGGGTCTTGAAATAAAACAAAAAAATTATTTAATTTTGTTTTCTTTTTTTAAACTAGGCAATATCACCGTTATACAATTTATAGAGCGATTTTAAGCCATTTAATCCTTTGTTCTCAAGTTTTCCCCCTCAACTCTCTGAAATAAAGCCCCCCTCTCTTCTCTTAATAACTAATGAATGTAAGATTTAAAAAAAAATATTTTAAAAAAAATCCAAAGAAATAGTTAGAGCCGTTATCGAGATCCATCATTGTCTACATTTCTTAACCAGTGCTTTCTGACTTTTTTGAAATAACCTAGGTGCAACAAAACTAACTCAAACACATATGATCATTGACCATTTGCATTGTCTCGACAGACACATCTGACACGTCACCCAAGAGACTTCTAGCTGTGTCTCCACACACATCCCAATGTTTCCACAGACACCATCGCAAAGTCTCCACAACCATCCCAATGTTTCCACAGACACTATCGCAAAGTCTCCACACACATCCCAATGTTTCCACAGACACCATCACAAAGTCTTCACAAACATCCCAATGTTTCCACGGACACCATCGAAAAGTCTCCACACACATCCCAATGTTTCCACAGTCACCATCGAAATGTTTCCACACACATCCCAATGTTTCCACAGACATCATCACAAAGTCTTCACAAACATCCCAATGTTTCCACAGACGCCATCGAAAAGTCTCCACACACATCCCAATGTTTCCACAGTCACCATCGAAATGTTTCCACACACATCCCAATGTTTCCACAGACATCATCACAAAGTCTTCACAAACATCCCAATGTTTCCACAGACGCCATCGAAAAGTCTCCACACACATCCCAATGTTTCCACAGTCACACAGCTAATTCTCCATTGAGGTCACAGTGTCTCCATAAACTTATTGCTAATTTTTCCACAGTTTCATCACAGTAACACCACATGTAGTCACCAATCGCTGTGCTCTAAGATTTTCGCCAAATGAGATTAAAATAGCATATCAGAAAATTTCGCCTTATACACAATTCTAAAACTATTGATTATCTTTTCCATACAGCTCCTTTAATAATACAATAATATTATATCCTAAAACTCAGACCATAAAAAAAATATTCGATTCACATTTCTAAAAATGAGGCGCGATGGCTGAGTGGTAAAGCGTTTGGCGTTCAACTGTTTTGGGTTCGAATCTCGGTGAAGGCTGGGATTTTGAATTTTGGGATTTTTAGGAGACCCTCGAATCCACCTAACTCTGATGGGTACCTGACATTAGTTGGGGAAAGTAAAGGCGGTTGGTCGTTGTGCTTAACACATGATACCCTCGTTAACCATTGGCCAAAGAAACTGATGACCTTTACATCATCTGTCCCATATATCAGAAGGTCTGAAAGAGGGTACTTTATCTTTTGACAGTCTTATAAAAGACGCATTTTTTTAAAAAAATTAGAATTCTAATTGTTGGTAACTAGGGCACAGCGAAACTGATCTCAGGCTAGGAGTCTTTACATACAATTACATGGTCCACTGCTCTATCCACTGATCATTTAGATTTTTGAATGTTATGGATATTTGTTTTTTATTCTTTTACCGATAGCAGTTTATAAGCAAACATAAAATATAAAAGACAGACATTAAGACAGGCATAATGTGCAGCAGACGAGGCTCTAATTTCACTCAAATAAAATGTTTTCAAAACATTTTTGAGACTTTTCCCATGAACTCCTGAATAAAAGAATACATCTTTAAAAAGATAGCTCCACTAAGGGGAAAAGTTGCACAAGCATATGCTCTTGAGCACGTAAGGTCAAGGTTGATAGTGGCAAGTTTCTCTTTATTGAGGATTTTCTCCATTAACATGGTCTATGTCGCTAAATTGAACTTAAATGTTGCTAATACAAATTTGTGCAACAAACGAAAAAGATTCGAAAATTGGATTAGGCAGGAAGTGCACACACAAATGATCACGTGACTTTTAAAAAGCATAACTTAGCAACTCTTCCTTTATTCTGTACACCGAATACACCATTTATAGTTACATTTTCTTGCCATAGATGATTATCACGTATAAATTCTCATATCTCCTTCTCAGGCTCCTCTTAATGAATAAATTCCAGGAACAATTTGAAGAACAAAAAAAAATGCCATGCACCATAAGATCAACACTTCGCCCATGTCAAAAATGTAATCCTCCTACACAATTAAAATAAAAAAAAAAATATATAAAAATATAAAGCAGCACATGACATCAAAAAAAAGGTAATAAAATACAAAACTGTGATGCTGCTAGTAAATCAGATTGCCGTGAGGAACTGATCGCCTCTTTTATGTCTCTTTAGTGTTGTATGAACTGAGATTTCTGGGTCATAAATTGGTCCTCTGGGGTGGGAGACGATGCATTATGGGCATGTAGGAAACAGAGGATTTGATATGATGTTTTATCTCAATGGTAGCCCGTCGGGTCTATTACATGCAGGCAAATACAAAGTAATGTATTTCTTATGTCACGTCATTTGTTTTTTAAGGTAGAGATCCTTTTAAAAAAAAAAAAACTTATTTAAGGCGAAGAACTTCGCAGTTACAACTATCTCTCAATAATGTAGAAGCTATTTTCCTTCTTTGATATCAAGCAAAATAATGTACTACCAATAATTTATTGGCCAATAGGTTAATTTTATAGTGGATTCATGCTTTTTTTTGGTACAATAAATAATTGTTTAAATCCGAGAATTGGTGTTGGAGAAATTATGTGTACAACTATCTAACGGGACAAAACCCTACATACTTAGCCATATCTGTAAATACTGAAGGATTTATTTCCCCTGTTGGTATAAAACTAAATAATTAATTACCAGTAAATAATTGACTAATTAGTTTACTTTTGTTTAAATGATTAATGTATTGTCTACACCAATGAATAAATGTGCAAAGTTTCAGCTTGATCTGAAAATGGGTGTGGCAAAACTTACTTGTACAAACGTTATACCAGAGAGACAGAAAGAGTGAGTTAATATGAGCTATGTAAAAATTAAAAGCTCGCAAATACCTTCCTTCAGGGAACAGGAAAAAGAAAACGAGGCAGACAGAGAAAGCGATGGGAAGACAACATAAAAGAACGAACGGGCCTGCCATTGAAAGAGGTTCTAACTAAGACAAAAGACAGAGAGGTATGGAGAAAGACGTCGAAAAATTTTGCGTGTTGCCCCAACGGTCCTCTAGAGTGTCTAGACTAAATGATAGGTAAAGGTAAAGTAAATGGTCAAAAAAAAAAAAAGGTTCGTCTTCTTCTTGTCAATAGTCGATCAATGTAATCTATCCACAGTACCTGGTAACCACTGTTAAGTACTAAACATAAAAATCTATCTATAGTACCCGCTGTTACTAACATGAATGTATGTGCATGCTGGTCCTGTTAACATACTCGCACCCTAGAACTACTGGCATCCGTTCAGATGACCTATCGAATCTATTTAAAACGTCAAAGACTTTCCGTCCACCTGTGAATGTCCGTTGGAGAGCTGGAAAAGTAGCATGTCTTAAATCAGTAGACCAACTCACTCTTTAGAGCACTTTTCTAACTGCGTGCGACATTATGATATCTACTTTACACAGAGAGATATCTATATTATAAAGTAGAATGTGAGGTGTATGTATGTATGTATGTATGTATGTATGTATGTATGTATGTTACTTATAGACATCAAAACCGCTTGACCAATCTTGATAAAACAAGACAGGAATGTTCCTTGGGTACTAACTTAGACCGTAGTGTATGTATTGTAGCCCTAAAACAAACTTAAGACCCTCAAAAAAAAATAAAGTTATCCGACTCTATTACAGCTATAGTATTTTATGGATCTAGGCCATGGTTAACAATGTTGACATGAGAAAAGATCGAAAGGATTTAGGCCTAGATCTAATTTTAAGAAATACACTTTGCGCACATAGTTTTTTACTTTGACACATGAAAATACAAAAGAAGATCCATTGATTTCATTATATAATAAAACTAACCTTCAATTTTGTGTTTCAAAAGCATTTCTTACATAAATTAGTTCCTGATATCTGTGACTACAGATTTAATGGCGAACATTCTTTCATTAGACATTACCAATTGGTTACACATTAACACATCTCTCTACTGAGTCTATTCCTAGGTCTAAGTCTAAAACTCTTATTGAGCTCTAAGATGATAAAACTTCTTTTCGCAAAGATAGTTTTGTGCTTTAACACATAAACATACTAATTATTGTTCATTCATTTCATATTTTAATCAATTTAACATTGAAATTTGTTTTTCTAAAGCATTTTTAATACATTCATTCGCTGTTCGCTAAAGTTGCGCAGCCGTGTTGAGATAGGCCTATATTCATTCATGAAAAAAGGTCACGCATGCGCAACACAGAATGAACTCTATAAAAGCCAATTTTTAACTCTAGATTAGTGTAGATTTAGATCTATGTCTACCTCAAGATCTACTCTATACTTAAACACATGAACATACAAAATGAAGTCTATTCATCTCAAATTTTAATCAAATATATGTAGGCCTACAAGCAAATGTTTTAATTTGAAAAAATGGATTTAAGCCTATTAGCTATTTTTATTTGATAGCTTCATTCACACTATTTTTACATTGACGCATTCGCTTTACTAATTACATTAATATTTCGTTTAAATGTGACTATATCGACAGTAATGCGCAAATAAAGACCCGCGGGTCGCGGATAACATATGTGTAGTGTTTTCATAAAAAATTGAATTCAGGTCAATTAGCTATTTTTAGCTCCACTCATAATATTTTTTATCCAAGAATTCATGCATTTCCTTTACTTAAAACATTATAATTTTCTTTAATTGTTTCTAATGTTATGTTTCAGTGACTAGATCTATATCAGCAATATGTGGATATTGTGTGTCTGGTTGCGGGTAATATCTGTCTAGTATGATATAATAATGAGATTTCGTATCGTAGGATTGATTCCTCAAATTTGCATTTAATATAAAAATCAGTAGTTCAAATTTAAGGGTACAGAACATTTCTTTCTAACTAAAATCTACACTAGAGGTATAATAGTTGCCCATAATGTTGCTTCACATATACATTAAAACATTATTAGTAAGTATTTGAGTTTGTGAAATATTTTTGTTTAGAAAATGTAATTAGACACACGTGCGCAGGAAACACCAACACACACACACAAGCACATTCTAACCTCAAAACCTGACCTATGAAAATCTGCATATCATTTGATACTATAAGCAAAGCATATGGCCAAAAAGACAATTCCTATATATATATATATATACAAATCCAAATATATTTATATAATACTCATCAGCATTTGTCGTCTCAACGTCCGATACTTCATTCAACAAAATATTGAACTGACAGGGCATTATAACAGCATTACTATTATTTGTTAACGTCCATGTTTCTAAATATGTCTAGTTTGGTCTTTGTGGTTATTCATAACAAAAATGTCCATACAGTAAACGCATTTCCAAAAAAAAACAAACGCACATACAAAATATTGCCAGCCCGTATTTGAAATACAAAATGTGACGATTTGTGGCAATTTTTATTTGTGTATTCATTTGGTTTCCATTATGTCGCTTCGCCAGACGCCAACTTTTGATTGGCCAGTGCCGAGATTCTTCGTTTACAGATCTTTTCTCTTGTGTTGGCTGTATCATGCATTCATTAGCCGTCTGTCGGGGGAACAAACAAAGCATGTGGCAGGGATGTCACGCCTGTCAATGGAGCTCAGATAACGTGCGTGTCAATAGCGTACACACAAAGGTGAGCGAAGATCTGAAAAAAAAAACTCACGTTGAAGTACGATAGAACTAGAAACGAGTTATTTCCCTGTTTCTTTAAACAGAATTATTTTATTGCTGAAATGCTTCTATAAAAAATAATAGGGGGAATGTGCATAGATAGATATTTATATTGAATATAGATTTACTTGTAGAGGCACGTATTGCTATATTCGGAATGCGATTGTATGAATCTCTCATTCTGTGCTTCAAAAGGAGGAAATAGCATAATTGATCGAGTTCATGTCTTTTCAAAGCATCTTCCAAAATAAACTTCGTTTGAGATCCAGAGCTAATTTATCTTGTATACATGCAGCATGTATGCATTTATGGATTAGAAAGGAGTGCAGGAATTCAGCGGTTCTCAGACTATATCTACTGACCGCCAACACAATATTCAAGTTCTTTCAGTATCTAGCTTGCAATAGACACAATGTGGAGTGAAGTTTAGTACTTAACCAAAGCATTAAACTTGAGACTTTAAAAGTATTTCGTTCATTTTGAGTAGATTCCATGAGAATGCACATGGCTTGGTAAGAGAAGTATAAATCTATCAATCTATGGAAGCAGATAATGTAAGACTTATCAGTTTCTATGACCCATGGTTCACGAGGACGATGGTGTCAAGTGGCCAGCAGAACGACCAACCGCCATTAGTTACCCAACGTATGTCAAGTTACGCGAACTCTTAAGAAATTCAAAATGCCAGTCTTCACTTGGGATTCAAACTTGAGGCCTATCAGTTCGGAAGGCAAGCCCCTTACCATTCAGCCACCACTCCCCCAGGTAAGACAAATGGCGCCACAAAATGTCAGCATTTTTCTTCCTACTCGAGCCTACAAAATGAATCCTAGAGGTTCAGAAAATGTCTTTGGTGCCACGGTCAATTAAAAATGCGGCAAAGGAGCAACCAGCGAGCACTTGCATGCCCCACGTGAGCACCTCGCGCACAACTCGCTAATTAGTCTAAACGAGGTGTGTAAGCATGTACCAGGATCTACATGAGTGAGCACGCTCAGAGCTTCCAACTTGATATTTTGTTTAAAGTCACTGACTTTTTATTTTTTTCCAAACAGCAGAAACAAAAAGAAATGGCTGCATTAAAAATGTAAAATTGTCATCTTCTGGGGTCCAGTGTTTCTGTCCTATGTGGCACTTCTTTGGCCCAGCTGTTGCTTGTTAGTGACGGTCGTTGACCTGTAGCACCAAACTGCTGGTAGACAACTAAACCGATGTAGGCGTAGTATGGCTTAGCTTATACAACTTGAATAACTTCTTTTGTGAACGAAATAAATATAACTTTTATTAAAATATGAACAAAATCAACTTGTGATGAAATGTAATAAATAGAGTAGACTTTAGTAATACTAAAAATGGTATTGTCAACAAAATGTAACTGACTACGGAGACAGAGCCAACTCACCATACGCACCTGTTTTTTTTACTCAAAGGACTGTTTTTTGGGTGTAGTATCGTTTGTTATGCCTGGCAGCAGAATTGGAAATATTAGGAATCTATCTAAACAAGAAATATTATGACATAATCTGTTCCATTAGGTCTTTTTTTTTCCCTTAACACCATTGTATTCAAGAGATAGCCTGGTATTTACTTTAATACATTTATCAGTTCTTACATAATTGCTATTTCTCCTGACTTTTCATTTCATTGTCTAGTCATCGGTTGTTAAAACTTACTTCACACTTCATTTCCAAACCACGTTTTTATTGTATCTGTTACTAGCAGCCTACAATGAAATTAAGTAATTCGAAACAGTTCGTAAGATTTTAACTTTGTATTGAGACATACAACAGAGACTGCTGAAACGTGTGCAAGCTGCTTGGTTACTTTCGTTGTTCATCACACCAGCACTATCACACCGTTGACTGAAGTGACTCTAGAATGACCGTTTGCCCTTTTAGTTTTTAGTATTTGATGACTGCTTGCAAGAGGAAAAAAACAACAGAGTTAAACGTCGGCCTGACTTTCAAACAGCGACTGCAGAGGAGAAGAGGTCCAAACGGAAGTAGCCCTCCCATCCTCCTGGTCTAGCTATAACCGAGGGGCAAGGAGAAGATAAAAGACTTTGGCTGTCCACACAAAACTTCTTTTTTTCTTACTTTTTATCACTTGTGTTTGTTATTGTGTTTGTTATTGTGTTTGTTATTGTGTTTGTTATTGTGTTTGTAAATATTCTCGAACTTAAACCACTCAAAAGAAAAAGAGTCGAAATCTCTATGGCGCCCTGGGCGAACAAAACTCTGGTCATGTTTTATTGACATCCTCCCGACATCCTTGAGGAACTTTTCATACCTTTTACTACAAATGAGATGTTATTTGGCTAAATACATATTAAAATTTCATAAGAACTAATCTCCTAGTCAGTCTAACATTTATCACTGTTCGAAAACAACACCAACATGTAGCTACGTGTCCATGCTAAATGCTATCAAAATAAAGGAAGTAAAAATATCACTATGTTGATTTAGTTTTGTGCAGTAATGTTTTCCCGAATCATGTTCATTTATTTTTTTTTTACTCAGTTTACTTTCCAAGCAGCAATCTTTTAGTAAATCTTATCAGATGTTCTTTTTTTTCCCACCAACATGAATCGTTATCTTAAACAAGTAGTCCTTTTTTAATATATGTATTAAAATATATATATATATATATATATTTATAAATAGTTGAACTCTATTAGTGAGATTATGGTTGAATCAATTACCTTGAATAATGCACCGTATGTTTTGTTTCAAAGCTTCTATAACGACATTGCTTATAGAGCCACTAAAATTACAAAGTGTTACATTTGATTGCTATTAGAATCTCATTACATAGACTCTATCTCTATTTACTATTAAAAATTTAAGCTTATTATCAAATCGTCAGAGTTTAGAACCAAAGTGGATACAATGCATTTAAAAAACAGTTTTAATTGATAGAAACTTACGGTGGTACTGTATGATCACTATTTCAAGCTGGCTAGATTTGAACTTAAGGACCTAGCATCACGGTTGTAAGAAAACCATAAAAGACTATCTGTATATATTTCGCCTTTTTAACTTTGCAGGTCAATGGCAGACTATTTCCTTTGAAAGACAATGTTGAAATTTATTTTTAATTCTAGTCCCTTCAATTCAGAATGATTTAATCTGTAATCTTTAATTAGTCACGGGGTGACATAGACTTCAGTTGGCTTCCACCAGTTCACGGCGCCATTATTTCCAATATAAACACAGGAAATTAAATGGCAGTGCGCATGCTCGAAGCAGACTCCCTAGACATCCACCGGAAGTGCCTCTGTCCGAAATGACGAAACCAATAACCGCTTTGGGAGTTCCTTGTTACTTTCAGATACTTTTACCTAATGGAGGAGGTAGAACTCTTCGTCCTTTGGGAAACAGGACAACGCGCATTCAAAATATATTGAGGATTATTTAAAAGTATCTTTGACATTTTAAAAAGTTTTAAAGAAAACAAAACGTTTATTTATGACCTAGAAAAGCTAAATATGGTTGAAAAGCATTAAGAGAGAACGTGGGGGTGAGAGAGAGAGAGAGAGAGAGAGAGAGAGAGATAAGACATTAACTCAAGTTAAAATCAACCTAATGAAACACATGCAAAAGCCTAAAGAAAGTTTGATAGTAAACATTTTTAAAGATAAGACACACATACAGACACATACACAGACACAGAGAGAACAGAAAGAATCAAGTGTTACCCGGTTATTCTAAGAACATAAATGTTTTAGATTAAACGCATCACGATGTTATATGTGGAACAAATAGATAGATATTTCACTTGTTATAAGTGAAACACATCACGATGTTACATAATATATAAATAGTGGGAATAAAGTTTGAAACGTTGTTTTCAAACCTCTGTGATTAATCTTTTCTCGGCTTCACATTTGGTTTAAAGGCTCTTATATCAGAAGTCAAGCGTTTCTTGTGACATCTTCTCGATCTAAGAAACAGTTCGATTGACCTCTCAATTTAAAAAAACAGTTCGATTGGCCGCTCAATTTTAAGAAAAAAAGTTCGATTTGCCTTGCCGGGCGTTCAGGTTCCGAATTCTGGTGAAGACTGGGATTTTTATTTCGGGATCCTCTGAGTCCACCCAGTTCTAATGGGTACCTGGCATTAGTTGGGGAAAAAGTAAGGGCGGTTGGTCGTTGTGCTGGCCACATGACACCCTCGTTAACCGTAGGCCACAAATCAGATGACCTTTAAATCATCTGCCCTATAGACCACAAGGTCTAAAAGGGGAACTTAATTTTTTTTAGCAAAAGATGGCCTTTACATTATTCGCCCTATAAATCGCAAAGTCTGAAAAGGATACTTTACTTATTTTTTGGTTCTAAATAATATTGATTAATATATTATAATATTATTGATTAATTGATTATTCTTTATTTATAATTACGACATTATCATCAATCCATGGTATGTAATTACATTAGCTTAAGGCAGTGGCGTTGCTAGGAATTTACCATTCTTTGGGAGCCCGAGAGGGCTTGAACTCTTTGGGGGCCACTGCATTTTTTGTAATATTTAATACTCAATGTAAAAAAACGCTCATTTGGGGTCCCCCCTCAAGTGGGAACCAGGAGGGGGATTTTCAAATTCTCCCCCTCCCTCCCTCCATCCTAGATACGCCTCAGGCTTATAGATAGATTCTTTCATTTTGACCTACAAAATGTGCAAATTTGACGACATATCACGTACATCTAAAATAAATCAATCCTAATCTCAACTTGACAATGTCCTCTTTTGGCAGCACAAAATCCAATAAAGGCGATATTGTGTTTGGAATACTTCAAGAAGAATGAGCAGACATTTCTGAAAAAAAGTTGGAGGCTTATGGAGAGCTAGATGCTGCGAAAGAAGATTAGAATCTAAACATTCCAAAAAGTGTGTGTTGAAGGCTAAGCGGTAAAAATGCTAAACCAAATATCACCTTCTATTTTCAATCACGAAAAAAAAAAGCGAATTAAAATTTAAATTTAAAGCTTGGGTCAAACAAAATTTCTTTTCTCTAAAGAAAATCTTCCGACTTTTTAATTCTCTCAAGGTCTTGGTTCTCTCCACTTATTGTGAATACGTTTTAAACCTTCCATTTATCTTCCTTGTGTCTGCGGGACGCCCCTTACACCCGAACACCCTATCTTCAAGTCTATGTTTCATCGCGGCCCACAGGCCCCATACTGCCGCCCTCCTTAAACCTGAACACAATAAGTCCCCCTCTGGAAGGCGGGGGGAGACCCAATCTCTGCCAAACAGACAGTAATTATAGACGCCAGGGGGGCGCTGTGTCAGATAAATCACCGATGGCTACTTAAGTCTGTGACTTAGCACTGGAAACACCATCTTTCACCCCCCCCTTTTTTTTTCTCTTTCCCTCAAGCCTATTCCACCCCCCTCTCCCCTACTTTCTCCGGTCTCAGGGCTGAAAGATCGCATTAAGGAAGCCCCAAGACCTGTCCACTTTGTGACACTGTGTGGGGAGGGGGACACGATGATAGATTTGTACGTTTCCAGTAAGAGCCTTTAAAGTGTAACGTCTATCCAGTTGAATTACACCGACATAAACCCGCGTGGTTCTCAGTGTTAGACTGATCTATAGTACTTCTTCAGACAGATTCCCACATAGAATGGAACTTTTTCTCTTATTGATGCATTATTGGCTCAGTGACCCACTTTGTAGAGAAACGTTCCACGAGATGTCATCGTGGGGGGGGGGGGGGGGGGGGGGGAAGAGACAGCAAGCTCAAATGAGTTTGTTTCTGATTGTGATAACACAAATAGATTTTAGCATAGCATAAATACCGAAAGCGCATATTTCATGGAATAGAATTAATTATACATGGATTAAATTGATATTACATTGTTCAATATGAAACAAATAACTTGACTGTGTTCTGCAATAGTTAGTATGAAACATCTAGATTAGAGCCCGACTCGTGAGTTTAAATGTCTCTGTGTTTCAAGCCTCTATTTCCAGTGTCTCGGGGCTTGGAACGCTAGGACTAGAGACCAGGCCGAATGATGGGTACTCCGGGGACCCCCAAACGTCATTTGAACTAGACTACCTGGCATCATAGTGCATTTTTTTTTACGTATCATGTCACTTTTAAAAATCGTTTAGCCAAAAACAAAATTTTAATGAACATTTTTTGTGTTGAAGTTATTTGAAGCATAGAGTTCTGGGTTTGTGTATGTTATGATTTTGTTAGTGTGTGTTGTTTGCATGTGTTCACTTTGTATAATGTGACCATTGTAAGGGTTTGTTGTACGTGTATTGTGTGTCTATTCGTATGTGTATGCTGTGTGTGTGCTTCTGTCTTGAGGTGGAGAACTCTAAAAAATAATATATATGCCTTACCTTCTTCTCTCTCTGTCTTTCTACATTGAGCAATATTGAAACCCCACGACGTCCTAACTAAGCTCCTTTCTCTAAATGTATGCCTACACGGGGCCTCCAATGTAACCTGATATTTGTGTGTACACAATAATTGAGTGCTGGCTGTTTGAACGTGCGTGCTTTTGTATCAAGTTTGTACTTCATTCAAGTACAGCGACAGCTACATGACATCTCCCAAATGACATATCTTCATGACATCACTCCACTACGATACTCTGGAAGTCCCTCTCGCCGGAAACGTCTGCGTTCCATATGATTATGTTTCCGGTGTGACTCTTTTATAACGCTCAGCGGTGGTTCTGTTTTGATTTTGTTCAGAATTGCATTTTGTTATACACTACTTTCCTGTGTAGGTCTAGGATTTATTTTATATGAAGACGATTTGATCCATTTTTGAGGTGACTAGTTTATAACTAGTTGTATTGTATTGATATTACATAGATTTATAATTAGTTATATTGTAGTAATATTACATAGATTTATAACTAGTTATATTGTAGTAATATTACATACATTTATAATTAGTTATATTGTATTGAGATTACATAGATTTATAACAAGTTATATTGTAGATCTAGTAATATTACATAGATGTATAACTAGTTATATTGTAGTAATATTGCATAGATGTATAACTAGTTATATTGTATTGATATTACATAGATGTATAACTAGTTATATTGTACTAATATTACATACATTTATAACTAGTTATATTGTAGTAAATATTACATTTCGATGTCTGTCATATTCGTTGTAAGTTCAATCCGCATTTCGATTTCAACAGTTCATAAAATTATGTAATCGATAAAAAAAATCAATTAATATCTTTTAAATATTATATCACTGTTTAAAAGGCAGGCCTAGCATCATCTTGACATTTTTAGTATCATTAAATGTCCGCCATTTTGAACCATCAGGCCACTGTAACCTAAGCCTGCCTCCATGGCTACAATAGGAACGCCACACAAATGAAGAGCACGCTGGGAAGAGTTCCATCCCAACCACAATTTCCGCGTGTCCGTATGGGAGGTTCTCACGTGGACAACCCTGTGTACCCTCATGGATGGGAAATATTTCCCCCGCATGAACTTAGCTGACATTTAACTCTCGTCCAAAGTTTAGAATTAGTTGTTTTTTTTTTAGTTCATTGCGTGATAGGATGACTCGGTGTTTAAAAAAATGTTACAGTTAAACAAAAAGTCTTTTTTTTTTCTCATGCGAGCTAGGCGTGTGTGGCTTTTAGTGTGGACTTTTACTAAAAGAAAAGATACAACAATGCTAAAGATAGGATTTCAAATAATAAGTCGCTTCATCTTCAACGACATTACTTTATTCGCATGTGAATTCTAGTTTTAGGTTTATTAACTTAGCTTAATTGTCCAAGTTCAGCATTGTTTCATTTTATGATTATATAGGTTGGACCTAACAATGGTGGCAATGAATGGAGCTTTTCAACTCAACTGATCCCCTTCCAACGAATGTGAGTAGAGAAGACGTCCTGGCCTTCATGAACTGAACTCTGCTGGAAGATACAGGAAGCCATCGCAACACTGCTTCTAGCTAACTTGTAACCTCCACCCGAACTCCCACCAAAAAACACAAACTCCTCATTGCTTGAAAAATAAAGTTTTGATCCAGCATAATAAACTTAGGGCAAAACTCGGGCCTCGACCTTCTGCTTCTCATCGTTAGGAGAGGAAAAGTCCCCGCGGCGTCGCTTTTACTTTTTCGCCGTTCATATGTTGATAATTCGTCCCTCACCCCCACCCCGCGGCGTCGCTTTACCACTTTCGATGGCATCTATCATTGAGTGACATGCCTGCTGTCAGTGTCCACCCCCAGCTATCATCAGCAGCGTCTGCGCAACAACACGTGGGTCCACTTGAAATATATACACGTAGATAAATCCAGATAAACTTAGAGTCGTTGTTTATTTGATGTCTGTAATCGGGAGTCTTTGGAGGACGGGGTGGAGAGGGCGGGCGTATCAGTTTCAACAGGTAAATACTTCACACTGTTAAAATCTCAATTCTAAAAATAATGCACAATATCCCACTTCTAACACCAATGAAAACAGAGAGAGACGACTTAATGGGTGTTCTGATTCTATTCTCTTCACTTTACTGATGATTGCAACCAAATGTGGAGTGTTTAAGTATGTGCCATTGTCTCTTATCATAGTGGAGTATTGCTACTATAGATCTAATTTTAAAAAAGTATTGCTACTATAGATCTAATTTTAAAAAAGTATTGCTACTATAGATCTAATTTTAAAAAAGTATTGCTACTATAGATCTAATTTTAAAAAAGTATTGCTACTATAGATCTAATTTTAAAAAAGTATTGCTACTATAGATCTAATTTTAAAAAAGTATTGCTACTATAGATCTAATTAAAAAAAGTATTGCTACTATAGATCTAATTTAAAAAAGTATTGCTACTATAGATCTAATTCAAAAAATCATTGCTACTATAGATTTAATTTAAAAAGTATTGCTACTATAGATCTAATTTTAAAAAGTATTGCTACTATATACTCAATTCAAAAAATCATTGCTACTATAGATCTAATTTAAAAAAGTATTGCTACTATATATCTAATTCAAAAAAATCATTGCTACTATAGATTTAATTTAAAAAGTATTGCTACTATAGATCTAATTTTAAAAAGTATTGCTACTATAGATCTAATTTTAAAAAGTATTGCTACTATAGATCTAATTTTAAAAAGTATTGCTACTATAGATCTAATTTAAAAAAGTATTGCTACTATAGATCTAATTCAAAAAATCATTGCTACTATAGATTTAATTTAAAAAGTATTGCTACTATAGATCTAATTTTAAAAAGTATTGCTACTATATACTCAATTCAAAAAATCATTGCTACTATAGATCTAATTTTAAAAAGTATTGCTACTATATACTCAATTCAAAAAATCATTGCTACTATAGATCTAATTTTAAAAAGTATTGCTACTATATATCTAATTCAAAAAAATCATTGCTACTATAGATTTAATTTAAAAAGTATTGCTACTATAGATCTAATTTTAAAAATCATTGCTACTATAGATCTAATTTTAAAAAGTATTGCTACTATAGATCTAATTTTAAAAATCATTGCTACTATATACTAAATTCAAAAAATCATTGCTACTATAGATCTAATTTAAAAAAGTATTGCTACTATAGATCTAATTCAAAAAATCATTGCTACTATAGATTTAATTTAAAAAGTATTGCTACTATAGATCTAATTTTAAAAAGTATTGCTACTATATACTCAATTCAAAAAATCATTGCTACTATAGATCTAATTTTAAAAAGTATTGCTACTATATATCTAATTCAAAAAATCATTGCTACTATAGATTTAATTTAAAAAGTATTGCTACTATAGATCTAATTTTAAAAAGTATTGCTACTATATACTCAATTCAAAAAATCATTGCTACTGTAGATCTAATTTTAAAAAGTATTGCTACTATATATCTAATTCAAAAAATCATTGCTATTATAGATCTAATTTTAAAAAGTATTGCTACTATATATCTAATTCAAAAAATCATTGCTACTATAGATCTAATTTTAAAAATCATTGCTACTATAGATCTAATTCAAAAAATCATTGCTACTATAGATCTAATTTTAAAAAGTATTGCTACTATATATCTAATTCAAAAAATCATTGCTACTATAGATCTAATTTTAAAAAGTATTGCTACTATAGATCTAATTTTAAAAATCATTGCTACTATAGATCTAATTTTAAAAATCATTGCTACTATAGATCTAATTTTAAAAATCATTGCTACTATAGATCTAATTTTAAAAAGTATTGCTATTATAGATCTAATTTTAAAAAGTATTGCTATTATAGATCTAATTTTAAAAAGTATTGCTACTATAGATCTAATTTTAAAAAGTATTGCTACTATAGATCTAATTTTAAAAAGTATTGCTACTATAGATCTAATTTTAAAAAGTATTGCTACTATAGATCTAATTTTAAAAAGTATTGCTACTATATATCTAATTCAAAAAATCATTGCTACTATAGATCTAATTTTAAAAAGTATTGCTACTATAGATCTAATTTTAAAAATCATTGCTACTATAGATCTAATTTTAAAAATCATTGCTACTATAGATCTAATTTTAAAAATCATTGCTACTATAGATCTAATTTTAAAAAGTATTGCTATTATAGATCTAATTTTAAAAAGTATTGCTATTATAGATCTAATTTTAAAAAGTATTGCTACTATAGATCTAATTTTAAAAAGTATTGCTACTATAGATCTAATTTTAAAAAGTATTGCTACTATAGATCTAATTTTAAAAAGTATTGCTACTATAGATCTAATTTTAAAAAGTATTGCTACTATAGATCTAATTTTAAAAAGTATTGCTATTATAGATCTAATTTTAAAAAGTATTGCTACTATAGATCTAATTTTAAAAAGTATTGCTACTATAGATCTAATTCAAAAAATCATTGCTACTATAGATTTAATTTAAAAAGTATTGCTACTATAGATCTAATTTTAAAAAGTATTGCTACTATATACTCAATTCAAAAAATCATTGCTACTATAGATCTAATTTAAAAAAGTATTGCTACTATATATCTAATTCAAAAAAATCATTGCTACTATAGATTTAATTTAAAAAGTATTGCTACTATAGATCTAATTTTAAAAAGTATTGCTACTATAGATCTAATTTTAAAAAGTATTGCTACTATAGATCTAATTTTAAAAAGTATTGCTACTATAGATCTAATTTAAAAAAGTATTGCTACTATAGATCTAATTCAAAAAATCATTGCTACTATAGATTTAATTTAAAAAGTATTGCTACTATAGATCTAATTTTAAAAAGTATTGCTACTATATACTCAATTCAAAAAATCATTGCTACTATAGATCTAATTTTAAAAAGTATTGCTACTATATACTCAATTCAAAAAATCATTGCTACTATAGATCTAATTTTAAAAAGTATTGCTACTATATATCTAATTCAAAAAAATCATTGCTACTATAGATTTAATTTAAAAAGTATTGCTACTATAGATCTAATTTTAAAAATCATTGCTACTATAGATCTAATTTTAAAAAGTATTGCTACTATAGATCTAATTTTAAAAATCATTGCTACTATATACTAAATTCAAAAAATCATTGCTACTATAGATCTAATTTAAAAAAGTATTGCTACTATAGATCTAATTCAAAAAATCATTGCTACTATAGATTTAATTTAAAAAGTATTGCTACTATAGATCTAATTTTAAAAAGTATTGCTACTATATACTCAATTCAAAAAATCATTGCTACTATAGATCTAATTTTAAAAAGTATTGCTACTATATATCTAATTCAAAAAATCATTGCTACTATAGATTTAATTTAAAAAGTATTGCTACTATAGATCTAATTTTAAAAAGTATTGCTACTATATACTCAATTCAAAAAATCATTGCTACTGTAGATCTAATTTTAAAAAGTATTGCTACTATATATCTAATTCAAAAAATCATTGCTATTATAGATCTAATTTTAAAAAGTATTGCTACTATATATCTAATTCAAAAAATCATTGCTACTATAGATCTAATTTTAAAAATCATTGCTACTATAGATCTAATTCAAAAAATCATTGCTACTATAGATCTAATTTTAAAAAGTATTGCTACTATATATCTAATTCAAAAAATCATTGCTACTATAGATCTAATTTTAAAAAGTATTGCTACTATAGATCTAATTTTAAAAATCATTGCTACTATAGATCTAATTTTAAAAATCATTGCTACTATAGATCTAATTTTAAAAATCATTGCTACTATAGATCTAATTTTAAAAAGTATTGCTATTATAGATCTAATTTTAAAAAGTATTGCTATTATAGATCTAATTTTAAAAAGTATTGCTACTATAGATCTAATTTTAAAAAGTATTGCTACTATAGATCTAATTTTAAAAAGTATTGCTACTATAGATCTAATTTTAAAAAGTATTGCTACTATAGATCTAATTTTAAAAAGTATTGCTACTATATATCTAATTCAAAAAATCATTGCTACTATAGATCTAATTTTAAAAAGTATTGCTACTATAGATCTAATTTTAAAAATCATTGCTACTATAGATCTAATTTTAAAAATCATTGCTACTATAGATCTAATTTTAAAAATCATTGCTACTATAGATCTAATTTTAAAAAGTATTGCTATTATAGATCTAATTTTAAAAAGTATTGCTATTATAGATCTAATTTTAAAAAGTATTGCTACTATAGATCTAATTTTAAAAAGTATTGCTACTATAGATCTAATTTTAAAAAGTATTGCTACTATAGATCTAATTTTAAAAAGTATTGCTACTATAGATCTAATTTTAAAAAGTATTGCTACTATAGATCTAATTTTAAAAAGTATTGCTATTATAGATCTAATTTTAAAAAGTATTGCTACTATAGATCTAATTTTAAAAAGTATTGCTACTATAGATCTAATTTTAAAAAGTATTGCTACTATAGATCTAATTTTTAAAAAGTATTGCTACTATAGATCTAATTTTAAAAAGTATTGCTACTATAGATCTAATTTTTAAAAAGTCATATTTTTAAAAAAAAGAGAAAAATTCGTCAATGATGCTTCAAAATATTTTTTGTTTGTTTCAAAAGCTCTCGTATTTAAGGATAAAATAAAATCAAATTACTTTTAAAATGAAACATCAAAACATCAAAAACGTTTAAACTGAAAATTTTTATAGCTTCAACGGAATTTTGTTCTAAATTATTTCCAAATATAAATATGTGAAAATATGTATAAAATGTAATAGATATTTATATTTATTTGAACAAGTTCTAGTTTCACATTGCCAACTCTGGTAAGAGATTTAACGAAAGAGACAACAATGTCATGACATCTGCCAACAGCTGGCTGAGATCGTCGTACTTACAATAATCAAGTTTCTAAAAGAAAACAAAAATGGCCATTAGTCAATTTAGTCGATACAAAATAATGTCTATACGAGAGAGGGGGGTAAATGATGGGAGCATTTATTTTATTAAGAAAAGCAATGGACATAAAGTCAATAATAATAGCGACTTCGAATGTGTGTCCAATGTTTAAAGCGCTTATAGCATTCCTCTGTTTATTACATTATTGCACCAGGAAATCTTCTTAACTTGATTAAAGTCTTAATTCTTTTAGAAGTTGCTAGCGACATTGGACTGGCTGTTTGATATACAAATACTTGGAAAGTATCTAGCTTGTAAGCTTGCTTCGTTTGTTGTTGTTTTTTTTCATCTGAGATGGACAATTTATTATTTAAGTTCTCGAATAAAGAGCGGGCTACTCGTTAGTGTTATTTTTTTATCAAGGGGGGTTGAGTTCAAAATCCGACATCAACTCGAGTTGTATTTGCTGAGAGCATAAAGGCAGCACGGAAACCTACTCCTAAATACCACCCCCCTCCCCCCACCTGTTAGGTAACAAACCGGCTTATGCTACTGAGCCACAGATGAAACCTTCACTTCTACGTCAAAACAATTCCTCACTCTTTCCAGGTACATCATCTCCTCAACAGAAGACAAAACAAACAAACAAAGTGAAAAAGGTTAAATGAACAAAGATAAAATGAACAAAGATAAATTGTACAAAGAGTGAACAGATTCCTAAAGTATCTCAGATGAAAGCTTTCAGAGAGACCAAAATTCGATCCGAAGATTGTTGTTCCAACCCGCCTCGCTACAACTCAATAACTATCAAACCTGTTGTAAGATCTTTGCGACGCTTTTAGAAACTCAGGGGCCCATCGTTTTATCTCCCCTGTTTGTGGCGCCATGCTTACCCCGGGCAGCCCTGTCCTCAGCGCCATGACCCGCTGCACTTCATCGTTGAAGTTTTCCTTTTAGTTCCCAGTCCTCCTCACAGATTGCAGTCATTAATAAGTCAGGTACTCCAAGTCAATATTCATATCAAAGGGTTTGGTATTTGCTTAGAGGAACACAATAAGTCAGTCAAAGGTCAGAACTATATTGCTGTGCATCTAAGACAGAAACACGCGCTAACACACGCTTAACACACATGCACCCAACCACGCACACACGCTAAATACACATAGACAACATACACAGGCGGACAAAGGCGTGTCATTCATCTAGTAGAAAATCTACTGATCAATACTATAGCAAGAGCTATGTTGTCATTGACAGGGGGGGGGGGGTCGTTGTTGTAGGGGGATGAAGAACGGTTTCATGTTAAAGTCACACACGGGGTGTCACAGATGGGCGCACCTGTAGGGTGGTGTAGGTGGTGGCGGGGAGTGTGGTAGATCACAATGCTGCAGATGCATGTGTCGAGAGGTGAAAGGTCAAATTCAATGAACTGAAGCTGTCCACTGTCAGTATTAAAGAGAGTTATTATCTCCAGTTACTCTTTCTTAATCTAAAGTAGATTTGGCGAATACGATACCAATAGTTTTAACACTTTTACGGTCGTTTACATCGATTATCCCACATCGATTCTGATTTCAAAACTCTACACGATTCGCAATTTTTATTTTCTTTCTAAATCCACATTTGCTTCAGAATGGTAAGAACTAAAATGTTGATGAAAATCTTTATTAACCTGTGAACTAAAGACTACACGATAAAGCCGCTGCTATAAACTGTTGGACCTTTTACTTATATAATAAACAGATTATAATATTATTAAACTAATGGATTAGTTGTGTTTGTATGTGGGGGAGGGATGGGTTATTGATTTGATTATTGTACATCATGTTTTGTATACACTGCTTTGAAATACCTTCAGTTTTGAGGTGAGACCTTTGACCTGTCTAAAGCAACCCTACAGAGCACTGGGTTAGGTGGAAGAAAGTGAGGAAAATGATGGTTGAATGAGTATAAGGAGTGAACAGTCCCTTTCTTTATATTGTTCAGAATAGCAGAGAATCGCTGCATATGTATTGCAAGAATCAGCATTGGTGCCCAGACACATTTACATTAGATTTTAGGATTAGAACGTGCAGACTTTATAAATATGTGGGATGTGTGGCTGAGAGGCCAAAACCGCTTTGGCTACGGCTTGGCCATTTAACAAGAGGGCTTGAGCAGAGTTGTTTTTGCTGAACAGGCAGCACGGAAACCTTCCCCGAGATACCTCCCCCCCCCCCCCTCCCTCACTGGTCCTCAAAAGAGATTGGACCATAACGCAATGAGCATGTTATAAGCAATGATAGATGCGTTGTATAAAAGCAATTAAAAAATCTAGTGAAGAGTGGCAGCCATTATGACATCACATCGGGGAAACTAGTCAAGGCATACACAAAGAGAATCATCATAAATTCTTACAGGTAGTTTAAAGCGTAAGCCAAAATCCCCTTGTGTTAATACACACATAGACTTGTTTGAGGCAGCACTGCATTCCAATTAATATCTTCAACATTGTAAGCCTTAGGGAGTTGTGCCGAGGGGACGGGAGGTAAAAGCAAGAGACCTATATATTTTTTCTATTGTATTATTTCAAAGGTTGAAATAGGTTTTATGGATGTAGTTCTTTAGTTTTAATACCAAGTCAAATGCTCTATAAACCATGAAGGCTGCCACACGCCCCTGTATGGAGCCTACAGGTAGCAGATGGCAATAATTTGTACCTTCAGCGTGAGGTGTTGCGGTGTACATAATTCAATTCAGAGGTCTACTCATAGCGTCTCGCATATTTACATGCAGATACACAGGCTATATTTGCAGTAGCGCATATATTTATAATACAGAGATAGATAGATAGATAGATTCACAGTATCTATAAGAAAGAACTAATGCATTATTTGGCCACAGCCCCCCCCCCCCCACTTTCTCTTCTTTGATCATCTAATTATCTCTACGGATGTGCTACATGCGTGTTTATAATGCATGCCAGTAATGTTGATTCCATGAGTCTGCTGCAGTGTTCATAGAATTGTTCATTGTTCATAGCTGAGACTTTTAACAGAATGTGGGAATGTCAGTGAGGCTGTGATGTATTCCTGTGTTTGAGTCACATTGTGTAATCCCTATAAATATCAATGTTTTCTTCAGTGAAAATGTTTTCATGGCTTTACATACACCAAGAATATCTTTAAAAGCCAGTCAACGAGATCTGGGTTATAGTCTCTAATAGTCCATTGACCATTTCGAAACACTGTTGAATGTAATGGCTTAGCAGCATTTTTTTTTTTTTTTTTTTTTTTTTTTGTGATGGTGATTCAAGGCCTCAAGTCAGTTAGAGAATGTCAATACAGTAGGTCATTGTGCTGGCCTCACTGAACATAGTCCTACGTCCACTTCAGCCCTCTGAAATATATTTATAGCTTTTATATAGCGCTACTTTCATGCTTATAGCATGCTCCGAGCGCTTTGGTCCAATCTCATTTGTGGACCAGTGGGGGGGAGGGGGTATCTAGGAGTTGGTCTTCCGTGCTGCCTTTAGTTGGGTGTCGAACCTCGAGTAGTAGTCAAGTCAAGCCAAGTTCAAGCGCACTTAGCCTCTCGACCACGCTTCCCACAAATGAATGGACACTGTTCATATCTTTAAAAAAAAAACTTAAACAAACATCAATTATTTTCTAACCTAAAATAATCATTTTGTTGTGTATATCGTTTTCCAATATCAAATGGATATGGTTTAATGATAGAAACATATTTAAAACTCTGTGGTGCTGGTTGTAGTGAAATAGATAACTCACGTAAAGAATCAGTCTCATCCTACCGAAGCCTACATATACAACGCTCTAGGAAAGCACTGGAATGTACTGTCCGCTTTTCATTTCGTTCCTTGTGTGTGTGTTTTATTTTGACAAATTAAATCATAGTTTCCTTGTCTAATATATCTAGGTCTGATGTTTACCCAGTACACTTAGCGCGCGCAGTTAAGACAATGTACTCTTGATGTCATAGGCCCATAATATTTTTAACCCAAGGGCTTTAGGGATATGGACTGTAGGGTGGTGTAGGTGGCGGCGGGGAGTGTGGTAGATTAATATGCTACAGATGCATGTGTCGAGAGGTGAAAGGTCAAATTCAATGAACATTCTAACAAGGATTTGAAAAATCAGAAAATAAGATTCCATTTAAATTGAACCATCGCGTGAATGTCAACACTACAGACATACTGCATACGTTGTAGGCACTCTATTAATTGCAGGCACAACACAACACAACAACTTGGTTTACTTTTTGCCTAATTTTATAGAGCAAAATGTGACTCGCCTACAATGCTGGGCAAAGTCTCAATTCAAAAAAATAATTAACTCGCCACCACTTTTAGAGGAATCGTGAGCACGCTAACTGGAATATCTAATTTCATATTTAATATCGAATATCTAATTTCTTATCTAATATCTAATGGAATATCCAATTTCATATCTAATATCGAATAGAACATCTAATTTCATATCTAATTAATGGAATATCTAATTTCATATCTAATATCGAATTGAACATTAATTTCATATTAGTCTGAACATTGAAAAGTACCAAAACACGTCAGAGCATGTTACATAATTAGTCAGACTGGTCCATAGGAAATGGAGCTCCACCTAGCTGGCCAAGTCACTGCGATGAAAGAACACAGTTTACAGTCTTCACACAACGGACTTTGCACGTCAAACCAACGCGAGAACTCACACGACACGGGCAAAGGTCGCGATCAAGAAAACATAAAGATACACGAAAACTAGGGACCATCCCTTCCTTACCCTCTTAACTAGATCCTCCTCCTTCTAAACCACACACACACGCACACACACCCACAGCCTCGGAGGCAGAAAGTTCACATGATGAAAATCTTCTGGCATGTGCTCTGAAACGTTTTCCCATAATAATGGTGACCTCTGACCTGTCTAGTCTCATCTGATCTGTCTAGTCTCCTCTGACCTGTCTAGTTTCACGATCAGGACAGACTTACAGATTGTCTTACTAGACTCTTTCAGTTACTCAACCCTTGTCACCCCACCCACTTTTTCCCGAGATTTTATGCTATTTAAAGAACAGGGCGCAATAATGGAACTACGCCCTGATTCACATTCTTACCCTAATGGCGCAAAACTTTTGATGCACTTTTGTTTTGGTGTTATGTCAAACGTAAGGAAAGTAAAACTGATCAGAAGATGTCTCTGGCGTTGGAGATAATTCGATGCATTTAAAGTTTGGCTATTCCATGCCTTCTCGAACATCAGCTATCCCTAACCAATCAAAGATGCTACAGTCTGCTACACCTACTTGTATGGTAAAAAAAAGAGATGCAGATCTTAGAAAGAAAGTGAGGATGGATTGGCCACACCCTAAGAAAAAATGCAAACACTAGAGCTAGACAGGCCTTAGACTGAAGCACCCAGACACTAGAGCTAGACAGGCCTTAGACTGAAACACCCAGACACTAGAGCTAGACAGGCCGTAGACTGAAGCACAAAGACACTAGAGCTAGACAGGCCGTAGACTGAAGCACCCAGACACTAGAGCTAGACAGGCCTTAGACTGAAGCACCCAGACGCTAGAGCTAGACAGGCCGTAGACTGAAGCACCCAGACACTAGAGCTAGACAGGCCGTAGACTGAAGCACCCAGACACTAGAGCTAGACAGGGCGTAGACTGAAGCACCCAGACACTAGAGCTAGACAGGCCGTAGACTGAAGCACCCAGACACTAGAGCTAGACAGGCCGTAGACTGAAGCACCCAGACACTAGAGCTAGACAGGCCGTAGACTGAAGCACCCAGACACTAGAGCTAGACAGGCCGTAGACTGAAGCACCCAGACACTAGAGCTAGACAGGGCGTAGACTGAAGCACCCAAACACAAGACGCAGAGGATGACCAAAAAGAAAGTGGCGGTCTTTTAACTAAATGAAGCTGAGAGGACAGACACGGGCTGGGAAACCATTTAAATAAACAACGAGCGCGGAGAATGGGAGACCCTACACTTCAAGCAACACTAAGGATGGATGGATGGATGATGATGACGATAAATAAACAAGTTATTTTGTTATCAAAATATTTTTTTAAGTCAAACATTTTTAAAAAATCAACAAACAGGAAACAGATTTCAAACAAACAAAACGAAACGAAGACACACACACACCAACACACACACACCAACACACACACACACGATATAGGTCTTTTTACCTTCTCTAACTTTTAACTTTCACAATAAATTAAATGATTGATGAACTCAAAATTTAAAAAAAAAAGTTAATTTAAAAACTTAATGTAAATTAGGTTGAACATGCAATACAACAAAAAAATCAACCAACAAGAATGTAGAAAGAACAAAATCAACAGAGAAACACAACGTCGACCTTGACTTTCCTCTTCCTATTAGGTATGTATCTGTAGGCGCCATCAGACTTGACGTTTAGACTTGATAGAGTTAAAGTTTGTGCAACTGTAGGACAACTCTTTCTAGACATTGTCCAAGGCCTGGAGATAACAAGTCAAGGAATGAAACTTTGTGCCAGAGAGACAGTCTGGGAGATTGACGCTCTGTAAGATCTTCTGGGGCAGACTTGTAGAAATGTGACAGGATATACTGTGGTAAAGTTTTAGAAATAAAAGCAAGATATACAGGGGCAGAGTTATAGAACTTACTAACGTCTCCGACATAGAAATAAAACAATATTTATCAGGGCAGTGATGCTCAAACTGCAGTCCTTGGGCCATTTCCGGTCTTTTCCGGCCCTTCGAAATTTGGCCTACCGTGTAGAAAGTTGCAGAGGATCTTTCCCATTAGATTATGATAATCCTTTGGACCCCACTGTGCTGGGACATGTTATCAATAAAGATTTTAGAAATATAAAATATTTACTAAGGCTGAATATGATGAGAGTTAAAACATATTACCAGTTATGTTTAGGCGCGCTCATATTTATATATATATAGTTACTCAAGAGAGTATAGACCAGAATTATAAAAGTATAACAGGAACAGTATAACAGGAACAGTATAACAGGAACAGAATATTTTTTTTTTAAACATAATTAATCACAATTGCTAAGGAGATAAACTTTTGGTTTTTATAAAAATGCTAATTTCGGGCTCAGGTAAACGTGGTATATATTTTATTCACAATTACTAACGGCCAGTTTGAAGTGTAAGCGCCATGCTGCAAGGCCGGCCTTAGATAAATGGAGGCCCTATGCAAAGTGAATATGGTGGCCCCAAATGAAATAAAATTTAAAAAAAAAATAGAAAGAAACAGCGAAAAACAAATTAGCAATTTTTATTAAAAATCTTCCCGTCTATTTCGAAATAGACAAATAACTGAAATTCATATACCGCTAAGTTAGACATGTAAACACAGAGTTATAGTGTTATATTTTTTCTAAATTTTTTTTCTAAATTTTTGTTAGCGCTGTTCCTATTGGGAGTGCCTTGGGGGCTGCCTAATTTGCCTACGCCTAAGGCCGGCCCTGCATCCTGTTATGTAGATTAAAGTATTGAGCTCAACTTCACAAAAGCATTCAGTTCATTACTATATTTAAAAAAAACAAAGCGTAATAAAATTGTAGCCCCAAGCTCTCCAAAGTACTCTTGTCAGACGTGACCAATCGCAAGGATACGGGTTCTAACTGTGCTAAATATTTAGTAAGGCCAGCCTGCAGGATTTTGGCCAAATGGGTTTCAAAAGTTTTAAGACAGTTATGACATAGGGTTATAATATTGATCACATACATAAAATATATAAGTTTTCATGAACAGGCTGTTGATATGTGCAAGTCAGAAAGCAAAACACTTATAAAGTAAGAAAAAATATTGAAAAGTAAGACTTATGATAAATAGAACAATCAGATAGAGAGAATTACAAGGAGAGGATAAATAAGAGAAATGGAAAAATAGAGACAAATTATGGACAAATGAGAAAATATTTCCATTGCATGGTATGCCTATTACGCCCTGTGCCTCAGAACTAAAGAGCTAGCTAAAGTGATGGAAAACCTTGTTTTTAGAATGGTTGACCTCAACTTGTATATGATATAAAAACGTTCATCAAGAAGCTATAATTAGCTGCCACGTGACGTGAATGGCTAATAGGTTCATAACTATACGACCATGTTCATAAATATGCCATCTATGTAAAGGAGTTTCGTCTGTGTCACCAGACATGAACGCCTGTCCTCTGGCTGTCAGGACAAAAGAGAACCTCATCAACATGACCCCCATACATGAATAGAATACCATTTCTGCTTCATGTTGTTTTTTTGTCAAGGTTTGTAAAAAGTGTGTGAGTTCTGTGATATATATCTGTTGCTACACTCAGAACAACTTGTGGCTGAGGGACTGTTAGGATAGAGCGTTGAAGTGTTTATCAATAGGTACAGGGTTGAAATTATCTTCCCAGTTACTAAGACGAGGAGAAACAAACAAAAAAACATTTCTGCTACTCAGCTAATTCGAGGTTGTTGTTTTTTTTTTTTTTGCCTTTCAATGTCAAACTGAAGGACGATCAGCAGACGATTGTCTCAGTGACATATGTAAAGAGAAGTACATACTGAATGTGACAGAGATAATAAGGTTAAAAAATGTACAGGTGTCCTCTTCAGACCTTGCCAAGCTGGTCTGTTTCTATGGTCGATGATTGACAAGGATGTTACGTAGCCAGCACAACAACCAATGGCCTTCGCTCCACAACGTAGATTGGGTGGACAGGAGCGTCCTAGAAATTCCTGCGTTGAAAATCCCAGTTTTTATCAAGATTCGAAGTGGAGACATTCTGAACCCATGTGTCTTACCACGCATTCACCATGCTCCACGGAGATACTGGAGTCTAATCAACTGCCTGGACATGTCGTGTGCATCTCGAACTCTCTTCACAATGGTCCGGAATTTGACATCGAAAACCCTCCGTAGCCCCCCCCCCTACTGTCCTGCAATATTTTTGGGCTAGAATGTAACCATGTTCATTTCTTAAGGAATGCTTAAAAACTTCCAAAATAAATAAAGGTAAATAATTTCAGATAAAGGTTATTAGCTCTAATAACCATAAACCCAGCTTAGTTCTTAAATCAATTTCACATTTCTGCCATATAAGCTATCTGAACATTGTCAGTAGTTGGAAAAACAACGATATTGTCAGTTTTTTAAGAGTAAAAATAGTTAATTAATTAACACTTTGTACAGAGGCTTTAGTCACACTTTAGTGGAAAAGAAAACTACCAAACCCCAAAGTACTACAATAACTGGGCACTGTGCATTATGTGGGTCTTTGGGTGAGTTTTTTTTTTATCTATACAGGATTTAAATTTAGACCAGGGGTTTAATTTTTTTTAGATACTTTTCTTTTAACAGCTAAACTGGGTGTTAGCCTCTGTGGCTACATCCTAGATAGCCAGATCTTAACCTTGACTTTAGCCCAAACGTTGACACATCCTGCTGTTCTCTTGTCACTATAAGTTATGAGTACAATAGAATGAAATGAAGAGTTTAGAATTAAATAGCGAATGAAGCGGTGTGTGTAAAATGGGTCGATGACTTATTTGTAGGCAGTACACATTTGGTCAAACACAATTTGTTTGTTGTTGTTGTTTTTTTGTTTGTTTTACTATTAAACATTCACTTATTAAATACTGCAGTACTTTTGGGGGCATTTCTTCCAAACATCTAGAGTTTGCGTTATTGAAATGTGTTTGATAATCTCACAATTTTGGAAAGGAGTCTGTTGAAGTCCTATTTTAAAGTTATGTTTAACCCACTATTGACCAGTATATCCATCTTCATTGCTCTAGTCAAACACGTCAATTTGTTGTATGTGTCTATATCTTTCTTTCTTCGCCGCTTTTTCATCAAACCTTTTTCATTCCCAGGGTTTTCTCCGAGGGAAAAAGAAAAAAAAAAAAAAAGACAAGATTACTCTCAGATCATACACTTCATCGATCCTGACAGCAGTCCAACAGAGTTGTCTGGACTTGTCAATCTGACTCTTAAAGAGTTTCAAAAAGAAAAAGTCATGTTCCAGAGAATTTTTCTAACTCTATAATCACTATCAGAAGACAACGTCTATATTTAAAGTGGACAATGTTGACAGACTAAAAACGTCCGACTTACTATCTTAAGAGTTATTCAAAGGCGCAATCAAAAGGTATTAGTACAAGCTGATAGTTTCTGTCAAAGTTTCGTGAATGTAACTCAAGAATTGGCTGATTTATTTGAAATTGTCAAACATAAGACTTTAAAAAATGAGAAGATATTCTAGTCATGTTGTGTCTATTGCTAGCACTTTCTTTTTTATTTCACACGATACAGGTTTCCAAATGATAAAGTCATTTTTGAAATTTATTTACTACTTAGCCTTTAAACTCTGTCCAGGTTTTGTCTATAATTACAAAAACATTTCGTAAATGGATTTACATCAACAGACAGTTCTAATCAACCATGTTTTCAAATGGCGTGTCATGTTACAGTTTGAAAATGTCAGGTCATTTAGCTCTGCAGAGTTCAAAGGTCAATAAACATCAAAAGAAATGCGTGGTAAGATCAAATGGTCAATTTGGGCCTCACTGTGGTCATCGTTTCACACACAAAAAAAACGTTAACTCAGATGAGTTGGTCATCACATTTAGATCCTCACTAAAGTTCAGTGAAAGTCGAAAATAAATAAAGTAATTTCTGTTTGGAACAAATAATACATCCTAGACTCGACACACCTAACTATCCAGTAGAACTGAAGGAATTACAGAAAACATAGATGCATTGAGAAAACAGAATGGACTTGGCACCTCAGCAACTCATAAGACTAGAATTAAGAAACTAAAACGGAAATCGTACCACGTGACAAGAATCTGATGCCGGATTTCTTAATTAATTGTTTTGTATATCATTGGTGACAAATAGATCAGTCTTAAGAAACGATGGAAAGTGTAGACTACACCAGTTAGTCATCTCTGGATTAGGTGAACATCAGTTAGTCTTCTCTGGACTAGGTGAAACTTTTTAAACTATTTCTCCGTAATTATTTTCCGCGTTCAGATGGAATTATTCTTTTTTTTTTTTTTGACAATTGTATTTCACTGCCCTGTTACAATTAAACTTCAGTTACGTTTTTGTTTTAATTAGAAAGTATTCTAAGAGTGGTATAGATAATTGAATGTCCTTTTTATTTAGCACCGGTTAAAGTCAGTGAACCCAAAAATTAAGTTAATTTAATAGGGTCACATCAACGATGGTATCGCCAATCATAGAGAAAGAGTTTAAAAATCAAAGACGGATTTGGGGGAGGGCAGACGGGGCTACTGTCCCGGTCCATTCCACAAGTGAGGGGCATCCACAATTTAAAAAAAAAAAAAGGGATTTTGGTTTACTCTTGGAACTATATGTCAGCGAAACCAACTTCGTCGAAAAAAAAAAGCTGCAAAGTTTCATTCGTTAACGTGGTCATTTAGATTTAATCAATTGTCTTGTCTTTAACAAATGACCACATTCTTTGTGTTATTTGTTGGCAATAATGTTTTTTAAAACCTTACGGAAAAAAGTTTCTTTTATTTGGAAAATAATTAGGGGTCTCCTGTCTGTTTTGTCCTGGGGCCTTCAACCTCCAAATCCAATCCTACAGTTTGTAATAGTTGACTTATATCCTTGGCTACAATATCTTGCAACATTACTTTAAAAAGTGGATTGGGATTATTTGTTTGTTCAAGCTTGTTCGTCAGGTAAACCAAAGAATGTCTACGACTCACGCTTGAAGCTTGAAGTGTTTCTTAGAAAACGAATTTATTTTGTCAAATTTTCCACCTCTACTACCAAGTGTGCAGCTTCAGTAGCCACTTGTGATGTAGCCACTTGTGGTGTCGGCTCGTGAGTGCATGCTACAGTTCTCTCTCTCTCTTTCATTCTCTCTCCCATTTTAGTAGCAGCGCCCTCAGTACCCCGCGGACTTATTCGTAATGACACATTCAAGTGGTTAGAGAGATAGGTGCAATGTAAAACGATAGCCAGGTACTCCCACGTTGAAATAAGGGAGGAGAGGGGGGGACTGTGAGGAGGGCGAGTGTGTGGAGGTGTCTCCAGCTGACACCCTAGTTTGAGACATCGGAAGCAACTCTGGTGCTACTACAGACAGTGTACGAAAGTTGGGCCTAAAGATAAACACCAACTATCTTGCAAGAGGTGGAGAAAGAGAAAAGAGAATGGAGGGGGAATATTGTTGTTCATGATTGTATCTTATCATTGGTTGAAAAAAAAAAAGGAAGGGGGGGGGGTGAAGATTGTATTAGTTGTAGAGTTAGTTGGCAGAACTAAGTTTCTAGATTTAGATTTTTTGTTTCTAATGAGAGGAATTGCTACCCAAAGCTGTACTTTTTTTTATTGGAAGTTCACTATATAGTCAATGGAGAGGGAGAGAACACTTTCTTAATTTAGGATATTTAAAATGTTAGAGAATAGAAATGACTATGGCAGAACAACTGTATGGCATCCCTTATCTCCAAATGCTAATAGATTATATACTTTCTCCAGTAGTAGTCTTCGAGTCTTGAAACCAGTAAAAGATGTTATTTAAAACTTAAGAATGGGAGCCTCTCATTGTCAGGCAGCTGTAACAGATGTGTACCTACATCCGATTAGAACGAATATAGTTCTCTCTAATAGCTTGACAACTCATATTAAACAGAAACTAATTGGAAACATATATTGCGTAGACTTAGTGAGCAAAGGGAATATTAAACCAATCAGAATCATCAATCTCTTCCCTTCTCTGTCTCTCTCTCTCTCTCTCTCTCTGTATATATATATATGACTTCCGGTCAATCACTCATACATTTACTGACATATATACATAAAATAAAATTATATAAACATTCACCCGTGACAACTTCGGTACTCCCAATATATATATATATATATATATATATATATATATATATATATATATATAAACTCTGACAAAGAATCATTGTTTTAAATTTTAAAACTAACTTATGTTCGAATTTTAATTTTTGCATCTGAGATTTATAATCTTACTACCAACTGTTTGTATCTCTTCTTTCTTTTAAGATTACTTTTCATTTTTGCTGTCGAGTCTTTTAACGATTAACTTTTCAAAGCTATTGGCTTTCAGTTATTAGCGCTGGGAGAGAATGTGCTTTCAGATTTGAACTCAGCAGTAAATCTTCTAGGCCGCGTGTTATCTCCCTCACCATCTTAAAAGTTGGAACTCGCTTGAATCAAACCCCCCAGAAACTGGGCCTGGCCCCTGGAGTTGGACTTGAAATTGTTTACCTCTGATGCTCGCATGCGTGTCTGTTAGTGAGCGCCTTCCCCGAGCCAACTCTGTAAACAAAATTAATTTCACACGATCGGTGTCCGCACATCTCCAAGACGCGTAATTAATTTCAGCGTAGCAGGTTTTTTTATGTATATAATTCTATATTTATATTTAATTCCCCATTCCTTTTCCAATCTGAAACTGGCTCGACGATTTATCTTCCTGAGAACACGTGTATTCATCAGAGCTTATTAAACACGAGCGTGTGTGTGCACGAAGGTGACTCGGTGGCGCGTGTAAACGTCTGGCAGATTTATTTAGGCGGGAATCGTGTTTTTTTTAAAAGCTAGGAATGTTAACGTATGATGGATATTATTATTATACGGCTGTTTGTGTTATCAGATTGCTGAAAGACTATGAAAAACAATATGCAATACAGATGATGACCGTGACAGTCAGAAACCACAAGGCAGTGAGGAGTTAAATTGAATCTAGTACACCAAGTTCATAAAATAGGTCAATTGTGGGGCAAAATATAAAATGTTATGTCTATTAAAAAAGATTAGTTGACATTATTATTACAAACAAAATAGCTTTATGTCATAGCCCAGTGATGCCGAAACTACGAGATGCGGGTCATATCTGACCCTTGAAATAGTATTTTCCGGCCTTGGAATGTTCTGCCCAAAGTGTTACAAAGTCTTAATTTCATTGATTTTTTTCCTGATGCATCCCGTGACACGAGTGTAGGAAATGTTTGATGTCTCAGAGGTGGACAACAAGGGGACATTATTGTTTGTCAATTTTCATGAGTTAATTCCCATTTTAGTATGTATTGATGTTATGGTTTATATACTATGTGTGAGCATAATGATTAATTCAAATAAACCACAGCATCAAAATACATTTTAAACCACTTTTTTTTTGTTTCGGGTGTTCCTCTAGAGTTGAAGATAATCATAATCAAAGTCCAAACTTCCCGCAGGACCACAAGGAATTGAACGGCAGTGTATGAACCAGACCATCGAGACGCACTTAACATTTGAAAAATGTTAACATGTTCCTTTAACTCTCTCTCTCTCTCTCTCCACCCACTGTCTGTCTCTGTGTGTGTGTCTCTCTGTCTCTGTCTCTCTCTCTCCTAATTTTCTTTTGGGATATTTCTAAGTGTGTGTATGTGAACATTGTTTGAAAGTTAGTCTGACATGGTAGCGAGATAGAGCGCTAGCTCTACACTACAGTGATCATGCTTCTCCTAATATATAAAGCTATTGTGACATATGTATGTGGGCACACACTAGACTCTAGGCGGTGACAGTTCCTACAACAACAAAAAGTAATGGCAAGTAACACTTCTGACTATGGTTATTTCGAAGACACTAATCAATTAACACATGGGCCATGTAAAAACTAACGCTGGTTAGAAAACTAGACTAACATTTCGACTTATTAACATAGACTAAACTCAATGTATCAATTAGACAGATGTATCACAACTAGACTAATAAGGTTTGTGAAGTAATTCCCGTGGTTACGCAGCCCCATATTTTACAACATCCAGGGCAACCATAACCATTGTCCGCCGGATATAGCAGAAGAAATTACCTTACCTAACTCAAAAAATATAGAATCAACATTTTGTAAAATTAATATCACCTCAACATCCCTAATAATAGGCAGTATTTACAGACCACCAAATTCTAGTTTAGAATACATGCAGGAACTATGTAATCAGTTTACTACACTTAAAGAGACAAATAAAAATGCAGTTTTTTTGGATTATGGGTGATTCCAACCTACCTGATATATATTGCAAAACACTAACCATAGATAAACATCAAAACCTTAAGGACATAAATGAGCTTTTCATAGAAACTTTACACAACCTAAGTTTAGTTCAAATCATTAAAAAGCCAACTAGATTACACAACACATTTAGATCTCTTTTTAACCAACAGACCTGGATTAGTAGTTGATTATGATATTATTCCTGGTCTATCAGACCATGAGATCATAAAAATACACAGTCAGATAAAAGCAGTAGCCAATACAAAACCCAAAAGAAAAATCTTGCTCTGGAATAAATGTAACCTAACACAACTACACCAAGCTGCATTAAACTTTCAACAAACATTCTTATTAGAAAAAGACATTAACCAACCAGTCGATGACCTCTGTAATTTCATCAAAAACCATCTTAAAAGCATTATAGAAAATCATATACCAACTAAATACACATCAAACAAAATAAATAAATGCTGGTTTAATAATAGACTAAAGAAGCTTTGTAAACAGAAGGAAAACCTATATAGAAAATTTAAAGAAACTAAGGCAGAAAGAGTTTACAAAAAGTATATAAAAATTAAACACCTAACCCAAAAAGTAAGCAGACAGCTGCAGAGTGAATACATAAACTATGTAATATCTAAAGATAACAACAAAAACCTATGGTCATACATTAAGTCTAAGAAAATGGAAACAACAAGCATAGCGCCATTAAAAGATGAACATAACATAATACATAATGATAATGAAACTAAAACAAACATCTTAAACAAATACTTTGCATCAGCATTCTCAGCCCCAGGAGACAAAGACATGTTACTTAATTTGAACCAAGTAGACAACATAGAAGATATAGTAGTATAAGAAAATTGAATCCAAGAACTATTAGCCAACACCAAACCAAATAAAGCGTCTGGACCTGGTGGTATTCCAGCTAGATTACTCAAAGAACTAAGCAATGAGCTAGCCCCAGTGTTCAAAATACTCTTTCAGGCATCGCTTAACCAGGGCAGAGTACCAAAGGACTGGAAAGAAGCTAATGTCACCCCCCTATTTAAAAAAGGAGAAAAATCTGACCCAGGAAACTACAGACCAGTATCACTTACCAGCTTCACATGTAAAATCCTAGAACATATAATATGTAGCAACATCATAAACCACTT
The DNA here is from genome assembly GCA_030265305.1 of Biomphalaria pfeifferi. NCBI lineage: Eukaryota > Metazoa > Mollusca > Gastropoda > Planorbidae > Biomphalaria > Biomphalaria pfeifferi. Next base: position 946,799 of record JASAOG010000043.1, on the reverse strand, counting down.
AGACAAACATAATGTCCTCACCCCATACCAACATGGCTTTAGGAAATATAGATCATGTGAAACACAACTAATAGGACTAATTGATGACTTTTCAAAGGTTAAGATAATAGTGAACAAATAGATGCTATCTTACTAGATTTTTCCAAGGCTTTTGTCAAAATTCACCACCATAGTTTGCTTAAAAAATTAAAATGTTTCGGCATTAATGGTCATTGCATCAGTGGATTAAAGATTTTCTGATAGGGAGAGAACAAACTGTAATAATGAATAGCTCTAAATCAACACCGATAACAGTAAACTCAGGTGTACTTCAAGGAACTGTCTTAAGTCCACTACTTTTCTTAATTTACATAAATGTAAACAAATACTTTGCATAAATTGCATTACCTCAGGAACAAAAGTCAGATTATTTGCAGACGATTGCATAACATATAGAACAATAAAAACAACACAAGACACAGATATTTTACAAAGAGAATTAGATGAATTACAGAAATGGGAATCAAATTGGAGCATGTCTTTCCATCCAGAAAAATGTCAGTTGTTAAGAGTAACAAAAAAACTAAAACAAATTAATTCCACTTAATCTTATTCATGGTGAACCAGTAACACAGACTAAAAACGCAAAATACATAGGTGTTACAATAAATGAAAAACTGTCATGGAATCCACATATTGATGAAACTATAAAGAAATCAAACAAAGCATTAGGGTTTATTAAAAGAAATTTCTATAAATCAAATAAGAACATAAAACTAAAATGTTATTTAACCTTGGTTAGGCCAATAATAGAATATGCATCCTCCGTTTGGGACCCCTCAACTCAAGATAACATTAAGAAACTGGAACAGACACAAAATGAGAAGTGAGATTCATAACAAACAAATTTGTACAAATACTCCTTCTTCCCTAGTGCTATTAGAGCATGGAATGGGTTGCCTGAGCTATCCAGGAAAACCAGTGACTTGGCAGAATTTAAGTCATTGGTTAATATGCATGACTAAATGCATGACGCGTAGGACGTAATCATCTTCTTTTTTGAAGTAACGTCTGTATTATATAAGATAAGATAAGAAGATAAGGTATCACAACTAGACTAGATGTATTAACTAGACTAGAGCCAACTAGACAATGTGCATCATTTAGAGTAGACCCAACTAGACTCGGTGTATCAACTAGACTAGACCCAACAAGACATGATGTATCAACTAGACTAGACCCAACTAGACTCAATGTATCAACTAGACTAGACCCAACTAGACTCAATGTATCAACTAGACTAGACCCAACTAGACTCAATGTATCAACTAGACTAGACCCAACTAGACTAGACCCACCTAGACAAGATGTATCAACTAGACTAGACCCAACTAGACAATATGTATCAACTAGACTAGACCCAACTAAACTCAATGTATCAACTAGACTAGACCCAACTAGACTCAATGTATCAACTAGACTAGACCCAACTAGACAAGATGTATCAGCTAGACTAGACCCAACTAGACAATATGTATCAACTAGACTAGACCCAACTAGACAAGATGTATCAACTAGACCAGACCCAACTAGACTCAATGTATCAACTAGACTAGACCCAACCAGACAAGATGTATCAGCTAGACTAGACCCAACTAGACAATATGTATCAACTAGACTAGACCCAACTAGACAAGATGTATCAACTAGACCAGACCCAACTAGACTCAATGTATCAACTAGACTAGACCCAACCAGACAAGATGTATCAGCTAGACTAGACCCAACTAGACAATATGTATCAATTAGACCAGACCCAACTAGACTCAATGTATCAACTAGACTCGATGTATCAGCTGTGACAAGTTCCTATCCCAATGATGATCTAATGATCAGCCATAGTGGCCTGTACCTGGTCATCAACACCTCTGACGATGACAACCTGAGCTCCTGGGCTCACAACGCATCATACGCACACGGACACTAACGGAGATTTAAGGAATACACACATTCACACACACGGAGATATACGAATACACATACTCACACACACACACCGTTATCATTGTCTTAGTTTTCAGCGACATCTCCTACACAAACATATGCGACTCACTGATGGTGTCGGTACATTTTGTAGGCAGGTGAAATAGTCGCTGAAAGAACTATAAACAACAGGACAACCAGATAAGTATATGACTTTATTTATAGGTAGGTTATATATGAGAGAGGGGAGAAAGAGAGAAAAGGAATGTGTGTGTGTGTTTCTCTGGATATTTGTGTATTTGTTTCACACGTATTTGTAGTTTGAATTGATGAAGTCATGACGTCAGGATTCACGTCTGCCTATTACATCTGGCTTCCTTTTCTATCTTCCCGCTTTCTGCGCCCTCTCTTTCTCTCTCTTCTCTTCTCTCTCTCTGTCTATTCTTAAACTACGGACCACATAGTAATACGCTACCTGCGGCACCTCCACTCCTGATGAACGACTCAATGGAAGGGAGAGAATCGATCCGGAACGACATGACAAAATGTCTTCCTTCACATTATGAGTGGGTCCTTTTTTTAAAAAAAATAAAACCTTCCGAATCTTCCTTTTTTCATCATTCCTGATGATTTAGTGATGTTATACTCGTTAGTCTGCCTTGAGTAGGGACTAACAAGTAGAGATTTATATTGTAACATGGTGACTGACATTAACATTCAGGATATTCGATGGAAGAGAAGTGGTGCACTGCATAATTGGTGCAAGTCTTATAATGTACAGTACAACTTCTGGACATTTAATTTTTTTTTAAATGACATCCTAACTCAGGCGTCTTGAGTTCGAATCCCGGTGAAGACTGGAATTTTGAACTTCGAAATTTTCAAGTCGCTCTTGCGACAACCTGGCCTACGTTGGGGAAGCAAAGGCGTTGGGCTGGCCAGATGACATCATTAACTGTGGGCCATGGTTAGCGGTTGGCCAGATGACATCATTAACTGTGAGCCATGGTTAGCGGCTGGCCAGATGACATCATTAACTGTGGGCCATGGTTAGCGGCTGGCCAGATGACATCATTAACTGTGAGCCATGGTTAGCGGCTGGCCAGATGACATCATTAACTGTGGGCAATGGTTAGCGGCTGGCCAGATAACATCATTAACTGTGGGCCATGGTTAGTGGCTGGCCAAATGACATCATTATTAACTGTTGGCCATGGAATTGGCCTCAATGTTAGCGGTTGACCATAGAAACAGATGAGCTTTACATCATCTGCCGCCATAGATCGCAAGGTCTGAAAGTTCTGTTTTTTTTTTATTAACCTAACATATTATAATTATTATAATTATTATAATTATTATAATTATAATATCGACATCTATAAGACCAGCGACTACTTTAAGGTTCAATACACCCCTATTAATTACTGTATATGATTGTCTGTTTTGAGTCTATTCAACCTCACAATTACAATTGTTCTTTTTGGTGTTTTAAAACAGGTGAAAACGTTGCTGGATACACGTATCATTTACTGCATGTACATGAAAAGAAAGCAGACAAAACAAAGACTAAATCAGTAGTGATAAAGAACACCCCAAACTCGATAACAATAAATGATATTTAAAAATTAATCTTTTAATTATTTTATTATGGAGATGAAAAATTATATCATGAATATTTAACATGTGTATTACCAGCGAGGCAAAAATCCAACTCCACATGCCAGGCATATCATTCCTATTCTCTCCTCCTGTCTCAAGTATTCAAGAGTTAATGTGTTTATGGGAGCAGTGAGCATGAGCAAGAATGTTCAAGTATTATAATGTAGAGATGGTGTATGGGTATGATCTCAGCGGGTGGTATTCGACAGATCTAATGGGATGAACTAGTTTACAATAGATCTTGAAGTCTTGAAGTTTCAGTTCCAACCGCTCCAGAATTTTTTTTTAAACAAGCGGCTGATAGGAAGAAAGTATATTTTAGCTTGAAAATAAGACAGAGCTGTTTGGTGCCATATTACGTATAAACAATCTCTCTCTCTCTCTGTCTGTCTGTCTTCGGTTTTTCTCACTGCTTTCTTTTCGGTAGAGTATAGCATATCAGTTGTTTGAGACACATGTCTCACAACAAACGTCCCATTTCTGCTACACCAAGTTGAATGCTTGGTGAGACGCGTAATTTGTTTCCACATAAGCCACCACACACAAGAGCACGCCATGCCACTGGATCAACAATTAGCCGTCATGCGATTGAAATCCTCCGTCCTGTGACTTTCTTTTGACACTCCGATTAACATACAAATAGTATCTCATGTGTATCGAGCCGGCGAGGAACAGAGAGAGAGGGGGGGGGGTGGATGACGGAATGTGATGGAGAGGTAGATTTGGGGATGGAACATATGTTCTGTATCTATCTTAAGGTCTTGACCTTTGCATAATAGACCGGAATGCATGCCCTGTGACCTTTACTCTCAGACTACGAGTTACGCCATGTCCATTGTTGTGGTACGTCCCTACTCCTCCTCTTCACCACCACACCCCCCCCCTTGACTTGAGATGTAAACAAGATAATAGGGAGGGGGGGTGGCAACTACTCTCTTTAATAACTTGTTTTACCCAGCTTATGTAGAAACCGCATTCAAATCCAGCCAGCAACCAGCAAATTAACAACGACATTATCAAATGTGAGATTCAAACCTAGAAATCGACGGGCGAGCCATTGAATTTTTCACTTAAAAAAGAATTCAAACAGAAAGAGAATAACTTTGAGTCTAATGGAGACCAATCTTTTTGTCCACTAACTTTCTCTACAATGTTTTCAGAGAAACAAGCTTCATTACCATCATCTACCACTTCTTTAACACCGACTGGACACAACAGAAGAAAACATCACCTTGTTCCTCCTGAAACATCGAATTGAAACATCGAATTGAAACATCATAATGTAACATCACATAATGTAACATCACATAATGTAACATTACATGATGTAACATCACATAATGTAACATCACGTAATGTAACATCACGTAATTTAACATCACATTGCTTACAGGACGCAACGTCTTCCTTTGCGCATACAAACCATCCTGCTATACTACTAAAACAAAAATCTTAAAATGTTATCCACATCATGACATCTTTAACTACATCACATCCTTTTTCGATTCACATCACCTTAGACCTGTACCGTCCTCACCCCTTGCCCCACCTATTCGCCTCCCCTCCCAGCCTTCTGGTCTCGACCCAAAAAAAAAAAACACACATCACCTCCGAAAGAAAGTATTTCCCGTGGAACTCACCATTATCTTACGGGACTTATAATTCAATAAACTCCTCAGCCCACCATGTTTAGACCATCTGCCTGATGGAATCGCTGCACCAGTTCTACAGCGGAAGATCGTCTTCTGGGGACCTGATCCCTAATTTCATCTAGAGATTTAGGGTTTAATCAGGGCCCCTCGTAAACATCGCGTCAGTCAGACGGGCCAGGGGCACCGCTAGTGTAAACCAAGGCCCACAACTGGCTGCATTCTGGGTTAAACACCGGATTTCTGCACCGGGATTGAAGAGGTTGTAACGCGGGAGAAGCGAACATCGAGTTCTGCTCTACACTATATATATGTATAACTTTGATGGAATGAATAGTTGTTTTTAATATTATAAGTCACGTATGAAATCCTACTTTTAATGAAATGACTCAATGGGTTATTGACAACTATTAAAAAAAAAAAGTCTCAACTTGTTTCTTAACTTTATATAACCTTAACCTTTATATACAAATCTACAAAACTAAAATAATTACAATATTTCTATGTGTAGGTGTAGGGCTGAAAAAAATGCATAATTTCTATAATCACAAAGATGTTCAAAGAAAGTAAAATAGATATCATGACTTTCCTATTAATGGCATTGTTATCTTCAGTGCGGTACTTTGCGGTACAAACCATCCTGCTATACTACTAAAACAATGATGCAATCGTTTGATTTGTCATGTGTAATATATAATTGACAGATACATTTTCTCAAAATTATTATTATTTAGAAATTAACCAATTTTCATACGATGGTACTGCCAGTGTCGAGCTTCGATAAATAGGAAACAAAATTCATTATAGTTCCTGTAATAGTGTCTACTGAGAAATTTTTAAAATTATTGTTAAAATTTTAAAGTCTATTTAATGATGTATCTAGGCTCTATATCCTTTCATTTTCTTTCCTAGTTCAAAGCCAAGAATTAAAGAAACAAAAATCTACAAAAGTGGGTTAACATATTGAGTTCTAGCTTTAAGAGTCACCCCTGTCAACTTTATGAAGTCTAAAGATTCTGTACTAACTATGCAGTCTGGCTATTTCGTTCCATTCCAGAGTTCTGCCCTGTGAGCTTAACTGTCTGGTAGACGTGTCACGTTTTCCCGCCTCTACTTTCTCCCCCTCTTTCCTTGAAACTTAGCACTTTTAACACATACCTCCCTTGCCTCACACACAGTTCCGCCGCACATCCATTCCCTCTCTCTTTTAACTCTTCTTATTCTTACCATTGCCTGTCACTCAGAATACTCTCTTCATCACGTTAATTGCTGCTAGACACGTCTGGAACTAAACTCTTCCAAAAGTCATGATGTTAAGAATTTCATGTTCAACTCGGCTATAGATCAGAACACATAACAATAGACTTAAGTTTGTGTAGAATCCAAACCTTACTTATGATGCATGTTTTCTGAAGAGGTTAGATGGAGGGTAACTGGCAGAACAAGAATACGAGAAATAAGAGAGAAAGAAAGAAAGAGAGAGAGAGAGAGAGAAAGAGAGAGAAAGAGATGTTAAAAGATGTAAAAGACGGCATGGCACACCCACCTGTGGAGACTGCGCCCTAGATTTAACAAAAACAAAATCTCCAACAAGAAGGTTCCGAAAAAGTCACCACCGTTGGGTCGACTTGAGCGCATGCTGCGCCCCTGGGGTTCGGGGGACGCTGTCTGAGAACCTCCATCAACTCCATCATTAGAAGAAAAGTGAAATGTGGTGTGTGATGTTTTCTGCCAGACCCCCGGCCACTCAATGCCTCCCCTCCATAGCGTCTCTACCCTCCCTTTCCCCCACGCCCCAACCCACTCCACCGTGTAACTTATAATATAAAAATAGTCAGGGAAAGACAAACGTTCTCACGTACTAGATAGAGCAGAGTTGTCTGCGCTTTGAAAAATACAAAAATTACAATGGAACAAAGTAGAATGATGAGTGCGGGCAGTTATTTTGTTTCTAAAGAGTTAGTTCTGTGCTGGTCTTGGACTGTGGACATGATGTTATGGGTCACATCTGTCACTGAAATGTTTTATTCAAGTTCAGCTACTGAATATACTAAGTAAAGTAGCAACTCGATGAGGTTCTATTCAAGCTCGGCTTCTTAATAATCCATGTAAAGTAGGCACAACAAAGAGGTACTATTTGAACTCGGCTTCTTAATAATCCATGTAAAGTAGGCACAACAATGAGGTTCTATTCGAGCTCGGCTACTGTATAAACCAAGTAAAGTCGACGCAACTATGATATAAATTATACAAATATCTAATAATACTAGTGACCTGTTATTTTTTATTAAGACAATAGTAACACAATTTCTCCAAGGATAATAAGGATTATTACCACTATCACAAGTGTATTTTTACTCTAAACAGAAATATCGAGATATAGATATAAATATTGACAGCAAATTATAAACAAGACTTATGAAGGTTTTTAAAAAAAAATCCGTTTTCATTTTTTTTTTTTGGATGCATATCATAGTTTTCCGGAAAGTAATACTACAGGAAATTAAAAAATATAACAAGAATCTGGTCAAATAAAGCTGACACTCAGATAGGTATATTGATAACGTACACAGTATTCAGCTTTTCTCACAACGGAAGTGAGTTTAAAGAAGAAAAAAAAAGAGATGTTAAACACACACTCACATATATATATATATATTTATGCAAATGATTATTTTCAAAGACCGCCGCCCGACCTACTCCAGCACAGAGGAGTAGTGTGTAAAACGTGAGCCCGGGGCAAGGTACTTTATTGGCGCCCCCCCCCCCCACACACACCTTTCTCTATGAACATCACATAGAAATATAGGCTGCGTGTGGCGCCCCTTGAGGGTGCCGTGGGGCATCGTGCCCCCCTCCTCTTACTAGGCCTCTGCACCAGGAAAACAGGGAAATATAATATTGTCTAGTAAAGTCTAGTTCTTCTAACAAGGTTGCAATGCAATTCATTTTGTGTCGTCCCATCAAACATTTACGTAGATCTTGTATTCTTCATCGCTTGCCTACATCGGACAGATAAGTTCACTGAAGTCTATTTTGTGTTCATTGTTTTTTTGTTGTTGTTGTTGTTTTCTGGCTGATGAAGGCCTCGTGGCCCAAGCGTCCCCGAGCAAGTACAGCTAGTTGACCCCTGTATCCTCATGCTTATTTCTAACGGTCAGAAAGTACACTGAATTTTTATGAGGGTTTTATATGCCCCCCACCTCTCTGCCACATCTACTATTACCTTCTTGTTGATCTGAAAACATATCCCCCACCCTTTTTTTCCCCCTGATTTTTAACGAAGCAGTTATTGGAACCATTGGGTTTAATCTCCAGCCGTGAAGCATATGATATGACAGGTCTTTTGAGGAGGGGAGGGGTAAGCAGTAGCACCCCAGTTCCTTATACACCACACAAATACACGCACACACATACACCACACACAGAGGGAATGTCATCAAGTACTAAATGTAACAAGTTCTTTCTTCTAAACCCAACACGTCCATTCTCTCCCCCCTTCCTCCAGCCAATTTTTTTTTCTCAACATTCTGAGTTTTTTTTAAGTCTCTCCCCCTTTACCCCTCACCACAGCACGCACACCCTTGCGTTGTTGCCTTGTTGGTCTAATTGTCAGCACACAACGGAGGAGAAGTCCACCGACTTGGCTGTGGTGCTCGACTCATCTTTTCTCAGAGCGGGTCTTTAATGAAAGGCCAAGAACAAACGCCCCGTTTCCCCCATGCTGTCCCCCACTACAACCGCCCACTCGATTTCCATTGTCCACCTGTGGTCTTTTATGACCCCGCTTCAGAAATCCTAGTCGTGGCCAAATCATACACACACATGCATACACTAAAAGGGTCACTTGATGAAAAGAAACAAAAAAAAAATGGATTCAACATTCCACATTTTAACAGTGATTGAGGAAGGAAAGGCGGGGGGTGTACAGTTAAAGAAAACTGATCCTTCTACAGTGGCGTAGCTAGGAATTTGCCATCTTTTGAGGGCCCGGGGAGGCTTGACCTTTTGGGGACCCATGCATTTTGCGTAATATTTAATAATTTATGTAAAAAAACTATTTCGAACACTCGTTTGGGGGCCCACCTCAAGTGAAACCCGGGGGGATTTTCAAATTCTGCCCCCTCCTCTCCCACCCTAGCTACACCACTGTCCTTCTAATACTATTGTTTTTACTTTCAAATATGTATAGTGCATGAGATGTCATAAATGAGAGGGGATAATTATAAACACTATAACCGAATGACCGTCTCAGTCGCCTATCTACAAGAGTTATGTTGATACATATCGTCTGCCTATAAGATGATTGTCTTACTTATTTTTACAGAGGATATGTTGATATCTATCGTCTAACTCTGAAACCGTATCATACCCCTCTCGCGTTAGAGGCTAGAGGGATGTCTTACTTCAACAGACATTATGTCAAACAATCCAAGAGTCTGTTTAGACAAGTCAGTGCGCTGGCATGGAATGCCTCGTCAAACAATTAGACCCGGCACCTTGTCAGGGACTGAAAGAGCTCAGACTCACCCAAACACACAGCAGTTTAGGAACTCTTCTCAAATGAAGGCGGAGGTGAGAAGTAAAACTGTGCACACTATTTCCGGGTTCAAAGGTCGCTTTCTCCTCCACGCCACCTTTTTTTTTTAATGGCATTTAATTAATCACTGCACAATGGATTTTAAAACAAGACTTGTTAACCTTTCTTGAAACGAAGAAGACAAAAATGTTAAGAAAGGGCAACGTACGACCAAATGTGTAGTACTATTTATACCGCATAGACAAACAATGAAACTATTTAATGGATGCCAGGTTTCAAGAAAAAACGATGTTTGGACAACCCTTGAATTCTTTATCCCAGGAAAGCCCTTAGAGAAGAATATTCTGGTGTCTCCATTGTTCTTCAAGAAAAGATGTCCAATATATGACTGAACTTTATCACGCTTTACATAATTGACCATTCAATATATGATTTTTAAAAAAACAAAAGGTAGGCCCCTCCAAGCAGAGAGGATTGGAATACATTCTATTTTAAATATGGCGACATCTTCTACCGTACAGCTATCCGCATACATTTGTCATAAAAATCCTTGAATAAACTTTAAAATCAAGGAAACAATTCATTAGAAAATTCATTACAATCAAGATATAATGCGTGACAATTTTACAAATGATGACAATAATGAAATTTCAAAATAAAAAAATCTTTGTGTGTGTGTGTCTGTCTTTGATTGAGCACATCCCATTAACTATACATTGTCTACATAAAACAACTTGACATCAGACTACGTGATCAGAAAGGTTTGAAAGAGTTGATGCAATATGGGAGTTGATCCGAAAGTAAACTGGTTAGACTTAGGAATCTAATTAATTATTTTTTTGTTACTTTATTTATTCTGAAAATTGAATAAATATGTTTTATTAGGCTGAAGTTTTTCTTTGGTATTAATTTTTGTTTGTATATTAAGACAAAAAGAAAAGTTACAGTTTTACTACTGACCCTGATCGGCCATTGTGGCTTTTGAATATTTGTTACTTTTTATTTGTACCATTTATTAACCTTTTGGGTGGCTTTGAGAATAAATTTGAGATTTTCGCATTGACTTAAATGATTAACACATTCAATGTTATTGACTCAATGGATTAACATAGTCAATGTTATTGACTCAATGGATTGAGAACATCGGTGTGATTGACTCAGTCTCAGAGGACTAACAAATTTAATATTATTGTCGTTGTCGTTGTTTTAAAACGTGTACAACGTTGTGACTTCTTTTATAAGTTGCCGGACGTTTCTGCAGATATGAACATTAATACACCTACACCCTAGCCCTAAACTCCTATTAATACGGCAATGCATTTTAGCGGGCGGGGCTCCAACTCGGACCGTCGTGCTCACACACCTAAGCGCATACCCCACAGTCAGTCAGCGACGGTGTAGTGATTCTCGCCGTGTCCATGTTATTTGCCCAACATTTGTTCTGATAGCTACGAATTCTGGGATACTTGTTCTCGTATGTTTAATACCTTTTGTGTAGTATGTAAATTAATTAAAATAGGGCGGAGTCCATCATCAACGTCTGGAGCACAGAATGAACATCAAATGTGTGGATAGTAATAGCCGGGTTTTGGGGTTTTTCTTTACTTTTTTCACCTGCAATATTTCACATCAGTGACTTTGTCATAATAAGCTCTTGTCACATCGGCCGCTGTTGTAATGGTGAAACTACACCCCCATTCGTCCCGGTGGTCGTCTTTCCAACAAAAGTGTTGAATTAAGATGTTTATAGTAGGAGAATAGTAAGAGGAGCTCATGTTCAGCTTTCAAAGGAACCAGAAAACTGAAAATCGACAATATCCAAAGGTTAAAGCTAGAGATTAGAGAGTAGTCAATGTCCAACTGTTAAACGTAGCAGGGAACTTAAAATCTATCCCCAAACACAAGTAATTGCAAAACGTGAGTTTAGAAATATGCATAACAGGTTATGTAGAGCTTACGAGATGACAGATTTTTAATTACAATGTATTTTTAACATTTGATTTAATTAAATAGTTGGGGCAACTAATGTTGGTTCGACAATATTCAGACTCAAATACTGCTCTTATCAAAAACGTTTGACATCACAGACACTGTAAAAATAAAAAGTACTCCTTTTAGACTTTGCGTACTATAGGGCAGATGATGTTAAGGTCATCTGTTTCTTTGGCTGACCATTAACGAGGGTGTCATGTGACCAGCATAACAACCAACCGCATTAACTTTCCCCAACTAATGAGAGGTACCCATTAGACTTAAGTGGACTCTGGGGTATCTAAAAATCCCAAAATAAAAAATTCCAGTTTTCACCGAGATTCGAACCTTGGAACCCTTGTCTTCAGAAGACTAGCGCTTTACCACTCAGCCCCCACACCACAAACATGACATCACAGAAATGATCCAACTTATATTGACGTCAGTGATGCCCAACCATTTTCGGCTTGAGGGAACATTGGGGAACATGGGGGAACATTTACTTATTACTCAATCGTCGATATAGCCCGGGGGTCATAGTATGAGTACCACTGGTTTAAGTAGTCAACAATGATCGAGCTGTGTCTTGAAACAATAGCATACCCAATCAGATCAATACCATTATCTACTCCACCACGACACAAGGTTTACGGTTTGGAATTTTTTTTTTAACAGTGACATTGTGTGTGACCCAGGTCAGGGCGACACATAGATCTGATAACACGACAGGGACTGTCAATTGTTCTACAGTCAGTCAGCGGAGACGATAGGAGTCGAAAGCATAAAGTAAATTGACGTAAAGGCCACAACTGTCTTGAGTCCCACAAGGTTCATGTCACAGTGATGATGTATTTCCAAACAGCGATAACACGGAGAATTTAATTAAACAGTTCTGGCTGCTCTGTTCTGTCAGGCACATCGGGACACATTGCGACAAGGGTTACATTTATTTAACTTAGAATATTGTGATTTGTTGTTGTTTTTTTTCAATTCGTTTTTCTATCTATCTGTTTCTCTACTCCCTATAGTTCAGATTTACCGCTTGTTTTGTAGCGTATCTGGGTGCTTCTGGATAAAGTTGGGCGGATGGATAGTTTGGTTGAGTAGACTGATAAAACCACGCGTAGGTCTGTCGTAGTTCAGCTTATAAATAGGGTTGTAAATGTTGCAGAGAGAACAAGCGAGAGACATGGGACGAGAGTGTATTTTTTAATGAGTTACATCTTGTTGAAAAGTATCATTTTTATAGCTTGTATTTCTACATACATCTAGAGTGAAGTTAAAAGCTATGTATATTTAGAAATAAATTTATAGTCAGGTTTATTTAACAGAATGTTCAAGCCTATTTCAGGTTCTACATTAAGAATGGGATACGGCTACATCGGTATAGTTGTAGGAGCTGTTTGGAGCTACAAACCAACATCGATCAGAACAATGCCATCGATATAGGCGACTGTGTAAGTATCCTTCCTTCTCTCTCTCTCTCCCTCTGCCCCCCCCCCCTCTCTCTCTCCCTCTGCCCCCCTCTCTCTCCCTCCCTCTGCCCCCCTCTCTCTCCCTCTGCCCCCTCTCTCTCCCTCTGCCCCCCCTCTCTCTCCCTCTGCCCCCCTCTCTCTCCCTCTGCCCCCCCCCCCTCTCTCTGTTTTCGAGGACCAAAATCACGCCCACAAAAAAGACTTCCAATCCTCTATTTCTGTCCCATGATGTCTCTGGGATGAAGACACTTGTGGGTTATGGTCCCTACACAGGACGGAGATAAGCTCAAACCAACTCCAGATCGTAAATGGTGACACTAGAAATATTTGATCCAGATAGTTTGTCAGTTTAGCCTCCAACTCGTCGGCCAGACTTGGCATACACACACTAATGTAATCACATTTATTTACGGGGACTCCTTGACCCCTTTCCACTATCTAAATCCATCCCGTTCCTTCCTTACTCGCATCTAGATCGACGTCTGCTTCCAGTGTCTTCAACTTTAAAGTTATCGCACCTGGGAGTGTTGTTATTATTTTATTTTCCACTTCTCCCAATCAGCTAATGGGATTTGGCGGTACACTTGCAAACACGGGTCTTATCTCTTCTTACAGACCAGTGTTTGGGAGATATAAATTTTTCTCACTGTGAAAAGAAGTCAGGAAGTCATTGGCCTATCGCTGCCCTGAACTGAAATAATATTAACTCTATACAATTGTTACAAGTCAGGGAAGGCGAGGCATGTATTTGTTAGAAAGGGGAGGACTGCATCTTATTGGAATCTCAGAAGGAATTTTATGATGACTACAGACAATGGTCAATAGGCTAATTTATAGACTCTAGGTCCAGCAGATGGTAGAGTCGAGAGAATAGAAGTGGATTTTTTGGTGACTCTTTCCTTGTTCTTTCTCTCTCCAGTTTTCTCTTGTCTGCGTCTTTCTTTAGTTCTCTCCCCGCCCTCTCTCTCTCTCTCTCCCTAGCCGCTTTATTCACACTTTAAAGTAACATCACACAGCATTTATCCTCACAAGTTTTGGATTGAATTTCGCCTCGACATTGTTATACCCTTATTGGTGTGTGTGTATGTGACTGTCCTTTGCCACCTCCCTGGTCGATGTATACCCTACTATATGTTTCAGCTTGCACTTAACTCTACAATGCTCAGACTATGTTTATGTCCATGTATAGATTTACTTCCAATTTCAAACGGTACATCATAAGAGAAAATGCAGACTGATCAAATTTCCGAATGAATTTCATTTCTTTTTTCACGGGTAATGTTTTCCTATCGGAGGATCACGCTGCTATGTAATTTGAGACCTGCTAATATCTTCATAAAACTCCACCCCCTTCCCTTACAAGCCCCAACCCGGCGCCATTACATGCAGTACGATCTTAAACAGAAGAGAAAAAAATCGTGTCGGCGTCAAACAACGGTGTCGCTCCTTTCTTAGCCTCGCGTCTGCTGACTTTTGTGACAGGCCGGCACTAAATCAATGATGTGTGACAGGGGAAACTCTCCGTCAGGATCATTAGTTCTATGTTCTATATTCACTGGCACACATCGTTCACTTGTCAACACTTCTACCCCCCTCCCCTTTTTTTTTCACAAATCTTTACACAATAACTAAAGCCAGAAGAACGATCCAGTGACATGCAACATATTCTTCTGCTGTTTGTTGTGTCTTGTCAGAGTGGGGGCTAGAGCAGCAACACGGGGCGCTGGATGGGCGCTGGGGGGCATTGAACTGAAGCACCTCTCTGATAGGTTTTTCAGAATGTTATAGAAGTGGGAACAATACAGAAGACACCGAACCGTAACTTACAAATTAAAAACAAAAAAAAAACACAACCTAATAAAATACTCAAAGATTTTTTTTTATCCGTATACTAGGACAAGATCATAGCAGTGCTCTTTCATCCCTACTGACGTTAGAACATGGAACAAGTTGCCTGAATCAGCCAGGAAAAGCAATAACTTGGCTAATGGAACAAGTTGCCTGAATCAGCCAGGAAAAGCAATAACTTGGCTAATGGAACGGGCTGCCTGAATCAGTCAGGTAAAGTAAGAATTAACATGCACGACTAAACACGGACACGGGTAGGAGGTAATGATCTTTCATTTTTTTTATTATTATTTATAAGATAAGGTAAGAAGACTCCGTTAAATGTGGCGGCAAACCAGTAACATTAAAATTGAGCCTATTACTTTAGTATTATTACTTTAGTATTATTACTTTAGTATTATGACTTTAGTATTATTACTTTCTATAGACGTTCTGACTTATTTTATGTATGTCTACCTTTGTGTAACGCATTCCATTTTGTCTACCTCTGTGTTAAGGCTACCCAAACTGATACATTGGTTGATGCAAGAGTCCATCATGTTGACTGAAACTCAAGAGACTCTATAAGACATTATTCAATACAGCCATCTCTAACGAAAATTTAATGACGCGTCGTAACATAGAAAAATTCATGAGATTAGTTTCTTAAAAGTGAAGAATGGCTTTTGGATTTAAAAAAAAAGTTTATTTCTTTTTTTTTCCAATTTGGGGATATGTGTTGGGGGGGGGGGGGGGAGTTTATTAAAATGTATAATCCACCTTTGAGAAGCACTGCGTGGCTAGGCGGGGAACTTGTGTCCTACACTTCTCAGCTACCCTTGTGTACGTCCACCAGACAAGCGTAGCCATAAAGCGCACTAATCCCTCCCCACACTCGTAGCTTTTTTTTCCAGTATTATTTATATAACTTTTTTTAAAGGCCATTTTTGCATAAATCTTTTATGATATTTTCATGGCCCACGCCGAGCAACGAGCCGTTCTATTGTACCCAGCATATACCGGGGATAAGTCACATTTTAATCCCTGTGTGTGTGTGTGTGTGTGCAAAAGGTATGTCTCTAACAAACTTTCTTATGTGATACAACAGGGGCTCTCAAATTGCGAATTCAATCATATGCTAACAACCTTAGCGTTAATTACAACACACTATTCTCTACATAGATGTTATAGAACGCCTGAACACTGAACTGTAACGTCACAACCTGTGGGCAGGTTAGACCAATAGCTTGCATGACAGTACGACGAGGCCACAAGCTGTTGGTCTAATTTGCCCACAGGTTGTGACGTTACAGTTCAATGTTCAGGCGTTCTATAACGAATGTTCTCGACTCAATTCGTTTATGAACACGAGCCTACTAGTTATCTCCCCTCCTTTCGCTTTGAAACCACGAACTAGCAGTAGGTTTGTAGATGTTAGGTTCAACCCTTAATATATACTTAGATGAATGAACATGGATACCTATAAAAACTTTACTCAAAGTAACTAAACATTCGATAAAACTAAAGTTATGAGTCATCTGCCTACATGTAATTTTCAATCAAAATGTGTGTTGAGAAAATTTGAGAATCACCCAATCTGCCAATAGGTTTTCGTGTAACATGAAACAAATGGTGCGAATGTGAGAGAAAGAGGATAGAGAAATTGGATAGAGAAAGAGGATAGAGAAAGAGAGAGGGAGAGAGGAGGAAGAGGCAGTAGAGGCGAAGGGAACAACAAAACTACAACTCAAACTTCCTTCTAAAGTTTTCCACAGGCGCCGTCTTTACGCCCCTCGTCAATGGGAGCCCACGGTGAATGTCAGGAAACAGTTCATCACACACACAGACACACACTCGCACAAAAGCAGTTTTATGGCGCCCTGGCCACCAGATACCAACACCATGAGTGGATCCTGCGCCATGCAATCTTGAGCACATTGAGAGTCGGGCCAGAAAAAATTACACGGTTAGAAGTGCAAGAAACGTTGGCGGGACGCACTAATTATACCGTTCGTCTGCGCTCGACTGCTGTTAGTTAATACAATTGAACAGATTCAAAGAAAAGGACTTTAAAAAAAATACGAAAAAAATCTAGAAAAAAAATGTCAATAAGCTACACAAGTTGACGCCGCGACTATATCGCCACAAAAGCACTTAAAACAATATTCCAGTTAAAAGCAACTGTCTCATTTTCCAGCGGGGGATCTTCACCTTCAATGTCTGCATCATGGGTTTGGGCTAGATGTTCTGTCTTCCAAGAGTGAATGGACTTCAGGCGTTTTGTCCTCAAAGAGTTAATGAACTATTGATATTGTTACGAATCTCACTATCCAGGCTCTCTGCAAACTGCACCATGCACCACCAACTTAAAGAACTTGACAACTCAGGGCTCCAGAGTAACGTAACACTTTAATAGTTGAATAAATAACAGCCGATACTTTACAATTGGCAACACGTACACTGTACAAATATCTCTCCGATAACACCGTACCGCCGTATCAACTCTTGCACTGGCCTCACCGTCTCGTTCCGGGCTTGCTCTGGGTTCAACAGTTCAGGACTGACTTCACACACTAGGCTCGTTGTGTCGGACTCGATCACAGACCAAGATCAAGACGCCAGTCGTCTCAACTGTACTTGACAGTACTCCGCACTGAACCGTCGTAATGCTCCGTACAGAACCACACCGCTGAACTGTGCTGTAGTCGACCGGACTGTAGTAAACCGGGGTCTGAACCGTCATGACTGGACACCTCCGCTCTTTATATAGGGTCCCTATTGGCCTTCTAGAACCGGACGGAACATCGCTCGACGTTTCTAGCTTCGTCACATGACTACATCTCTCGTGACGCCCCTGAGCTCTGTTCACGACGACGATCCTTCCCGAACCGTCCTGTTGACACTCGACTCGGCTGACCGTCGCAACTCGTCACGGTTGACCGCTCGTCTAGCGCTGGCCTGGGGCGATTTGCGTCGGCTGACTACACTCACACCACTACCCCCATCTGTGCCACCACCAGGTTTATAACAATATAGATGTCCCGATTGAAATTGCGATCGTCTAAAAGAAAAGAATATGTGCACCGGATGTTGTCTTGCAGCTAAACAGGGCAGGATTTTAAAAAAAATTTTTTAAGGCGTACGAGATTAAAAGAGGACTTATACTGGACACTTGTACTATATACATGAGTAGGAACAACAAAAGGGTTGGAGAGTTCTAGGGTTAGCCAAGCTAAGCCAAGAGTTCACCAGAAGCAGAGAGCTTGCAGCGAACAATATTAACATAATAATTAAAATACAGCAAATGACTCTCAGCAGTTGGATTTTAGTTTTTTAAATATTTGTTTGTTATTGTCGCGAGACATTCAAATGGTGAGCGGAAGCATTATTACTCCCCCGCACCCCAAATCTTTTTGTACACACACACAGACACATGTATTGTGGTAAGGACTTGTACATGTAAACCGGAAACATTACAACTCTATCACACATGTTGTTGTGATTTTTATCATATTCTCGTTCACACACACACGCACACACATATGATCGAGTATAAGAAGCCGAGGGATTAACAACTGCATGATTATAATAGTTAACTAAGAGAAACAAAAGACCAGCCCGTCAAATCATTTCCCGCCTTTTTTTTTGTGTGCGTGAGTGCCTCATACTGAGTTTTTTTTTATTATATATTTTTTGTTCTACGTGGAACGAGGGAGGGGGAGGGGGTTGGAGAGAAAAAGAAAAAAAAGATGGGGGGGGGGGGACAAGAGAGAAAAAGATCGATAGAACATCACGTGGACGTCAATGATGCCAGAACATTTATCTTTTGTAAAGGGAACTAAGCAAAAAGTTGGAGGGGGGGGGGGCGGGGGACTGGAACAAGGACATGAGCAAGATTTACGGCCGCGGTCACGTTGTAGCACAAACTCAGGGAGACGCCAGACGAGAGACTGAAAGGGGAGACAGAGGGTTATGTAATCTGGAGGGGGGGGGGGGCTACAAACGTTTTACTCGAATGATTACAATGTTGTATGTGGGAAAGAAAGAGGGAAGGGGGGGATGCTAATGGAACATGTCGTTATAATGTACAATAATTCATGGGGAGAATTTTTAGAATAGAATTTTTCTATGGCATCACAGATCATTTCCAAAGGATCATATCAAGTTACCCAGTACAATTACAACCAATCAGACCATTTTTTTTTTAATGAAGCAGTCAGAGTAACACAGTCAGAAATAGGAGATGTCATCAGAGGAAGACAAAAATATGATTTAAATAATAATAATACTTTTTATTATGACATTGCAGTGAATCTATGACTTGACGTTACTCTGAATTATGCAAATTATGCGATGTTTGTATCTGACTCTTTATTTGCAAACGTAACACAACTTCAAAATGAAAAAAAAAATAATCCACAAATTAAAATTTAAAACACTTAATCTAAATAAATTTAACAAGTTTAATTCTATTGTTGAATTACAATATTCATTTCAAAAGGTCAGAGATTTAGTTAGTCAAACTGCTGAACAACGCCGAACCAATCAACATTTTTGTTTCTTTCAAGAATATTTCTCAGCCTCTGCTGTTTCCACAACTACTCATAACGTCACAAGAATTTTCTGAGCTATTGACTGAAAAAAAAAATTGCAAATTTAATTTACAAAAAAATAATGTTCAAATCCGGAAGACCAAAAAAAAAACAACCCTTGCACTTATTTTGATCACGAACTCAATACAACAATGGTAAAATAAGATTTTCAATACCTCAGCTAGTTTCTAGGTTTACCTTAGTTTATTGCCCCTGTTAGATGACAGACGTCACTTCAAAAGAGAAGATAATTATGTCATAAACATTGTAGGTGTCAATCTAGTCATACACGTTAAACTCTGCTGAGTCGTTGGTTTTCCTGGCTGATTCAAGCAACCCATTCTACTCGTTAATGGCACAAGGGAAAAAGGAACACTTGTATAGATTTGAAATGGCATAAGAAATGTACCTCTATAATAATAATAATCTTTATTGTCCATAAGGAAATATGTCTTACAATTTGTGCATTACACCATTATAACTGTTGAAAACCTTGTGTCTTTTTGAGAATTGTATTAGGCCTACGTGAAAAATGGGTGGACAGATGGACAGCACAAACACTTATAAAGGCTTTTTTCTACTAAAAAATTGGCTGATGAATTAGATCTAGTTTTACAAATTTATATGTTTCGTAAGCTGCTAGTAGAAAACATTTCGCTTTCTGTTCGACTGACATGACAGCAACTGCCAGGGCCGCCCCTGTTGCTTCCTTGTCCCTCAAACTGCAGGTGACGCTTATGAAGCGTTCTTTTTTTTTCTAAATCTGTAAATGTTTTCCTAAAAAATGACCTACTAAAGGGAATTAGGAGTAGGCGTACTTTTGAGAAGTTTGACCTGAATGTGTCTTTCTGAGCCAGGCATTCAAATGGCTGAATGTTTAGAAGCTTGGTAACCACATGCCTAGCTTGGTAACCACATGCCTAAGTGGAGAGACAACAGAACATGGAGATGAAAACTTAGTCAGTAGAGTTAAGATATTGTTCAGTCTGAGCTTTTTGAGTCCCTTGGTCTGCAGAAGTTCAAAAACCTTGTTTCGTCTGTTGTGAATGAATCAGTCCTTTAATGAAATACATCGGAATGAGACTTCGAAGTTAGATTTTCCCAATTTATCTACTAAACTATTAATCATATAATTTTCTTTTAACAATCCTATATATTGATTGCATATGTTAGAACACATTCTTTTAAAAATCTTCGCTTCATTTCTGTGTTTTTAAAAACATAACTTTAATAAATACGTATGAATAGAATACACATCTTTTTGTCTGTATTGATTTTGCTTTCTTTTTCTTTCTTACGCACAACGTAAATATTTGTCCCAAGTTATTTCCTCATTCTTTTATTTATTCATTTCATTAATATTTTGTATCGCCTGTTCTCTCTTCTTTATTTCCCTTTTCTCCTCCTCTCTCCCTCTCTCTGTCTCTATCAATCTATATACTGTGATCTCGGAATTTCTTACGGTCCATTCAAACTTTAGATACCCCCCCCCCCCTATTGACTGTTTTTGTTTTTTCCTTATTGTTACATTCATTGTCTGTGCGTGTGTGTGAGATAGTGAGTTCACTCACGCTACTACACCTGGGGCTATCGGATGAGCGCCTGTCAACTTTTAGTACACACTGACTGAAGTAGCACGACGCTCGTGCGTTCTGAGGGGGGGGGGAATAGTGTGGGGGGGGGGGGGGAGTAGATTTGATTTAAGGATGCCCATCTGTCTTCTGCTGTCTAATTAATGACCACATATCACGTTTGTGCTTCAGTCATTTTGGTGAGTAGGTCAAGTCTTCGGCGACCTCTTTAATTACAATCTGTGGAATCCAGCTTATGTTGGTCGAAATTGTTTCCCCTTGAATGCTCATTAAAAGTATACTTACAGGTGCATGTAATGTTTTGTTTTTGTCGGAAGATTGGATCTGTAAGTCAGGTAGATAGAACAGGGGAGTATACATCAATTCTTCCATACAGAGTTTACAAAAATGAACCATGTCTCCATTATATGTACAGAAATCTTACTGTTTAGTACAGCGCTATGCCTTGCTATTATCTAAGCCATGAATCTATTTCAAGAGAGTATCATCACACTATGTGGGCAAAGAAAATGACATTTCATGGTCGGCTCAAAGAACGAAAGAAACTGATATAATAACAAAATCAACAATTTTTTTTTATTATTCTCAATTTGTTTTTTTTTTGTTTTAAAAACGTTTTCGTGTTATTGTCTTTTCTCAGATGTTATTGTTTCATGTAACTCTAGATGTCATGTAACTCTAGATGTCATGTAACTATAGATGTCATGTAACTATAGATGTCATGTAACTATAGATGTCATGTGACTATAGATGTCATGTAACTATAGATGTCATGTAACTATAGATGTCATGTAACTATAGATGTCATGTAACTATAGATGTCATATCTATAGTAACTACAGATGTCATGTAACTATAGATGTCATGTAACTATAGATGTCATATCTATAGTAACTACAGTTGTCATGTAATTCTAGATGTCATGTAACTATAGATGTCATATCTATAGTAACTACAGATGTCATGTAACTATAGATGTCATGTAACTATAGATGTCATGTAACTATAGATGTCATATCTATAGTAACTACAGATGTCATATCTATAGTAACTACAGATGTCATGTAATTCTAGATGTCATGTAACTATAGATGTCATGTAACTATAGATGTCATATCTATAGTAACTACAGATGTCATGTAATTCTAGATGTCATGTAACTTTAGATGTCATGTAACTTTAGATGTCATGTAACTACGGATGGCATGAAATTAGATGTGTCATGTAACTACAGATGTCATGTAAGTATAGATCTCATGTAACTACAGATGTCATGTAACTATAGATGTCATGTAAGTATAGATGCAATTTAACTATAGATGTCATGTAACTTTAGACAAAAAAATATTGTAGTGGACACTTAACAACATCGTAGAAAGTAAATCTTGTAGTGGACACACCCTAAGACATCACACTAGTTACATCTTGTAGTGGACACTCTCTGCTAGATCATTCTAGTAACATCTCATAGATCCCCCACAAGGAAGACCTTGCTCCTTACATTCCCCTCTCTCCCATGGCGATTTGTTTTTTTTCTCCTAGAAGGTTTTTTCCTCACCGCACACACACACATATTGCGTGTGTGTGTTTGCGTATGTGCGTGTGTATGTTGTTTAGTAATCCACCCAGGCCACATCTGGACTTGCTGTTAATTAAACCATAAACAATACCCACACTGGCCTGAATACCTTCACACTCACACCACTAAAACCACCATTAGTACCGTTCGCCAGTGCATTACAGTACTCACTCTGAGGAAACTGATGATCGAAGGGAGTGTTTGTTTTTTGTTGTTGTTTTTTTTTTTTTGTGTGTGTTTTTTTTTAAACTATAATGAAAACGTTTCTTGAGTAGAGACTTACAGTAGGCTAGAGAGATAGTGGAAAGGTGTGTAAGAGAGAAGGAAAGAGAGACAGAGGTGGCGGGCATGAATTTTGTGAGGTGCTGTTTTTGTAAGTAAACACCTGCAGATAATCAAAGAGAATAGAAGCTACACAAGTGGAGGACTCACAGTCGGAATCTATTAATGTTTGAGCCAGTCGGCTATTGCTGTAGGCAAAAGGCAATCAATTCGCAATCTTCCCTAAGATCAAATGAACACTGAAACATTATCTACTAGATACTTATACATTTCAATTTGTTTGTTATTTTACAAGATCAGAAGATTACAGTCCTTACAAGGAGAAAGTACAACTATTTTGCCTATACAGAATTCTCATCTTCCTTAAAACTTGGAGTATGCGCAATCGGAGAAACACCCAAAGAGAAGGGAGAGACAAGGACATAGACCCAACCCTCAGCTACGTCCCTGCATCAGGAAAACAAAATTCCCTTCTATTCCAGAAAGCACAAGTATATAGCAGAATACAAATCCTGTCGTCAGACATTAGCTCATACAACTCAAAATGGTTACAAACAAACAAAGTCAAATGTTATATCAATGAATAGAGAGAGTTTTTGTAATAATGTTCAATTCAACATGGAAGTCTCATGGACCTAGCAGGCTTGCTGCTGTTTGTATTCTGGCTCGTGCTACTGGTTCATTTAAAATAATTTAAATGTTTGCTCTGGTAATTTTTTTTCCCTGAATTCTAGAGTGTTTGAAATATCATCCCCCTTCCCTTTAGAAAGGGTTTTAATTAAATAAATAATTACCTATAACAATTCTATAAAACAATGCAAAACTGTGAAACGATTTTTATTTGGCGTGCATTATTTTATGTTCGTGTTTTGTAAGTAAAATTAAAGCCTCGATTGAACAAACGGTTTATAGAAAACATTTACCCAACGATCGAATACAATAAGACAATACAACGAGAAGAAGCATAAACAAATTGAAACAATCACATTGACATATGTTAGTCCGAATTTATTTGATGCTCAAAAAACGGTTACCTATGGTATTGTGCGAATATCAAAATGATCATAAATAATTGCCCCACCTTTATTTCATTGAAGATGACGGTAATTTCAAAACCATTAGACAATATACACTGAGCGCATTTCTAAAACGTTGACATTGTTTCACGTGAAGTCCAATATAAGATCGTTTGCTCTTGGGACATTTCAACAAAAACATTTCCAAACTATGTTGCTGAACGTCTGTGTTGAATTGTTTTTTATGTCTGTGTTTTGTGTTTGTTGTGAATGTGGATATATATGTGAAGTGAATAAGTCAAGCCAAAACAAAGCTAATAAAGACTTACCTCTGGTCAGTAGATAAACAGGTAATAATATCCAGCAAGTAACGACTGAGATAGACATATTTGACGCCAGGAACAACGAAATGACAGGATATATTCAGAATAGAGAAACACACAGGTGGAAATAATCCAAATTACTCGGACGGGCTGCCCCGCCTCATCCACGGGGATTTAATCGGACACTGATGGCTTGTCATCTAAGCTTGTCTCCCCATCAAAAGACAGGAAGTGATACGAATTAAACAAATTTGATTGGACGTGGTGTGATTATAAAATCACATTGAAAGATACAACTTTTAAAAACGCGTTCCGGCCAGTCATAACTCTGAGTCAGACAAGTAGAGTCAAGGTTTGTTCTTACTGTGATGTTTTCTTCTAATAGTCAGACTAGTCAAATATTTGAAACAGCTTAAGGCCTTGATTCACAATTATACATTCGAATAAAACATAAATGAAAACCAATCAGACGCTGACTTAGTCCGTTGATATTGATCGATTGATGTATGTATTTGGGTCCTCTCTTCCAATGTTTTCTTTTTTGTTCTTCAAAGAATGAACAGGAATTTTAAATTTTAGATCGCAATATCTCTCATACTGTTTCAGTATGGTCTCTCCACAAATCTCTCATTTCTATTTGAAAACGGCTTGGGCTGTGTGTGTGTGTGTGTGTTTTCTTTTTCTATTTTCACTTCTGCTCAGGCTGTTTATTGGACTTTAGTTCTGACACCCAAAAAAAAAAGCCTTACGACGCCGGCAGCAGAGTTCGGGTCTGAATGAAAATATTTGTTAAATTAACGCTAGAGAACTAACAAACTCCACTAGAGACACACAGGGGGCTGAGAACTGAAGAGGTGGTTACAACGGTAATTAAATCTACTTCGCAAGAAATTGTTGTCTAGATTCGGTTTCTCTAAAAAGTTTTTAAAAATATTTTTCTTTCTAATTATCTTTAAGTTATGTCACTTGCATTGATTAAGAGAGTTATAGATATTGAGACATGACATCGCAGAAATGCTATAATCATAGATAGATGGCGTATTAAAGAAATATGACTCTGGAAATGTAATTGGTCTAGAGATCTGACATAATCAAAACTGTTGTACTAATAGAGAGTTTTTTTTAATAGTTTTAGAGAGATGTTTTATAGTTTTAGAGAGATGGTGAATAGAAGGTCAGATATGCATCAGTGTCTGGAAGTCACAAAACTTAAAATTGAAAAAAGTTGACCCAAAGAAAACGTAATGTCCAAATAGCATTTAATTAAAAAAAAAAAAGAATGTAAATGGGTTCATTTTTTTTTCAAGTTTTTAGTCTTTCGTCCCCTTGTGTCTCTAAACGTAATGTAATGGCGTAATTCAAATAGAAATGTTAGAGGGTTTTTTAATAATAAATCCCACGACTGTAGTTTGCTTTTTTTTCCCTAGTTTCTTTATGTTTGAGTTTGATGCCCCAAACAGAGGGCGCATATTCTAATATTGGTTTTAATAAGGAACTTCAACATTTACTTTCTTTATGCTTTAAATGATGCAAATAGTTTGTTTTTGTGTTTCTTTTATATTCACTTTGTCGTTTTTTTATTAATTCGACGAAAAATTAATTAGCGTGTTTTCTATTAAATGGTCGCACTTTTTAAAGTTTAAAGATAGTCACCGTAATCATGTGATGCACAACTTATTACAAAAGTTATTCAGTTTAACTTCTTGACCTATTAGGACTTAAAACATGTACAACTTTTATGGCGCTTTAAATCATTTTAAAATGAGTAAACACTTTCTTTTGTTTGTGTATGTGTTAATAATGAAGTTTTAACACATAGAAAATGAACGAAACATATTTGAATCAAAGATATAGATATTTGCACACTTTATCTATAGACAAATCAAGAGGAGAACTCTGTATTAATTAATTATTAAATAAATGAATAATCCACCTCAAGGCCCACTATTAGAATGATACATATAGACCGAAAAATTAGGCCCAAAGTCTATATAAATAGATATCTATATTGATTCGCGAATATTACATCAAGTATACTCCAAGAGAAGTCCCTGAAATCACAAAGGTTTTGTTTTACCACGCGCACAGAAGACACTGCACACAACACAATCACTTATATATAGAATAAATGAACTCAACAAGTTTAGCACTGGCAATGCTGAATAACTCCACTACACTATCTCCACTAGAAGAGCGAAAGTAGACAATTCACTCTCTGCTTGCCATGCGATAACAAACGACCGAACCGAAATATCAACAGCGGAGCCCGCGAACGGTAGAAAATCTTTTTCCAAAGTTTTTTTTTTTCACTCTACAACTTTTTTTTTCTCACACTTGGTTCTTTCCCCTTGACTCGCCAGCCCGCCTCGAGCAGCGCTGCCGTCTGCTTCAAAACGTTTTCGCGCACCGCTGACGATTCAAACAACCAGAAGAGGAGGGGTGGAAAATAAAAAAAAATAAAAAAAGGATTCGGCTTTCTTCGTAAGGGAGCCGAGTGCGATATTCGTTGTGACCCAATAAGTCTGTCGGCGCCGGTATTTCACATGGTTTGAATTAGATATTAGGCTGAAAAAGAATTTCCAGGTCATTTTTAACCGTGTTTTAATGCTGATAGGTTTGAAATTTAAGTTTTTTAAAATTGTTATTAATTGTTTAAACATTTGTGACCGAGGCTTAATTCCTTGGACTTGTTCTTTGTGAGTTTATTTGGCTACGACTGACGGCCGAAATTAACCATCGTGCGTTTCAAAAGAGGCAGATATATGAAAAACTAAAACCCACGCTAGGGAGTGACTTTTGAGTGTTATCATTTACTGTTTTAAGTATTACTAATGACATATTCATTAGTGGAAAAAAAAACGCTATAGTAATGTCATTTCACATTTTTATTGTGTAAAAAAAATCTTTAAACCTTGTCTTTCTGTGTTACCTAATAGCAGACACATAAGCGGGGAAAAAAAAAGGAATTTCAAATTTGTCAATATTTAAAAGTTACGTATAAGAAATGTTGAACTTTTTAGACAATCAGAATGGATAGACATTGTCCACGGTGATAGTTGTTTAATACCAAAGGCAACAGCTCATCAAAAGTAACTTTCTAGATGGTTTTAAAAAATGTTAATATCTACTGCAGGTTTACATATCAGCATACCTAGGGATATACATATCACGTCCTATAGGCGCAATGACTATAGCCAACATGTCCTATAGACGCAATGGCTATAGCCAACATGTCATATAGGCGCAAAGACTATAGCCAACATTGTCCTATAGTCGCAATGACTATAGCCAACATGTCCTATGGGCGCAATGACTATAACCAACATGTCCTATAGGCCAATGACTATAGCCAACATGTCCTATAGGCGCAACGACTATAGCCAACATGTCCTATAGGCGCAATGACTCTAGCCAACATGTCCTATAGACGCAATGACTATAGCCAACATGTCCTATATGCGCAATGACTATAGCCAACATGTCCTATAGGCGCAATGACTATAGCCAACATGTCTTATAATTAGATTTCAACACGATTTGTGCCTAGACGCTTGTGCGTGATAACATGTCTAGATGCCTGTGCGTGATAACATGTCTAGATGCCTGTGCGCGATAACATGTCTAGATGCCTGTGCGTGATAACATGTCTAGATGCCTGTGCGTGATAACATGTCTAGATGCCAACAAACCGCGACTGTCCGTATACCAAAACTTATAGTAGCTAGATGTCAATAGATATCATCAAGTCTGTATACCTTTATTCTCACTAAATACTAACTAATATGGTTCTTTGATGCCGATACATTGCGACATGCACGTATGCCAACATGCCGTAATTGTCTACATAGCAACACGCATGCGTGCTGAAAGCCCATTTGCCTAAATGTCAACATGCCATCGTTCATACATGCCAACGTGACGTGTTCAAATCAATCAAATCAAGTCATTTTGTTCATGTCACTAAAACAAGCCCACATGTCGATTCTCTCACATATCTACATGCCTATAAAACATGCCCAAATGCCAACTCGCCCACCTATGTACACGTCACTAAAATATGCTCACATGATAACTCGCCCACATATCTACATGCCAATAAAACATGTTTACATAATCAATGTCAAATTATCCACGTAACATGTCGAAATATCCGCTTAATACCAGTCAAAAAATCCACTTAATATTGTCAAAATGTCCACATAGTACATGTCAAAAGTCTACAAAATACACGTCAAAATGTCTACATAATACATGTCAAAATGTCTACATAATACATGTCAAAATGTCTACATAATACATGTCAAAATGTCTACATAATACATGTCAAAATGTCTACATAATACATGTCAAAATGTCTACATAATACATGTCAAAATGTCTACATAATACATGTCAAAATGTCTACATAATACATGTCAAATGTCTACATAATACATGTCAAAATGTCTACATAATACATGTCAAAATGTCTACATAATACATGTCAAAAGTCTACATAATACATGTCAAAATGTATGCATATATACATGCTATCCTGCTCTTAAAGTAACAAGCTTGCTTACTACTAACGCCTATTGTGTAAAAACAATACTTTATTGTCGACCTTCAACTTTACACTTAGGCCTTGAAATATCTGAGTAGAAACAGTCTCTACAAGTCAGGAGAGCGCATGTGTGTCAAGGACAAATCAAGGTCTTCCTCAAACATCACATTTAGTGCTGTGGTGACTATTAGAAAGGTCTGTTATAAATTTTCTTGTCCGCCTTCCCCACACAGATCTTCCACCATATTCTCATCAACCATTGTTAGACCATCAATCTCTGTCAGATCTCAGGCCGGACACTCCCCAAGAGAGTTCGCTGGACATCTAATAGGTGGTCAGAGAGGAGAGCCAGACATCCCAGTCCCCACCACCGCCTCGACTGACCCAGTCGCTGGCCTTAGCACAAACACTTTGAGAAAAAAAAAAGAATAATGACCAGTTCTTTTATGAAGTTTGGCGTCTGCGTCCAAGTCAATTAGTACTTGACCATTAGACTGCTCGAGAGGTTTTATATTTACTGGTCACTTCGGTTCGTGTTTCCAATAACTGCCCAGAGGAAGACCAAGTGTCGTGTTATTGTCAATTAAATAGGACCTACAGATTTTCGGAAAGTTACCTTTGAGATTCTATTGTGCTTCCAAAAAGATATTCAATTTTGTAGCATAATTTTACAGCTACTAGCAGTACACACCGGCTACACCCGCCGTTGATTTGTTCCCAGGCTTTATATTGATATTTTTGGAATAAACGGGTCACATTTTACGATCAACCTAAAAGACATTTTTAGCCCGTGAATTAGATTATCTGTTGCAATGAAAGTTTAAGGCTCGCTCTCTATTTCCTTTTGTCTGTCTGTCTGTCTCTCTCTCTCACCCTCCCATTGTAATTTAGTGTCAAAACATCGAGATATTATTTAATGCGTAAAATAAAACAAAATCTAATGTGCATGACCTTGACATTGAAGACAATACAAGTTGTACCTAAACGTTTTCAAATCTGATTTGTTCAATCCGTCACTTTTTTAAACTATATATTTCAGCTAGCTGATAACCTGAGCTCTGCTACGTATAGGGCAAGGTGGAGAGGTTATTATGTAGAGGTCTTAATGAAAAGGTCATGAAGAAAAGGTCTTAATGAAGAGGTCATGAAGAAAATTTTTAAATGAATAGGTCATAGTGAATAGATCATAATGAATAAGTCATAATGAATAGGTCATAATGATGAGGTCATTATGAAGAGGTCACGATAAAGAGGTCATTCGAAAAGGTCACGAAAAATAGCTCATGTTAAGGTTGGTGTACAGTTGCTTCAACTTTTGATACTAGTGATTAAGTAAAGTGACCAGCACCACGCCTGACTGATTTATTCACTTAGCTGCCATTGTAGATTTTAAAATAAGCAAAAATTTAAAAAAAATACTTTAAAAAAAAAACAAAGCTCATAATGAGCGTCCTTGTATCAATTAGTTTGGATCAGTCATGTCATTAAAACTTGTAATAGACCTAGACTAGCAATAAAAAATCTGTGTAACTAGAAATATTTTTAACCAATTGTTTTTGCTTAGCGTAATTTCATACTTTTAGCTTTCTCGGTACGCTATGATCCTATCACCTGTTTTAACCAGTCAGAGAGGGGGATTGGGGGAGAAACAAAGGGGTATCTGGGTCATTGCTTTTTGAATGTACTTATAAAACATAAAAGGGAGCTACCTGTGCCACCTCAGCCAAACAAATACGGTAACCACTGGGCCGGTGAGCTGCTAATGAAAAAATAGGGTTTATAGTTATTTAAATTTTTTTTCTACAAACAATAGAGGGGAATAATTCAACTTATACCACATTATCAGTCAAGGAAAATGTCTTTCCCTTGTTCGAGAACAAAACAAAATAATGAATTACCAATAGATAATAAACTAATTGATTTTTTTTATACCGACTCTTGTGTTGGCATATACCGGAAATAATTCTGCAAAATTTCAGCTTGATCCGAGATTGGATGTGGAACAAACTTTTTACCAGACAAAGTGAGTTGATGTAAGCTTTGTAAAAAAAAAAACTGTACAAATGTGTAATTTTCAAAGTCTTCGACGCTTTACTCAAGTGTTTTGTCTCTCATCACATCTCGTCGGATAGAATAGTTTAGACTGTAGCATGAAATGTATACTGCAACATTAGATTTAATTGAAAAGAAAAAGCATCCATCATTATGACCACTCTACTGAGTGACCCTGTCCACTACAGACTGTCACGAGAAGAGGGAAACGAGAAAGATGAGTCTATATAACGTGCTCAATCTATAATTAGTATTAATTAGCTCGCCTGTCCAATGAGGCAGTCAGCGTCCCCCTGCACCAAGGTAGTGAGTACATCGTGACCTTCAAGGGCTGCTCACTGGAGCCGCTTTTCCCAAATGTAGAAAGAAGGAGCGGTAATTGAGAGAAAGAAGGAGCGGTAATTGAGAGAAAGAAGGGTCGTCTTTCTCTTGGGCGAGCATCCAGTCCCCAAGTACACACAAAATGATTGTGAACACATGCGATGCTAAAGCGAACAGCATATAAATCAGTGGACATCTGACCAACCCAATACTAAGGCTCTGTCAAGGCTCGTGAGAAAAAAAGAAGGGGAGGGGGTGTATTGGGGGAAATAACAGCAGTAACATTCTGAGTCGGGTCTTGAATTGCTCACGCATTGTGCTCATTTATCACACTGATGTCGGTGTATCGTATGAAAGCCGTGCGGGGCTTATCAGTCGTCCAGGAAACGGAAAGACTTTTAAAACATTATCAGAAGACTTGATATGTGTGAATAGTTCAGCGGGGGTGGGCGGGCGGGCGCGAAATGAAAAGGAAATTTGATTTGGTCATTTTATCAATGTTGTTTTTATCAGCAGTTGCACTAACAAGAAGGCGTGTCTCTTTATCAATGGAGCAACAGACTATAGTCCAAGAAGTAGAGTGTGACCTGTAAGCTATAACACATTTGTAATATGCACTGAACTCATGATGACCAAAAAGTAAAACAGCTGTATTATATAAAATACTGAATCATAGCTTACAACTAGAAGAACATAATCTGATAAAATACCTTAAAAGCCGCAAAGCGAGACATATTTGGGACACATTTGTTATTTTGTATGCTAGGACAACTTTGTATAAGAATCAGTTTTTCCCTAGTACCAATAATGCATGAAAGGATTGTTTCATTTCTCTAGGAAAACCAAAGACATGGTCGAGCCTAAGTCGCTAATTATAATGTACGTCTAGGTCAGTGATTCCAGGAATGTGTTCCACGAACTAATGAATTGATTGACTAGTAGACCTACACGTCAATTAATTCCAAAGTAAAATGCAGAAAATAAAATTTAAAAAATCTTCTTGTTAACGGAAAAATATTCTTTAACAATATTCGCTATGAATGTGAACTCTAGTTGAAACAAAATCCACCATGAATTGATTTTCTTTGGTTGAGTTTGTCTGAAGAGTAGGCTATCACAATGATTCTAAACACATTATTGTTTTTACAAAGCTTATATTAAGTCTGTCTGTCTGGGTGAAATCTTACACATTTAATTCTCTCACAACTCAAGATCAAGTTAAAACTTTATACTAGTGACAACACTTGAATCAATACGAAATTCACTAATTAATTTATTAGTAGTAATTAATTATTTTTAAAAAATAAAAAATGTAGTAAGCTAATGGGAAAAAGGCCAGATCTTAAGTTCTATTTCAGACTCGAGCAGCGTTTTAAACAATTGCTTTTGAAAAGGCAGTACGGTAACCTTCTCCCAGATACTATCCCCCTCCCCCCAAGTGGTTCACAAAAGAGTTTGGACAATAGTGCACTGATCATGCTATAAGAATGACAATTGCGCTAAACGAAAAACAATTAATTTTTTAAAAAATTCCAATTGTACAAATATATTGTTGTTAGTCTAGATCTACTAACATTATTGACATGATTGATTCAAAATGAACTTATTGAATTTTATTTTGACTTGTTCTACTTCACTTACCACACCTATTTGTGCCAAGCAGAGTTTTACAACCGCGATTGTGTAATATAGCAATAAGCTTCACGCCACACCAGATCTGAGAATCTAGTTTACCATTATCTTGCCTATATAAAAGATTTATGGTCTTAAAGGAATTAACCTTTTTTTTCCTACGATTAATTACATCAATTGCAAAGGACATTTTCACCTAGACTCCTCCACTAACAGTAGATACTGTGTGGAACAACTAAAGTCTGTTTCATTGACATCTCTAACACATCGAGGCTTCACTTGTTTTTTTTTTAACTTTGTATCATTGTTCATCACTGGAACTCCTCAAGATTTGTCACTAGTGGTCAGCGTGGAAGGAATAAACAATTTCAGGAGAGAATAACACATTTCATTTCATGTCCAGATTAGCCGTGCTTGACCTTTCTAGAGACAAGCACACGCCTCGTCCAGATGGAGTTAATGGACGGTGGTCTGAACAGTTATTGCAGTGTAATTACTTTGTACTTCCAGATCTGGTTGCCTTCATCAGTAATTAGTGATTGTACTGTGTGAGAGGGTTGCCATTTTAACTGGTTGTCATTTTAACTGATTGTCATTTTAACTGATTGTCATTTTAACTGGTTGTCATTTTAACTGGTTGTCATTTTGTCTTCAATGAAATTGTTTACATCATAAAAAACAAGAAAAACATTAAAAATGCTTTTTTTTAAAGACAATGCACAGCCCAGAGAGCCTTTCACAACCCAGAGAGCCATTCACAGCCCAGAGAGGTATTCACAGCCCAGAGAGCCATTCACAGCCGAGAGAGCCATTCACAGCCCAGAGAGGTATTCACAGCCCAGAGAGCCATTCACAGCCCAGAGTGCCATTCACAGCCCAGAGAGCCATTTACAGCCCAGAGAGCCATTCACAGCCCAGAGATTCACAGCCCAGAGATTCACAGCCCAGAGAGCCATTCACAGCCCAGAGAGGCATTCACAGCCCAGAGAGCCATTCACAGCCCAGAGAGGTATTCACAGCCCAGAGAGCCATTCACAGCCCAGAGAGCCATTCACAGCCCAGAGAGCCATTCACAACCCAGAGAGCCATTCACAGTCCAGAGAGCCATTCACAGCCCAGAGAGCCATTCACAGCACAGAGAGTCATTGTTTTTCTCTTAATAACTAATTTAACAAGGTAACAAAGACAGTTTGTGTGGAAATACAAACTTAAAATCGGCCCCCGAAGTGGTCCACCCAGGAAAGCTTCAATATTTTCAGAAAGAACATCCAAATGAAATTATATCAAAGACTAATGAGAGATAAGAATGGAGAAAGAAGGTTGACAGATCTTGTGTAGTGCCCCAATGGTGCAGCAGATCAAAGGATAGGTGCAAGTGAATGCAAAGTTAGATGTGAACCTGGCCTAATTAGTTCCCCTTTCAGACCTTGTGGTCTATAGGGCAGATGATGTAAAGTTCATCTGTTTTTGTGGCCTACGGTTAACGAGGGTGTCATGTAGCCAGCACAACGACCAACCGCCTTTACTTTTCCCCAACTAATGTCAGGTACCCTTTAGAGCTGGGTAGACTCAGAGTCGCCCAAGGATTCCGAAGTTGAAAATCCCAGTCTTCACCAGGATTCGAACCCAGGACCCTCGGTTCGGAATGTAAGCGCTTTACCGAGCCTCTCCTGGTCTTTACATAATGCAATTGTTTTGAAATGGCTTAATCTTTTATTCAACTTCTATAACTCTATGAATGTAAATAACAAGTTGAAGAAAATGAAGTTTATAAGATTACTATTCGTTTTAAATTAGGTCTAATGCATACTAATTAGCTTTTTCTCTTTAAAAAACTGCTTGCATAACTGATTTTAAAAATTAGATTTTTCGCTTTCAGGGAAAAAAAAAGTAGCCGTTGCATCAGAACTTTGAATGGTCTAAAATTTTGTGATGTCGGATTTTCAATATCTTTTCTAGTTTACGAGATCTAAACGGGACGGACGGACAGACATTTCGCACAAAACTAATAGCGTCTTTTCCCCTTTCGGGGCCGCTAAAAAATAGAACAATTTTAATTCGCTTCCTCCCTCCTCTCCCCAGAGAAAGAGTCCTGGCGAAGCGAATGTATTGATCTATACACTTTATAATACTCCAATGATAGTCTTTAAGATCTATATTAGGACTATCGCAATATTTTCCTAACATTAATTTATTACTCTTGAATCAATAAAGCCTTACATTCGGAAATCCCCGAGAGCGTTAGTCCTTTCAGGAACGCGATAATCCTTTCAAAACCGGCGTTGGATCTAAATCTAGAGTAGCTCTCTAGTCAAATTTACTTTTATTTATGTTCAACTTGTAAAACTGAGAACTGTCAAACTCGAGTTTTCCCCGTGTGTCTAACGAGCTAGTTATCCTGATCTCAGCGCTAGACAGCAACTGTTACATTTCTTGGGGATTTTGGAGATCCGTGTGCAGGTTCCACCTTCCACTCACATGTTTCATGACTTTAATTGATGTATTGTAATAATATTTACAACATAAGGACATGGTATGTAGAGGTAGATGCGTAGCTGGGCTGGAAAGGGTAGTGGGAGTCTGCGGAACTGAAAAGACCTGCTTTTAGGAAGGAAAAACAAGAAGCAGACAGAGAAATCCATGTGACTTACTTAGAATTAGACTTAGATCCTCCCGCGCCTTTCGGCGCATTGGGCAGCAAACTGTCTCCTTAAAGATCTGTCGTTGGCAATGTCTGAAGCCTCATCCCACCTGGTGTCCACTGTTCTGAAGGTGTGGTGCCTGTTTGCGCTTTCCTCGTACTGACCTCCATGTCATCGCAACTGTTGTGAAGACAACATAAAAGAATGGACCGGGATGTCATTAAAAGAAATTCTATTCAAGACAAAAGTCAGAGAGGAAAAGAGAAAGACGGTCAACAGATCTTGTGTGGTGCCCCAAAGATTCAACAGACTAAGAGATGATTAAGGTGAAGGTGAACGGTTGACTGGTGTTGGTATGGCCAAAACTAGACTGGGATTCCCATCAGGAAACACTAACTCATTCGTATGCTGTAGTCAAACTAATAAATTCCTCCTAAATGTAGGTACATATTTATGCCTTCCTAAGCCTTGTAACAAGTTTCAATCGTGAAATTACACGTCTGTAGGAGTGTCAAGCTGTTATAACACGGTAATATAACAATATATGCAATGAATTGGTGACTAGAGATGTATGACTCTAAGTCTGGTTGCTATGGTTATCTTCAGCTTTGTATTTATACTTTGATAGTATTAAAAACGTTTGACTTCTCTGTAAAATTGCTTCCATTCCTGAAAAATGAAAAACAAAAGAAAATTAAGGGAAGGTTTTTTTTGTTTGTTTTAGGACTATGAAATTTTGTCCCCTTCCTTACCCTTTTACTTTCTAGTGACGAGGTTGTTTTCTTTCAACAATAGTGTGGATTGAAAATGAAACTCTCTTTATTGATATTTTGTGATTATAAAATAAAGCAAGTACATCTGGAGATGTTATCAGTGAATGATAGAGGCGCTGCAAAACATAGTTATAACTTTATTTTTTTTTTTTTTAATTATACTTTATTACACGATTAGATACAATTAAATGTTCCATTTTGAAAAATTAAACCAGAAAATAGTTTTAAAATTTACAGTACATACATAGTTCTATGATATATTTATATATAAGTCAATCTATCAAATCTTGAAGAAACCATATTGTTTCCCTTGGTCGCAGTATGACGGTGTTTGTATATTGCTGAAGAATTACTCATTTCAATTATTTCTATTGGTTAATTATGTTGAAAGACTTCTTTAGGCCTGTTTTTTTTTTTTTAAATAATTTTATTATAATAAATTTTTAAAAAAATTTCAGTGAACAGAATCGAAATACGTAGAATGTTGGTGTCAATATATACCAATCCAAGTAGGTCAATTATTATAATTGTATAGGAACGGAGTACAATATCACTGGTTGATTATTTTATCCACAGGGTTTAGTGAATGAGTTGTCCCCCTTCACTGGTAGAACGGTTATGGTTCATTTCGTAGAGCACATATAACTGTATGTTTCTCGAGAGACATATCAGTTCACATAGAACGCAGATTAAGGTAGCATTTGATTTGGTGGTGCTGTTAACGGCTGTTGACTTGTAGCACCAAACTGCTGGTAGAAAACTAACCGCTATTTTAACCTGTAATAACTGGAATAATTTCTTTGTAAGTAAGACTAAATATAACCTTTATTACAATATAGACACATTTAACTTGAGATGAAATTAAATAAATCTATTAATATAATAATAATAATAATAATAATATAAAATGGTATGATGAACAAAATCTAACTCACTACAAAAACACGTCTTTTCACTTTGGCATTCTGGAGTCGTCTGGCCTACCTAAGACAGCTTACGACAATGACGCTTATCTTGCATCATTCGCATTTCATAGCCACCAACCAATCGCTGACATCTTCTCACCATCACTATAAAAATACACACACACATACACACACCATAACAGGCAGTAGAGGAACACGCTATTTTTTGTTTGGCACGCTTTTTTTGTTTTAATGAGCTGAGATCATTTTTTTTCACTGTCATTAGCTTTCTTGGTCACCATTTCCACATACTACAGTCGAGGGGGCTGTCTTCCCAGTAGTCAGCATCTAAGCCCACTGCTTTGAAGTCTGTTTGATTACATCTATATATCGGAAGAGGGGCGACCAATTTTTTTTAATTTTTTTTTTGAGCCAGTTGGATGACTTTCGGAATACGATAGACCTCCATCGGGAGAGACGACCTAGCCATTTTTCATATTGACAAGAAAACACATGTCAGACAGTCGGAGGCTGTATAACCTCTAACCCTGAGTTGCTCTTGTTTTGGAGAAAATACCTCTCCGTGTTAGCAATATGAAAAAGTGGCGATTGTATTGCAATCATCTGATCATTTTTTTACACATAAAGAATTGAAATTTTACAAGCGATTGTTGGGGAAAAAAAGTGTTTTATTTGTTTAAATATGAAATAAAATCTCAACATATAAATGCATTTGATGAGTAAAGAACAAGAAACAAAAATGTATCATACAATTTGAGGATTAAATTCCTTCAACAAAAACTTTATGGAATTGTAATGATCATAGCGGCTTTCTTGGAGGCTATAGGGAGAATGATTCTCTAGGTCAATTAAACCTTCTGCTGCTTGAAGCTGTTGTTAGTGAACATCTTACTGGGCACTTCCCATGACTGAACTCGTACAAGAAACAAAACAAAACGTTTGCATTGCTGGCAACTCTCCTGCAAAAACAGTCGCCTTAAACATTAACATATTATCAAGTAGCATAACTCTATGCATATCAAGTTCAAGAATGTGAGCATAGATTGTCGGCCATGACAAAAGATAATTTAACTTAACATAGTTGTCTTGGTTTTTTATCAAGCACAATTAGAACTGGAACTTGTGCTAGTTTTCATTGGTGAAAACTATTTTTGAAAGTTTATCTTTTGAATTCACCGCATTGGTGCTAGAGTATGGCGAGTTGAAAAAGATGAGCTCTGTGAAGAAAACTCTGCCACCAAATATATTGTTGAAAGTGTCCCTAAAATGGCTTCAATTATGTCTGTAATAACAACAATGCAAGGAATGCAACCTCCATATTAATGTTAACAGTGTCAGATGGGCGCCGTCTAAACGATTAGGCTCCAGTGGCTCATACGTTTTTGTTGACAAAATGTTGAGATGAAGTTACTCAAGGTTTAAAAACACAAACTTCTTTTGTTGTCACCAGTATTTCAAGAAGCAGACTTTAGTCAGGACTCTAGTCAGACTTAGTTTGGACAGTCAAACTGTAGTTCAAGTTCAGGTCCAGGTTCAGACTCCGGACCCTAGCATTGCGCTGGTCTCTCCTATACACGTGGTGACCGCACTGTCCCTTGAAGACTCACAATGGACAACTCGTTGGTTTATCATTTTATAAGTTGACGATCTCGGCGAGCTGTTGTCACTTCGACTGATGGACAGGTTGAGCTGTTAGGGAAACAACACTTTTTACGTTGGGGTAAATACTATATGACAAATAATTGCATCTATTGCCAACTTCTGATTATCTACCTCTTTAAAACTAAATTTCTACCCAAATAACAATATCGTCTACAATACCGTAGAAATCCAATCACTCGAGGTTAACACGTTAGTAACTATTTAGTGATCACTTAGATCTTATGTACCCAATGGGACACTTCCATATCTAGGTGTACATTACATGATTCACTGACCACTTGTACCCTTCCATATCTAGGTGTACATTACATGATTCACTGATCACTTGTACCCTTCCATATCTAGGTGTGCATTACTGATTCACTGACTATTGGGACCCTCCCATATCTGGGTGTACATTATTGATTCACGGACCAGTTGGCCCCTTCTATATCTATGTGTATATTACTGATTCACTGACCACTGGGACCCTCCCATAATCTAGGTGTACATTACTGATTCACTGACCACTGGGACACTCCCATATCTAGGTGTGCATTACTGATTCACTGACCACTGGGACTCCCATATCAAGGTGTACATTATTGGTTCAATGACAACTGGAACTCTTCCATATCTAGGTGTACATTATTGATTCACGGACCAGTTGGCCCCTTCTATATCTATGTGTATATTACTGATTCACTGACCACTGGGACCCTCCCATAATCTAGGTGTACATTATTGATTCACTGATCACCGGGACCCTTGAAATATATAGACAGAGCTAGAGATATCAAGAAATCGATTAACTGAACGTTTAGACCATTGCTTCCGCTACACACATATATCTGCTTAAAGATTCTCTGACCACTCGGACTCAATTGATGTACCAATTAATTCTCTGACTCTGACCACTTTGGACCATGACATGTAGTACTCACAGCTCTTTGTTTTCTCGTGTGACCACTGGTACAGTGACATCTCACTAGCTTCAACAGAAATGTATGAAAACCTTTGTGCATAAAGCAATACAAAATGGGGTTCTGTGGAGAGAACAGACAACGTCATTACACGGTATTCCTGTAAGTACTAAGTCTGGAATAAAACTTGAACTATCAGCTTTCAAGTTTATTAGTAACCATGGTTATAGGATATTCGAATTCGATGATTTTTTGCTATGTGATAAAATAGTTAATCAGAAACATTCTCACAGGTTTATTTTCTTTACAATCCCATATCTGCTCTCCCCCCCCCCCCCCCCAAAAAAAAAACTCTGGTTATAGACAAAAGGGACGTAAGCGCACTTTTTTTTTTCTTAACAAGATGTGTAGAAGTTGTCTCGCGTTATAAATTTAAGGATGAAAAATATTGTGTGTCAAATACAGTGAGTAAGAGACGAAAGAAGTCAACCTTTTGTCACAGTACAAAATAGTAAGTGAAGAAGATATTTGTGTTTAAGCTGACCTCATTTATTAAGCAGAGGTAACAACATATAAATACAAAGTATATTATTAATACGAGATAACGATTTGGACTTATGTTAACAGCGGTCGACAGATCATATATGGTACCTCTACAGTTCACTAGACTAAGGGATAGGTGAATGTTAAGGTCATTTCAAACTTTTACAGAGTGTACCTAGACCATTCGTTACAGAAAGCGTCAACACTGACTTGAGACGTCGCAACAGACCTGTGACGTGGCAATGAGCTATTGGTCTCCACTGCCCACAGTTTGCAACGTTGCAGGTCAGTGTTTAGGCCTCCTATGACGATTGGTCTCGACTGTATACGAGCTGATGTAAAGCATGTCGACCTGCTATGAAGGGAGATGGTCAGAGAATGGGGGATATCATCAACTTTATTGTGTAAGTGTATGAACACGGCTTGCACAGGAAGTAAAGTCTTATAAAAGAGTGAAGACTAGATGGCAACAGTTGAATTGAGTGAGTTAAAAGACTGATAATGAAAGCCGATAGATATAATAAAAGTTAATCTTCTATCTAATTATTTATTTATTTGGTTAAGAAAAATTTCTAGGTTTAAATTAAATGTGTGTGATTTCAAATTACACGTACGCCAAAAGGGAGAATTGGATAAGCTGTCTGGACCTATGAGCTGTCTGGACCTATGAGCTGTCTGGACCTATGAGCTGTCTGGACCTATGAGCTGTCTGGACCTATGAGCTGTCTGGACCTATGAGCTGTCTGGACCTATGAGCTGTCTGGACCTATGAGCTGTCTGAACCTATGAGCTGTCTGGACCTATGAGCTGTCTGGACCTATGAGCTGTCTGGATCTATGAGCTGTCAGGACCTATGAGCTGTCTGGACCTATGAGCTGTCAGGACCTATGAGTTGTCTGGACCTATGAGCTGTCTGGACCTATGAGTTGTCTTGACCTATGAGCTGTCTGGACCTATGAGCTGTTTGGACCTATGAGTTGTCTGGACCTATGAGCTGTCTGAACCTATGAGTTGTCTGGACCTATGAGTTGTCTGGACCTATAAGTTGTCTGGACCTATGAGCTGTCAGGACCTATGAGCTGTCTGGACCTATGAGCTGTCAGGACCTATGAGTTGTCTGGACCTATGAGCTGTCTGGACCTATGAGCTGTCTGGACCTATGAGTTGTCTTGACCTATGAGCTGTCTGGACCTATGAGCTGTTTGGACCTATGAGCTGTTTGGACCTATGAGTTGTCTGGACCTATGAGTTGTCTGGACCTATGAGTTGTCTGGACCTATCAGTTGTCTGGACCTATGAGCTGTCAGGACCTATGAGTTGTCTGGACCTATGAGCTGTCTGGACCTATGAGTTGTCTTGACCTATGAGCTGTCTGGACCTATGAGCTGTTTGGACCTATGAGTTGTCTGGACCTATGAGCTGTCTGGACCTATGAGTTGTCTGGACCTATGAGTTGTCTGGACCTATAAGTTGTCTGGACCTATGAGTTGTCTGGACCTATGAGTTGTCTGGACCTATGAATTTTCTGGACCTATGAGCTGTCTGGACCTATGAGTTGTCTGGACCTATAAGTTGTCTGGACCTATGAGCTGTCAGGACCTATGAGCTGTCTGGACCTATGAGCTGTCTGGACCTATCAGCTGTCTGGACCTATGAGTTGTCTGGACCTATGAGCTGTGAGGACCTATGAGTTGTCAGAACCTATGAGCTGTCTGGACCTATGAGCTGTCAGGACCTATGAGTTGTCTGGAACTAAGAGCTGTCTGGACCTCATCCCATCTCATACCCAACACCACAAACTCAACAGTTTATCTTTTTACCGCTACACACTATTTCATTCCCTATCTTCTATTTATAAATGAAGATCTTGTTACGAGAACCTAGGTGAGTCATTTACTGACCAGTAAACGTGAGGTGTGCTTTATTTCGAATTATCTAAACCTTATCTATTTGAGCTTCATGTTACAGAGCATCTAAGTCCCTAGAATCTACCTCCCTATGTTTTGTTTGTTATTTCAAGCACAATCCAGATCTTGTTAAATAAAATAAAAAATTATTATTAAGTTTATACTTGTGCACTCTTGGAATGTCCCAGGAGTATGGCGAACGGGTAGGTCAATATGAGCTGACCAGAGGCATCGATCTCAAAGTCTATACAGATGTTGATGATGTGATAAGGGAGCCAGCTGGTGGCGAAGAGAAGGGAGACGATGATGAGCATGAGGGCCAGTCTCCTCCTGGCCAACAGGACTTCATCTTGTTGACTGATGGAGTTCTGGGGACGACGAAGAAATGAAAAATTTAAATTTAGCAAAACCTGGTCAAAAACAACAAAAAATGAATGAAAAATTTCAACTCAAAAATAAATGAATTGAGAAGAGAACATATATATATATATGTGTGTAACAGAGCTACAGAGGGCGATAAGTAAAAAATAATACAATTCATAAGGAAACAATGTTCCAAGGCTCCGTGCTGAGACCTACTTTCAAACAGCACGAACCAGGAAGTGAGTGTTAATAAAGGTTTCCCTGTCTGTGTGTAGGGAGGATCCACACTCTCACACACATTCACATCTGTTCTCTCAGTCATATCAACTACAAAATTGAAGACCAGGTTTCTTGATGGGCGAGATGAGGATCAACCAGAGGGCTGCAAGGGAGGTAAATGGAAACGGAACCCAAAAGAAAATAATATATTCATAGGCAAGACCGTAAAACCACATTTATAAACAAAATATAGCCTTTAAAAAAGATTTTAAAAGTGTATACAGCGGGGTGTTATAATGATAAGAAATCAAAATTGCTGTGTATCAATTAGTTTGGATCAGTCATGTAATTATATTTCTTATAGCTCCTGATTAACATTAATAAATCTATGCGATAAGTCATATTTTTTGACCAATTGTTTTTTGTTCAGCACAATTTCATGCTTTTAGTGTTCTTAATTCGCCATGATCCTATCACTTGTAGGGACCAGTTGGAAAGGGGGAGAAAGAACGGGACATCTGGATTATTGCCTTTTGAATGTATTATTTAAAACAAAGGAACAATCTGAATTCGAACTTGGGGGTTAAAGCCCTCTTGGGCCTCTCAAGCCAATGCGGTAATAATTCTGTTAGCAAAGAGTCAATGAACATGTAAGATTGTATAGTTATCTATTGTTTCTATTTCATGTTTGTGTTCACTAAGCTTGAGACGACAGTCTACTATAAAGGGACTTATTCAGCTAATACCACCACTTCAGTCAAGTACTATTTCTTTCCCTTGTTTGAGATACCATTCAAAGTAATGTATTACCAATAGGTAATCAACTAATTAGTTAAATTTAAAAAATGTATTCTTGTGCTCTCAGGTAAAAGAAATAATTTTGCAAAATTTCAGCTTGATCCGAAATCGGGTGTGGGAGAAATAACGTATACATACAGACACACAGACAGGCAGTTTACAGATAGACAGTGAGCTGATGTAAGCTTTTTACAAAAGTATTTGAGGTATAACGTCCAGACATGTAAACTTAGTAAAGCTATTTTAATGACATAACACATACACAAATATTTAATCCCTCAATAACCCCTGCAGGACCCCGCCTGGGTTTAATGAACCCTCTTGTTCCATGGTTGCTACGCCCTCGCCTGTGTGTGCATTTGTGTAAATCAGAATGTTCAAGTGTTTTTGTAATAATCCTTACTTTCTTGTTGCAATATGCAGTGGCGTAGCTAGGGGTTTGGGGGCCCGTTGGGCTTGACTTCTTTTGGGGCCTTTGCATTTTGACATTCGACATCATGATATTAGATAATTGCGTAATATTTAATGTAAAAACAAATTTCGCAGTCTCATTTGGGTGCCCCTCTCAAGTGGGGGCCCGAGGGGGTGGATTTTCAAATTTGGACACACACACCCGCCCCCACCCTAGCTACGCCACTGGCAATATGAAATAGAATTTTTTTTAAAGTTCATTGCAGTCTAGCAGGGAAGTAACTGTCAATTTTTATGCTGACCGTAATTGTAAAATGTGATTGCTTCCCTTCGATGCCCCACCTTACGCCCCGTCCAATAGAACAACCCTATACATGCAATGTGTCTCTAACCTGTCTCTGTAAGTTAGTATCCCTGGCCCACAGCCGGCATCCCATGAGAATGTAGAGAACGACCAATGTGACCCCTGGCACCAAATATATGCAGACGACCAG
The DNA here is from genome assembly GCA_030265305.1 of Biomphalaria pfeifferi. Classification (NCBI taxonomy): domain Eukaryota; kingdom Metazoa; phylum Mollusca; class Gastropoda; family Planorbidae; genus Biomphalaria; species Biomphalaria pfeifferi. The sequence goes on along the minus strand of JASAOG010000043.1, from coordinate 902,144 downwards.
GGAGATGTCATAGATCTGGCGCATAACGTGCGTTGGCCAGATTTCTGTACAGTAGCTGTTGCTGACTAAAGCGTGTTTAATGACCTGTGGGCAGAAGACAAAATGGTGTATGCTCTACTATAAGCGACTAAGTAGGCACAACATTTATGATAAAAAAAATATTCAAACAATCTCACACATTTACAGCGACTTCTTTGATAGCGTGGTTTAGCAGTAGATGTAACAAGGGCAAAAACTCTGCATGACTTTTTGTACAAAAGTTATCCCGCATACAATGGGAGTGCTCCTCAAAGTCTGGTAATTAGGGGCACGTTTTTTGAGGCTGTGTCAAATATTATTTTAATAGCTTTGGGATGACAACCAGCTTGTCAGCAGACTTTGATACGATAAATACACAACCAGCTTTGAGATTCTCACCTTGTTTTTTTTGACATCTTTGATGTTCTAACTGAAATTTATGTTTTGAAAATGCTAATTTGTTTTCTCAAAAAAATTTTTAAAAAATCAAGTGGCCTATCATCTGACCAATCAGGTTACAAGAAGAACTACTAACCATTGACCTGAAACTGGGCTTATTGTTTTTATACTGTATTTCTAACATCATGGGGTAAGTATTTCTAACATCATGGGGTAAGTATTTCTAATATCATGGGGTAAGTATTTCTAACATCACGGGGTAAGTATTTCTCTACGTGAGCATGTACACTTTTTAAAGCGCCCCCCCCCCCCCCCCCAACTTCCTTTATTTCGTTGGGGAGAAACTAATATGAGTTGTGTTTCTTTGTAGGCTACCAATGGGTTTTTAAAAAATGAAAGAATTGTTGTTTTGAAAAAGGGAGAGAGATATACATTATTTACTTAAATTGTTTAAAATATACCAGAAGCATATTAAATGTTTTAGTATGGAGTAAACAATCGAAAAGAAAAAAGTAGCTTTTAAAACTCTTTGAACACAGGATAATATTTGATCTTGTCTTATAAACTACAGATTTACTTCAGAAAAAGATGACTACGCGTCATACATCTGTCAATAGTCATGCATGTTAATCAATGACTTAAACTTTGCTAAGTCGTTGGTTTTTCCGGCTGACTCATGCAACCAATGCTATGCTCTTATTCTACTAGGTAAGAAGGGATGTTTGTACATATTTATCCTTGCATATGGAACAAAAAATGTGCCTTTATCTTTGTGTCTTTCAGAGTATTTCATTAGATTTTGTTTTTGTATTTGAAGATTATGGTTCAGTGTTTTATGTATAATTGCTACTTTACTTTTAAATCTTCTATCCTGAAAGCTTTCTAAATTTAATGATTTTACTAAAGGTGTTACTCTAGTTAAATGTGAATATTCGTTTTGTTATGAATCTCACTGCTCCAGTTTGTATCTGTTCCAGTTTCTTAATGTTTTCTTGAGTTGAGGGGTCCCAAACAGAGGATGCATGTTCTATTATTGGCCTAACCAAGATTAAATAACATTTTAGTTTAATATTCTTATTTGATTTGTAGAAATTTCTTGTAATAAACTCCAAGGCATAGACATTTATATACTATCTAGACTGGACATGGAGATCTTTTAACACTACAAAAAATGTCGTGAAGTTTTTTTTTAAAGTTGAAACAAGGCGCTGTTTTGTAAAGTAGTTATAAGAAGTAAAGTTTTTTTTTCAACCCTAACCTATGTAAAATCAACAGACATGAATTATTTCGAGCTAGAATTTTAAAACATCATCTCAATGGAAACTAACAGGAAATGGCTTTGTATCATATATTAGCGTGAAAATATAGTTCTGTGATTATAGCCAATTCTAAAGAAAATCCGAGAAATGATTTTGCATTATTTCTAAACTTTGAAAACTAAAGATCATTACTTTTGTAAGACAAAAAAGATTGATTGGGGCGACTTCCCTTAGAGCTTTAAAAAGAGTTAGGTACATAAAAATCTCTATATATACGTTTGTGAATCGATAAATCGCGGAAAACAATTTGTTTCCGGTTTCCAGTCTAGATATAATATATACGTCTATGCCCTAATGTTTTGTTTCATTTTAAAATAATTTCATCAATACGGGGATTCCATGATAGTTTTTATTTTATTTATTATAACACTTAAGTATAAGATAAGTGGAATTATGTTTTTTTGTTTTTTTTTACATTTAATAACTTGACATTTATTTGGTGGAAAGACATGCTCCAATATGATTTCATTTTTGTTATTGATCTAATTTATTAATCTATTGACTTACTACTAGACCGTCCAATACTAAAAAACTGCACTTCAGTTGACCTCTCAGTTTATATTCGATGTAGGTCAAACCGAGTTGAAATTATTAGTCGTTGAAGACCATGGCACAAATATCCCTTATATTCTACATCTAGATCTATATAAAATTAACCTTTAACAATGTTAAAATTAAAATTCTATATTTACGCATTTGCTTTGATTTTATAGGTTTTTTTTCCTAATTAAGAGATCAGTGTTATACAACTTAAGGCCAGCGGGCCACGGTTCATATCCGACTAGTATTTAATGATAAAAGAAAAGTCTATTTTGTTCACACCACACCTCCCCATTCACCTAATCATGAAACTATTCACAGGATACGGGTCCATGTTTCGTTTAGCTGTTGTAGTCTGGTACAAATAGAGGTCTACTCACTTCATTCACAAAGGCGATAGGCATGACCACCACACCGGCGGTCAACCAGGTCATGAAGATGAGTCGCCGCACCCTGCTGACGGTGAAAATCTGACGATTTCTCATCGGATGCCGTATGGCGAAGTAGCGGTCAAAGCTCATAAAGAGAATGGTCAGTATGCTAGCAACTATACATACACCTGTAGAACAATAAATGAATAAACTATTATAGTATTAAAAGGAAACATTGTTTTTGAGACTCTATCATTAGTGTTATGTTTATTATATGTGTTATGTCTATTACATTTTTTTTTAAATTGGATTTGTTTTCAATTAGCAAACCTATTAGGAATCTATTACATATATTTTTATTTGAATGAAGCATACTGTTTTTTTCACTTTAACCTTGGGTTCGACCTTGAAATTACGACATTAGTTTATGTACAATTGATCTCTGGCCTAACAATTGATACAGAATGACTTGAATATTAACTCTATTCGTCTTCCTGAACTTTCGATGAATCAATGAAGACCACTGGCGGTCACGTGGACATAAACACTTCTCATAGTGCTGACTAGTTTTTGGTTTTCATCATAAATTATTTTCTGTTGACCTTTGACACACACTGCGTTCTATTTTCAGGACCTTGCCTTCAAGTGCATTTGAACTAAAACTTGTGTGTGTGTGTGTATAGAGTAGAAAGAGAGAGGTACAGAGATAGACAAGATGATGAATATGTGTGGTCAGTATTAGAGAGAGAGAGAAAGGGTGAATGATGCATACAGCAAGGAAGAGAAACATGTAGAAAGAAAAGAGATTAAAAAGAGAGGTGAGAGAGATATTCTGAAAAAAAGAAATGAAAAAGAGAAAAGAGAAAATAAAAACGAGATGAACTGAGAGAAAGAAAGAAAAAAAGATGAGAATGAATCACAAAGAGAAATAAAAAGTGTGAATAGTAAGGAAATAAACATGGAAAGAAAAGAGAGAAAAAGACAGAAAAAAGTAAGAGAGAGAGAGAGAGAGAACAAATAATAGAAGGAAAGTAATGAAAGAGAATGAGGAATCAAGAGAGAGAGAGAGAGAACAAATAATAGAAGGAAAGTAATGAAAGAGAATGAGAAATCAAGAGAGAGAGAGAGAGAGACAGAGAAAAGAGTAAAGGAAATACTTTGCTAATTCCAGGCTGGCTAGAAGAAGAAGTCTCTCGACATATTAGATACAATCCTGGTAGGCACAAGATTTGAATGACCGAGCAACAAGGGGGATTAAATGTGACTACATCAATGACGTATTGACGTTCAGGTGAAGTTCATACGTTCTGGGAAGGTGGAGGTCGCCAATGACGTAGGTAAGGCTAATTGTGATACTTTTTGTCTAAAACCTTCATCACCAGCATGGTATGTAGGTCGCTACATCAAGACATTTGACTTATAGGGTCACTCTACTCAGTTGTAAGCCCCCAAGCAAGGACGAAAAGCCATAGAAAACAACATCTTTACTGCTACCAACACTCATGCGAGTTAAGACCCTGTAAAGGTTTCTTGCTCAAAATTAATTTTAAAATATATAAAGAAATTGCTATGAACTGAAAGAGACTTTAAATCGAGGCTTGTATCATTCGCTACTTTCCAATAAATCTGGGTATTCTAAATCTACATAACCACTACCCAGGTCACTCCATTCCTTAACACAAGAATAATTTAAAATAAAAAGAAATTTCAAATAAAATGTTTAACTTTAGACAATGGCTGTGTCACGGTGGTAATACATTAATGTTAAAGTGAACGCTGGAATATGTGATTCAACAACCAGGCGTAGTCGAAGATATGAGAATTCATGATCTGGCCGTACATTTCGCGCATTTGCCGGTAAATGTGAAGCGATAATGGCCAGTTCGCGAAATGGCCGGCCAGATCGTTAGTTGGCCGATTTCAAGTTCTGACCGTAACATATACATTCTCAAACAAGTTAACAGAAGAAGGTTGCCGAACACTAGAGAATCGGAAGTCAAAATAAAATGTTACTTTTTAACTATCTCCCCTGCTTTAATTCACTTTTTAGTGGAGACACGAAGCATCTAGAATCAATGTTCCAGAAAAAACGTTCACTTGACTCTCATTTCTAAACTGAAGAAGACATTCAAAAGATGAATGTAAGCAAATGATTTAAAATGGCCATGAAATCAAGACATAAACATTAATCATTTTTAACAACTTAGCTGTATACCATTTAGATCTTGAGCTATAAATGGGGAAATAACCCTTGAGGGTTTATCGGCACGAGATGGCCTAAATTGTGCCGATGTGCCAAAAAAAATATCAAAAATATATTCTTATAATTAATGTGTTTAAATCCCATGGGCGTCATGAATGGACATTAAAAAAAAAAAAGAATTAACGGAATTTTATCAGAATAATTTAATGGGAAAATAATGAACACAAATTAATTTGATCGGTGAGAGATATGAAACAAAAAATGTAATTATACAGTGATTGATTCGCACACATAGATTATCTAGTGATAATTCTATTACTTCAATTTAAATGATAAATTTCAATGACCGAAACATAATGTATTCCTAGAAACCTACTTTTTAAAAATATAATAAAACTATAACAGTGTTTAGGTTTCTGAATACTAGACAACCAGGAAGTCAGTCACTAAAATATGAATACAAAAAACAATACATACAATAGCTGTCAATGTCTTCATAGTAAGTACATAGTGATAGCAATCTGTGTCCGTCTGTTTTTACCAAGGAAGTGTTGTCTTAGATGAAAGTAGCAGACAGTAGAACTGTTTCATCTGGGTCTGATAAAACTAAAGTTCTACATAATGTGCTGATTTATTATCGAAAGTTGAGATGATTTCGTTTATTTAAGTCGCTTACAAAGTATTATCCGAAGGCCGAGAGACAGTTGACCTTCAGATATTTACTTAAGAAAAAAAAATGTCCAAATGTTTTTTCTCCTTCCTCACCAGTAACGTCATTCGTGGTCAGCATTAAGTACAGTATCTAGCCAGCGGTCAGATGGTTGGTACGACTGAGGTCATGAATGCTAAGTGGTTAGCTTCCGCCGTTTCAAGGTCGTATGTGGACTTCAGGGTATGAGAGTTTCTTCTTAGGTTTTAAAGCTTTGAGGTCATTTTGAGTGTCAGACTTTCATTTTGACCAGGATCAAGGGTTATCACAAAAGCTATCATAGAGTTATCCAGATCATTTTTTAAAACTTGTTTTTACAAACTTTATATCAACATCAAAGATTGGCGGGCCTGCCATTGAAAGAGGTTCTAACTAAGACAAAAGACAGAGAGGAATGCAGAAAGACGGTCGACGAATCTTGGATGGTGCCCCAACGGTCCAAAAGACTAAGGGATAGGTAAAATGTAATATCAACTCTGTTGTCTGTTTGTCTGTCTGGTACAAATTCTGAACACGTTATTTCTCCCACTTCTCATTCTAGGATCAAGTTGAAACTTTTTGCACCTTAATTCATTGTTAACAAAAAATGAATCAATAAAAAAATAACAAATTAGTTTGTTTTATATCAAAAAATGAAACTTATCTTATGGTGTTGAGAGATATTCTGCACACGAGGAGCTCTTTCCCTAGATAAGCTTAGTTTTTTTTTTTTTAATATTTTAAAAATATTTTGCTTGTTTGCTTTGTTTTTATTTAGGCAATAGAAAAAAGTTAAAGTCTGTCTCTCTGTAATATACACATCTATAGCAAACCATGGTTTACAAAAAAGAAGAAGGCACCACATTTGTAGTTTTAATGAGATCCACGGGAAAGAAGAGCTAACAGGCGACTTCCCAATTTCTTGTCTCTAATATCATTTATATAGTAAGGGGAGCTAAGCGACCTCGAGGATTGTCTGAGGTTGAGCATTGGGGTCCGAGGGAGAAATGGGCCATCGTTAGTAATCTTTAATTCATGCGCAGGAGTGTGTGTGTGTGCGCGAGCATATATCTCCGAAATACAGCTCACTCACGCGCGCACACACACACTACTATTTATTCACATTTAGGCTACATATCCGATGTCGCGGACGTTCTTGGGTTGGCAATATGCAAATTTTGAGCCCAACTAAATATATCTCTAAAATAATGAAGAAAAAGAATGTGAGATAGGGTTTAATGTGTGGTGACACTACTGAGGTGTCACGGTATTATGGTGCCATGGTATTTATGGTGTCATGGTATTATGATGTCAAGACGGAACTAGATAGACCTTTCTAATACTGTCTTGTTGGGCGTGGCGGCTGAGCGGTAAAGTGCTTGGCTTCCGAACCGAGAGGTCCAGGATTCGAATCTCTGTGAAGACTGGGATTTTGAATATTGGGATTTTCGTTATGTCCCTGAGCTCACTAAGCTCCTTAGTTGGAAAAGTAAAGGCGGTTGGTCGTTGTGCTGATCACATGACTCCCTCGTTAACCATCGGGCTCAGAAACTAAGTACCTTTTTATCATCTGCCTTATAGATCGCAAGGTCTGAAAGGGGAGCTAACTTTTTTTCCTTGATATAATAATAATAATAATCTTTATTGTCCGTATGGAAACTTGTCTTACAATTTGTGCATTACAGCAAACAAAAAACATTATAACTATAAGATACCAAAGTGTACATTCACACCAGACTCACTCATAATTTACATGTGACAAAGTTTATACCAGATTGTTCTTATTTAATGATTTGATTGCTAGGGGAACAAAAGAGTGTTTGTGTCTGTCTTTGCTATCGGTGTCTTGTATCTCTTTTGTGATGGTAAAATCACAAAATCCTGACAAAAAGGGTGATTCTTTATTTCGAGGATCTTGTTAGCTTTTTTATAGATGTTTGTCTCAAAGAAGAAAGTTAGAAATTCATTATATTGTCTTAACAAGCTATATGGCTGGCTTGTTTTAAAATAATCTTGTTGCATGGCTTCTTGTGTTCTATATATCAATATTTAACATATTTTGCGGTATGTGATTAGGATTGATGAGACAATAGCAAGCGGTTCGAATCCCACTTGCCTTCGTCTTCTGTTGTGCTTGGGATGATTGGAAGCTAAAGGAGCAAAGGTTTTGAACAAAATCTACATCAATAACAAACAAAATGCAGCCAAATGAGAACTGAATTTATATCAGGAATATCCCATGCATCTATTTCGTGTCTTTGTACCGTAAAATTTTCCAAAATGTAGTCGTAGTGTGGTCTTATGACATGTTGAGTGTCTGGTAGTAAATTTGATTAAGTCTGTTTTACAGTCTGGTCATATTCTGGTCAAACACAATATTGCGAAAAAAAAAAAAATTTCTGGAAATTTTTAATTATTTAAAATTAATTTAAATAACAAACATTTTTACATAGACATAAGTACTTAATGCGTTTCTTGATCTGTTTTATAAATTATTGCTATGTTTATTTTAATTCTACAAGAGACTTCCACACGCGTTATATTTGATATTGGATAAAATGCGCTGTGTTTATGACACTATTTCAATTGGTATCTACAAAATAAACAGGTTTTCAATAAAAAAAAATTTGACTACTAACAAATCTGATTCTACATTATAGTTCAGTGAACAGTAGAGGAGTAAAACTGTTCTAAAAGAGTTCACTAAAATAATTACATAGACAATAAAGAGACAATGTTTTGCTACATCTAGATCAACAATCAAGTGTTGTTGTTTTTAGCGGCCCCCGAAAAGGAAAAGACACTATTAGTTTTGTGTGGCCTGCCTGTGCGTCTGTCCGTCCGTCCATCCCGTTTAGATCTCAGAAACTCGAAAAGAAAATGAAAATCGAACATCATGATATTTTAGATCATTCAAAGTTCTGATGCAACGGTAACTTTTTTCTTTTTCCGAAAGTGAACCATCTAATTTTTAAAATTATATATGCAAGCAAATTTTTTAAAAAATTACACTACTTTTCAATGAAAAACTTCAGGGGAGGTAACTTTTTAAAAAAAGGTCATAGACTTCTTCATCAATAACTCAAGCTTCATTCATAGATTCGCGTATTGGTACAAAAAAAATTAGCATCTAAGGTCAGAATGATAAAAGTGTCAATGGATTATTATAAAATAAATTTTCCATTTATTAACTAATTCATTGAATAGAATACTGATTCAAATGTTGTTTTAAAAAAGAACTTTACTTTTATAGCGCGCAGTTTTGACATATCCTCATTACACTTTACACCCTAAATAAGACTAAATAGAGCCCAGATATAAATTTATTTATAATATATAGAGAGTATAAATATACACAATAGTATCACACAGGGCCGTCGCGAGGGTTGTGGCCGCCTGCGTGCGAAATTAAAAAATGCCGCCCCCTCTTTTTGTTTTTAGAAAAAAATTCATTAAGACTGATATTAAAGCGCTCTTTGATTTAAGAAGGCAGGAGAGCCTCTGGTCGCCCACTATTACGTTATACGGATGTATGCAAACGCGACATGAAGCTCTTCAAAATCGACACTGGCAACTGGGAAGAGGTAGCACTGGACAGATCCTCATGGAGAGAGAGCATAAAGGAAGGGTCAAAGATTGCAGATGTCATACACGACAGAAGCAGAAAGAAGGGTGAAAATGCAACGGCGCCTGGTGATTATATATGCCCAACCTGCGATCGCAGCTGTGTATCAAGGATTGGCCTCTTTAGTCACACAAGAAGTTGCAAAGGGAAAAGATCGTCTCTCGAGACGTAAAATGCCACAGATCTGTTTTTTTTTCATTTATATTTTTTAACACTATGTATAGAATCCAAATTTAGGTAATGACATTTCACAAAAAAAATGGTAATATTTTTTTCCCAAAATAGTGTTACCTACTAAAATTTTAAGCGTTGTAAAAGTTTCTTCATGGAGATAGAATTGAAGATGCGGCAGGTTTTCGCTCAAGTCGGCAAGGAGTTTAATTCCGGGCGGGTGCTAAGCGTCTGCTGGCCTATTTCTCTTAATAAATCGAAAAGGCTAATATTGATGTTTTCACTTAAAACGCACTGTTAATCATAATAAAAAAAAGTGGAGGGCCATATTGAATCTAATAATAAAGAGGCAGCACTGGCCAATAGTATTAAGCGAGAGACATTCTAGGTAGGCCTACATATTGCGCACGTATGTCTATAATGGACGTGATCTTTTTAAAAAATATCTTTAGTGTTAAGCAAGACTTCTCTGTCGCGGATGTTTTTTTCACACAAAAGTCGTCACCAATAGACGGAAGAAATTCTATTATTTTGAAACAAAAAATCCAGAAGAATCACACTAGCGGAGATGTTTTAAAATGTTTCCTTCAAATCGTTTTGACCCATATTGTAGAATAGACACCTCGCAAAAAGCAGTCTACATTAAAAAGCTCTTATTAGAAGATAAAACATCTCCTACTTTATATATTTTAATTTTTAAACATGTAGTTTTACTAATATTCAGATAAGTTTCACTGAAATTAACAAATGTTTTCGACGTCCCTCTCCTTGTTATTAATTAGTTGTTTGTTTGTCGCTACAAACAGCTAGTACAATTGTGCCAATAAAGACATTTTATATTTTTACTAAATAAATTTTAAATAACTTGAAGCAACTTCTTTTGTGAACATAAACTCAATATAGCCTAACTGTTATTACAATATTCACATATTTAACTTGAGATAGAGATGTAATATTAATAAAATGTAATGATATTTAAACGAAATCTAGCTCACCACAAAACATCTTTTCTCTTTCATGTATTAGATTGTCTGCCGAATTTCATCATTCTCAATGCATAACCACTAATCAATCGCTTAACCTCTTACCGCCGCCTAGGAAACACACACATTCTATAACACCCCTTTTTGCCAGGAAGTTGCGCCCCTCTCCGGCCAATTAGAGGTACCCCAAAGTTTGAGAAACGCTGCATCAAAAATACTGACGATCAATAATGCAAAACAGAATAATAGTAATAATAATCCAATACGGAATACTTTTACAATTTTTAAAAATAAAACACTAAACAGAAATGTAAATACCGATTTATATAATTAACTATTAAGTAGTTCTAATATTAGATCTAAATATTTATAAAACAGATTCCGTTTTTAACTAATTCTATTAGGAAAAGAAGATAATTAAAATTTATTTTAAACTGGAACACAAAAGAACTTATTATACACTCTATAATCAGCCACAAATAGTCTACTCTCAACTAACAGCCATTTCAAATAAAAGTAACAATGTTATAAAAATGACTTTCTAATTACTAGATCTACTTACAGGGCGAGCTATTCGACTGGAAATAAATACTGCAAACAACCTGCGAAAATTCAAGGCCAGGAAGGGTCGGCGCGTATGGAGAAACCCATGGGAATTCCGCGCGCGCCTCTTTTTTTTTTTCTTTTTAAAGTTTCTTAAATAACTTGTACGAATATCGTCTCCCCCCCCTCCCCAATAAGTTTTCAAAGGATAATGGAATCATAAGAATTAAAAATAAAATATGAAAGTATTTTTTTTTATTATTGAACCAAAAATTTACACAAAAAAAAAAGGAATCTTGAAATAATGATTCGGCCGCCCCTTACATTTGGCCGCCTGCGTGCAATGCACACATGGCACAATAGGTAGCGGCGGCCCTGGTATCACATAAGAAATGAATCGGATACGAACAGCATAGTACACCATTACCCGCTAACAAAAGGCCTACTATTCATGATCATAACATTGTCCTAGGTCTAGTAATTTTAAGATTAAACGTGTAAATTCATAAGAGTTCTAGTCTAGATATAGTAGATTCTATATCAAAATTCTATATCTAGTTCTAGATCTAGATCTAGACTTAGATCTAACTCTAGATCTAGACTTAGATTGTTAAGAACTTAGATCTAGATTTAAATCTAGACCTAGCTAGATCTATGTCTAGTTTGTATGACAAATGACAGTGGAGATATCAATTTTTATTTGCGAGGGGAAAGTCTTGTTAAGTCAATTGTACACAATTGTAGCTTTAAAGTAGGTCAAATTTTTTTTTCCGTGTGGCCAATTTATCTAATTTTGTTAGAAGAATAAATCTTTTTTAGATTCTCTTTATTACATGTAACATGTTTAATTTAGAATGAATGGATAAAGTTAATAATTATTATTTTAAAAAATATAAGTGTACGCTAAATGAATATATGGAGATGCTGTGGCTGAGGGGTAAAGCACTTGGAACCCGAAGTCCCGTGTTCGAATCCTGGTGAATACTTAGGTGGACCACTTCGGGGGTCGATTCTTTTGAGTTTGTGTTTCCCAACAAACTGTATTTGTAACCTTGTTTGTTTTGTATTTTCATTTTATTCTAATGTAAGTTCTCCTTTGTTGTGAGTTGTTCAAATTCTGAGGCCAGCGTTTCTCAAATTGTGGGGCGCCAAATAACTGTAGTAGTTATAATCCCGATTTTAATATTAGTCAAGTAAAAATGATATTATTATCAATGCTTAAAAATTACAACATTAAGTGAAGTCGTTCCGTCTACTAATTAGGACCTTCATGCTGTTTTGTTTTGTTTTGTTTGTTTTTGTGAGAAACGTCTGCCAAAAGATCTTGTCATAAAGATCTTTTACTTTTAAAGAAGACTCAGATTTTAGAGACACTCAGTCAGAACAGTTAATTTTCTTCAGAGGCACTCCACATTTCGATAAAGACATTACGAACGTAATGCTCAAATGCTAGAATTTCAACATTTCTAGGCCTACAAACTTCAGTTTTTACATCTCTTTTTTTACAGCTATTAGAGGAAGATTTTGTATAATCACAAGATTTATGCAGGATGATATTAGTTGCAACACATTTTCACTACCGACTCTTAATTGAATTTGAGAAAAATCGTTTTCAAAAACTTTAAAACATCATGGAGTATCCAGAGCTCTTTTTAGCATGTCAAATAAAAGAGTTTTTTTTGTAGAAGTAAAACTATTGTAGTAATTGCATCTTTTCTTATAGATTACACTTATTTGTTATATGTATGATATTATTAATTAATACCTTTTATTCATAAGCCTTTATTTCTTTCAGATGGTCATGAAAAAAAGGCGTGAGGCGCCTATAAAGTACATTGCCCCGGGCGCACGTTTTGGTCCCTACGCCTCTGGTTGGGTATTAGCTTTTAGAGAAGATTGTAAACTGAGTGATTTCCCTACATAACGAATATTATCTTTCCTTTTACACAAATATTGATTGATGCATTAGGAAAAAATCTTTAAGTTACACTACAATTTTCTAATTACAACTTTATTCTTAACCAAAATGGGCACAGATTACCCCCCTTTCTCTCTCTGGCCAACCTCTTCCAATGAAACTTGTTAGGCCGTCCATGATTGATTAGTTCCATTTGACCTTGACCCACTGAACACAACCGGGGATTCCGGCATTGTTCGCCGATTCATTAGGCCCAAGGGCCCAGAAGAAGCAGAACCTTATTATTACCGTCACGCTGACCAGTACGTCTTATCTGGCTAGAGACGAGTTGAACTTAGAGGCGTATCATCGCTCTTTCTCGACAGAGTTTAGGACAGACCATTGGTTATCTGACAGCCTCGTCGCCACATTTATGATAAACCATTGTTAGCTAAACGCCTCTTTGCCACACTTATGAAAGGACCATAGTTATCTGAACTTCTCTTCGCCACATTTATGATAGACCATAGTTATCTGAACTTCTCTTCGCCACATTTATGAAAGGACCATAGTTATCTGAACTCCTCTTCGCCACATTTATGATAGACCATTGTTAGCTGAACGCTTCTTTGCCACATTTATGAAAGGACCATAGTTATCTGAACTTTTCTTCGCCACATTTATGATAGACCATTGTTAGCTGAACACCTTTTCACCACATTTATGCTAGCCTATTGGTTATCTGAACACCTCTTTGCCATTGAGATTAACGTGGAAATTGTTAGACACCTACTACACTGTTCTCTCTTCTCTTTCAGTCACTAATCTATGTATTCTGAATGTTATGCTCCAGTTTGCATTTTTTTATTTGTCATTGTCATTGACACTGATTTTCATTTAATTTCTCATCAGAAATGTTTATTTCTAAGTCTTTGTCAGAAACTAATTGAGGACGGCAGAGGAAGGTAGTTGGAAAAGTTTCAACTTCTTGATGACAGTCAGAAGCTCATATCACACATGGCAGCTATTGCAACTGCTGTTTAATATTACATTTACAAATACATATAGAGAGATTCCTAATCATGGAATGTGTACACTCAGTTACTTCCCTTGTATCATACTTTTAACATAAAAACGAATTCCTTATGTCTCCCACCCAGTCTAAATCATATATTTGAAGGTCATATAAACTTGTTTGCACTCATTTTTTTGCTACAGTCCCACTGAGCACATAAGACACCAGGTCACACTCAACTCATACGAGTTGAAAGTCACCAAATTTAACCAAATCATTGTATTTTTTTTAAAAATAATTCTCAAGTTAAAAAAAATTCTTTTCAAAGTAGCACTGAATAATGTCAAATTCTCATCAGAGGAAAGAAAAAAAAAAGCCAAACAGAAACCCATAAGGCGCTGACCTTCTAAAAATCTTAGCTGACCACAGTCATTACTTGGCTTCGAGAACCTTATGAGAGGGTTGGGGTGGTTGTAGATTGGGTGAAGAGCACCGACGTCCAGCTAGCGGAATGACGTGATTATTTTGTTGAAGATGATGAGATTGTGTCTGTTTGTTTTCTCAGTCAAGTAGAAACTAGCTCAGGATGTGGCGGCCTGTCTGAGGCTCTAGAAATGCAAGTCAAAAAGTGTTGCTATTTCCAACGTGAAATTTACATGCCTTGAAATAGCAAACTTGATCAGAAGGCTACGCGGTCTACACAAGATCTGGGTATCACGTGAGAGAGATGGACCAAAATGACGTCATGTTCACTTTCTCTTAGACTTATGAAGAGACCTTCAAGATGGCGGTGAAATGAAAAACTTGTTGGGGGGGGGGGGGGGGTTGTTTTTTTCGTTATTCATGACCCTCTCTTTTCCCGTCTCACTGTTAACGACTTAAGGTCTGGGTTGAAATTGAGACTTTACAATTCTATTGAATACATTCAACATGAGATGGACAAAAAAAAAAAGAATTTTTCGATGACTTTCTGTTTGAACCCAAGTATCTGTATAGTAGCAAAATAAAAAGAATATATTTTTTCGTTATTTTTACTCAGTGAAGGCAATCAATCAATCAATCAATCATCTTTATTGCATCATCTCCTCAAACAGCTGTGACTGAATGAGGGTGGGACGCTAATAATAGGATATGGTGTGGAAAACTATTCCAATTTATATTTTCAATTAATTTAAAAATCAGTGTCAAGGACAATGACAAAAAAAAAAAGCAGACTGGAGTATAACATCAAAATACATAGTTCAGTGACTTAAACTGAAAAAAGAACAGTGTAGTAGGTGTCTGACAATGTACATTTACCTATTGATGATGAATTACTAGAGTTAATGATGACTATAAGAGTTAATAATGAATTGTTGGAGTTAATGATGAGTTTTTAGAGTTAATTAAAAGAAAATCTAAATCGACCACCTGCGGACAATGGTTATGCTTGCCCTGGATGTGGCAAAATATGTAGGTCACAGCTGGGACTGCGCAGCCACGGGAAATACTGCATTCCTCACTAATCTTCGGACTCGAAGACAAGCCTTATTATTAGAGTTAATGATGATGAAAACAGAGGTTTCGCTATCTACGTGCGGGTAGTGCGGGCCGCACGGGACACCGAGTTATGAGGGACATCAAACCTCCCCCAAGATGTATTAAGTTCCTATTCCCTTGAGCCTTTTCAGAATAATCTACTCTAGACTCAGCGACAAAGGCCTGAAGACATTACAGATTACGTTTGAATGTTGAACTCAAGGATCTGAAACAGTTCAGCATATGCAGAGTCCATTCAAAGAAATCTATAGACATCCAGAATCAGCAAATGTCAAGACAACGAAGCTTTCAAAGGTTTGATTCTTCTGGCAAAAGCCATAAGTCGAGAAATAAACGACTAGCAAGTATACCTTCAAGAAAGAAATACCGAAGAAATACTTTTTGAAAACTAAACTTTTAGATTTACTTGTTCTTGTATCAATTAGTTTGGATCATTCGTGTCATTAAATTTGTAATAGACCTAGTCTACCATTAATAAATCTGTGCGATTACAAATATTTTAACCAATAATTTTTATTTAGCGCTAATTCATGCTTTTAGCTTTCTCATTACAATATGATCCCATCACTTGTATCACTATGCTATGATCCTATCACTTGTCTGGACCAGTATCTACATCGACTCGGAGAAAAAGAAATTTCGTCAGTAGCGAAAGATGCTTTCAACTGAATAAAATAAAAACAAAACAAAACAAGGTTACAAAGCCCCCGAACGTTCGAATCGGACCTGCTGAGCTCTGGTGTTTTATATAAAATAGAAATTGTTTCGATGATTCAGTTCTAAATACCGTCAACTTGGTTCGCATAGTTCAGACAAGGGAGGTAACTAAATGCGAGCAAAGTTTCTAGAGACTCAAGAATTACTAGAATGAATAGTTTGGCAATTTTGTCCGTTGAACAATAGCTGACGGAACAAAATAAAAACTATTGATACTTTTGTTTGTAAAAATAGATTAATTTGTTATACTTTTATGTCTAATAGATTTTTGTGCGTATTAGCAATACTTAAACAATACATAATTTTTTATTTTTTTTGAAACAAAAAATCTTGCAGTCTTATTTCCATTGTACCTCCGGCGGATGTCATAAGAAGTTGCCGTACAGGTCATCATATACCCTAGCTACGTCTCTGGTTGACTATCAAAGTTATTGGTAAGAGTAATCTAGTTTTAAAACACTAGAGCGACAACAACAAAAAAAAACCCCAAAAAACTTCGTCTGATATTGAATACGCCATTTGGACTAAATACATTGGAAACATTTGGACAAGAAATGTAACGAAATACAAAATACAGAATCGCGTGACAGAAAATAAAAACACAGAATGACAGCTAAGGAAAAACCCGAGCTGATCTTTGGTTGCCCGAAATGTGGACCACTTTGTCAATAGTAGATTGACAATCATAGAACATTAGTGCGCCTATGTCATGTCATTTTGGCGGGAAAACATTTCACAGGCCTGGCCTGGTCAAGGTCACGTGGGTTTATTTCCACCTCTCCTCTCCCCTCTCCCTCTTTGGGTGCTAATTTACCTATTTCTTTTATCGTTGCATGGACATTTAATTGTAGCATGTTTTGTCTCTGTTGGGTTCTAGGAATGCTTGTCACAAAGATCTAGTTTAGCCTTCACGGGTTTGAGTGATGCACACATTTGTCTCACTTTCAATCATAAATGATGTGAGGTCAATTATATCATGTGAGGTCAAATATATCATGTGAGGTCAATTATATCATGTGAGGTCAAATATATCATGTGAGGTCAATTATATCATGTGAGGTCAATTATATCATGTGATGTCAACTATATCATGTGATTTTAATTATATGATGTGATTTCAATTATTATATGATGTGATGGCAATTATATGATCTAATGTCAATAAGGTAGCAATATTGATACACATCTAGATTTTAAAGAATACGACAGAAAAGTTTGTGTTATCACACACATTCAGATTCACCCATGAAGAAGGAATATTCGAATCATGGTTTGATTTGATTGTCTAAACTCTAAACTAAAGTAATACAGTTTTTTTAAAATCATTTGGCGTTGTTTTTCACTTGAGAACAAACTAAACAACAAATCAGAAGAGCGATTTCCAAGAATTCTGCTCACGTAAAAGGCAAACCGACTGGGGGTTTGAATCACTATGTCGTTAGCTTTGGTCCTCACAAAATTAATTTCTACGACTCTACCAGATCTATTTCTACAATGATAAATTTGGAGCGTTGGATTTTTTTTTTTTCCAATTTTGCTTTTGTACCGCGCAACATTCATGCACCAAGTTTTTTGTTATTTTTTTCGATTTTGTGTGTGTGTGGACTAATGGGGGAAGGGGGGTATATACGAGAAGGTTCGTGCTGCCTTTACTCAAGTAACTTACAAAAACTAGTTCTGCTAATGTCCAGATCTCCTCCTAGCAGCCTATCATAGTAACTTATCTCCCCTAAAGTTTTTCATTTTCAAAAGTGGTCTATTTTTTATGAAAAAAATAAATGCTTACATATTTAATTTTAAAATTAAACGATTCGCTTTCAGAAAAAAAAGTAGCCGTTGCACTAGAACTTTGCAAGATTTTATTTAAATTTTCAATATATTTTCTAGTATCTGTGATCTAAACGGGGAAACACTAATAGCGGCTTTTCCATTGCGGGAACCGATCAAAATAGCCCAATGTCTTCTTCGAACAAGTCTTTGGTATGGACAATAACATCACATGACATATACACACACACACACATTCAGTAAGACCCTTTGCACTCTTTTGCTCAATCATATAAAGGGATGAAAAATTTTATTTTACATCACTATACAGTATACTAGCATTACACTCCGGCTACGCCCGTTGATTTATACCCAGACAAATAGTGTATATTTTTCTTACTTGTAGAGCCTAACAATAAAAAATATAAATGTATTCTCCCCAATACATTTTTTTGCAAGCGAATTCAAGTATATTATGTTACATTGACTGTGACAGAACACTAAATTCGAGTATATTATATTACATTGACTGTGACAGGCCCCTAAATTCGAGAATATTATATTTCATTGACTGTGACAGACCCCTAAATTCAAGTATATTAGGTTACATTGACTGTGACAGGCCCCTAAATTCGAGTATACCATGTTACATTGACTTTGACAGGCCACTAAATTCGAGTATATTATATTACATTGACTGTGACAGGCCCCTAAATTCGAGTATATTTTGTTACATTGACTGTGACAGGCCCCTAAATTCGAGTATATTATGTTACATTGACTGTGACAGGCCCCTAAATTCGAGTATATTATGTTACATTGACTATGACAGGACTCTAAATTCGAGTATATTATGTTACATTGACTGTGAAAGGACACTAATTTCGAGTATATTATGTTACATTGACTGTGGCAGGACACTAAATTCGAGTATATTATGTTACATTGACTGTGACAGGCCCCTAAATTCGAGTATAACTACTCCTCCCCTCCCCTAAACTCTCCGCCCCAACAAATATTTTATTTACACTATTTCACCATTCTTCTGCTTTTCAATTCTTATTCAATATATTTGATATGATATTCATGGCTTTGGCCCTTGCTACAACGCTTTTATTTTTCAAATTACATTCTGCAACTCATAATACTTTGGCCGTAACCCCCTCTCTGTTGTGTTTGCTTTTTTTTTTTTTTTGCCCTTTCAAAAAAAGTGCCCACATTTCAACACTACCCTTTTTGGCTACCCTTTTTAAACATTTACTTATTGCCCGAGAATTCGATTACCTGTTTCCCCTAGTATCCCACCATCCTAAGCCATAGGAAATAGTCCATAGTAAAATAGTCCTAAATACAATATTCTTCCGCTTTTCAGCTCATTTTCTAAAGATTTGAAAGGCTCTCTAATGTCTTTCGGATAGAGAAAGGGGGTAGGCGCTATTGGTTTTGTGGTGTCTGTCCGTCTGTCCCGTTTAGATCTCAGAAACTAGAAAACAAAATAAAAATCGGACATAATCATATTTTAGACCTTTTAAGTTCTGATGCAACGGCTACTTTTTTTTTTACGAAAGAGAACCAATTAATTTTAAAAATTAAATATGCAAGCAGATTTTTTTTTTAAATACACCACTCTTAAATGACAAACTTCAGGGGAGGTAGGTTTTTAAAAATAGTTATTGTAAATATCATAAGTGTTGGTACTTGGTAACATTTCCATCTGTATAATAAAATCCTTGCAGTGTAACAAAATGAAAGCTTCAATTTTTTTTTTTGACAATTTGTTTATAAACGTTTATTTCCCGAATGTCCACCTCATCATCAAGTAGCGGAACGGAAAAGGTCAACAGCTGTGACCTTGAGTACAAACGTTTACAATTTTTCCATTACTATATTAAACGTCTGAGTTGGACGACATAAAAAAAATGGCAAATGTTTTTCTAAGATGTCCTTGAGTTGTCCGAATTGAATAACTTCCTGATCTTTTCCAGGATCAATTCAATTTTGTAGTGAGAAAGATGATGGCACCGGGTATGTCTCAGTTCAAATGATTCCTTTCTTTGCATTATGTTATCAATAGCAAACAATGCTTAGGTGATTTCAATTCCTTCATATAGTCTACAACTCGTGGTTGTATTAATGTTATGACGATCACCTTAAGTACACAGTTACTATTTAGTAGTTATGATTGAGCAGAAGAGTTACATTACTTATTGGTCCATTTCGCGCTATTTCATAAGTATCTGTCTGAGATTTGTCTGTCTGTCTGGCGTGACATTTGCATAATATGTGCAATCGGAACCTTTATAAATGGTTTTCTTTTTCAGTTCTTAAGATTCGTCCAACATTTATATTTATTAATAAATATTATAGTGTGACATGGTATCAGGACTGTTTAGTTTGAGACGAACTGCACACTAGCTATTGTTTACAATGTTACAATTATTTTATTTTTAAGCTTAAATTTGTTGTCACTACATTCACAATCATGCATACCGATTTTTGGTAAAGCTTTAAAATGAAATAAAATCTAATAAAAAGAAGTATACATGTATGATATATCTTGCTGTTGGCTATTTTAATGTCTGTTAATAGACTTGTATTTACATGTACATATTTGTAAACACACTTTAAGTAATGTACACTTCTATTTACGCTCAATGGGTGATAAACCATATGTTTGTGAACATTCAGTGGGCTATTTACAGGAATATTTACAATCATTGGGCTATTTGCAGTTATATTTACAATCAGTGGGCTATTTGCGGATATATTTACAATCAGTGGGCTATTTGCGGATATATTTACAATCAGTGGGCTATTTTTGCAGTTATATTTACAATCAGTGGACTATATGCGGATATATTTACAATCAGTGGGCTATTTTTGCAGTTATATTTACAATCAGTGGACTATTTGCAGTTATATTTACAATCAGTGGGATATTTGCAGTTATATTTACAATCAGTGGGATATTTGCAGTTATATTTACAATCAGTGGGCTATTTGCAGTTATATTTACAATCAGTGGGCTATTTGCAGTTATATTTACAATCAGTGGGCTATTTGCAGTTATATTTACAATCAGTGGGCTATTTGCAGTTATATTTACAATCAGTGGGCTATTTGCAGTTATATTTACAATCAGTGGGCTATTTGCAGTTATATTTACAATCAGTGGGCTATTTGCAGTTATATTTACAATCAGTGGGCTATTTGCAGTTATATTTACAATCAGTGGGCTATTTGCAGTTATATTTACAATCAGTGGGCTATTTGCAGTTATATTTACAATCAGTGGGCTATTTGCAGTTATATTTACAATCAGTGGGCTATTTGCAGTTATATTTACAATCAGTGGGCTATTTGCAGTTATATTTACAATCAGTGGGCTATTTGCAGTTATATTTACAATCAGTGGGCTATTTGCAGTTATATTTACAATCAGTGGGCTATTTGCAGTTATATTTACAATCAGTGGGCTATTTGCAGTTATATTTACAATCAGTGGGCTTTTTCGACTTCTATTCTTTTTATATAAAGTGTGCTACGTACAGTCTATGTACACTCAGTGGAATATGTCCACTTCTATTTAGACTCAGTGGAATATGTCCACTTCTATTTAGTCTCAGTGGCTATGTCCACTTCTATTTAGACTCAGTGGAATATGTCCACTTCTATTTAGACTCAGTGGCTTTGTACACTCTATTTAGACTCAGTGGAATATGTCCACTTTTATTTAGTCTCAGTGGCTATGTACACTTCTATTTAGACTCAGTGGAATATGTCCACTTCTATTTAGTATCAGTGGAATATGTCCACTTCTATTTAGACTAAGTGGAATATGTCCACTTCTATTAAGACTCAGTGGAATATGTCCACTTCTATTTAGACTCAGTGGAATATGTCCACTTCTATTTAGTATCAGTGGAATATGTCCACTTCTATTAAGACTCAGTGGACTATGTCCACTTCTATTTAGACTCAGTGGAATATGTCCACTTCTATACAGACTCAGTGGCAATGTACAATTCTATTTAGTCTCATAAGGACTATGTACACTTCTATTTAGGCTCAGTGGCTATGTACACTTCTATTTAGGCTCAGTGGCTATGTACATTTCTATTTAGTCTCATAAGGACTATGTACACGTTTGCCAACATACTGTTAGACAAATCCACTCAGATTTCTGGTGTAGGTGAAACTGGTGTGTACTTTAACGTGTGAGACCTGGTGCGTGACAGAAATGTGAAGGATGACACTGTATGTTACAGCGCCCCCAGCACTGAACGCAACGACTGAAATTGTTTCCGTTCGCATGTCTAAAGCTTATCTATTCTGTCCAAATGAAAAGAATTGTTTTTGTTGTTTTGTTTTCTGATGTTGCCGTGTGTCCAACTAGGTATATGTTTGCTTTGTTTCATGGAAAGTTAACTAAGTGCTTTTATTACAAATCCTTTTTTCAGCTTGCAAATTCATAGGCTCTTGGTGGGTGGGTTGGTGGACGCTGTTATCGAAAACGGCTCTAACGATTTCATAGAAATTTGACAGTTGATGTATATCAAAGAATTGCTAGCTATATAGCCACACTGGATATACTCTAGTTTGACAATTAATCAGTATACAAAAAAAATAATTTAATTTAAATCTTGAACAGACTATTTCTGCCAGTAGGCCCAAGTCATTAAAGGAGTTTAATAAGTTAATAGACGTTCAGGAACATATTGTGAACTGTCTTCTAAGTCCAGATTTTGAGTAGATGCATACATACGCCAAACAAAAGATTATTTTTTTGGTTGGGGAGGGAGAATTTGGGAGGGGTAGAAAATGTTCCGTTTTTGTTTTTTTTAAATTTCATTTGTTTCGCTCTTACGAAACACCAGCTTCATGTAGGAGGATCTGTCTCCCTTTTTAAATTAAAAAAAAATATTTGACCTGTATCTGTTTATACCAATGACTAGTGATGTTTTCTTTAAAGCCTCTTGACTTCAGTCAAATCGCTTTGTTTTATGTCTATTCTAATAAAAAGTCGACTATTTGTTTTATGTCTTCGTGTCCAAGGCAGATGACTATTTGGACATCGTGACATCCTAGACAGTATCCCGACTGCAGAGAGAGAGGTGGGGAGATCAACTGCCGCACCAATCCAGAAATTTACTTTCGTTACCAAAATGGTTTTCAATTTATTTCTTTGGACAGAATTGTAAGAGAGAGGAAGATAGACAGTGAAACATTAGATCATTTGAAAACGTCCTTAAAGACCATGTCAAACAACCTTGAAATGGATTTTTTTTAGAGTAAAATTTTCTGATCACTCACAATTTCAGAGTGTTTGTTTGTCTGTTTGTTTGTTTATTTGTCTGTTTCTTTGTCTGTTTTGTTTGTTTGTTCATTTTATTCAGATCTGAACAAAAAAATCTGGACATTGTATTGTGTCCTGGCATCTCAAATTTGATTGTTTTCTTATAACGCGGAAAGGGGAGGGGGGGACGGTAAATTATGCTTGTCTGTTATTTAGGTCCAGATGTCAAAAACAAGAAATGAGAAGGTTAGGAAACAAATTATTATTTTTTTCGACTAGTATTTCAAGATAAGTTTTGTTTCTTGAGATTTAAGCTCGAGATTCTATATTTTCTGTTTCTTTATTGTAATCAAAGTCGAATTTGATTTGTTAGAGTAGTGAAAGTTTAGATACCAATGCGCCCACGAGAGCTAATATTGTAACGACTTCTCTCAGAAAAAAAAATAGTTTCAGTTCTACTCTTCACTCTCATGAGACACTATTCAAAGTTAAAGAAACAATTATAGAACAAAAATGTAATCACGTGACTAGTAGAAGGATATCATTACTTTAATTACTACGCTCTGATTTCCCAAAAATATTTGGGTTTTTTCGTTTTATTGGCCAAGAGATGTCCATCCAACGTGAATTAGTGGACAGGTTATGGAACAGGTTGGTAGTCAGTTAAATTAAATCAGAGTTTCCTAAAATGTGTTCCGCGAGGCCTGAATGTTCCCTAACTATTGGAGTAACTAGCTAGTAGGCCCATGCGAAAATGAAGTGAAAAAGTGTAGGTAGGGTTACTACAGCGATTGGACCCCACGATGATGTGATAACTAGTGTAAAAAAAATGTAAACTAAAGCTCCATGGCCGTATTACAAGATCTTATCTTATATAATACAGACGTTACTTCAAAAAAGAAGATGATTACGTCCTACGCGTCATGCATTTAGTCTTGCATATTAACCAATAACTTAAATTCTGCCAAGTCACTGGTTTTCCTGACTAGCTCAGGCAACCCATTCCATGCTCTAATAGCACTAGGGAAGAACGACTATTTGTACAAATTTGTCCTAGCATATGGGACGAGGAATGTGCCTTTATCTTTGTGTCTTTCAGAGTATTTTATTAAATTTTGTTTTTGTATTTGAAGATTATGGTTCAGTGTTTTATGTATAATTGCTACTTTACTTTTGAACCTTCTGTCCTGAAGGCTTTCTAAATTTAGTGATTTTACCAAAGGTGTTACTCTAGTCAAATGTGAATATTCGTTTGTTATGAATCTCACTGCTCTATTTTGTGTCTGTTCCAGTTTCTTAATGTTTTCTTGAGTTGAGGGGTCCCAAACGGAGGATGCATATTCTATTATTGGCCTAACCAAGGTTAAATAACATTTTAGTTTTATGTTCTTATTTGATTTATAGAAATTTCTTTTAATAAATCCTAATGCTTTGTTTGATTTTTTTATAGTTTCATCAATATGTGGATTCCATGACAGTTTTTCATTTATTATAACACCTAGGTATTTTGCGTTTTTAGTCTGTGTTACTGGTTTGCCATGAATAAGACAAGTGGAATTAATTTGTTTTAGTTTTTTTTGTTACTCTTAATAACTGACATTTTTCTGGGTGGAAAGACATGCTCCAATTTGATTCCCATTTCTGTAATTCATCTAATTCTCTTTGTAAAATATCTGTGTCTTGTGTTGTTTTTATTGTTCTATATATTATGCAATCGTCTGCAAATAATCTGACTTTTGTTCCTGAAGTAATGCAATTTGGTAAATCATTTATGTAAATTAAAAATAGTAGTGGACCCAAGACTGTTTTTTGAGTTTACTGTTATTGGTGTTGATTTAGAGCCATTTATTATTACAGTTTGTTCTCTCCCTATCAGAAAATCTTTAATCCACTGATGCAGTGGGCCATTAATGCCGAAATATTTTAATTTTTTAAGTAAACTATGATTTTCGGGGCTCGAAGAAACCTTCCTTCAGGGTACAGTACCAGGAAAAAAAGGAGAAGAGGCAGACAGAGAAAGCTACTAAAAGACAATATAAAAGAATGGACAGGCCTGCCGTTGAAAGAGGTTCTATCCAAGGCAAAAGATAGAGGAATGGAGAAAGACGTCGACAGATCTTGCGTGGTGCTCCCAACGGTCAAAAAGACTAAGTCGTAGGTGAGGTGATAAATTGAAATAACAAACTGAATGTGACACACAATCTACAACATCCACTATATGACTTTTAAACTGATCAAGATTCTTACTGTCCTCTGAAACAAAGCTACAAAGGTCAACCATTTTAAGAAAATAGAATTGACGTCAGACTTGGTCAGATTACCAACACGATGCCTGAGATTATGAAGTTATGCTATTCAAGGACACTTTGCCACCAAACACATTATTCCGCTCCGATTCTACCTTTTCTTCAAACAAATAACAAATGAACACAATAATGAACACAAAATGTATAAATGTAACATAAAATGTCAATGTTAGACTCCTAGACCCAGTCTTATAGAAGACGGTACACAAAATGAGCGTTTATTTATTTCTTTAATCATTGACAACATCCGGGAATACCCGTTGACATGTTTAGATAAAAAATGTCTTGAACTCCAAACCAAATTTAATTCTTTTTTTTTTTTAAATCATAACAGTCAAATGAGAGTTTTCCCCATGTGTCGGACGAGCTACTATTTTCACAACGACATAGATCAGCTTTCAAATTTCTAAGAAAATCGTTGGAGCCGTTTTCGAGATCCGTGCCCATGTTCCACCCGTTGCCCACCCAGCAAGTTCCACGAAGGTAAGAGTTAAGTACAGGTATTGTAAAAAAACAAAACAAGCTGATCTTTTTATCTTATATTATAAAATACAGACGTTACTTCAATAAATAAGATGATTACGTCCTACGCCGTACGCGTCATGCATCTAGTTTTAAATTCTGCCAAGTCTTTGGTTTTCCTGGCTGGCTCAGGCAAGGGGAAGTGCTTCAAATTTGCATCAATATATACGTCAAAAATGTAAGATTTATTCCCCTTTTTCGATACCAAATAAATAAATAATTTTCACTCATTCATTAATTGTTACATTTTTTGATCGAGTCGTGTTTCATTAAGAGCAATGACTAATTGATGCAAAGTTTCAACTTGACCCGAGACTGGCAAGTGGGAGAGGTAACGTGTTCCAAGTTTGTACCAGACAAAAAGACGAAGTCAGTTGTTTTGATAAGTTTTGTTAGAAAGCAAATAAGTATTGCGTAAATCATATAGTAAAAGACAGGCTTAATCTAGTCACAACATTAAGTTTACATAACGCCCTAAGAACCAAAACAAAATCTTTTTCACAATACCTAGTCAGTACATTTGTATAGAACTACTAGAGCCTGATATGACCCGCGGCCTGTGCGCCTTAGTTTGGGTATTACTCTTCTAGTAGATTGGATTTAGATCTATGTCAAACATGACGAGTGCTTGCTTCACATTTTTTAAAATTTTGATATGAAAATGACTGGAGAGTGTGTATATCAGTTTAGCCGACATATTGATATTTAAATTAAAATGCTGTGAAAACAGGTTTACTCAATTTGTTTAAAATTTTCGTTATTTAACAGAAATAACTGTAGGCATTTTATTTTTATTTTTAGGGCCTTCCAGTTGTGGGAGGGACATTAAACATACACTACGGTCCACGCCATTATGAAAGGAAGAGTTATGCCAAATTTTATCAAGATTGGTGAAACGATTTTTATTTCTATGCGGAACATATATATTTTATAGGCCTAAATACAAACATACATACACACACACAGGGCCGCCACTAGGGTGGTGGCCGCCTGCGTGCGAAATTAAAAATGGCAACCCTCACCCCTTTTTTTTTTCTAGAAAAAAAATTCATTAAGACAGATGGACACTGATTTAATATAAATCTATCTTTAGTAGGCCAATCCATTTTTTCCTTTCATATTCGCACAGTTTTGTACCCCTCAAGTACAATTAGGAATCATGCACAAGGAACATTTTTGGATTTTTGCATTCAGAAATATGACATCTCGGTTCTTTGTGATGAACAGTTCCAAATGATCTCGTTCTGACTAGTCGCTTATGCTCCTGTATTTGCGACGATTACAATTGATGAGCTGTGTACTTGATGATCTATATACAATTTCTCAATAACTTTGACTTCTCAACAGTGTTATATTGCATGGACGTGGATATGTTAACTTGTTATTGTAAGTTAAAGCATAATCCGAAAAAAAAAAGCTCGAAATACAAAAGACATTGACAGTGAAACTTTTTCAACGTTCTGTACACTTTCATAATAATCATCACAATAGGATTTTGGAGAGATGTGTTTTGTATCCACAATCATCTGACTCTCTTGATAACAATATTTGCCTTCGAGTCCCCTTTAGAAGCTCGATCCTAGAGGAGCAATGAAGGCTTCCACAGTGAAGTCCGTGAATTTTTTAAAGAATGTCATAAAAAAACAAAAGAAAATATACCGTAGTGACAGTTTTTAGGTTTTATCTCATCATTTCTATTAATTGAACACTGTGTTTAGAATCCAAAGTGACGTCATGAAAGTTCACTCAAACGTTGTTTGTTTGTTGTTGTTTTTTCGGAAATTGTGTTTGCCTACAAAATTTTTAAGCGTTATAAAAAGTTCTTCCTCGAGATAGAATTGCAGTTGCGGCAAGTTTCCGCTCAAATCGGCAAGGGCTCTGAACCATCCCCCCACCCCTGTTGTTGGTCGATTGTTGGCTTGTAGCTCCAGAGAGCTAGTACAATTGAACCGATGAAGGCGTTTTATATTTTTTAATAAATAAACTTTAAATACAGGGTAGCTTTAACAAACTTCTTTGTAAACAAAGACTCAAAATAACTTTTATTGTTCACAGATTTAACTTGAGATTAGATATAAAGCTAATAGTGAAATAAACTGATATTTAAACAAACTCTTGCTCACAACAAAAAATATAGTCTTTACTCTTTCATGTCTCACATTTGCACTAGGTGCGTTAATTTCATAATCGTCACTGCATAACCAATAATAAATGGCTTAACCTCTTCTCACCACAGACTCCATAACATCCCTTTTTGTCAGGAACTAGCGCCCACCCGCCCAGTGAAAAATTGACTTTTTAATTACCGTTAATAGATCTACTTACAGGGCTATTTGACCCAAAGCAAATAATACAAACAATCCGCAAAACTTCATAGCTAGAAATGAGCAGGCGCTGGAAAAACCCATGGTAACCCCTCGCACGCTGCTCTATTTTAGCCGTTTTAGTTAATAATAAAATAAAATAAAATAATTTCTACTGTACGAATATCGTTATATTTTCAAAGATAATGGAATAATTAGAATTTATTTAAAATATTTAAGTAATTTTCTTTTCTATTTAATAAATTTTCTTAAAAAAAGTAACCATGGAATAATGATTTGGCCGCCCCCTTAAGTCGGCCGCCTGCGTGCAATGCACACATTGCACAATTGGTAGCGGCGGCCCTGCACACACACACATACATACATACACACACACACATACATACATACACACATACATACGTACTCTTTACATTCTACTTTATATATTAGATGTTCTTTAAGGTAAATAAAGACACTGGAGTCACGGTTCATGATACCCTGTTCAGATATGTTTAATGAGTCAATAGATATACTTGCCTTGCATGTAACTTGTTATTTTGCAGGCTGTTGTGCCCAGTACCCATACGTTGTAGACATAGTTAATGGCTGTCATAGGGATACAGATCACAGCAACTGAAATGGACAAATGAAAACCTCATAGAACTAATGCATCACTGTTTAAGTCACCCATTCATGGGCTACTCGCTACGTAGACCAGAATGGGCTGCTGGCTGGGTCGACTTTCATGTGTGTACAATCTAGGTGGACCCAGATGTCGAAAAGATAGACAAGGATTTTTTTCCTCGCTCTGATTGGGTAGAAAGTATTAAACTCTCACTAAGACTAATTGGAATTCCGTGCCATCAACAAGGACATCGGTAATGTCGAGTTAAGAGGAAAGTTTATGTATTCTATTTGGATCTGTCAGGAATATAGATCTTTATAGGTCAGAGAACTATCTCAGCGCCAAACTCGGCTCTGATAAGATGATTTGAAGATCGCTCGTTCGGTTTGAAGAATAATAATCCATAGACTACTTGTAATGAACAAACCATAGGATTAAAAAACAAAACGCTATAACTTATATGAGAAACATTCTTAAGAAGATTTAATATTGTATTTCAAAACATCCGGGTTCCAAAACAAGCGAGCGATTTTGAGATTATTGATTTTTGTAGTTAACAAATGAACAAACCTCCCTCCCCCCCCCCCCCCATTTCGTCTTCCCTCATTTTAATGACGTCATCTCACAACAAATAACACAGTGTAAAATGAAGAAACAGTCACAAATAAATCTTGAATACCATACTGTTCTAACGAAATGTGTGTACAATTTAGTCAATATAATAGACTAGTGAGACTTTGAAGCACACTTACTTACCAAAACAAAAGAGTTTAAATATCTGCATTTTTTTAAAGCGGCCCCCAAATGAGGAATAGCCCCTATAAGTTTATTTTTTCAATATAGTTAATAGAAACTAAAAGTAAACTTTATAATAAAATTACAACGAATTCATCTTCAATCAGTCTATAGAAGTAATCAATACAACGTTAAAAACAAAATAAATCACACAAGTAATTAAGGAGTAAATGTGTAAGACATTGACGGTTGACTAGAGCAGGAGTTGGCTAGAGTAGGGATTGGCTAGAGCAGTGGTTGACCAGAGAAGGGTTGGCTCGAGACTTATCTTAATGGAATCCTGAACACTGACCTGCGACGTCGCAACTGGTGGGTATTTTAGATCGTTCCCACACTTAATATAAGCTTTTTTTAAAAAGTATTTTTGTATGTTGTTCTTGTAAGCTGCTGTTGTTTCAGCCGGGCTCCGTTCCAGGCTTAGGACACCAACGACATTCAAGGTAAAGATTATTTATCTTAGCCCTCCCCCCCCCCTAGACATGTGAGATGATTTCCATATTGTTCTTAAGTCTCCTAGATTTACTCGAAGTTTAAGGTCTTCACCTGTTCCATCTGACACACTGACTAAAAAACTATCAACTTGTTTTATGGCCAGGGGAGCCTAGCTTCAATTCTCCAACTTGTTTGTTGATTTATTGTATGTTATTTTTGTATTTGTTTTTGGTGATTATTTAAGGCCAACACTCTTCCTGCTTCATTTAAAACGGTGACCTTTTCATGCATAACTTGTAGTCTGTCAAGTAATATTGCTATCTCGTCTGCGAACTCCGGGTCCTCCAACTTTTGTGTTATGTTAATTAAGAAATTAGAATGTTCAATACATATTGCCCGAAATAATGCTCTGATTCACTGGGTTCATTATTAGTTTTATATTTCGTTTCCTGAAAACAGAAAAAGATAGAGGAAAAGAGGAGGGGATTGGGGGTATGGGGCAAAGATAAACAAATCATTACTGGTCAGACAGTTCACGCTTCTCATCTTTCGACCCCTCGGGAAATTTCCATCTCCCTAACTGCTAAGTGAGGGGGTCACCTGACCAGCATGGACAATAGCTAGTCTTACTTTCTTAAGATGTAGGCTTGCACGAAGTGGAAAGGATTTTCAAACAAATGTTCGGAAATGCTAGACACTTAATTATAAAACAAATTATTAGGAATTGTATGTCACTTTATTACAGGGCCCGATTTAAGTAAGGGAAGTCCCGAGACAGGATTTTTGTAGAAGCCCCTACTATTTTTCTAGAGGCCCCCTACTATTTTTCTAGAGGCCCCTACTATTTTTTGATAAAAATCCATGTTTAATAAAAAAAAATATACTTATATCTAAAAGCTCAGAGTATTTGTTAATATAATTTCATCTTCTATCTTTAGAAAAAAAAATTGATATTCATATTTTTTAATGTAAATTTCTAGTTAGTGGAAGTTAAGTCCATGGGTTGACGCATAACAGCAAATCGTGAGCTACATTTATAAAGCATGCTACAAGGGGACAAACCACGACAGTGTAATGGCCAAAATAGTCACACATTCTTCAGTTCGTTATTTTCTATTGTAAATGAACAGAAATATCTAGAAAAAAAAATCTATTCTCATTATCAAATTATAACAGTTCTTAAGCCAGGGGAATACAATATACATTACCTTCTCTTTGTGAACAGGATCGCTGAAAATGATGGTACATTTCTATGTTGCTCGGTCATTTTTTAATAATTCAATAATTCCCCTGGTCGTGAATAGTGCCATTATAAATACTGGTCTAGAGTCTAATCATTCACTTTGGTCTCTATGGTTACGTTTTGTTGGGGGTGTTGTTTTGGAAAAGATTGACTTTCAGTGAAAGGACAAAAGCGTGCCACTTCAGATTACCATTAGATCTATATAGTCAAGAAGACTGAAACGATTAAACTTAGATGTTGGCCTGAGTAGCTGGTCTTCGCGACAAAATAGTCGTGTGCTATGCGCTAGGACCGTCAGCCCACTGACATACCCTACCACCTGCAGGAAGTCTTGAGTTCAAACATAAAAATCTTTATTTCTCAAGGTTTGACCAAAACTGTAAAACAAGACAGAAACTGACTCTTAGTTTGTCCTGGTTGCAACCGACTATACTGTCCACGACTATACTGTCCACGACTATACTGTCCACGACTATACTGTCCCCGACTATACTGTCCACGACTAAACTGATACAGATACAGAGGCATTATGTCACTATATTATGATGGTGGGAGCTGAGAAATGCACTAAATGCACACAATGTATCTCTAGAGTTTTGATATCACTGCATTTCTAACTGGCACATTTAAATATACTGTATTTAGGAATAGACTTCTTAAATTATCCTTTAGAAAACTTAAAAACTCAAATTAGGGAATAAATAAATGAACTAAATTTAAACGAAACAAAAGATACTATGCACGGACAACGATCAAGTTTAAAAAATGAACAAAAAAGTCGTACTCTATAAAGATTTATCATTTGTGAAGGAAAAAATTAAATTAATCCTGATATACTAAGCTACATTACTAAACAGTCTTTTTTTTTTTTTTGGTTGATGGTGTTGGTGGTGGTATTACTATTGAATTTTGTATTTCCCCTCCTACGGAGCCTTATTACTGTTGACCCTAAAAGAATTCTCAAAATTTTATATTCAAAAATGACACGTCTCTCTTTTTTTGTATTATCATTAGGAGAAAAGTTAATTACAGTCTGGGGACGTGCCCTACATTATAGACAAAATGTAGTGTGTTTGTGTCTATGGGAGAGGGGGGGACTGTAATTGAGAAAGAGAAGGGGGCGCAATGGGATTTGGTTCTCTAGTTTGAAATTGATGAGCCAAGGGCGTGAACTCATATCTAGCCAGACTTGACTAGACCACATTGGGAAGTACTCACGGAGTACTGAAGTAATATCAAGACAAAGTTCCCAGTTCAACAGAAAGAAAGTGATGGACGAACAGGGATACATTACACTCAACACGGGTTCAAACTAATAAACAGTTCAGTCCCTTTGTAGATCAAACTGTTTCTAGAAAGAAGGATCTGTGACGCAATTTGTTTTCATTGCAGACGACAACGATTTGTTTTTCTACGCATCATCAGTAAGAGTACTGCTTTATCCCGCCAATAGAGGCAGTAAGTAAACCAAGTCTGAGCCCCAGTAACCCACACGTGTCATTCTTCACAGTTACCTACACATGTCATTATTCCCATTAGCCTACACAAGTCATTATTCCCAGTAGCCTACTCAAGTCATTATTCCCAGTAGCCTACACAAGTCATTATTCCCAGTAGCCTACACAAGTCATTATTCCCAGTAGCCTACACAAGTCATTATTCCCATTAGCCTTCACATGTCATTATTCCCAGTAGCCTACACATGTCATTATTCCCATTAGCCTACACAAGTCATTATTCCCAGTAGCCTACATAAGTCATTATTCCCAGTAGCCTACACAAGTCATTATTCCCAGTAGCCTACACAAGTCATTATTCCCAGTACAGTAGCCTACACAAGTCATTATTCCCAGTAGCCTACACATGTCATTATTCCCAGTAGCCTACACGTATCATTATTCCCAGTACAGTAGCCTACACAAGTCATTATTCCCAGTACAGTAGCCTACACAAGTCATTATTCCCAGTAGCCTACACAAGTCATTATTCCCAGTAGCCTACAAAAGTCATTATTCCCAGTAGCCTACAAAAGTCATTATTCCCAGTAGCCTACACAAGTCATTATTCCCAGTAACCTACACAAGTCAATTACCCCCAGTAGCCTACAAAAGTCATTATTCCCAGTAGCCTACACAAGTCATTATTCCCAGTAACCTACACAAGTCAATTACCCCCAGTAGCCTACACAAGTCATTATTCCCAGTAGCCTACACAAGTCATTATTCCCAGTAGCCTACACAAGTCATTATTCCCAGTACAGTAGCCTACACAAGTCATTATTCCCAGTAGCCTACACATGTCATTATTCCCAGTAGCCTACACGTGTCATTATTCCCAGTACAGTAGCCTACACAAGTCATTATTCCCAGTACAGTAGCCTACACAAGTCATTATTCCCAGTAGCCTACACAAGTCATTATTCCCAGTAGCCTACACAAGTCATTATTCCCAGTAGCCTACAAAAGTCATTATTCCCAGTAGCCTACACAAGTCATTATTCCCAGTAACCTACACAAGTCAATTACCCCCAGTAGCCTACAAAAGTCATTATTCCCAGTAGCCTACACAAGTCATTATTCCCAGTAACCTACACAAGTCAATTACCCCCAGTAGCCTACACAAGTCATTATTCCCAGTAGCCTACACAAGTCATTATTCCCAGTACAGTAGCCTACACAAGTCATTATTCCCAGTAGCCTACACATGTCATTATTCCCAGTAGCCTACACGTGTCATTATTCCCAGTACAGTAGCCTACACAAGTCTTTATTCACAGTAGCCTACACAAGTCATTATTCCCATTACAGTAGCCTACACAAGTCATTATTCCCAGTACAGAAGCCTACACAAGTCATTATTCCCAGTAGCCTACACGTGTCATTATTCCCAGTACAGTAGCCTACACAAGTCATTATTCCCAGTAGCCTACACAAGTCATTATTCCCAGTAGCCTACACAAGTCATTATTCCCAGTAGCCTACAAAAGTCATTATTCCCAGTAGCCTACACAAGTCATTATTCCCAGTAACCTACACAAGTCAATTACCCCCAGTAGCCTACAAAAGTCATTATTCCCAGTAGCCTACACAAGTCATTATTCCCAGTAACCTACACAAGTCAATTACCCCCAGTAGCCAACATAAGTCATTATCTCCAGTAGCCTACACATGTTATTGACCCTAGTTGCCTACATGTCATTATCCCCAGTAGCCTACACATGTTATTATCCCCAGTAGCCTACACATGTTATTTACAATAGTAGCCTACACATGTCAGTATCCCCAGTAGCTTTCACATGTCAGTATCCCCAGTAGCCTACACATGTCAGTATCCCCAGTAGCCTACACATGTCAGTATCCCCAGTAGCCTACATATGTTATTTACACTAATAGCCTACATGTCATTATCCCCAGTAGCCTACATATGTTATTCACACTAGTAGCCTACATGTCATTATCCCCAGTAGCCTACACATGTCATTATCCCCAGTAGCCTACACATGTCAGTATCCCCAGTAGCCTACACATGTCAGTATCCCCAGTAGCCTACATATGTTATTGACCCTAGTAGCCTACATGTCATTATTCCCAGTAGCCTACACATGTCATTATCCCCAGTAGCCTACACATGTCAGTATCCCCAGTAGCCTACACATGTCAGTATCCCCAGTAGCCTACATATGTTATTTACACTAGTAGCCTACACATGTCAGTATCCCCAGTAGTATACACGTGACATTATACTATAGACAATCAAAGATATTTCGAAACATAGAAGGCGATTGTTTAGAAAATATATTTACGGAGAAACAAGCTGCAAGTAGTGAGATAATAGGTCACACTGGATCATCGGGATGCCATCACTGTTTTAAAAGACATGCTCAAAACAAAATTTCTGAAAACTAAAAAAATGAGATCGGGATATGAAAAGAGAAATGAAAAAATGTCAACGTATAGAATGTTGTTTTTAAAACTCAGCATTAAATACTGTATAAAACAAATCCCGATGAAGTTACGCTTGAACAAAATTTATAGAAATAGATTTTTTTTTCATTTATTTAGGTAAACATAAAAAGAAAAAAAATGAATTGTATTTTTTTGTTCATCTCAGTCACAATGCAATATCTTTGTTCAAGTGTTTTTTATTTGTTTGTTCAATATTAAATATTTTTGTATTTTAAAAAATAATTCCATAAAATATCAATTAATAAAAAATATTTAGCTGTTTGCATCTAAGTATGTTTATTGGTTTTGTGAATTGGTTTTAAAAATCTTTCATGTTTGCCATTGAAAATGGCCAAGAAGAATCAGAACCAACCTATTAGAAAGATTCTTAGCTACCCAATTATTCTGCAAATAAATGACCCAATCCCGAGCCCAGGTACAAGCAGAAGACATTACTTACATCCTGTCTGTTCCATAGATTTTGTGTCACATTGACCTAGACCTACTGTCCATTCATCTCTCACTATCACTTTGTTTTGTGACTTTGTGTGCTCTATGTATTTAGTTGTATTGATCTAAAGTCTGTTTTGATCTCTGATCAGACTTTTCTCTTGAAAACTTCTTCTGAACCTATTTGCATCTCATTTCTATCAACTCTGAGTCTTTGAATTCTTAGTATTTACATTTGATTACGATAATCTTTGTTTCTTTGTTTCTATGCTTTGTTAACTGGTTGAATAAAGTCGGTCCCGTTAAACAATGTCATCTTGTTAGTCCTATATATGTGTAGGTCTATGATGACAACAAAAAGGTTTAGATAAACAAAGACAAAATGATATTTTAATTAATAATAATAATTATTTTTTAAAAATTTAATCTTTAATCTGCAACATGATGTTTTTTTAAAAGTTCCTTGATATTTTCACTCACACATTAGGATTTGACGGATGCCTTTGATTGCTAATTTCAATTATCACAATATTGTGTTAGTATGGACAAAGACATCAATCAACCATCTCTCTTTTTTCTGAAAGTTCCCTTCTCAGATCTTTCGATTTTTAGGGTTAATGAGGTAAAGTCATCATTTTCTGTGGTTAATGTCAGAAACCTATTAGAGTTGGGTGGACTCAAAGCGCCCAAAGATCCCGAAATTTAAAATCCCAGTATTCAACAGGATTCGAACCCGGGACTCTCATTTCTGAGAGTGTGAACAAAGATATTATTCTACCATGTCTCTGTCTATATCTTTTCTGTTTCTTGTTTTAAAAAAAATGATTAAATAGAAGTCATGTGACTGGACTATGAAAAAAAAAAAAACAAAGGAAGGAGAAAAAATTTGTGTGCGTTTTTTTTGTATTGGTTAAGGATTTCTGATGAAACCATCAAGTTGGATTGAGACAGATGAGTTTAAAAAATGACTAAGGTCAACTAAGTGGTGACAAGTGACAGAAAGACGTGTATTTATTAAAGTTTTTGAAAAGAGGTGAAAAATATTTTCAAATAATTTGACA
The DNA here is from genome assembly GCA_030265305.1 of Biomphalaria pfeifferi. NCBI lineage: Eukaryota > Metazoa > Mollusca > Gastropoda > Planorbidae > Biomphalaria > Biomphalaria pfeifferi. The sequence continues at coordinate 865,369 of JASAOG010000043.1, read as the reverse complement.
TCCTGGTATTTCATTTCTGTTTGTACATTAAACTTGTAAGCTGTATAGATTTTGTCAATGAAAGTTAAGTGTTCATTTTTTAAAAACAATCTTTCACCGTTATTTAACTGTGTTGAAGGTAAACATCCTATGCTAAAACAGTTTAGTAGGACATGTCCGGAACTACACCCCCGGGCAACGCTACCAAGCAGAAAAGTGACGCCCTGTGGATATGGTCGTTAGATGACACGACTAGACCAATAAGGTGGCAAAACATAACTCCTGTTGGGATGCCTAAGAACATTGAAATACAGCCCTGTCAGATCCACACGCCGTTTCTCATGAGCCATTCTAAGGCGGACACCCGAACGGTTAGTGTGGTTATCGGTGGAGGTCAACGGCGGCGTCTCAAATCTGGAGTGTCTTGGGTTTTTCTAACCACTGGTTATATGTGGTACATAGAAACCTGCTTCACTTTCAGACCGACCGGGGGAAGGCTGCTTGTATTGGCCAATCGTATCGAAGAGTCTATGAATTAACACTCTCGGCCATTGCAAATTTGGAGCTGCAATCCAATGACCAACCTATCCTTACTTCTTTTAGACGCTAGAGCGTGTAATCCGAACCTTAAAACGAATGCCAACATAGGAACGTACAAAAAAAAATAGTGAACTCTCTGTAGACGTCAGCATCTGGACAAATGGACATGATGCCACAAAGCATGGACCTCAGTGCACGTGAATAGCCACCGATCACCTGACTGGCTCCCGGTGGTCATTTCGTCTGGATCTGATATCAGTGTTAAGTCCCACCCGTCTGTTCTACCCGGACTTATCTACGGATGATCAAAGTCATTACATTCCCCAGTATATGGGTTGAGCGGATATCGGGGGATAAAAAACAGTCATTCAAGATAGCTGACAGTGCAACATATGTCTTTGATATTAGACTTTATTTGTTGACAATATTGAATGCTATGCCTGAGTAAGATCTCAACCAAGATTTAGTGCGGATGACCTAGAATATTTGGATGCGTAATGTCATCTTAATAACGCCTACGACATTGTCCCAAATGACATATTCATAAAACGAATTAGAAAGAAAAGAAAGGTCTTATGGAAGGAAAGAAAGGTTTTATGGAAGGAAAGAAAGGTCTTATGGAAGTCTACACAATTAAACGTTATTACTAAAATATTGCTCCCCTTTCACAGATGCTAGCCAGCGGTGTCTTAGCACCTACTCATGGCAGGAAAAAAAGCTGAATATTTTTCACCTTCGATGCCTAAGGCGGATCTTTAAAATAAGGTGGCAAGATAAGATAACCAATGAGGAAGTGCTACTAAGAGCAGGGTGCCAGGACATCCGCTCTGTTATCAGCAGCAGAAGCCTTGGCTGGCTTGGCCACGTTCGTAGAATGCCAGTAGGTCGACTTCCACAGGACATCCTATATGACGATCTAATAGAAGGCAGGAGAGCCGCTGGTCGCCCACTTTTACGTTATACAGATGTATGCAAAAGCGACATGAAGCTCTTCAAAATCGACACCGGCAACTGGGAAGAGGTGCCACTGGACAGATCCTCATGGAGAGAGAGCATAAAGGAAGGGTCAAAGATTGCAGATGTCATACACAACAGAAGCAGAAAAAAGGGTGAAAATGCAACGGCGCCTGGTGATTATATATGCCCAACCTGCGATCGCAGCTGTGTATCAAGGATTGGCCTCTTTAGTCACACAAGAAGTTGCAAAGGGAAAAGATCGTCTCTCGAGACGTAAAATGCCACAGAAGACTAAAATATTGAGTTTTTAGCGACACTCGAAAATAGAATTGCCGCTATTTAGTTTTGTGTGGTCTGTCCGTCCTTTCGTTTATCTGTCTGTCTGTCCCGTTTACATTGCAAGAACTAGAAAAGATATTGAAAATCCAATATCATGATATATTTAATTTTTCAAAGTTCTAGTGCATTGGCAACTTTTTTTTTTTCGAAAGTGAAGCGTTTAATTTTTCAAATAAAATATGCATGCATTTCTTTTCATAAAAATACACCATTTTTAACAACTATTTACTATTAATAGTAAATGGAGAGACTATGTTAACAGGGAAGATTCTTCTTTACATTATTTATTAATTCACGCAAATAGTTTTCTATGGGTTTTTGTTGTTGTTGTTTTTTCTAAAATAATATTTTTAAAAATGTATTTGATCGATAAATTAAGTTCACTAAATAAGGCTAGACTTTACAAGCACTAGATCACCTGAATGGTAGGCAGACGTCCGGGAAACGTTTCCCAGCATCATAGCGGAGTTCGATAGAGAAGTTCGTTAGACGAGTAGGCCAATAGGTACGCCAAACGAGAACACGCTGGGGTGCCAAGTAACCATGGGCGGTGATGGAAGAAAACCTCAACAATCCTGTCAGGGTCCACTCACCGTTCCTCAAGGGGCCGTTGAATGACGGACACCCACACGGCCAATGTGGTACAGAGAAAGGAAATGACGGGTATTCCTTAATTAAGTGTTTTAAGTTATACAAGCTACTTAAGTTTTAAATTCAAAGTTTATTTTTATTTTAAAACAGAAACAATGCATTTATTATGTATATAAGATAAATATAATTTCAAAAAACATTTTAATGAATAGTGTTTCCCATTCCAATAACACTGTATATGGTACTTAATGAAAGCATTAAAATATTTCATATACTTTCTTAACCTTCATCTCAATTTACCTTGAACTAACTTTTATCAGATAAAAAAATGCGATTATTTTTTTCTAACCCAGGAAAGGAAGCCATTTTTAGAATATGAAGATCGAAATTTCGAAATATGCAGCGAAAATGTGTCCTTGATTTTAAAGGGAAAAAAAATTATATTTACTTTTTTTTTCTTAAATATTTAATCCTTTTGAAAGGAATAATAATAGAGTAAATTTTTGTCTAAAATGGAGGCTGTTTAGTTTTTGTTGAAGGCAAAATTTCTGTATCATTATTGAGAGCATTTCAGTTAGGAATCAATTAGGTTTTATAAAAACAAAACAAAAATTGTTGTCCTAATGAAAAGTACAAGAAGGTTCAAGCTTTTAGAGCTAATATTCTGTTAGGGAGTAACATGTGCGGAGCATTCGTTCAAGAGATTTTTTTTTTAGAAATTTGGATTTCCAACGACTAAAGTCTAAACCCTCCAACACACTCAAGTCTCTTTTTTGGAATTGCGTAAAAGTTCTCAAGTAGTTATCCTTCGAAAAAATCAATTAAAGTTCATCAATTTAATTGGACTGATCAGTGGACTTGATGAGTTCTTTGTTAAAACACTTTAAAATTAGAAATAATATGGTCAATATCTTTGTCCTTTATGCTTCTTGTGATTTTTCATTGTAACAATACAATTATACACCATAAAATCATGTCTCTGAGTTGTCGAACAAGTGATTTGGTCTTATTTAAATGTGTTGTGGTCACATGTAATAAAGAATAATTCAAGTTTAACTATGACTATAGGACCACTACGTCGATCATTAGCCATCTGTGAACTCTAGAAAGTATTCAGCAAAGGTTTAAAATATAGTATCAATTTTCTTTTAGGTCTAATCAGTGAAAATGTAGTTTATTTCCGTGTAATACAAACAATAGTGATTGGGACATTACAAAATAATGATAAATAAAAAAGTGAATACAATGAAAGTATCTGACTTTTGCTGTTGATTTCTTTAATGGGTTTTATGTTCAAGTTCAATTAGTAAGCTACGGCCCGCGAGCTAACCCCATCCTACTGAAAGGTTTATGCGGCCCGTCACATATTTTATAATACTAATTCTAATACCCCTAAAAAAAATACTACTTAAATATAAGTTTATCTTGTCTGTCACATGTACTAGTTAAATGTTAACCTACAATGACAGAAATCAATTTATCGACGCCATTTTATTTTGGGGCCATCTTAAAGGGTTCTAACAAAGTCTTACAAGATCATCTGTCGTCATCGAGAAGTACATAGAAGTCAAATTCATAAAGCGCTGGTTGTGAATGTGTGTGTTTCGTGTGTGAATGTTGATCGAATTTTTCATCTATACTGTTATTGTATAGTAGTTACGCTGAGGTTGTCATTTGTAGTCAAACTGAATTTCCATTTGATCGGATCAATAAAACATATCTTATCTTATCTTATCTTATTAGCTCATCAACTAGTAAAAAATGACTTGTCTCATTTCACAAGGTTTCATTCACTACCTAATGTTAGGTGACCTAAGACATTCTCTGAAATTAATGTGTGGACAATTCATGGCGACTTTGAAAGAATAGTTTAAGAATTTAATGCAATTTAGATATATATATATTATATATTATATTATAAATTCGATCAACATTCACACACGAAACACATATTGACTTCTATGTACTTCTTGATGACGACAGCGTGGTCGAGAGGCTAAGTGTGTTTGAACTTGGCTTGGCTTGGTTACCTAGAAGGGGGCTCGAGGTTCGACACCCGACTCGGGCAGAGTTGTGTTCACTGAGCGCCTAAAGGCAGCACGGAAGACCAACTCCTAGATACCCCCCCCCCCCCCCCCCCCCCCCCCCCCCACGGTCCACAAATGAGATTTGACCAAAAGCGCTATATAAAAGCTATAATAATAATATTTTCAGAATGCCTTTAAGTGTGAACTTTAAAGTCGTGAAACCTGCAGCCTAATTTAATTATAAATAAACTTATATTTATGTAACACAACTTTTACAAATTCCCAATGCTAGAATTCTACAATGACTTGTCAAAATCCAATATTCCTTAAATAGAACTGAAGGTTCAAGAATTTGCGCCGTTTCAATTTTCATTTTTTTTCTTTTTACAATATCAAAACCTAGAAAAAAAATGTGCCAGAAATGGATTGCAAGATGATTACACATTCTTTAGAGTATTCAAACTATGTCCGATGTCGAACAGAAATATGATGAATTGATATAAAAACACTCACAGCTTCATAAATCGCTGTAGCTTATAATGTTAAGAAAACTCGGCATTTTATACAATGACTAGTGCGTCTGAGCGTAAGTAAAGCATTCTACTGTCGTCTGGAGCTCACTATTCATTCATACAAACAGAAGACGCAGGATAGAGTAAGTCAAATAAATAAGAAGACAGCACGGACAAGTCTACGAGGAACAGTCCAAGTCCATGAAAGGTCCATCTGGGTAGGATCGTATCATCTTAGGTCCATCTGGGTTTGATCGTATCATCTTGGTGTGCAGCGAGCCATCTTTTCAAGTCTGTCTAGTTTTTACTCACGTAAATATGAAAAATTAAATAATATATTATTGTCAGTCCGAAATAGAAACTATCCACTTTTTTTTTGTTTGCATTAGGTTCACTGACGGAATGCAAACACCATCAGATATAATTGTCTTTACCGACTCTCAATCTTCAAGCGTTGAATACTAAAGTCCCATCTAAACCAAGAGAGTTGCCAACATACATCAAGATCAACCATAATATGATGTTACATTTTAACAACACAGTCCCAATACAATGGATCCCTAGGCACACAGGACGCATGGGAAATGAGAAGGCTATCAAAGAGAAGATTATCAAACGCAGGATCGTCCATGGACAACTGGACAGACCGGTTAATTACGACACTCAAGTCAATGTTATCTAGCAATCACAAAGAAAATAGCTCAATTAATCGGCACCAGGAATCACATTGAAATGACCACTACAAACAAGCTGGACGGTATCAATTTGCTCCACCAGCAAAGAGCAATGTACAATCTTTCCATCAGAACAGGACACATTACTTTAGAATGTCATCTAAACATAATACAAATAAGTTGCATAGTTAATTTTTTAAAAAGCGTTTACTCATTAACATCAACCATTAACGTAACACCTGGTTCTAGCAGAATACAAAATATGGTGAAATCGGATTTTCAAAAGTTGTTTTAGTTTTTTTTGTTGTTTTTTTTAGATTCTAACGTAACTGACGGAGAGACAGACGCACATGCAGACAGAAATCACACACACATAGTGGCGTTTCCACTTTCGGGGGCCGCTAAAAATGCTCCCCAACCCATCCCTTTCGTCCCCATGTTGCTCCCCAACAGATTACTTCAAGATTGAGACTCCTATGTTCTATGCCCCCCCCCCCCCCCCATTACTCGCTACATTAAGTTCCTCTAAATAGATCAGCTTTATTATCTGCGATGACGCATTAGCGAGTGAATTCCACGACTCCGGTTCCGTGTCTGACTCCATTAGCCGAGATGGTAGTCACTGGACAACTACTCGAAGACCTATTGGACAAAATCGTTGCCTTTCCACTTCATTACCTAAGACCCTACAGTCAGACGTGAAAGGAAAGAAAAAATATCAGGAAAATAAACTCCTCGATCAATGAAGTGCGTCTACAGTCTTCTCTCACTTTTTTACCTTCCTCAAGGTCAATCACGTGACAGAAACAAACAAATGGATGTTTTCTTTTTTATTGCATTAAAACAAAAAAGATTTCATTCGAACGATTTTTTTTGGTATAGGACACAACAAAACGCTGATTTAACATTCTCAGTGTTGGTAATGTGGGCAAGTGGGTCTTCACTAAATCAAAGGTCGTTGACCTAAGTCTAAAAAGTGTGACGTGATGTGCAATTATTGGATATATTTTAGACAACAGGAAGAGTATAATGACGCAATTGGCGTCTACTATCTTCAATTAGTGTCTCGGGTCGGTATATATATATATATATATATATATATATATATATATATATATATATATATATATATATATATATAGTCGGTATATATCATGGGAGTAGCCAGGATTTTTTTCGGGGGGGGGGGTTCTGATAATAGTAATCTGTTGGGGAGCAACATGGGGACGAAAGGGATGGGTTGGGGAGCATTTTTAGCGGCCCCCGAAAGTGGACCCTTCCGCGCCGTTCGGAGCATTTGACGTCAAGCTGTTTCCATAAAAATCTGTTATTGGTAATGTCTGAAGCCTCTTCCCACCTGCCATGAGGACCTCCATGAATGAGTGGCGTCAATTTGTACTAGGATATCATCGCAACTCTTATTATGCGTAATTCATTTATTGGAGAACATGTCCCACAAACCTCATGCGTCGCTCTCTCACAATCTTACTAAGGGCTCGAATCCCAGTTCAGCATAGGATTTCCTTGATTTAGACCCGATCTCTAAAATCTGTCTTAGCCATCTTTGTTGAGCTACATTTAGTGTTTTTTAATTTCGGCAGATGACTATTCACTGCAGTTTATTAATGAAGCCCTGCCATTGGTAAAAATGTGTAACATCTCTTGAATACGCTCTTGGAATTAAGTGACTGTAGTTTGCTTTAGATTTTATATCGAAAAGAGAAATTTTATCGTCAAAATCATCTATTGGGGGTTTTCCACCTCAAAATGCTCTGTAGGGGGATCTTAAACTTAAAACCATCTGGAGGGGTTTTAAACTTTAAAAAAAAGCCATCTGTAGCTCAAATAATTTTAGTGTGTAATTTGCTTTTTTTATATTGAAGAGGTATTTTTAGCATCAAACCCCTCTGAATGGGAGTTTAAACTCAGAACCCCTTTTGGCAACGCTCATAGCATTTTGAGTGCGAAATTTGCTTTTTTTTTTTCTTACACTGAAGATGTACTTTTTAGCCTCAATCCCCCATGGAGGGGGGTTTAAACTCAAAAACCCCTTTGGCTACGATCATAGATTTTAGAGTGAGTAATTTGCTTTTATTTATATTAGACAGGTACTTTTTAGCTTTAAACTCCACTGGAGGGGAGTTTAAACTCAAAACCCCTTTGACTACACTCATAACATTTTGAGTGTATAATTTGCTTTGTTTTTATTATTAAAGATGTATTTTTTACCTTCAAACCCCGCTGGAGGTGGGTTTAAACTCAAAATTGAGTCAAAACCCATTTAGCTACGCTTATAATATTTTGAGTGCGTAATTAGCTTTTTTTATATTGAAGAGGGGGTTTATGGTAAATTTTAGAGAGGGGTTTTAAAATCAAAATCTTCCTTAACTGTGCTCTTGAAATTAGGGGATTTTCGTTTGCATTTTTTTTTGTTTTGTTTTATAGAAGAGGGGATTCAACTGCAAAAACCCCAGGTAGGGGGGTTACAACTCAAAACCCCTGGTAGGGGTTTTTAAACTCGAACCCCCACCCCCTTGGTTGTGCTGGGGCAAGTGATGGTTTAGTATTAAAATCTCACCTAAAATAAACAAAATCACAGCAAAAAATCAGTCACTAAATTCCGATCGGGGGGTGGGGGGTTCATTTCGGGGGTTGGATATATATATATATATATATATATATATATATATATATATATATATAGAGAGAGAGAGAGAGAGAGAGGGTTAGGGTTAGGGTTAGGGAGAGAGAGAGAGAGAAAGAGAGAGAGACCGAAGCATGACTTTATCATATGTATGGGACATAATGTCTTTCATAGTTGCGCCATCAGCCCATTTGGGTACTGGCCCACCGGATAAAATAAAGGCTTAGCTAAGGATTTGGTGGCCCGGGGAACTTGGCCTCTTGAGGTGACCCTGCAATAAAGCATTCGACATCGTGACATGCCTTCTGTCTTGTAGTTATTGATGCCTGTCTGAATTTGACAGATTACTCTGGAGATGTCTGAGTTTCTTGTGCGGGTGTATCTCAATGCGACTAACTAACGAGACCATAGACTCAAACAAAGTAACAAGTGAAGAAGCTAAGTCCAGACCGTTAGAAAATTCAAATGATGGTTTAATACTCAAAAAGGCCACAGTCGAGTCTCTGTCTATAAATACGTGTTATCCCTAAAGAATCCTATCACCAACTGACTTTATTAACCCCAAGTAGTCTCTAACCCAACTAAGTCTTGACGTCACAAAGTCGAGTTCAAAGTCCATCAATAATGGTGCGTCTCTATACAAACTACTAAGTGTTTTACACATGAGCTTTTTTTTTTTGGAATTTGGACCCCCCCCCCCTTTTGCTACGCCACTGTACTCGAATGCTCATTTACGCTCTTTTTTTTAACGGTTTCTCAAAGGATAAGTTCATGATTGTATCACTTACCATTAGCGCATCGATAATATGCAATTGTGGTTATAAAAAATTAACGAGACCTAATTTTTTTGTATAAATGTATAGCCGGTGATAAAATGTTCAGTTTTTTTATATTTTTTTCCTAAAATTTCAATATTCTTGACATAGCTGATTTTTTTTTTAAACATGTCTACAAAAAAATAAGATAATGATGTCACATTTATAGTGAAGCTTCCTTCAAAATTATCTAGAGCAGATTCTATGGTGGTGGTTATATTACCCTGAGGCATATATATAGTTTTATATATATACAGAGAGAGAGAGAGACAGAGAGAGGGAGATGTGATTTTATTTAATGTACAAAGAGCTACGTCCTACACGTAAAGTACAAGACTTTATTTTTCTTATAACTAAACAAGAAGTGAATATTAAGGTTTTGGGAAAATAAAATAAAACATTTACTAACTCAGACCAGGTGACAAGGTGGTGAGACAAAGTGGTGAGACAAATTGGTGAGACAAAGTGGTGAGACAAAGTGGTGAGAGAGTGGTGATACAAAGAGACACATAGAATGTTGATACATACTTTTATATACATCAAACAAAACTATTCAACATAAACAAGAAATTCTATATAAATAAAGCTATATAAATATGTGGAGGCACGGTGGCTGAGCGCTAAAGCGCTTGACTTCTGAGCCTGGGGTTCCGGGTTTGAATTCTGGTCTAGACTGATATTTTTAATTTCGGGTTAGTAGGACGCCTCTGAGTCCTACCAGATCTAATGAGTACCTGACACTAGTTGGGGAAAAGTAAAGGCGGTTGGTCGTTGCGCTGGCCACATGACACCCTCGTTAACTGTAGAACACAGAAACAGATGACATTTACATCATCTCCTCTATAGATCGCAAGACCGAAAGGGAAACTTTTACTTTAACTAACATACATTGAGGTCAAAGTTCAAGTGTTGATTGATTGTAATTCAAAGCTTTCACACAATTGGTCTCAATATTTTCAATAATCATTCTAATAATTAAATTAATTCAAATATAATCTGTGTAGAAATTTTTCTAATACGTTTTTACAAGGAACAAATCGTATTCATAACTGTGTTTAACAGCGGTTCTCAACCTTTTTATGCTCGGCGAGCCCTTTTTACAATCCCCCTTTCTACCGCAACAGCAATATAAGAATAGACAAAAACAATCCATTTTTTTATGTTCTTTAGCGACCCATGGTAAATCCTCAATCGACCTCCAAGGGGGTCGCGATCCACAGGTTGAGAACTCCTGGTTTAGCAGATACAGAATTTCGTTGTGATTAGCGCAACTAAGAGTTTCCACTCTGCTCGTTCACAAGCAAGCTACATTTAGTTTAATGTCTGTTCCTTTCCCAAGATTACAAAAAATCAACCTTCATTCTGGCGACGTTTTTAGCGTGTCTTTGATTCGGTACCAATATGAGGTCATCATGACCCACAGTTTGTCCGACATCTCTTTTCGTTATTTCACAATCTTGAGTAGCTTCCCCTGTCAAATGATTCTATTTCTTAGATATATGGTGTCCAGCGCGAGGGTCATTCGTTGCTTGTGTTTTTTTTCAAAGAACTTTAACTTCCGGGTTTCAACAATTACATTCTGAAATGTATTGGTTTTGTGTGTGGGTTTTTTTTTCAATTCTTCTCTCGGAAATTTGTTCCAATGTCCAAAGCGGCTGATGAAATGATCTCGCTACGATGCACATGCAGCCAGCAGCTCATCAATGGAGCGGAGTAAACAAGCATGATTCAACAATGCAACTGTCACAGATATCAAAGATGTCGCAGATATCACAAATGTCACAGATGTCGCAGATGTATCCTCTAACAGTAGACCGAAGGTTGTGAATGTAGATGTCGTGACGTCTTATGATATTTTGTTAACTCAATTCAGTTGTTATACTTGTTTGTATCACCTGTTAATAGTTTGAGAACTCATTAAAATTTGTATATTTGATATATGTATCACCTGTTGATAGTTTGTTTATCCATTAAAGTTTGTATACTTGATATATGTATCACCTGAGACATCAATGCAATGATCTCTTTGTAGTTCAAACGCTGTGTATTTAGATCTAGATCTCATGTTTATAAAATCATCGGTCCTCTTCTGATGGCATCTTCATTTCATTGAACATAATTATTTAGCGGACATATGTATAAGTGGTGAAAAAGAAATAGGTCTAATTTACTTTCAAATATATATATATATATATTGTTGTTGTTGTTGCTTTAGGTTATCCAGTGGCTGGGTGGTAATTCGATTGGCTTCCAAATTGGAGGGTTCTGGGTTCGAATCTTGGTGAAGACTGGGATTTTTATTTTCGGGATCTTTAGGGCGCCTCTGAATAGACCTAGCTCTGGCCACAGTACATCCTCGTTCACCTTGGGTCACAGAAACCTCTGAAATTGAAAGGGTCCCTTTACCTCTTACTTTACAGTTGATTGTTTTATCTTTTCATTAAAACGTTTCTGGTTTAGTGCAATTTAAAAAACAGAGAAAAAACTAATTTCGTTTTGGAAAATGACTTTACAATTATTGGCTGAAACGCTAAATTCAACTTACTAGCAGAAGTAGACATCGCTAACAAAGATCACAAAGACACTAAAGTTTGATTGGATCTCCAAGCAAAGACATCGTTAACAAAGATTACAAAGACACTAAAGACAAAACTTCAAATTGCAAGGAAGAAATGTCAACATTTGAACAATGCCCTCAAAGTAATTGGCAAAGTGTGACCGAGGAAAAGTAGTTCATTTTTACAATTTGTGAGGTTCAGAAATGTTTCACACCTTGAAAGATTCGGGAGGGGGTGGAGAGATCAATTGATTATTCAAAGAAGAAAAACATCAAAGAAGTTACATTTATTTTATCGTCTGCTTTAAACATGCACTGGTCTATACAAAGCTTCTCTTGTCATCAAGCATCTATAAAACACTAACCTTGAGCTCAATTATTACTGATGAAAACGAAATGAGAAAATTAGCTGAAGTGTAACATGACGAGGTAGACATTCTGAACAATTCAATACATGAACAAGAGAAGTTGGCTTCCGATTGGAAACAAATATTTAGATATATAATCTTCAGACCAAAAATCTGGGATCTAGTTCTGATGATATTGTTTGCTAATGTAATACATTTTTTTTCTCCAAAAACGTACATGGTTTACAATTGAGTCACTTTCTAGCATTCGGTTAGTTGTTGTTTTACTTAGCAAAGGAAGATCTGACTAATTAAACGTTTTATTGAATATTTTTCAGGGCCTATTTTTTGTCTCATGTAAAACAAAGTTCGTGATCGATAATAAAGATTATTATTAAAATAAAACTTAAAACAAAACAATCACCTGTTAGGTCCACATCACATTTAATGTCTAGGGAATATTCTTATATAGTTCAGTCAGTGGTTACTTCTAATTTTCAGCTTCATAACGAGTTGGGGGGGGGGGGGGGAGGTCTAATTCATACCTGAATCCTGATGATGCACTTATAGCATGCAAAGCCTTTATCTAACCCCAAAGGCCACTGTGTATCACGCTATATGTTAACCTTACATCTGCCTTTTAATAAGATATTTGAAGATTCGATACTATATCATGATAACCAGCAAAGGCCTTAAAGTAATTAAAATAGTATATTCAGATCTTCATTTATTTATTTACATTAATTTACAAAGAATATAAAGCACTACATTCACCTTCATCTATCCCTTAATCTATTGGACCGTTGGGGCACTACACACAATCTGTTAACCGTCTTTCTCCATTTCTGTCTGTTTCAATGACAGGTCCGTCCATTCTTTGATGTTGTCTTTCCATCAATTTCTCTGTCTGCCTCTTCTTCTTTTTCATGGTTCTGTTCTCTGAAGGAAGGTTTTTGTGACTGATGAAGACCTTGTGGTATGGCCAAAGAGTTTTGGTTCACGTTTTTTGGCAGCAGTTATCAGGTCAACGTGGGGTCGTGATACTAGCCCTGTCTCTAATCTCTTGGTTTGTGATGCGGTCTTTGTATGTGATACCTCGTAACCTCTGTAGCATCTTAACTCCATCGCTAGGAACCTTCTCTCTAGTTCTGATGTCAGTGTTCAAGATTCGCAAGTATACAAGAATGTGGTCATGATCAGGGAGCGCATCAGTCATATTTTAGTGTCGAGAGCTATGCACTAAACTAATAAGTATAATTAAATATCATTTATTCTGTTGCGATTTAAGGCTGTTAAATAGAAACAAAACATTTTTTGTGCGTCTGAAATATAATTAATTCAAAATATGTTTTTAGACTTCTATGAGTGTTGTACTTCTCTGAGCACCGTCCCGAAGTACATGGTAGTTCTTAATGAATCTGTTTGGCCCAGTAGCACTACAAGTCAAAGTCCATTAACTGACCATCGTTATAGTCAAGGGGGCAGTAAATCAAAGTGACAGCTGTTCTTCGGGATTACAGTGTTGAAATATAGCGTCTGGGTTCACGCTAGGCTGAGTTTGTGGAAGATAATAAACTAAAAGGTGGGGTGGAGGGGTGCTGGATAAATAGATGAAGATATGGATATTTAATTATTTTTTTTACCTTATACCATCCGCCTTTCGACCTCCCCATACAAATGTGAATAATTAGGCCGCCTTTAATACTTTATATTACACAAACATGCAAAAAATGTAATCTAGCTCCTAAAATGCTATGTATTATTAATTTAATTAATTCTGAATGTAAAAAAAAATTAACTTGTAATAATTTTTTTTTTATTATTCGTTTGACTTTTCCAATACAATCCAGTATTTAAAACTTTAGCCCGTGCTGGTGTTATGATTGTTGTTGAACTCGCCGGATATGACCCGCGGCACACGGAGTTAGATCTTGTTGAAAGTATCATGTTTACCTTGAGTTTCTACAAACATCTCGAGTGAAGTTGAAAGCTGTGTATCTTTAGAAATAAATTTAGAGTCAAGTTTATTAAAAAGAAATCTGTTCAAGTTTATTTCGATTTCTACATTAAAAATATAGTGCACCTACACCGGCTTAGTTGTACTAGCTGTTAGGAGCTACAAACCAACCACTGAGTGTCAACTAATACACTATATTCCCGATAAGTGCTGTGCTGTCAATAAACTACATTCCCGATAAGTGCTATGCTGTCAATAGACTACATTTCCGATAAGTGCTATGCTGTCAATAGACTACATTTCCGATAAGTGCTATGCTGTCAGTAAACTACATTCCCGATAAGTGCTATGCTGTCAGTAAACTACATTTCCGATAAGTGCTATGATGTCAATAAACTACATTCCCGATAAGTGCTATGCTGTCAATAAACTACATTCCCGATAAGTGCTAATGCTGTCAGTAAACTGCATTCCCGATAAGTGCTATGCTGTCAATTAACTACATTCCCGATAAGTGCTATGCTGTCAATATAAACTACATTCCCGATAAGTGCTATGCTTGAGTTCAAGTTTACTTGTACTAGACTTACATAGTACCCTCTATCCAACTATCTACTGCTTTCATTCAAATGCCAAGACATACGAAAGATTGTATGAACACTCTGAATGTGAACCTAGATCTGTGACGTGTCTCCTCGGCCATGTTTTGACAGAATTTCTTTGGACACTAATGACCGACAGTCATTCCTGGGAAATAAATATGTAGCCTCGAGCTACACATTTCTTTCATTGCTTGTACACTTTAATTTAAAACTATGTATAGATACACTTTTTTACGCGTGAAGTAATATACGATGGGGTCAAACCCAATGTTTCAGTGCACACGTGTGCATGGTGGTGAGAGACTGTACAAGTGAATCAGTCGGAATGTCCTTTAAACAATGCCTCATTTTAATTTGAAATTTCTTCTTTTTTATTCAACCAATTAAAATGATGGATTTATTATAATAATAAATCATGCTTTGATTTCCCCCCCCCCCCCGCCCCCAATGAAACCTGTACGTGGCGACATCCGCCCACTTAGAGCTCGCGGCAGTAATAATGAGCAGACGACATTAGAAGAAATGGAAGAATTCCTTATAAGCGTTTTTTTTTTCCATGTCTGTTTTTTTAATTCCCTTTTGTTTCGTTTCTGAGTGAAGTAATTCAGTGCAGTGTTTATCAAAAGAGAATTTTTTTATGTAGGTTTTATATTTTTTCTTATATCGATTTACTGAATCAATCAATTTCAAAGAATTACGCCCAGGTCTTCACAATACAAACACAATAACCTTTGTTTCGCTTTCAATTTGGTTTACATTTTTTAACCCTTACCAAAAAAGGCGGTGGGGGAAGGGGAGCCCATAGGAACCCTAGAGGTAGATTTTTGCTGATCCTGTTCTAACTGTAACAATTTTCTCTTGATTTGTATATGTGTCTTAAGTTCAATAATATATAACTATATTTGCAAAGCGTTACAAAAATAAAAAATTTAAAGGCGCTGTGGTACCCGGAGAAACATCGTTTAGTACACTAGGTTATAAAACCTGATTGTAGTATCCTTTTTTTTCGCTGTATATATATATACTGCCCTAAAACTAAACTACAAGTGTACTTTCCGAAATTCAATCTCTAATGCACATCCATCTAGGGTCAGTGTATCCTTGATATGTGACACGAAGATCACTTCGTATATCTATTCGGGCAGGTCCTATCAGGTCAAGCATTCTTCATCTTGGATGCCACGTACCACATATTATTAACCTCTCTCTCTTTCTCTCCCCCACCCTCTCTCTCTCTCTCTCTTTCACTCTCTATCTATGTGAAATTGAATGTGATATTTTAACATTTAAAAGCAAAGAAAAAAAAAGGAATTTACAATGCGTTAGTGCTTTCACATAAACTCAAACAAACCGACCATGGACAAGGAATATTCAAGCCTTGGTCTTGGTTTGATTTTAAAGTAATAAAATAACAAAGAATAATTTTTTAAATAACCTATTATCGATAACTATTCTTTTAGAACGATTTCAGAGAATCAATTGGTATTGTTTTGAAAAGAAACGGAACAACCCTGAGATATCTTTCTAACATTACAATTTATTTATTTTTTTATTATTTTTTTAAAGGAGAAATCAGTTTTTAAATTTTTTTTATTTTTGTTTTCGATCTAAACGTCAACGAATGACAGAGAGACGAAACAATTAACGGCTTTTCATCTCAAGGGTCCGATAAAAAAAGTATTATTTTGAGACTAACATAGTCCACCTCTGTACAAGGAAGACTTCTAACTGCACGAACTACTGTGTAATAAATTATGGGTATAACAAATAAATAACTTTGCTTCTACAAGTCAAGGATAAATAAATTGTTGTTTTTTTGTTTTTTTGAGTGAATTGTAGATTTGAAATGTTTATCAAACTACCTACTTCTCCTGACCTAGATCTATAGCCTACTCTTTTTTTATGTTTCCAATTTATCGATTATCTTATCTTATATAATACAGACGTTACCTCAAAAAAGAAGATGATTACGTCCTACGCGTCATGCATTTAGTCATGCATATTAACCAATGACTTAAATTCTGCCAAGTCACTGGTTTTCCTGGCTAGCTCAGGCAACCCATTTCATTCTCTAATAGCACTAGGGAAGAAGGACTGTTTGTACAAATTTGTCCTAGCATATGGGACGAGGAATGTGCCTTTATCTTTGTGTCTTTCAGAGTATTTTATTAAATTTTGTTTTTGTATTTGAAGATTATGGTTCAGTGTTTTATGTATAATTGCTACTTTACTTTTGAGTCTTCTGTCCTGAAGGCTTTCTAAATTTAGAGATTTTACTATAGGTGTTACTCTAGTCAAATGTGAATATTCATTTGTTATGAATCTCACTATTTTGTGTCTGTTCCAGTTTCTTAATGTTTTCTTGAGTTGAGGGGTCCCAAACGGAGGATACATATTCTATTATTGGCCTAACCTATATTAGCTTATATTTATACATAAATATAATCTAGATTTAGAAAGAGAAATCTAGATTATATCTACTTCTACTCATCTAGAATTCTATGACTAGATCTAGAACTAAAGAGTTCCGTTCATGGCAGGGCTGACTTCGGAGATGAAAGAACACGGCCGAATAAATCTTTCTAAATAATTCGAAAACTGTTTACTTTCAGAAGATAAAAAGTAGCCGTTGCATTAGAACTTTGCAACTTGTAAAATACCTTAATTTCGGATTTTCATTATCTTTATCAAGATTGTGCGATCTAAACGTGACGGACTGAAGGACAGACTAATAGCGGCTTTTCTTTTTCCGATAAAAAGACGCATAATTCATTCTTCTTTGTAACTTCGCCTTTACATATACGTAAGTCTGTTGGAGCGTTGGGACACAAGATTTGTCGACCCATTCCTCTTTGTATTTTACCTTTGATAGAACCTCTTTCATTGGCAGGCCTGTCCATGCTTTTATGTTGTCTTCACAACGCTTTCTCTGTTTGTCTCTTCTTCTTTTTCCTGGTACTGTTTCCTGAAGGAAGGTCTGTGCAAGTCCCGAAGAGCTTGAAATATGTTCATAGAGATTTAGTTTGCGTTTTTATTTAACAATAGGGTCGTGGGGTAGGTAGTAATTGCTGTAGTAATCATGTCTCTAATTATTTTTTTTTGTGATGCAGTCTTTAAAGGTGATACCTAGGATCCTTCTGTAGAATCTCAATTCCATTGCTAGGATCCTTCTCTCTAGTTTTGCAATCAGCATCCAAGACTCGCAAGCATATAAGAATGTGGCCATTACCAGGGAACGCATCAGTCTGATTTTGGTGTCGAGGGCTATGCCTTTGTCTTTCCATATTGTTTTGAGTTTTGCAAGTGCTGCTTTGGACTGCGCAATTCGGGACAATAGTTCAGGTTTCGTTCCCTCCTCTGAGACGATAGCTCCGAGTTTTTTAAAACTACTGACTCTTGTCAGCTTTTCACTTAAAATGCTGATGCTTCTTTTAATGCCCTGTAGGCTTTTTGTAATAATTTGAGTTTTTTTTCTTCATTTATTTGCATACCATATGCTGTGAGAACCATTGGTGCATACACCTCAGCGACCCAGACCGCTCAATAAGCATCACGAATGGTCACATCATTAATCATAAACTTTTAATCACCTGAAAAGCAGCCAACCAAATGTGTCATGGCATGCTCCAGATACAGTCAAGGACGACAATCCGATTGACCAGACAGATCAATAGCAAACTTCCCTTGTTTGCGGTTAATTTTTTTTTTTTTTTTTTTTTTAAACTTTAATTGACATGATAGAAAAAAACGTAAATGTAAAGAAAGAGAAGAACAGAAACAGAAACAGAACTATCAGTCAGCATCCTCCCACACAGATCATTCCAATCATTATCTGATTGGCGTTTCACGTTTCAATCGAACCAGGCAGGGAGAACGTCATCAACTGGTCCATCTTATTGTTAGTGGCATTCAGTTTCCGCGGGTGAAGGATTTCTAAGTGCATGCATATCTGCTTGGGAGCCTCGACTGCTGAAATAATACATTTAGAACCCAGCAGAAAACAAGACTTCTATTAGCTGTCTAATTTTTTGTTTATCTGGAGAAAAACGTGTATGTCTATAGCGTCTTAATTGACTAATTGTGTCAAGGTCATCCAAGAATAGGAAGGGGGAGAACTCATGTGTTTCTAAATGTGGGAGTTGAGACAAGATTTGTCAAAATAACAAGACGAAGGTAGGGGCGGCCCCTGCGGGCAGTCGTACTTACAAATTTACGCTTAACAAAAACTTTCTCCGCCACATACACAACAGTGATCTTCCATTCTTAAATAAGAGCACATTGATATCACTAATAGACTTTCACAATGATAATGAACGCTCGTTGGTGACATCATTTTATAAAAGAAAAGGGATTGCTACAGGTTGCAAGGCTCCGCCTTTTCTGGAACAGTGACATCAGATTTTCACTTACGCACTGACGTATTGAGATAACAGTATGTGTAACACGAAATGCCATTTTCAGACTTTTTTTTGTCTGCTTAGATATTGTTTACATGAGTGTGTGTGTGTGTGTGTGTCAACAACGTGCCTACTTCCTTTTAAAAATAGATTTTTGGTTTCATACATTTATAAGCAAGATAAAAGCAATGTTAAAGTTAGGTTTTCATTAGCAAATAGTCACTGCGAGCCAGCTCTTGAGACAGAACCATGTCGTTCTACAGACAGAAGTTTTGTACAGAAGTTAGACATCTTTATGGGCGTCGTTCAAAGCATTGGCCTCTTAGAGCTAAGAAACTGAAGTCCTCCAGTGAGACACTAAACTGAGATCACATTTCAAAACAAAACAAAAAACTTAAAAGACAGAATTATTGCATTCTCTCTCTCTCACACACACACATATACACACCTCTTCTTTGCTATTAAATACTGGAAATGTTTCTGAATAAAGAAAGACAACTTGCTACTAACAACAAAATTGAATAATATAAAGATCTAAAAAAAAATAATTAATGTGTAAAAAACCAAAACAGTAAGAATTTCTTTTGCAACGGAAAACTTGCTACAGGCATCGAGGACATGCCGCCCAGAGCAGACTATAATGTCTGACTTTTTTTCAGGTGATAGTTTTTGGTCACAAATATTATTGTATGTCTTTCGCAGGGTGGTGCTGGGGGGGGGGGGCGCTATTTCTTATTTTCGGAACTACAAGACATAGTCTTTTTGTTGTCCATTAACTCAATTTCATATTTATTTAAGTCTTTAATTAACTCCATCAGCTCCTTTCTCCATTCGCTAACTGCAAACAAAAAAATTAATTAATTAGCCGTTGCTATGAAATCTATACAGCAATCAGATTTTCAATAACGCTTAATCTAAACTTGACAGACAGGTGGACAAACAGACAGTACAAAGTCAGCAGTGGCTTTTCTTTATGGGTTCCTCTAAAAAGATGAGCTATTAAGATTCATAAAAAAATTATGTCATAATTTGTAAATATAAAAAAAAAGTACACAGAGTATAAGTTATAATATTTCTCGTGTCAAAGGTCAAAGGTGTTTTAAATATTGGAAATCATTTTTACATGAAATTGTAAACCTATGAGTTATGATCAGTTACAAAAACCAATAAGCACATTGAAATGTAAATCAAAGAAAGAAAAAATAAAAGAATAAGATCATGTCTCATAAGTTATGTTTACAATGGAAATCAACATCTAAGCGAATAAAGCTGATACTTTTTAAAAAGTAAAAGTTTCTCTTGTAAAGGTGACTTGAAATATTGCAACACCAGTATGATAGATGTCATACTCTTTATCTCGTGCTTTAGTATTTTATAACAATCAAAGTCATAGGATAAGGTGGCCATTGAAAAGATTGTTAAATCGTTACAAAATCTGGAGAGTATATATAGAATATACTAGCATTACCCTCCGGATTCGCCCGTTGAATTGTTCCCAGGATGTATAAATAATGTTTATTTGGCTATGGACCACTTCCATTTGTCTTACTTATTACAACATAATGATATAAAGTTAAAATCTCCGCCATACTGGCCAGATAATTCTAGTATCTATTACGTTGAATGGGGCCAGCCCTCCAATTCAGTCTCCACCCCCCCCCCCGCAACCCCCGCAGCTCTCCTCCGTACTCCCCCCTACCCTAATGGCCCCTAACCTTATTTTTTTGCACTTTCAATAAAACTGCACACATTTCAACAACCCCACCCCTCCCCCTTTTGGCCAGTGTATATGTAGAGAATGTGAAGCTCTGGGAAAGTGGTGCCCGAAATACGGCCCGTGGTCCAGATTCGGCCAGCGACGTGGTTCCATACGCCCACTGGTAATTCGACACCAAGCCTAGAATATCCCCTTCCCCCTTTCCAAAATTAAAAAAGGTTGAAAAATACATCTTTATCTATGTTATGGCGGCTAGGGCCTTCAGGTTTTCTCTGATGGATTGGCACCATGACCTTTAATACTTTGATGTCAATTCTATCAGGAAAAGGGAACGGATCTTTACTTTTCATGGAACAAGATAATAAGCCGCCATATTTGTTTTATAAATATAAAAAGCCAACATAATTTTTTTATAAAGATAATAAGCCAACATATTAGTTTTATAAAGATAATAAGCCAACATATTTGTTTTATAAAGATAGTAAGCCAACATATTTGTTTTATGAAGATAATAAGCCAACATAGTTGTTTTATAAAGATAAAAAATCCAACATTTCGATCTCATTTCGTTTTCGCGCCTTTTCGGTCATGTGGCCCGCGACACGTGTGTCGGAAATTAAAATGGCCCGCAGGTCGAATCAAGTTGGGCATCACTGCTCTGGGGAATTAAACTATTTCAAAAAGCATTAGGCTACACTGCTCAACATGCCTACCAGTATATATTATGCCTTTGTAAAGTGTTCATTTTTACTATTTTTTTTTTTTAAATCTGGCATTGCCACTTTTTTTTTGTCGAAGCATTTAGCATTTAAGCTCTGCCTCTTTAATACAAAGTTTCGTTGTTATTGTTGTTTTTAAAGTATTAAATTAACATTACACTATTTTTTATTGTAATTTTTTTTCCTACTTTTATGCAAGTGAAAGGTTAGACATGCATCAATAGACTTATAAATAGATAGTAGATCTATCCATAAGCTGCCAGATAAGCTGATTGGCTGTATCCATTATAAGACAAGAGGCTATTCTTTTAAATAGGAATAGTTAATAAAATCATTTAAAAAATATATTATACTTCCTTCCTTTTTTTCTCTTTTCAAAGCCTCCACTCGTCGATATGAAATTTTAAGAGAAGCTTTTAAGACTGTAGTGGCTCTCAGTGTCTTGGGTGATCAGTTTATAAGTTTACTGGATCATCGATTCAAAGCAAGTAATAAAATCTGTTTTCTTTTTTTTTCTTCCTAAATAAATAAATTGGAATCATTGGATTTGGAGGAAATCGAAGCTGCTGCAATGAGTTTGGCATCTGCATAAAATTTAAACTTGAAATAAATTCTAAATTGTGAACTTTTCCAGTTTCGTCTTTGAAGCTTATAGCATCTTGGTCTAGCCGGTAAAGGTATATATCTTGGTCTAGCCGGTAAAGGTATATATCTTGGTCTAGCCGGTAAAGGTATATATCTTGGTCTAGCGGGTAAAGGTATTGAGAAGACGGATTGAGAAGAACAACTCCATTTTATTTGTACATTGATGGTGACAAAAATTATTTCTAACAAATTTCAAAAGCTAGAGCTTGGAAAAATTCACATCTAGATTACGTCGTGCTCAGTTCACAAAGTATTCTAAAGAACTATGAGACATTCACGGCTTCAAAGAGGTGACATTTTCAGATTCAAAACTTAAACGTGAGCATTTGAAAGCAGTGATGTGCAGGGCTTCAAGTTCAAATCTGTGAAATGCAAAGATGTGACGAGCACCGCTCTAAAGATGTTCAAAGCACGGCTTTCAAGATGTTGCAAACATGGCTTCAAAGATGTGACGAGGACGGCGGACTCATGAGGAAATGTTTAAGAACGGAGTTAAATTCAAGTAATAGACTATTTAGGTTGGTGGGTTTGTTTTTTTAATGGATCATGATTTCAACTGTTTTCAGACTTCGGTATGACCGCTTGATGTGATATTTTGATTTATTTATTTTTTTGTTATATGATACCTGATATTGTATTTTGTCTTGTTTGTGACTTTTTTTATAGCTTGGCTCAGAAGAGGGAGATAATTCAACTTTAAACACCGTTTGTTCAGTTGGAAACTGATCTTATTAAAAAAAAAATGTCACATTGACAGAATTAAATTTATATGGATTGTCAGACAGTTGAGTCCAGTGTTGGAAATTAGTGCCAGTAGTTCAGGTGTCCTAGAAACCCGTGAGTAATTGATAGACTCACCTTAAGGCAAAGAGCTAATACGCTTGATGGAAGCATTCAATATCGTAAGAGCTCAAATGAGAGCTTATATTTATAGCTTAAATTAGAGGTTATATTTATAGCTCAGCGAAAGAATAAGAACAAAAGTGAACGGAGAACACTAGCCTGTCATGAGTAAAGAGAAAATTGATTCTGTCTTTAGAAGTTTGTGATTACTTTTATTTTTGCTTATACAATTCATATTTGTTTCTGACAGTTTTGTGATATTTATGAAATATTACACCTTAGTTAGACTCATTTAGCCTCTAATTTTTAATCTTTTTTTGTTTAATCTGAAATACAATCTTTAGATTTAAATATTTAAATAAAATGATAGTTAATACTTTCAAGAATTAAAAAAATTTACTGTTTCAATATTTTTGTTGTATACCTTTCAATTATTTAGTTATATTTTATTTAGTTATTGATAATTTTATGATCTTGGTCTAGTATCACTTTACAAAAGCAATCAAACTGAATTTTTGGTGTAATTTAAACTTCTTTTTAAAAAATATTGTATACAGTTAGTTGTATAAAATAATTTCTTAAATACAAATTTAAAAATATTACGTTGGTGCTAAATATTTCTTATTTATTAGATATATATTGTTTATCTTTTATTTTGCAATTAAATATTTCATTAAGCCAGAAAACCATAAACGTTTATTGTAGACATACTGGACAGCTAAAGTATTTTCACTAATCCATATTAAAGAATACTTCGACGATTTAGACTTCCGTAGCAAGATATATCAACAAAATGGCGAGACGTGTCCAGTGTCAAAGTACCAGACCGGAGGCGTAGTGAGCAAAACGTGCACCCGGGGCAAGAAACTTTATTGGGCCCCATCCCCATGTATTACCTAACTAAAATATCAACAATAATTTTTATTTTTTGGCGACTCTCTGCGTGTGGCGGCCCCTAACCCCGAGGGTGGCGCCCGAGCATCGTGCCCTCCTTGCCCATGCCTCAATACGCCTCTGTTCCAGACATGATGAAAAAGAACGGACGATGTACCAGAATACCTTAATACTTCTTCTAACCTGAGAATTTGATAGTGTTTGTATCATAATGTGTGAGTGGGACAGATGGATACCTATTTAACTAACCCTGACCAAAAATGAAAGTATGTCAAGGACACCACTGATAAGATACAACAGAAAATAAAAAGTGTAGTTTTGTATCACCAGGTCAATGCCATTAAAAACAATCCATTTCGCGTGAAACCCACCTAACTCAGTGGAGCCACCAATCAGCGCTGGACATCACCAGCCTCTATCTCTGAGACAATCACAGCCCTACGACGCCGCTTAGGACGTCGCTAATCTGATTGGGTCAGCATCTTGTGAAAGTAGCCAATATTTCCGGTCAGAATGGGTAATTTTTCAACCCAACATAAGTTAATTTTAGCGTACGTACGGAGGACCGTCGACCACTTTGCTGACACGTAGATTGAGCTCAAGATGGAGAAACTATTCAAGCGACAGGATTATAGAAATCTTGGACATGAAGATCAGATGTGATTAAAATAATGTGAACATAGAACGCTGAACAGAGGCGTCTCTTATAATAATGTGAACATTAAAACAGAGTTGTATTTTAAACATCTTTGTTTTTCATTAAATCTTACTTGATAATATAACAGCATGTATGTTTCTAGAATTTCTAAATGAAATAATAATTTACTGGACATACCAAATAATGAAATAGTTCCGAATTATCGTACGTTTATTTCAGTTTAATTTGTATTTAATCATGACAAGCATCTCAAATATTTTATATTCAAACGATGAAAACTCCCTAAAGTTTCCGAAAGAACGCTTTAGCAAAAAAATAAATAATATTAATAATTTTAGGCTAATTTCATAACTCTTGGACATTAATCGGACTTGTTGGTATGACTTTCACCTTCACCTATCCCTTATTATGTTGGACGTTTGGGGCACCACACAAGATTTGTCAACTGTCTTTCTCCATTCTACTCTGTTTTTTGATTTGGATAGAACCTCTTTCAATGACAGCCCCGTCCATTCTTTTATGTTGTCTTCCCATCGCTTTCTCTGTCTAACTATTCTTCTTTTTCCTGGTACTGTTCCCTAAAGGAAGGTCTTTGCAAGCCTCGAAGATCTTGTAATATGGCCATAGAGTTTTAATCTCCGCTTTTTTTGTCACAATAATTAGCAGGTAATCGTGGGATCCAATCGCTGTAGTAACCATGCCTCTGATATCTTCGTTTGTGATGCGTTCTTTAAATGTGATACCTAGGATCCTTCAGTATTATGACATTACATTTTCGTTTACTTCATTTGGACAATTTCGCAAAACTTTTCTAAAACATAATAGAATCTCGTAAAACTTTTCTTAAACATTCTAGAATCTTGCAAAACTTTTCTAAAACATTATGGAATCTTGCAAAACTTTTCTAAAACATTATGGAGTCTTGCAAAACGTTTCTAAAACATTATGGAATCTTGCAAAACTTTTCTAAAACATTATAGAATCTTCCAAAACCTTTCTAAAACATTATAGAATCTTGTAAAACTTTTCTAAAACATTATAAAATCTTGCAAAACCAGTTCATAATTTAAAAATAATAATGAGAGAAATAAGAAATTGGAATATCCAGACTAGTTTAATCAAGTCATGTTATTGGTTTGTATATTGGTTTTATCAAATAAAGCCTGGTGTTCTTAATAAACACAACTTTTACTATTGTCCATGAGTCAAATAGTCATTGTTTAAATTTCATTCCTTGAACCGTGTTTGTAGAGACTCAACAGTCAATGACTGTACGTTGACTGGTACTTCAAGCCACTGGTACTTCAAGCCAATCACGCCTGAAGCACGGACTTCATCAAACCAACTCAGCGCCAAGTTGACACGAAGGCATGCAAATAGATTTCATCACAGTTGGGATTACTCCCTAAACTAGCGACGTGTGAATTAAATATAGTTTGCACTTGTCTTAGTAAACACTCGTCTTATAATAACTAGTACTTTATAGACATTGAGCAA
Organism: Biomphalaria pfeifferi; assembly: GCA_030265305.1. Classification (NCBI taxonomy): domain Eukaryota; kingdom Metazoa; phylum Mollusca; class Gastropoda; family Planorbidae; genus Biomphalaria; species Biomphalaria pfeifferi. Next base: position 839,458 of record JASAOG010000043.1, on the reverse strand, counting down.
AGAGATGAATTGACGTGAAACGTTTTATTATTGGAGATTTTCATACATGGCGGAAAAACTATAAATAGCAAGATTTTCGGATATATCCGGTGTACAAACTAAAGGACGTGTTGATGTTTTTGAAGGTCTAGGATCATTTTTTAGCAATTTTTAACACTGCAGAATCTAATTTTCTAACATATATACATATGATTGGATGCACTTGTTAAAAGACACCGAAATTCTTATTTTAGTACTGTAGGACATATACAGTGAAATTGGACTGTAACATTTCTCCAGAAACGACCTTCAAGATTGGACAAACGCTGTAGATCTAGAACAGTTATTCCAATGGACACATACGGTGCTTCTTTCTCATCTTTCACTCATTTCTGACTGATACAATCTAAGCGCCAAAGTCAGGCCATGAATCCAACTCTTAATACCGTCTCCTACCCCACTAGGAATAGCCCCACATTTGTTTGCCAAACACAACAAAATGTTTGTATTGCCTGTTTTTGAATAGGACTATTTAAAAATGTTGTTTTATTGTTGGTCTACATAAGAACGTTTAATTTATTCCGTGCAACACAAGACTAAAAACAAGTTAAATATAAATAATACTTTTACAAACCTAGTTAATATTGAGAAAAAAGTAAACATCTAATTTTGAATTAACCATGTTATTCACTTTTAATAGATCTAAACTAACAATAATTAAGTGTGTGCGATTGGAAATATTTTTATTTATTGTATTTGAATAGCGCAACTTTCATACTTGTAGCATTCTCAGTGTGTTATTGTCGAATCATTTTTGTGGACCATTTTATCTGGGAGAAGGTTTTTTTTAAAGCGATTTTAAATGAAAAATGGAAATCTCTAGAGTCTGACTTTGAACTTGAGCCTCCATGATGGAGGACCGACAAGTTTGCCGCTGAGCTATTCAAGTACTTATAAAAATAGGCTATGATTAGTTTAATAGTTACCAAATTTTCTATATACTCCCTAGCTATTTTTTATATAAAACAAAATTAATTAATAATGTCTAAATTCATTAACTAATTTGTTTGTTTTATTCATGTATCGACAATGTTTGTTTGTTTGATTTACATGTTTCGGATGTTTCTTCAGAGTTGAAGATAGTTTACTTCCTAGTCCAAACCTCCCGCAGGACGACGGGGGATGGGAGCGGGCAGGGTTTGAACCCGGGACCATCGATAAATCCAAACGACAGTCCAGCGCACAAACCAGGCAGACAATAAATAATTGAGTAAAGTTGCAACTTGATCCGAGAATGGGGATTAGGAGAAATAACGTTTAGAAGACTTAAACCAGACAGACAGTTGAAAGGACTAATAAAAGCTTTCGTATTCCAGCACAATGCAAGCCTTAGTGAACTCGGATTCTCAATAGCACTTTTCTATTTTCTGTGTTCTGATAGACGAACAAAGTAATACAAGAAAAGTAATAGAGGCTTTTCCCTTAGAGGACCCGCTTAACATGTACACACTCACACACACATTTCTAGACGAAATACTTCAAACATGTTTATAATCGTGTAACTTCTCGAGAATGTGTAATAATGTGTAGGCATGTGTTTGTATGAAAAAAAATTCGGAGCCAGTGTTATATTTTAAATCCGAGAAGAAACTCGATATTGTGACCTTTAACCCAGATCTAGTTTCAAATGTCAGAATTTAAGGTTTCGATTTTTAAAAAATGGTGTGAAAAATATAAAAATTTTGTCTTCTGGTTTCCTTAATTCTCCATTGATTGGTTGACCTGGGTCACCCTTAGCTTACAGTGTATAATTTAATAAAGTCTCTCTCTCTCTCTCTCTCTCTCTCATATATATATATATATATATATATATAAATAAGGAAAACTGCACGTTTCTCAACCTAATGCTTCAAAGATGGCGTTTTAATTATTATTTATTTAGAACAGTTCTTTTAAAACCTGAATTTTAAACAACAAAA